>CM076654.1:6942611-7250024 GCA_038496675.1 Rachycentron canadum
CCGCCCGCCCCGCCCCCCTACCATAAGCCAACATAATCATGTAATGTGTTCTCATGTTCTTCTTACACTACTCGTACACTCCAGTGAGTAGACTCACTTGATTCAAGGTTGAATCAAGGGAAACTTTCAACTCTTCTTAGATAAACATGATGACTGAGGATCATATGTTTTTCATTGTCTTCACGTGTCCTGAAAAAAATTTTCATTTTTTTATTTATTGACTTCATTAATCGTTGTCAGCAGAAATCCAACTGTATGTCACACCACACAGGAACCCAAGGGTATTCAGTTTAGCATCCCAGAGGACTACAAACCAGAGATTATTTACATTTGAGATGCTGAGGCAAGTTAACTTTTTTCATTACCATTTTAAAATTTATTTGAACAATTTATTTGAGCTGACTAGTTGCTTCAGTCTTGCCAAAGCTGACTTTGGTCTGATACATTTTCTGTTGAGGAAGGAAAAAAAAAAAACTAATCTAAAGTTTGCATCTAAGGTATTGACTGATTTGTTTTAATGATGAGGGAAAAGCCTCAATTAATCAGCTTAGTAAATAAAAGCGCCGGTTATTTTACCAGTCCTCATGTAGACAGACGTATATTTCCTGAGAGAGCACTTACTCTCTAACTGACAACTCATCCTCAACAGCATGAACCACTGCTGTCTTTATGCGTCTGAGCCCACACCTTTTTTTAAAATGTGAGCGTTGCCAGGGACAGCAGCCGACAAATGCACAGCTAGGGGAAATATTTACAGTACGAGTACGCTCGCACATGGTGGTTGTGTCTCTCTTCCCTGAATTGATGTCGGTCGTAGGTGGTTGGTCTCTGCAATGAACATAAACAATCAGCTGGAGCAGGAGCCCACCTGGTGCTAATGCCAAACTCTTCAACACGTAAACACACATCCTTCAGCTCTGCGAGTAAGCGGTCAAGTAAATGTAATCACAGCCGGAGACATCCACACGCAGACACATGGAAAGCTAGATTTTAAAGTTGTGATCTGTTTCTGCACCTCCCAAAGTGTAATGGTGGAACATAAGGTGTAATTTTTGGAAAATCAGCTGATAAATGTCTTGGACTGTTCCTGGATTACTTCACCTCCATCAATCACTTATAAGTTTGCAACCAAATAAAACAGCTTTAAATTGTCAGTATTTAACTCAGCGCTACAGAAATGATCACTTTCTCATTGGATTGAAAAGATAATGGCCTTATTTTTAGTGTGTCTGTATTGAAAGGAGTTCATGTTGCGAAACAATTTGTTTAAATTTTAATTCCCAGAAAGAGAGCTTGAATTACAGTACTTGGATACCTACAGGGATTGTATTTCTCAGCTGCTACAATAGATTGCTGACTGTTTTGGGATTTAGAAATCAACAGGTGATTATGTTTAGCTAGCACGGACACACTTTTACATGCTTCTACAAAATGCCATTGCAGAGCTACATCATATTCATTTTTACAACTTCATCAGTACCTAAATCCTGTAACATCCTCCAGTCCCCCTCCCCCCCACCCTTCAACCATTCGGATCCACACTCATCTCACAGAAATATGTTACAGCGACTTGTATGTTGTACCTACGTAAATGTGTCTTGAGCTCATACTATCAAAAACCGTCAATGCTCGGATTTTCTTAGATCACATTCATATGCCGCTAATTTTGTGCAATTATGTTTTGATGGGAAACATAATTGCTTCTTTGATTACATTCCCTGGAGATGTTTTGTCGAGTGAAGGATGTGCTTAGTTTTTGTCCTGAACTTTTTGTTTACATGTTAAAAAAAAAAAAAAGTAGGCTCTTCGAGTCACGAGCCGATGGAAATGCGGCCTTTCTTTTTCTTTCATGTATTAATCTGAGGAACATAACAGTCGCCTCTTAGCTCCATATAGTTTTGTATCACTTCAGTGGACATTAAAATCACATCCTTTGTATATGTCACAATTAATTTGCAATGAGGTCTCACTACACAATGAAGCTTTTCACCATGACTTTCAGGACTACCTGTCTGTTGTCTGATTGGCTTTACAACTGTTTTACTGCACCAACCAGATAATATATATAACACATTACAGAGATGCTAATGCTATCTTTTGGACAGGGAGACTCTCAGAGGAAAAATTGGGGCCTCCTCTCTCTAATTGCACTCTTAGCGATGACTTCCTGTGGGGACTCCACAAGGGATGTTTGGTCTTGACTCTTCAGATGACCCCAAACCAGAAACCCCAGCCCTCATTCCCTCTGGCTCATGAAATATGTTCTGGACTCAAACCGCTCCCTAGGGAATCATTAATACAGCAGTGTGTCTATGCTGCCAGCATTTGCTCTCAGACCTTGTCTCTTACACAGAAAACAGGCTGGGGTTAATAGAATATAATCACAGTACAGGAGGATTTGTTCAGCTTGTTCTGCTCAGACTCCATGTTAGGACAAATGTTTGCTTTCTCCTCGTGTGAGTGTTTGAATTACCCCATCAGCCTATATGCTCTTATTTGCCTAAAGGTGTATCAAACTAAAGACATTAGTTTTCACATTTTCCGGGTTTCTAGCACAGGATTTCAGACTTGCACAAGTTTCTCAAAGTTTTTCGCGAGCTGCAGGAAGACTCTGTGTGCAGACAATGATCTGACTCCTGCTCCCTGCCCTCGTTTGCTCTGAGAACTCAGTGAAGCCCTGAAGCTCAAAGATAGATTTTCGTAGTCAGACATTATTTACATTTGAAATTGTTCAGAGTGCAGCTTGTCTCTGAAGCTGCCAAGAGTGTACACTGTTTAATCCAGAGACACCAGATAAATCGCAGGCAGTCTGTGCAACCACGCTGAGCAATTTCTAGCAGGATCACAATCACATCCATCAAATGGACAGCTCAGGATAAGGTAATGAAAGTATGTTTATGCTCCCGTAAAAGAAAAAGTCACATCAACGCTTCAGGAAAACGAATGATTATAAGAGCAGAAGGTAAGAGAAGAAGACAACTTCATGAGCAGGTTTTCTGCTTGGTGTTTTATAATAAATTCAACGTTTTTGCTTTGAAAGATCAGAACTACAAGAACTCAATGCGGACGGTTAAATGTAGCTGCTAAAGGTAAAAGGTCAGATTATCCAAAAAAAACCCCACATATTTTCTCACTTACATCTAGTGATACAGTTTCTAGACACATGGATAATTCTGGTTTTATTCATCCTGGCTTTGAGATATTCAGACTCGTCCAACCTCAGTGTAGTGAAAGTAAATTAAATTGTATCTCTGGTGCCAGTGAGTAATCTACAGACAAGTGGGACTAATTTCTATCCAGAGGTGCTTTCGCATCTTTAGTTTGAATCATTTGGTACAGATTAAGATTTCACTTCTGGTTTGGTCCACAGTTACATTGGCTTTTCACAAATGACTCAACAGCATGAGCGCCAACGCATGGAAAATTACAGCATTTTAAGGCATAAAATGTTTATAATTGCGCTTGGTGATGTTGCAAAAATTATTAGCCTCATTAGTGTGATTGAGCTGCACAGGCTATAAATAATGGCCAGCAGGTAGAGACATGGTGGGAAAAGAGGCACCTTGTACAGGAATTAACGCAGGATATTACAGTGGAATTTGTGCTGTGTCACACACTTTCTGATGGGCTTATTAAAGGTTTTAAGAGGTTGTAAGATGACTGAGACCCTCCTTTTGAAGTAGTCTTCATTGACAGGTTTCACATCTGCCCAAATGAACTGCACTAACCAGGCAGATTTAGTTTGAACGGTTTAGGTAAGAAATAGTCCATATGGAAAGTATTTATAGTTTGGTCTGGGGATAAGTTTTTTTTGTAATTTGGGTGAACTGACCCGTTAGCTTATTATACTCAGCAAAAACCTAAAATTTGAAAAATTGCATTAAGTTCTCTCATTGTGTCTATTCCTAACAAACTTCTCCTTTATATAAATACCATCCTACATCTTTGTTTCACCTCCAGTCAAAACAAAAGCTCAAATGAAGACAATTATTTCCTTTAGTCAGGAAAAAAGCTGGAGTTATTACAGGCTGCGACATGGGAACGGTGATAATATATCAGTAACAGCTATGACTAACAGACCAGACCACCTCTTAGTATTCAGTGCAACGAGGATCACAAATGAGCTGAAAACTAACACAAGTGTTGCTTGGCACTCATGCGCCTCATAACAGAACAACAAGAGCTTTCTTTAGACCTTTGCAGGTGGATTTGATGATAAGGTTTCTAAATCTGGTGTGTTATTTGAGTTACTGCAGAGATAAGTTGTCTTCTGTGAATTTGAGTGGTCTGTTTCTGGAATAGCTTCAAGGTCTCTTGCCTGTATACTTATCTACAGTATACATATCTTGCTATTCTTGTCTGTGAAAATGCTGTGTGAGAACTTACAGAACTTACTTTACATAGCAGTGAATATTTGGTGCTTACTTTACCTCCTTTGCTGGAGTCTGACAAACCCCTGACTTCCTTCTTTTGTCGTCATGGTTTTATTCTGCAGCAAGAAGCAGGTCACCTTGAAAAGACGTGTGCTCCTTTGGTTCTTGCTGTGGAGCTTTTGCCTCCCTACAGACTCAGGAAAGACTAAGAAAGACACTTTATCTACAAAAACGTACAAGAATAGTGAAAGTTATAAACTATTAGTTTGGGTGATTCATATTTATTTGAAGCTTTCATCGTTGCAGGCAAAGATTCTCAAGTGTACCTGAGTCAAGGTCGCCCAGGTTAATCCTTCGGAGCACCTTTATACCTTTATTTGACATCTGCAGCAAAAACACTGGAATGTGACGTTGCTGGAGGTTTATATTCAACTTAAAATTGACTCCTGCGCCAATTCTGTATCTGCAGCTGGGGCGGATCTTATATTCACCCCTCAAGCAGCACTGACACAAATCCAGACTGCAGAGAGGACGATATAATTCAATCAAAGAAGAATAACACTGAAAGTGGAGACAGAGAAAATCTTTCAAATCTTCACCACTTTTTTTTTTTTTTTTAAACGCAGCCAGATTCCTCTCGTTTTGACTGACAGCCTGTGAAGTGGTTTGGCGCAGCAGCCTTGATGCTGCAATAGCAGGTTTCCAACTGTGGGTGCAGAATACTCATCTTGCACAGAGCCTGATGCTCCTTAATGTTTGTGCAGTTTAGGAGGCGTGTGTATGCAAATGAAAGGCAGTGTGTAATTTTTTGGTGTCACTGCAAAGTCAGTGTGTCTGTTGTTGTTGTTTTGAACTTATTTGGGTCTATTGGGTTTTGAGTGATAATATTTATTATTTACACTCAATAAATTACTCAAAAAGATTAGTCTCAAAACATTCTCTTGTTAGTTTTCTGTTGATCAGCCAATCGATTGACTAATCAGCTCTAACTTCATTAGTCTTTTAGTCTTTCTTTGCCAAAATTTAATTACTTGCAAAATTCCTCTTGGTTTAAGTCAGTGATGAATAATGTCGATGATGCTTTTCTTTCCTTGAAATGTTTTTCTCTGGCTTCAATATGAAGCTGTGTTTGTGGCTGGCTTCCAGAGGGGTGTGAGCGCTGCAGGACCAAGCAGACATGAGCTGCTTTCAGAAGGAATCTAAACCAAGAGAAGTGAGAGGAAATAAACAGCAATAACTGGGCAATGCCCTCAAATGAATTGGCGTCTGAAAGCTGTTGCTTGACTTTTCCCATTTCCTGATGTTCCATCTGTGTCATCATCATCAAAGAACACACTTAACGTCTCATATTTTCCATGACTGCAGCCCTCATCTCTGGGGATCATTTATTTTTCATGTGCTCCCATGACCTTTGGGTAAAGGAATCACAGTATGTCTTTTGGTAAAAATGTAAAAATTGAGCTTTTGATTTGGTTAAAAACGCTTTTACTTCTTTGCATGTGAATGAATATCCATGCTGTGTTTTGAGTCATTACGCAGCACATGCCAAGGTGTTAATATCTTCTAGACTTCAGGAAAGGCTTCTTATTTATCTGACCTCTCTTTCCTGACTTTTTCTGTCTCTGATGCTGTGGAGATACTGAATAACCCAGGACCACCCCGGCCCTAACTCCTGCTCACAGGTGGGAATCTAGTGTTTCAGCTTAAGTTAAAAGTGATTATTGTGTCTCGAAACAACCCTGTCTACACACTAGCATGTCAAATAAAGCTCTGAAGAGGGTGAAAATAGCCAGCGATGTAGCAGTGCAGTGGATCCTGAGGCCACAGCCGCCTGGCTGCCCGCCTGCCGCTTGATGTTTAACAAGCCGGCCATTTAAACACTGCTAATAAAACATCTCCTGCTGGGGGGGATAGGCTCTTCATAAACCCTCACTTCACAATGGTGAGTATACGTTTCCCTCTATAGCCCTTCTCTCTCCCCTCCTCTCCCCCTGACCAGTGAAAATTCAAACAGGCATTTATGCAGGCGTCATGTTTTTAACTATAATTGGAGCGATAAAAGTGAAACAGCTACCACATTATAGCTGCTGTAACTCATGTCCAGACTTAAGTAACATATCAGGGGATTTACATTCTGTTCAGTTGTGTCCTGGCATGATGGGGTACAGAAAACATTAATTAGTTCATTTTCTATATCATTAATTCATTAATTTGTCATTTTGGGATCATAATCAGATAAACAAGCTGTTATGATTAGCTGATTTAAAGGAACAATTATACATTTTCTAATTCGCTTTTAATGAGTTTTTTTTTTTTTTTTTTTTTTTTTTTTTTTTTTGCATTAGCCACTGCCAGGGTACCTATTACTCCTCCTGGGGTTAACTCGAGTAAAGAATACATCATAATGCAAAACAATAATGTAAATTGAAATATGAAACAAAAGGGAACAGGAAAATAACAGTAACAACAATAAGAAGTTATATCGAAACAGTCAGTGAAACATTTGATACACAAAACAGTAGTAGTATCACTAAAAACCTCACAAACAGGATTGATACCTATATGATTTTTCTAATGAACTGGCGTTTGGGTTTGTAGTTTTACTCCCTAAGTTTGTTTTGAGATTGAATCATTCTAGTAGTAAGATGGAGGGTATGAAGTCGTAGTAGCAGTAGTAGCACTAGTAGTCGTAGTAGCAAAGAGTCATAGCAGCAGGATTAGTAGTAGTAGTGGCAGTAGTAGTAGTATCAGTAGTAGTCGTAGTGGTAGTAGTGGCAGCAGCAGTTCCTAACCAAGCATTCAAGTTAAACTTCAGTTGATAACATCTGTGCAGCTCACCTTGGTGAGTTGGGACCTGGCGTCATTTCTATGAAATAAATCAATGACAAAATGTTCAGGTCTGAGATGGCGTGTGCCGACAGTGTGTTGTGTCACCTGAAATCATTTTACACTGGATCAAATTGCAGTCAGTGTAATTTTCATTTTTCCCAGAGCTGTCACACAAGACAAACATGAGAAAAGTACAAGTAATGAAACAGATTTGGCAGAAGACTGATGACATTCCTGGGAGTTTCTGGGGTCCCAGCCTCATGAGGTCGACCTCCTCGAGGGACAGCAGGTCTGGGTCACGTCCAGGGCAGCGAGGCAGCTTTCTACTTTATCACTTTCAGCCTGTACCATCCATTTAACCTATTGAAATTGCTTAAAGTTGGATTTGTGGTGTTGAAAAATTACCCACAATCAAGGACCTGATCTAGCTTATGTCATGTGGAAAACAGCAATTCCACCTTAAGTTCTATAAAAAAGTAAAAAAAAAAAAAAAATCTTTCATGCTCAATGTTGCTTTTGCTATTCTAAGGTCAATTTAAATTAAGCTAATTTTATAATGAAGTGTCAATAATTATTCTAGTTAGTCTCTCTCAATGTGCATTATTTAGCTGTTTATACTTGGATCTGTGATTTCTTTTGTTTCCTGGTGTCAATACTTGGAGAACAGCACAAATTTTGGACTTCCACTCAGGCTCAACATAACAGGAGATATTAGTCAGAGAACAACTTCTCACAAAGTTCAGTAATCAGAAGCCAATTACCCCTCACAGACAACTAATCTATGACTGGCTCAGAGTCTGTTCAGAGCAAAGTTCCTATTCAACCAAAATTGCTGGTATCATTAGAGAGAGGCCTCAGGAGGGAATAGCCTGAAAGCCCTCAGTGGGGGAGGAAGAAATGCTTTACTGGGGGGCATTCCTAATATCAGGTTTCCTTCAGGTCAGATGCCAAAGTTCCTGAGTCATTTCAAACCTGAAGACCTTTGACAAAAACTGGATTCCAGTGCTGGACTGGAGGACTCGATAATCAGCTGATACTTTTCATCATGTGAAGCTCAGTCTTTTTTACAGAGAACTGGAAGCTGCTGAACATCTGTATATGAACGCAGCATAATGCAACTTATCCTTTCACATGAAAGTTATGCTGTTAAGTCATAAGGTCAAATGTGTTTATGGCACGTGGGAGGGAACTTTGAGGGACAAGAAAGTTTTGGTCCTTCCAACATCCATCCAACTTGAAAAAAAAAACACAAGATAAAAACTAAGATAAATAGGGGCCTTGGAAAATGCAGAAATGTCTTCAGTTGTTATGCCCTAAAAATTTGGTGTGTAAAGTGATTTTATTTATTTTTCTAAAAACATATGTGGGTATTTCAAAATGGCTATCGTATTGCAGTGCAGCCGAAGCCCCCATCTGCTTCTGGACCCCTACCATCATATAGCCAGGTTGCAGCTGCATCCTCTCTCACTAACACACACACAGATGCACACACACTGCACACCTCTCCCTCTTTCTGACCAGCTGTCACCACCAGAAGTGAAGGTATCTTGTTTCCCTGCAAGTATTTGGCCCTTCCTTAGAAATCATGAATGTGAAATGATATAGATGCAGGAAATTCTTCCACTTTTTCTTTCCCCCTCAATGCAGCAGATAATGTAAAGGGTCCAGGTCAACACTTTTAGACTGAAATTGTTCGTTGTTTTTCATATTGCCAACAAATTCCATGAAAAGAACAAATCCAGTGCTGAATTGTTTCTTGTTTGTTCAGTTGAGGCCTGTTATACCCAATTCCTCAGTCCATAAAACAATAAAAAAAACACAACATGAAGCTTCAGCCTTTCTTTACTTCACGCAACCGTAATATGCCACAAACGATGCTTCTTCTTTGAACAGTAAGGAGGCATGCTGTAGCCTCGTATCCTGCAGCCTGTGACTCTTTCAACCTGTAACTTCAGGCTGCCAGCAGCTGCACGCCCGCATGGAGCTGCCTCCATGAGAGATCCACTGCCTGTATCCCTCAGGAGATACGAGATCCAAGGCCAACTATTCCACTTATTACTGTTGCCATAACTTATTGCTGACATTGTGTTGTGGGCTTATTGTAATAAAGTGTGATAAATGGGGTGTTTTGTTTTTGTTTTGGGGTGAAACATGACTATGAGGTCAACAGGTATTTATTATGCAAAGCTCCATGTCAGTAAACAGTACAGAATTGATTAAATTAGCTTCAATATAATGCTGGTTGAAAACAGTTTGTGTTATCTGTGGAGCATGTATGAATATAGTTGAAGCAGCTGAGAGCCTTGTATGTTATAGACCAAATTTTGACCAAAGTTTTCATTGACGCAAGTGTATAAATGCAATGAATGGATGAACTTAGCTTTATTATTAAAGTAGAGTTGTATAATAATTTAAATCAAAGTTACTGTTTCAGTAATTTAGAAAAAAAAGTAAGTTCTCTGTTTGTTGATTTCACCCATGTCTGTTTATTTGTCAGCAGGATTTTGCAAAAAAACAAAGAAACAAACCAATTTGCACAAGTTGTCTTTACTAGTTTTTATTGGAAGCAACTGTGAAAATGTGAAAACAATTCAATGATTACAAATAAGAAAAAATAATTAGTTTTCATAAACAGGTTTCAGAACAGTGCTACTATAACCTGAATTAGTACAGTAATAAGGAAAACTAGGAGTGTAGATTGGATAGATTAGATTTTTATCTATACTGCCACAGCTGTGCCTCTGGAGGTGAAGTGGGTTGTCTGGTAATCAGTAGGTCAATGTTTCGGTCCCTGGCTCCACCAGGCTTTGTGTCGAAGTGTCCTTGGGCAAGATACTGAACCACACGTTGCCCCTGAATGCTGTTCCATGAGTGGGTGTGAAGTGTAAACTTGCGAGTGAAGGAATGTGTGAATGAGGCAAATCTTATAAGGCTCTTTGAATGGTAAGTAAGAATAGAAAAAGCACTGTATTAGTACTATCCAATTACCATTAATTTAATTTTCCATCAACAATATCACCAGTAAAGACATGAACATGAAGTATAACCCAGTAAGTAATGTATTAATGCTATTATTATTTTAACTTTTTGTCTTCTCTGAAGATAATTATGGTTATTTATAATATAGAGAATACAGATGGTTATTTGAGGGTTATTATTAAGGTTAGCAAACATCACGTCTTCACCAGCACAGTCTGTCATTAGTTTTTCCAAGATGTACAAAGATGATGAATCATCTGAGGGTTCATCTGATAGGTCAGTGCAGATTCCTCTAAACTCAGTAGCTTTATCTTATAAGTTTACATGTCTTGTGTTTTGATAAGTCACTTCCTCAAAATGGCTTCAAAAATTCACACCTTCTCCCGATCCACCTGACGTGATCCATTTACTGCTGACACTGCCAGAACATTATGTCTTGGTGATGATAGTGACATGGCCATAACGGTGTGATGGCGTCATTTTGTTATCTTGGAGGCTATCATCTTGGACACGTCATACTCACTGTTCAAAGATGCTTTCTAGGTGATGGGGGACAAAATGCACAGCCCTTGTTGTTGTGAAATGTATTCAGAGGTTTATATGAAGCTAATACGAGGCTTCAGCCGTCTTAGTAAAATCAAGTCATATCTTTCAAAGTCTTTTTAATATAAAATCCCCTTGTTGTGTTTCCACAGTGAGTGCTTTCTTGTAGTGCTTCTGTACTAAAAAGCCTTGAACTGTGGATGATACTCAGTTGATTTGTATAACCAAGACTGTTAAAGCCCCATTTTACCTTCAAATAAACTTTGGAATGCATTTTGCAGAGAATGAGAAATCTGTTATAATGGAAACACCTTGGAAACAAAGAGTGGTTACAGCAAGCAAAACCTGGGGACCTGACTATTCTTTTGTAGCAGATTTGAAAAATAATAGTGAATCTATCCTTTAAGGTAAAGATGAAACTGCTTGCTAAGGTAGTTTTGACCCGCTGAGGGTCCAGGATCAGTACTCTACTAATAGTTTTCCTCTCTAGTGTCACCATAGTGTAGGTACATGAGCTATGTGATTTAATATTTTGGTGCCACAGTGTCTGCATGTTACTATATGCGTGCGTATGCTTTGTTTTCCTTGTAATTTACCACACATCTGAAGCAAATAGCGTTCTCATAGCTGCTCAGATTGTAATCACAGCATGGCTAACATGGTGAGGGCATTACTGTGAATCAGCCACGTTTCCAAGCAACACAGAAGATTACACGACCCCAGCTCTGTTGTCAAAGAACAGCATTATATAAATGATTACCCGCACCATAATCGGCAGCAAGCAGAGGTTGTACCTTTTTTTTTTTTTTTTTTTTTTTTCGTTTTTGTTGTGTCTTTATATGTGGAAGTTTGAATTGGGCAATCACTTAATTTGGCTGCTCTGGGGACCCGTACTCGACACTGCCCTTTTGTTTTTATTGTGAGAACCTCACACTGAACCAACCAGATGCCAGCAACACGCTATCATTTCAAGTATTTGTTTCTAGGGGAAATTCAGCATCTGTCTTGAGGTTTGAAAAGGTTTGAAACACGCTACTAGCCAAAAAGACAATGGTCTCTTCTGATCAAATAATTGCACTACTTTTGGCTCAGCTTCCTTGAGGTTAATTCAGGTTATTTCAGCCAGTCATCATGAGGCCTTCTGTTTCAGGAAGCTCCCTCCTCTCTGTCCCTTTCTCATACTCACTTTTTTTTTTTTTTTAATGATTTGATGCAACTGCTGGAGAAACTGATGCAACAAAAGAGTTTTGGAGCATAACCTTGTGTTGGTCCCTGCTGCAGCCTAAGTCCTCCCTAAACAGGCCCCACAACTAATTTGATCCAAGCAGGAGAGGAAAGCAGACGCAAATCTGCCTGTTAAAGTTGAACCGAGAAACGTTCACTGTAACTTTATGGACACAATGGACACTTTTTAAAATAGACTCCAATTATCATAATATCTTGCCATTAAAGAAAAACCAGTGCTGGACTTTATAGACAAGAAATATTAAAACTGAGCATAGGATTGTTAGAAAAATATGGAAGAACCTACCTCCTAACATTTCTGTTGAAGCGTGGAAAAAAAAAAAAAAAGAAATAAAAGTAATTTTATTGTGCGCATGGTTTTGGTTTGGATTTTTCCCCACTATTATGGTGACAGCGACACATTTATCTTGGAGTAGTTTCATGTTGACCGAAATGTGTACTGTGCCTATCTGAACATCAAAACCAGGCCCTGGAATCGATGCCAGAAGTTCCCTCACAAATGAGTCCCATATGGTTTCAACCAAAACAACTCCTTGGCCCCGTCTGCATTTATACAAAACTGCTGTATCTTTGTGGACTACACAGTAGTTTGACTACATGCTTGTTTAAATGTGTTTGTGTTGGAGTTAACACTCCTTAGCGAAGTCATCTCTCACTAAATATTGTTATATGCCACGCTTATTCCTCAGTAATTCTTTAAGTCATAATCTCAGTGGAGTCTGGCAGTTTGTGTGATAATGAGAGCTCAGTCTGGGTCCGATTACCTTCCCATCATGGTTTCAGACTGTACAGTGATGTCACGTCAAAGAATAATAAGGTAGCATTGTTTTATATCAGCGCTGCTTAAATAATAGCAGCTCACGTTGGTGTTTATGCTTGATGTGTAGTTTACCAAACGCAGCCTGTTGCAGCATCCTATTCCATGTTCCTCAAAAAATGATAATTGCCAAGGTTGTGCGAATTTTCTCAGGCTCATGTTTTATGCAGCAGTGCCTTGCTGCCTGTCTGCTTTTGTCATTGATATTGAACATGGCCTGCTGTGCTCTGCCTGGAATGGCAAGAAGGCTTGAGTTTTCTTCCAGCACATCCCCAGTCCATTACCCAGGGGGCTGTGCAGCTCATTGCATGGCCTTAACAAGACCAAGGAGGACCTAGCATTGGTTTGTGTATATGTTAGCATTAGCTGCATGATCGATCATAGCTGTAGTAACTTTAGTGAGAATTTGCAACAAGCATGTTACAACTCCAACTGCTCAACAAAATATTTATTATCAGCCTCACTCACCAGAAATCCAAAGATGCCAGCAAGCCATTTCTTTTTTTTTTTCCCCTATCTGTTTTTTTTTTTGTTTGTTTTACGTGGGAGTGGTGTAATTGTCATAGATAATTATAACTGATGTAGTAACATGTTACATGTTACATAGCTGTATTTACATCATCTTATATATTGTACATAATACATTTATATTCATGGTGGAATTTATATTGTGATACTTACTAAATTACAAATAGAGCAAATTAACACTAATACTTATTAATACTAATACTAATGACTTAAATACTTATTAAATACACTTTCCAGCACTGGAACAGGTCACCACATAAACTATCTGCATAATTGAACATACACAGATGAGTGTGCACACTAAGGGTGTGGCCAGCCTCGATAAAATTAGAACGTCATATTGAGTGTTGACAGAAATGCTGAGAGCAGGGCAGCGCTGCAGGAATTTTGGAGATGACGTGGCCTATCTGTCATGAGGTGCAGCTGCTCCTGTCAGGTAGGGGAGGGGGGTAGTGGGGGAACTGCAGGATGTGTAAATCAGGTCTTGCTTGTCCCCAAACTCTGACCAGAGACTTGATGGAAAAATCAGGCCACTTAAAAGGAATCCTTTGACCTCCTTGAAGAGCTTTGTGCTTTAGAATCCCAAAAGAAAAACGAACATGAAACTGGAGTGAGTCTGAGGTTGAGGGGGATTAGAGTCAAGAGAAATGGCATCATGATGTGGCAAATTGGGTAATGTTTTAGTAGGTTTTTATCTCTGTGAGCGTGCTGATGTTTAACATCTGTATCCGAACAAATTTAAATACTCTGCACTTAAATGTGTTTAGTTTCAACAATGCCTGCGTGAGAGCATTTACCCTACAGGTTCTAACTGCCAAACCCTCCTGATGCCTAATACAACCCTGACTTAAAAATGCAAATGCATGCACACACACACGCGCACACATACACACACACAAAAACGCTTCCTTAACACACACCATGTGGAGACCATGTTATCTCAAGTTCAAAGCATTGCTTGGGTGTCTTTCTTCCTCTGTGAAGAGGCTTACTCAACCTTAGAAAATGCTTTCATGATAAAACCTGAGTGTGCTGGATAGTTTGATATTGAACATCCAAGGACCAGACATGCTGACCTTTTTTTGTGTGAGGAGAAAACGCCTGCGCGGTTTGGCCGTTTGTGCCATTCACCATACACATTTGGTAGGAAGAATATTTCGGATGGATCGGTCTTCCACACAATGTTTACTAAACATATTTATCCAAAACACATTGATCGTTGATTGTGATGGAGCTGATGTGCTGTCTTGGAAGCTGCTGGACAAAAAAAAGTTTGTGTCGTGCCCTGGAAGCTCAAATCAAGACGAAGCCAAACACTGTGAACTCTAAATATGGCTCCCTGTCAACTTGAGAGTATTGTCACCACTTCAGGAGGCGACAAAGACATAAACAAGAATCGTGACATTTTTCCTCTCCTCACATTAACCTAGTTTTTTCTTTAGGTTAAAGTGATTTCTTACATTACAATGCCTCTAAAATGAACATCTGATGCCGGTTACAGATAATATTCAGGTTTTTTATCATGGTGTTTTGTGGGCTGAGCAGCGCTGACAGACAAGAAGAGCATTTAAGCTTCATGTGATCAGCAGAGTATTTAACTTGACAGGAGAGGAGAGGGGTTGAAAAGACAAGAACTAACACAGATGGATAAATGCTGTGTCGTTTTATCAGCATACCTGGACCATACAGGTCCTCCTTAGATAAGATAGTCGGATAAGAGATTGTTAGAGTTACGGATTAAATAAAAATTAAAGCTGCACTAATCAAATTTTATATGAATGAATAATCAAATGATATTATCTAATCTGAAAGGCGTTGCTCAGCAATTCCCCTCATCTCTGCCATTTGTCAGGGTTTGTCAAAGCTTCTTCACCGAAAACTCCTACCAGAATGATGAGACTGAACCAAAACACTCAGTTGTGCAGTTTTTGGTGAAAAACCTCAAAAAAACCCCACTGTATGTTATCTGTCCATTACCAAATGGCACAAAGACAATGTCAACGAGAAAATAAATAAATTAAAATGTTTATCCATATTTGCTGGATGTCCAAGTAGGCTAACATCCAGCCAACTGTTTGCTAACATGGAAGGGTAAATCAACATGAAATTAGTATAGGTCTAATTTAATACATGAAAAACTGGCTGGTGTCAACACCCTTGTCAAGGCATACTTTATCCTCAATGAAGAGGCCAGATTTGTTTGTATCACTGGTCGCAACTCAATAAACTGAAGCTGAGTGTGCAGATGTATTTCTATCCTTTTCTAATTTTACCAGCTCGGCTTTGGAGTGCCTGACATTTTTGACCTCAAATGTCACCTCGGGCATCAAGAGGAAACTGTTGACTTATCTTTACAGTTATTATCATGACTGCAGTCATACAAACGTGTATGGTTCGCCTTGCTGCTCCCATAACAAGAGACATCGAGAGGTACTTTTTGAATCCTTGAGTTCTGACTGTGAACTCCAAGGTTATCATTAGTGCTCTTGAGTATTCTCAGAAACATGTCTGGAGGAGGAAGATAAAAAGAAATCAGCAGGGGCACATAAAGGTCTTCAAGTTGACATTATCCAGCCATCTGTGCAAGGGACTTTCAGATAGTTCAATGCTTACTGATAAATCAGGCCTGTGGTGTTTCCCCCTTTATCTTCATTTGGGGCAGACAGATTGCGACTGAAAATATGTCTGGACAGGGAAGGCCAGAAGAAGGAGCAGATTGTTCGGCTGCTGTCGCAGATGGATCAGAGGTCTGCTGTGTGCTGGATGGATGAGTGTGTTTGCTGTGTGTTTGTAACTGTCTATATGGGCTCAGACAGTCAGACTCCATACATAGGGACAGCCAGGGTGCATGGCTGGGTCCAGGAAATGGCCACAGTGTCCCTCATGGTGATGGATATGATATGTAATAGAGTGGAAATGTGGCCCCATTGTTAGTCTGCTCTCAAGAGCCAGTCTTTGAGTTGTCTTATGAGTCTCCATTGTAAAATCTCTGAAATCAGACACCAGTTTGTTTGCTATCAGTTTTGCATTATATATATATATATATATATATATAATATTTTCTATTTGAATAAACATCATAACTAGCCTTCCTACAAACATTTCCAGTTACGTTTGGGAAGGTGACTGAGATAGTGGCAACCCAGGGTCATAAAAGGCGTCCTGAGCAAGCCACTGCACATCCATACTCACATTCCTACAAGCTCAGAGGACGACCAGAGGCTAATGTTGTGAGGTAACATGAAATGGCAGCGCATAAGGTTGTAAACCTTTGGCCACCACGGTGGGACAAACCTGCCCTTTAGCACAAAGAGACACGGGGAGGAATCATGGGTGCACACCTGGATTGGACGTGTGAGTGCAGCAACAAAACCGAGCCTCAGGGGCCAACTTCATGGTATTTATTTAAGCTGATTAAGATACTTCATTTCTGAGTTGATACCACCGTTGTAGATCAGTGAAACAGTGTGAAACCGTTGTGAGGATTGTGTCATATCATATCGCCTGTGAGCATCTGTCCTCGTGCATGAAACAAATAAAACAGGCACCCAAAAGCATCTGCATGCTACTAGGAGGTCAAAACCTCCACAAAGAACCTTTAACTTCATTAGTGTAGTTCATAAAAAGTGCATGATCCTCCAAAATCTTTTACCCTCTCTCCTCTCTTGTTTCATTTAACAAGCCAGGACAGCTCTTCAGTGTTTCCAACTTTTTGAGGAAGACTAAACACATTCCACCGGTCCATATTACACCTAATTTAGCTTTTATGTGGTGTTTGATTTACTTTAAATAGTTTTAAATGGTGATTTTAAAAGTTCACTGACTTAATTTAAGGACTTGGTGCATTTCAGCCCACAGACATGGGCATCAGTTCAGTTTATGTGCATATAAGGATATTGACTCTTTAATCACGCATGCCTGTATTTTACTGAGGCTGAATAATCAAATCATTAGCAAGACTTGAATTGACTAGAACACACCCAGGGAACGCATACCTGCACCGAGGCTAAACAATAATGTAAATTTTGTTCATTTATAGAAGATGTGCATCCACATAAATGGTGTCAGCCAGTTATGCTGACAAGCTAATGGTGGTGTTGAGAATACAGACATTTAAATAAATCCCCATCTGTCTGTGAAATGCCATTAAATTTTGCAGGCTCACTCAGAGATGATATGGTCATGTGTCATAATATTGGTTCCAACTGCACCGTGAAGAAGTGAAGTAGTTTATATAGAATTGCCAAACATTGTAGATTGTCTGACCCAATTTCAGGAAAACAGACGTAGACTGAATTAAATTTAGTACTGGAGAATAACTTGGAAGATTTAACTAAACAAAATGGTCAGACAATTTCTTTACCTATGAGCTTGATCTTCCTCAAATCAAAGAAAGAAAGACAACTGCAAATTTTTATATATAAATATAAAAAAGAAAACAAAAACATAAAAACCTAACTTTCTTAATTATTTGGCCTAAGTAATAAATCACACAGACAGTGCAATTATATACTTGAGAAATGTTGACTGGAACTAATGATATTTGAATCTCCAATAAATATTTATAATAACTGAGCTTCAAGCATCTCTATCCTGAGCTTCCCCTTCCTGCGGATCAATGTTAAATTAGCCTTGAATTCTGTGTGAATTATTAGTTGTTTATGCAACATGAACCAAACAAACATAAACCATTGTAGCAATGATTATAATGAGAATTATCCAAGCGATCCAGTGTGGGATATGAAGTCATTAGTTTCCTTGGCCTACAGATGTTTTGTAGAAAATGCATAATGAGCCACGGGTTCTGTTTACGTTAACAATCTCTTTGTAATGCTACATTACAGAGGCAATTTCCAAGACGCTGCAAAAGGATGCTGACTTAAATCAGTGTTGCCCTTCGGGAGTTTTAAGACGGTCTCTTCGCCGTCAATGTAAAGATTCAATCCAGGGAAAAACTTACCCAATTCTTTCTAATGATTACTGTATGCTGTGTGATTTGTTTGTTAGCGGTTACCGCGAGCAACCAGGACACGGCAGACACGGAAAGTGGGATCATCTTCCCAGCGTGCTGCCATGACGGGAGTTGCCCGCAGCGCTGAATAATGAGGTTGTTGACTGGTTTACTCTGTGATTTGTTGCTGTGATTTGAGTCGAACACCACATCATGTGACGCGGCCATTGAGTGAACGCCTCTTCTCCTGGGAGATAATCGACGTTGTAGCAGAATAATAATTAAAAAAAAAAAAAAAAAAAAGAAACAGTTCGTCATCGTGTGCGTAAACTACCTAACTGACTACACAATTTTGCACGCAGACCTTTATTTACCTTCCAGGGGGAGAGTGTTATAGATTGTGTTGATCAGAGTGCACAGAGCTACACGCTGGGATGAAGCCATAAACTGTGTCAATGGAGTCATAACCTCAGCCTAAGCCGAGCAGAGGAAAAAGTCAGACAGCATTATTTTGCTCCAGCCTGACACTGCTGAATTAGCTCAGCCTCCTGATGGATTACCTGCGGCTGACCTGGGGTGTTAGTTGTGATGAATCTGTCCAAAGCCATCTGGGGCCCCACTGGAGTTATTGCCTGGTGGTTATCGGCTGAAAGCAGACACTGACTCGGCCTGTGGTGGCAAAACATCAGCAATGATGGCGGCTTTTGTTTAAGATTTGCATGTTTGAGTTCTTGCTAAGAGGAAAACTGTTGGAAAGATAAAACTATAAGCGATTTCTTAGAGCATCAGTTTTGAATCCACCTTCTCTTTGATATTTCTGGTTGCACAAACAATTCCGATGAACTTAGCCTTTATGAGATGAGTCAATGAGGAAATTTCAGACATTTTGAAATCCCAGACCATGACATACATGTTAGCAGAGCAATCAAATCGATATTAACACATCTGTTAACCAGGGACATTACATTTAGTGGAAGGAATTTTACACAATGTCTCCACAATTCAGAATATCCAAAACTCTCACAGTGAGATGTAGTTGTAGCTCTTCTTTTTGTGTTACTAATTGATTGAATGGGATGACAAAAAAATGACCAGAACAATCACTTTATCACATTATTCATTTCAATAGTCTGAATGAGCTTTATAAGATCTTTTGGCCTGCGATCAAACCAGACAAAGTAATCTTCCGGCTGAGTGAACCGTCTCTGGGTCTGCAGCTTGAGCTTTATGCTCCTGCACAAAGTTATACAAGTTTATTATCATCTCTAAGGCATCTGCGTCAGTCACAGCTGGCAGGCAGCTTGTTGTTCACCTTGCGAAATGATTTGAAGAAATGTTTGTGTGATGAAGAGACGTTAATAACCAACATCAGCCAGAGTATTGGTGTTCAGCCTGACTGATTCAGTTAAGGTTGAAGATATGTCAATATGACTGATGTTATTGTTGCTGCTGCAGCTGCTGGGGTTGTATCTCTCAGGGTCACACGTCCAGGTTTTTACATGAACACTTTCTTGTTTTCTAGATTCCGGCTCAGATCGACTTTTTTTTGCCTTTTGGTTTGGTGAAGTGTATTCTTAATCCTGCTGTCCTCCTCGTCAGCTGTTGCCCAAACACTTGTCAGTCATCTTGATGTGCTGTCTACAACGAAACAGCTTCGAGCCTGAGGCCAAGGTAACTGACACTGATAAAGCTAAAAGAAGCTGAAGGTGAAGGCAGGGAATCTGCAGTAAAAAAAACAAAACAAAACAAAACAAAAAAAATTCTCGTGTGTAGGAAGGTTTCACAGCAGATCTTGTCTTCACTTGTTTGGCTTTGTGTTAGTGTTTTACTTCTTTCTGATAACGGTATTATCTCTAAATGTCTGTTTTAAGCAAATGTAAAGCAGTGACACACAGCTGAGTAATCTAGAAGACATCCTGTATCATGTGTATTTCTTGTTATAAAAACTTTGATACACCTTTCAAAAATTTAACTGGAGAAAAGGGACAATGCTACACAACAGTACGCTGCAACATCAATCTAGGAAAACCACCCTTAAGCAAACTAAAGATAAGGTTGAATTGAAACACTTCAAATATTTTTTTGAAAAACAGTCCTGAAAGCTGACGCTCCAAAATGTCGCCTGTGTTTCTTCACAGTATTCAATATGTCGATATGGTCACATCATTCTTATCCTCAGTATTCCCCTCGGAGTCAAGAGTTCATGGAGGATTGATGCGTCTCTAATGCTATGTGAGACATGTGCTTTTTATTTGGTCACCAGCCGTGCTGCCTTATCAGCATAGCAGAACCAGCTGGGAATGCACTTCTGCACCACTTTGTTGGGGACAATGGCAAAAAACACACTTACATCTTAGGTTTGATAAATATATTTGCTCATCCTGATCATAGTTTGAGTTTTTCCTGAATAGTCAAATTTCCACTGGGTATTTTGAATCAAAACAACCTCAGACACCAAGTTTTTGTCTTGTTCTTTCTGTCTCTTGTTTGTTTGTACTCGTCCCCACAGCAGAGGCAATAGTTTCCGCTGGGCTATAAAATACTACTGAACTGGATATGACTTATTATTCAAATGCAGGTTGTGTACACATCCACACTGCATTTAAATGTTTACTCCACATCTATTCAGTTTAATTTATGCAGCCCAAATTCCAAATCACAAATTTGCCTCAAAGAAAACAACAACACCCTCTATCCTTAAAGTCTTGATTCAAATAAGAAAAAAACTCCCAAAAAAGACTGTCACAACCTGACTGACAAGGCTGGACAAAGGAGGGAAGACATGAGTTAACTAACTAAAAATGAGTTTATTTTTACAAAAGAAAGTCAATCTAAAGACAAACAAAACACAACAAAAACCACACAGGGTGGGAGTCAGGGGGAGAGAGAGCGCTTGGCTGATGGTCACCGGCTCGGGTAGCGCAGTCAGACCAGGTGAGCTGAATCCTCCTGATGGTCCAGCTTCACCCACCAGGCTCCTGCAGCGAGAGGCCTGAGGCTCACAGAGGAATAATGGACTTAAAACGTCTCTAAAAAGTTAAGATGAATATTCTTCAATTTTACAACAATGGTCTTTTTTTTTTCTGGAGACCAAAATAGCATGATTTAAAATCAGGAAATATAGATTTTAAAAAAATGAAGAAAACATGATGATAATAATAATGATAATAATAATTTGGTCCAAACTTTGGATAGTCAACACTAGAGACACAGTTTGAGTCCAACAAGTGCACTTTTGTGCTTAAATATCCTTAACTCCACACCACTTTGTTGTTTCTGTGCTTTTAGCTCCTTTAAACAGATCTTTTGGCGGCAATGGACCGTACTAAGTTTCTTTATCCTTAACATTCACTATCAACATTTTCCACCTTATCTTGGTCATAGATTAATGCCAAGTTGGCATTATTATGGTGCTTTTCCTGCCTTAAATGGAAACTCTGGTTAGTTGAGAAACAGTTGTTTCCTCTGATGATATGAAGCCTGTTTCTTAGAAGACATATTTATCGCCTCACCTTAATATCAACAAATTGATAATAATAATATCTCACAT
Source organism: Rachycentron canadum (assembly GCA_038496675.1). Classification (NCBI taxonomy): domain Eukaryota; kingdom Metazoa; phylum Chordata; class Actinopteri; order Carangiformes; family Rachycentridae; genus Rachycentron; species Rachycentron canadum. The sequence goes on from CM076654.1 coordinate 6,964,427, forward strand.
ACTTACTCTAATTGTGAGATAAACCATTTTTCCACATAACTTATTAATCATTATTATTTGTGACGGCCTCAGTTTATTTTTAAAAAAATACCACAGAAAGATTACTGTGGTATTTTTAAAAAATTTCAAGTTAGATTTAATAGAAGTTTAATGCCAGTAGAATTGTGGCAAGTTCATTTCCGCCATGGGCAGCGTGGGAGGAGGACGGAGGTTGTTGCGTGGGGCTACAGAGGGGCATTGGTCTTGGAGGAGTTAAGAATGACACGCAATTAATCAGCCTGAGCAGACGACCGGTATCACTTCACTGTGGAGGCTGGAATAGAGGCCCGTCTGTACTGAACAGCTGCAGGAGGAAACCGGCCTTTTGCCTTTCTTAGACATGTGGACGGAGGGAGGAAGAGTGAGAGAGTGAAGCAGTGAGAGTGAAAGAGAGAGAGAGAGTGTGTGTGTGTGTGTGTGTGTGTGTATGTGTGTGTGTGTGTGTGTGTGTGAGGCCACTTTACAGATGGGATGGAGGAGGGGAGGAGACGAAGAGGAAGAGAAAAAAATGAAGGTTTTAACAGCCTACCCACATCTGTTTATTTAGAAAAGAAACCATTGTGTCATTCAGTTATTCTAACAACCTACACCAGGGCCAATGTTAGTCCCACAATGACGGCTTTTTAAATACACAGTTTACACTCCTATGAAGTGGCCTCATAACTGCGTCGGAGCCTCAGGAACGTGCCAAATGGGGGAACATGCTAGGGTTTCACATTCCCCCTTGCGCTACTTGACGTCTCTATAGCAGACTGTGATGCCAGAGTTTGGCCAGGGGAGATCTGGTGGGGGCCATTTGTCTTGGTCTTGTGTGCTTTTTCTGGGTCTAATCTCTTAAATTGGTACTCAGGGTTTGGAGGGCTGCCAGAAAACTGCAGGGGGTTATGAGACGCAAGTTTGAAAACTGTGCGATGTGGTGAGATGGTATTTTCCCCTGTGTTCTGCTGTTTACATATCCTGTCAACTGTACACTCCAAGACTGGGTGGCATAAATGCTGCAGATGCACAGAGAGGTTCAGCTGAGTGTGTTTCTTTTGTGTGTTTTAAAATATTCACTTTCTACTGCACTGGGGTCTGGCAACCATGCTATGGTTGTGGATAGGGAATGAATGTGGTCATGACCAATATAACATGGTCAAGGTATGGTTAGGGCAAGGCAACTAAAACACTTGGTTAAAGTGGTTATAGTCAATATTTTTATAACAATATCAAATGACAGTGGAAAACAGAGGGAGTGGTTGCATGTAGCAATGAACCTACAGGAAAATGTCACCTGAATCCTCAGCTCCCCTTGTCTTTGAGAGTTGTAAAGCTGTCTGGCCCACAACTTTACTGCTCTAGTTCAGTCTCACTTCTTCAGTCTCTTCTTATTGTTGTTTTTTTTTGTGTGTGTGTGTGTGTGTTTTGGAGGAGGCAGATGTGCAGTGGAAATGCTCTAAAACCCAGTGTGCACTACTTACTCAGCAACAAACAGCAGCCAGACACAGTTGGCGACTAGCTGGTGAACACAGTGTAGCATTTAGCTGCTAAATGGACAGATATTTCCCTCAGGAGCTGGGAGAGAGAACAAAAACTGAGCTAAAAGAGAGTGAATATTGGACTTACATTTGCCTGGTGGAAACATGGACCCACAGGAAAAATGTTGTTTCATTAATGCTGAATGTTAATGAGCAAATTTTTCCTAACAAATAAGGTGATGACATTTAACGTTATGTTTATAACTTATTTCTGCTGCCCCAGGTTATTACACTTTTAAAGCTATACAACTAATAGTTATAAGCAAGTTATCAGCAGACTAAAGGACTATTAGGTCATTCTTTCGACTGTGATGCTGTACTTAGTTGCAATGGTGCAAACATTAGCGCATTAACATGCTTACATTGAGAGTGCTATACTCGGCATCTTGCTTTATGTGTTTGAATGCTAACATTAGCTAATTAACAGTAAACAAGTACCATAAGCATTGGATAAATAGTAATTTTGACCAGATGGCAGTGCTACTGTTAATTGTTGGTCCATAACAGGATACAAACTATACATAAAATCTAATGTGCCACATGCCCACCCACCACGCTAAGCCGGGCCTCCACACCTGTACTTTCTGCCTTGCTGTGTATAGCACACACTACTTCCTGCAAGGGCACTGAACTTTGGCACTGGACCTAGGTTGTGACCTGCACAATCGTCTATTATGAGCACAGTTCATGGGAACTGGGCCTGTCATAAATAAAAAGCTTAACTTTGTTGACTCCAGCAGTCCTTGAGTACAGATCAAAATGAGTCCATTGTGTTATGTTGGGGTCACAGCAACACAAGTCTTGATTTTTTTCTATTGCTTAAGATAGCTCTTGATAATAAGTCAGGAAACTGCGATTATGTTTAAATTCCTTAAACTAAGGTGTTGAACTACAGGTTTTTTAGGTGTAGTTTGCATTAATGAAGCGTGCAGTTTTTGTGGGTGTGGATTGTGAACTGACACAACTCCCTGCGACTTCTCTCTATAATGATGCACAGCCTTTCATCAAAAGCAGATCAGGAATATTTACCACTTGTGGTCTAACTGATTATGAGTATGCTTTGTTGTGTTTTTATATTGTTAAATTCTTTCTTGCTGAACTCCATGTTTAGGAGATTAAGGTCATATGTCTGTGTCGGGGGTTAGATCTTTATTGGTTGGTCCATATGTGCTGGTGTTTGTCTGCAGTGATATGAAAGGCCTTCATGCCTGTATAAACAGCCGCTAATGCAGGCTGATGGCTGAGCAGCATATGTTGCAACAGCTGCTTGTGTGATACGTGTAATGTGGAGGCCATGTAGAGATTCATAGTGTTCTGTCTGGTTAAATATTGTAGAAGTTACCTGGATGAATTCATACTTTTAAAAGCATATGCTCCACCTTGAATGGACTCCACTGTTAGTTGACCCATGGGCCACAATGATCTCTATCTAAAGGAGCTTTTGTTGCCGTGGGGAGGGATACTGCTGTCATCCTGTCAGAGGACCCCCATACACCCAGAGGTTGTCATCCTGGTACAAAAAAGGTTTGTTATTGCAAAGTGGCCTCAAGGTACACCCACCATAAGTAGTCTGTTAAACTGCACTTTCTGTTTGCTTGACTTGTGCAGCACCACAACTAAGCAAATAACACAAATGCCCATTCCTTTTTTAAAACATCATTTTATGTATTTATTTGGTACCAGCAGTAGAGAGAAGACAGAAAATTAAACACATTTGGATGTTGCAGTTTTTGTTGGATCGGATATAATTTAAATTCATACATTATTACATCAAATGAACAAATCACTGATTTACATGAACTATGACTGCTGCTGCATCCCACTAAAATTGTAGTTATTATTTTTGAAAGTTGGTGTCTTTAGATGTGTAGATCAGCTCATGCTGGGTCCTGTGGAAATCATAGTGCAGTGGATTGTGTTAAAAAGGTCAGGAAGATCAGTGCCTAGTTGACATGATGGATGACTTTAATCTTACTGATTAAAGGAACAAGGCCGACCTCCTGTAACACTTCATTTAACATTTTGCTTGGTTGGCAGGATTTTGAACAAGGGAAGGAAGGAAGGAAGTTTGAATTTCCTACCTCATCAAACCATAGGGAGAAAAGTAAATAGTGTTTATTCCCCCAAAAACTGTATTATATCAGTGGTTTTTCAGTGTTGTGAAAAGAGACAGTGTGTTGTTGTTTGCTCCCGCAGGGGGTTTTCTCATTCACTGCCCCGTGGCTATAACAGTTTTCAGCGCTTTATGACTTTTGCAGCCAAAACACCCCGGCAATGATAAAAATAGGTGGTTTATTTATGGCTTTCTGCCATTATCTACCAACTTCTACAGTTGTAATCACTTGTGCATCACTCTGCATTTCCAAATGAATACAAATCCCTGGAAGAGGACGGACAGAGCGGAGACACATTAATGGGCAGACATGAGGAAGGAAATGAATCCTTAATCTTGTTTGGTTTCATTCCAAATAACTTATCACTTGCCATTATCACTTCTCTGAAACCCCAAAGAGGAAGTAATTTGAATGGATAGTTCCTGCCAACTCATTTCCGGTATTCTGATATTTTCTTCTTCAGACAGCACGGTGCAGGCCCACTGCAGCTGACCTGCTCTGCTGAGATTCAGCCCACTCAGTAACTGATGAAATCCGCCCAACCCAGCTCCCTGCAACGCTCCAGCTGCAGCCAATGCAGCAGCAAAAATCTTATAATGTATAAAATATCATCAGAGATTTTAATGTACATATTATGCATGTTTGATACGGTTTTATTTTTGAGACAAACTACGAAGTGAAGCCTGAATGTAGTTTGTTTTTCAGACATATGCTTTGAGTGACAATGAATAAGGCTTACAGACAAGTGTGTTGGATCATAAAACAAAATCCCACCCACTATTGATCACACACACTTATTTTATAAATGACATTTCCACCTATCATAAAGTGAGTTGTTAAAGTGAGTACAAGTGATCCATATAAGTTTGGTTCTTTCAAACTTATATGTCCATTATTGTGATGTGGTTATATGGAAAAAAGATCAGACCAAAAAAAAAAAAATGTCTGTTGAATTGAGTTTCATGGAAAAAATTAAATTGTGTCAAATGTGAAAACACACCATGGGCACAAACACGTAATATATTTTATACATTACTAGTTGGCAAAGCTTGGAGCCTGTATAAAATATACATGTTTTTATTTCAGTCAACTCAATTTAAGAGCCTGCTATGACATTCCTCACAAAACATCACTGCTAGCTTCCTTGCTAGCGCTCAGTCTTCTGAACACCAGCAGGGGATGGTTTTAATGTCATTATGTTTGTCCCTTAATTGGACTGTTGCGGCAAGAACTCAGGTTTAATTGAGCCCTCAAAGTAACGACCCTCCGCTCTCAGTGCAGCACATCTGGCTGAAGCACACAGCTGTGGGCAAAGACAAAAGTGTTGGATGATTCAATGATCCGATCGGCTCTTTTTTTTTTTTTTTTTACTTCTGCAAATGTTTTAGATTAAAGATTTTTTTATGTGGTTGATGAGTTTTTAAAGTGGCGTTTTCTCCTAGACATCTCAATTTAGTCCATTTTCAAAATATCCAAATTATAATGGACTTAGGGAGGAAAAGTTGCTGCTTTATTTATACTAAAGCAGTAAAGGTACACGAATGAATACCTCACTTCTCTGTTTTATATTACAGTTGTTTTAAAAGCACTTGAAACAATGAGGACTTTGGTATTTGGAAATCTTTTGTCAAAGCACACAGTGTTTCCATTCTCTGTGCTGGAGGGAAAAGCAGGAGAGGGACTCCTGAGGTATTGGGTTCCCTGTATCCATCATTTTCGACGAGTTGGGACCTTGGAGTAGCGCCAGCAGTGTCTGTGCTAGCCAGCCGTAACTGACATTGAGTGCATTGTTTGCAGTGGGAAGCTCACGGCTGTGGCCTAAAGGTACATTCCTGAGATCAGAATGCTGCTTGAAACACAAACAGCCTTTGTGCCCTCGCTGCTCTCTTTCCTTAACTCCCTCATCCACATCAAGCCTCAAGAACTAAACTGCCTCCTCTCGCTCATGTGTCAACATGTGGGCTATCATTTTACACACACACACACACACACACACACACACACACACACACACACACACACACACACACACACACACAAACCTACACACCCACACACCCATGTGTCATTTTGATGATGATGTCCAGGCAGGTATCTGAGGGTGACGATCTAAGCTCTTGGAAAGAAGCTGGATAGTCATAATGTTTTTTTAATCCAAAACAAACAAGGTCAGATTCATATTTTTGACCTTTCTGACTGTGAAAAGGTATCAAAAATATCAAATATACACATTGATAGCTGCATCTGTGGTTCTAATAATCTTGAATTTCATCTCCAGAAATGTAGTCTGTGATTTAGTTTTTTTTTATACATGAAGCGTGTTTTTGTGGTAGCAGATTAATGTTGGCAGCAGTGATTAGAACCAGTGAATAACTGTAAACCTTCAGCTCAACTTGTCTCTGTCAATGGGGATGTTTACAAAAGAAATGTGGTTGAAACAAAAACAGGAGGACCGAAAATATTTGTTGGAAAGATTTTCATGTCCAAGACATTTTTTAAGGAAAAATTCCATAAAATCTCTTGTGTCTTCCACTTAAATGTGAGGATTTGCTGGTGTCTGCAGTCTGAGCATCTTTGGGTTTTGGGCCAATGGTTGGACAAAACAAGACAGACGAATGTGCCAACTTGTATTTGGTGATGGACAATTCACGGTTTTCTGACATTTTATTGAGCAAACAATGAATTTATTTAGTGAGAAAATCCTCAGCAGATGAATCCATGATGAATATATTTGCTATAGTTGCAGTCCTTATGAGGGTTTACAGATATTTTTTGTCATTGTTGTGGTAGACGTAGAGTCCAGTTTATACCAGTAAACATACCAAAAACTCTTTCCTTAAACCAGTCAATCTATTCAAACCTTATTTGACTTTAGAAAACTATTGATATGCTTGAATTTCAGTAGTATCCATTTCCAAACTGCCATTTCTTTGTTGTAAAGTTCTTTGTGCTACATTTCTTGTATGTTCTTGTATGAAAAGTGCTATACAAATAACGTTTATTATCACATTATTATTTTAACACTGTAAAATTGCTATTTGCTTATCAGGGCTAATTTGGACATTTATTATTACTAATATTGAGAGTTAATAATGGAGAAGAAAAAAAAAACACTAACTGACATGAGCAGGTTTAACTGATATTAGTAGCCTAAGGACTAGTTTGGTTAGGATTTATGTGACATGTGAAGACCACAAATAAAAGAGCTAGAGCTCTGATTCACCAGCTTAACATCTGACAAAGTGAGATGTAGTGCAGTAATATGTGGAGAGTTCTCCTTAATGAGAGATTATATTCGATGATGTTCACTGAGTGCCCTCTTATACCACAGCTAATTTGTACTCAACTGCTCTGCTGAGGAAGAGTTAATAGGATGTGGATGATTAAATTATCAGTGAGGATGCTGTGCACATCATTAGCATGAAGTTGTTAGAGTTCAAATTATTATTAAACAGCAGCACAGTCATGGTTTCATTATCCATTATCTATCTCCTGTTGCATGTGGTTCCTCCGCTGCATGTCTCTGCTTATCTTCTGTCAACTCTCCAGAAAGAGGAAAACACTGTATATCTCTTGCAGCCTACAAATATGCAGCAATTTTCATGTGATTAAAATACTTTAATTAATACTCTGCAAATTTAAGTGATTGAAATTGGGGGGGCAGGCAATGTCAGAAGCCATTTTAGCAGACCGGCGTGGTTTTTATTTGCAGATGCAATAATATTGTGAATTGTAAAATGTATGAATCGAAGCCAAATTTGTATCTTTTTTTTAAATCGTTTATCACCATATACTTTTGAAGGAGTACACAAAAACTTTGGTAAAGTCAATCTGAAAATAAACAGGACTGCTCCCTCTCTCGCACAAATACAACTCAAACACACTTTTCTGTGAATGGAAAAACAACACTTCATTCAGTAGACTACTCCATCCATCCATCCATCCATCCATCCATCCATCCATCCATCCATCCATCTGTTATAGGCCTACCACTTAATCTTTTAACGTGGACAATTAACAATATTTGGGGGGGTGGACTTGTAACCTCTAACAACTCAATGATCATTAACTTTTTTTTTCCCGGATGAACATTTAGGAACAATTATTTATAGCCTCATAAAATATGGTTCAAATCACTTTCCCTTGTGCTAAAACCGGGAGAGCTGCTCCGTGCATTGAATTTCCTCTCCAACACATTCATCCCTCCTCACCTTGAAGGATATTTCTCAAGACCATCTTCCTCCCACCCCTCAAACTCCCGCCCATCTCTACGTAGAAGCCACAACAAGTGGCCCAACCAATGGGAGGCACCTCTCTAATGTGTGGAGAGGGGGCCGAGGAACAGAAAGACAAATGCTCAAAGGGGAGAGAGTAGAGGACCACTTTGCGACCCATAAGGGTTGTTGTTTTTTTTCCCCATGCACGATTTGTTTGCACCCCCGTGCGCACACGGACTGTTAAATGACCCAGCGCGGTCCCTCGACGGGCTCTCGGAACTTGTCCCGCTCGGGTTTTTAGGAGGAAACCCGCTTGGAGAGAGGAGGCAACGGGGGGATCGCTGAGCCGGAGACAGTTTGTTGCGCGAACCCAGAGTCACTGCGATGGAATAAGCCGCTGCAGGAACTCCCACAACTTATGGAGAAGATTTTCTTTTCCGTGATCTTGCTAAGTTTCCGCTTGAGTCCTCGCCCCGGTCATGTATGGATAACGGGAGGTTCGCCCCAGTGTCCGGCTCAGATGGATCAGCGCTGACGGGTTTATGGAGCCGGGAATACACCGAGCACTGGCAGCCTGTTGAACGCCCACACACGGGCCTCTCACACACCATCTGCCTCGGAGTAAATAACAGTCTCCAGTGAGGACGCTGTCCATGGAAGTGGTGTAGAAGTTTTACTTATGACACTTTCGTGAGTTTTGCCGTCTCCTGAAGCCAGAACAATGGCAACCCCGGGTTCAGTGGCACGGGCAGTCTGCGCCTCTGTCTCCACTCTTAGTTGCTTGCTTTTGTGTTTTGGCTACCTCTCCGTGGCCTCGCCGTCCCACGGCCGGCGGCTCATATGCTGGCAAGCCATCATGAACTGCCAAGCCGAGCCCGAGTGCAATTACGCGTACGAACACTACACGCGCGCCTGTGGCCCGGTGCTGAGCGGGGAGAGGAAGAAGTGTCCCAGCCACTGCATCTCCTCGCTCGTCCAGCTCAACCTGACCAAAAACGGCCCGGCTCTGGAGGACTGCAGCTGCGCCCACGACGTGGTGTGCACCAGCACCAAGCGGGCCATCGAGCCCTGCCTGCCCAGGACCACCAGCACCGGCTGCACGGAAGCCCGGCGCCAGTGCGAGAGAGACCAGCAGTGCAACTCCGCAATGCACGATTATTTGAACCACTGCGGGAAACTTTTCAGCGGCGCGGTTTGCACCAACGCCTGCAGGAATGTGATCGCGAATATGCGTAAAATCCCCAAGGGTCAGCAGCTGGACACTTGCATGTGCGACGGGACGGAGAGGGCCATCTGCGAGTTTGTGAAGAGCAGCATGAAGGCGCTGTGCTTCGACTCCGCCGAGACGTACGAGGCCAGCGGCGATGACCCGGATCAAGATTACGATGAAGACCCGATGGATTCGTACTATGAGGAGGACCCGGAGAGCGGAGCCTCTCCACAGGCAGCCCACTGTGTTTTGACCCTGCTGGCATCCATTTTGGCTCTATTGCCCCTCATTTAATCCACAGGTTCATAATCTGCCCCGACTATTGTTCAGATAAAAGGCAATCTAAACTTGTGTCACTCATTGACCCGCTATTATTGTGAAGGGCTGGAGCTTCAAAGACTAAAGGAAAAGGGTGTTTGGGCTCAGGCCCTGTTTGAATGGAGAGGTTTAGACGCCGGGGGATATCAAATCAGGATGTTTTCTATGCAAATTGAAACCGGAAAGATACTTTAAACTGAGCTGCAGGCTGCTCTCTTATCAAACCACACCACTTCTCTCCTCTCCAGATGCTTTGCTTATGTGATAAGCTAAATAGGATTGTCTACTTTTTCACAGTCACAGACTGATGGTGGAGTTGTCATCATAGAGACACAGTTGGTTTGTTGTGGTCACAATGCAACGCTGAATCAGTATATGCTGTGCACTGCCAACCTTTTTTTTTTTTTTTTTTTTTTTTTAAGATATGAACTATTTTTGTATAATAGACTGTTGCCGTTTGGCACCAGGTCATATGATTTACAAGTATTTAATGCTGGAATCTATGAACTTGTAAATATATTAGGAGTTAAAGTGAAACAGTAATTTATTACACACCACCTATAGTTACATCCAAATGTCCATCATGTGAATAAAAGACTGAGAATTCCAGCTTTAAAGGGAAGTTATTTAGACTGTATTCTCTTCAAAGATAATGTACATTGTATATATGTGTATAGCCTATATAGATTTTTTTTCCCAGAGAATCCTCTATGTTTTAGGCTATGAGCTGATTTATTCACTGTGTATGGCCTAGAGAAAGAAATGTCTAAATCCACTGTATGATTGCCTCAATGATATACTTTTATAGAAGGCATAAAGGAAACTTGAAGATATTTCTCTTGACTGAGTTATTTGTTTTTTTTCTCACCTTTTATTCAGAAAGTAAAATGGTTTTCAAAAACTTTAATAACTTAATTTATGATTAGGTCAGTGAGGGATTTTGTAAACAGTGTAAACAATCCTGTTCTACTGTGATAAGCATGATCAAAGATACATGTTGTATCTAAAACCAAGATGCTGTCAGTATGAGTGAAAAGCGGTTCAACTTTATGCTCTTGAAAGTTTTTTCTCAGGCACTTTCTTCCCTTTAAGTGTCATGAGTTTAGGGTGACATGCTTCATGCACACAGTTCAGTTAGATAATATATATATAAATCGGACACAGTCTTATTTTTAGTTCTTAAAATCCCATACATTTTTGCATAATGGTTAAGATCAGCAATATATATTTAGTTCTATATTACAAGTTTAAAGTTATGTATGTTGGTTATGCTCCTTGGACAGGTTTTACACTTCTGCTCCTCTCAAATTTAAACTAACATTATTTTCATACTGGGCAGTGAGTGAGATGATCAGATTCTTTAAAGCATGTTTGGATCGTGAAGAAACGCCTTCTGGTCTCCTTCACCTCCATCGTGTCACCAAATGCAGCTGTGGAACAAACATATGAGCTCTTCACACTCCTGCCTCTGTAGCTACAGGCTCATTTAAAATGCAGGCCGGCCTCCTCTGCTGGCTGATGTGATCCTCTGGCCTAATGTGACCTAATGACCTGCATTGTGTTGATTTACCTGGCTGTTGTCAGAAGCAGCCGTCACCCTTCTCACCCTCCTCCACCACCCCAACACTTTCTACACTCACATATCAGCATTTACAGTCATTGGCTGTTCAAGGCACCATGTTCCATTTTTCTTTATTATCATATACCTTTTTATATTTATATGTAATTTAAGAGTTTGGATAATAAATGTAAAAGCTGGATTTTGAGAGTCTCTTAGTTAAGCGTAATTAAAAATACTTGATGTTGTTGGTGTTAACAAACATTACCAAAGCAAGTAAACATTTTACAGCATCAGAAATACAAGTGACTTTAATATAGCTGTTAGCTGTTAATGGCATATTCAAATCCTGTGGGCAAACCTTTTTAATTTAAATTCCAGATTATTCCTTTAATTGGCTGCAATTAAACACAGCATGGCACAAGGTGAAGTCTCTTACTTAAATACTAATACATCCAGCTTCTGCTGAAAGTATGTTTATATTGGCAGTATTATTTTCAAGATACCTTGCAGATCATGCCACCCCTCCTTCTGCTCGACTTTGGGGGCTTTAAATCAATGATTTGCTGCAAAATGTTTTATTAGAGGGGGGACTAGAGCCCTCCAGCTGAATGGATGGAGGAGAAGTCGAGTGGCATCTTTGTCATGGAAATGTTAAGCACATAATAGTTGGGTAGTACAATAGGGAGGCACTTCATTCTTTCAGGCTGGCTTGACACCTCTGGAGAGCCGAGCGGCGGGGAAGCATGTGGGAACGATCTGCTGCCGCTTGGGTCTCAGCCCTCCACTGCAAGAAAAGAAGAAGAAAACAAATGACAGGCTTGGCGAGGGTTGTTTTACCTTGGATCCTCACTTAACATCCCTTGTGTTTTTGTTGAACTCTAGTTTTCTACCTGCATTGGTTTATTTTAGTACATTTGCTTCAATAACCCCCCCCCCCCCCCCAAAAAAAAAATGACAACAACTTTGTCCTTTTCACATGTTTTTACAGTTTAAACATTTCAGCAATGAAGTTAGATGAAGCAAAAAAAAAAAATCCCTAGATCCTGGCTCTTAAATAAAATACCTTTACAGTGTCGGTATGCAGTCTGCCGTGCATGAAGCTTTCCAGTAGGAGAATACTTCTGTAGCCCAGTCTGTCCTCCTCCTCCTCCTCCTCCTCCTCTTTGTCTTTCTTTTGCCTCTCGCATTTGTTCAGGCAGTTTCAGCACTTAGAAAAAGCACAGCATGCGATTATTAGGCTATAATAATGCATGGTGTGTGAATGGATGAATGAGGCGCAAAAAAAAAAAAAAAAATCCCACAAAACTGGCCTACTTGTCATAAAATTGAAGTGGTGTACAATGAGCGTTTGAATACATTTGATTGTGTTGTGCTCACAAGGCTAATTTTTGGTCTGGCTTCAAAGCCAAAAGTATTAAATTAATATACGCAGCAGATGCAGACAGTGCCTGCAAAACGTGAAAAGTTATCACAGCTGATTTTGACAACATGCTGCTGTTGAAATGCCCTCCCCTTGTGTGTGTGTGTGTGTGTGTGTGTGTGTGTGTGTGTGTGTGTGTGTGAGAGTGTGTGTATGCTGGTGGGGGGGGTGGTTCTGGGTTTACAAACTGTGGCTGTTTGTGTTCCAGCTCTTTGAGCGTGTGTAAGGTATCTCTGCCATCAACTTTGCTTCAGTGAGTTCACTTCACTTCCAAGCTCTGCTTCTTTGGCCTCCTGAACAAAACGGCCCACACTTCACCCCATGCAGATCACTTCACCCCTTCACCCCATGCATATCACAGCACAGTGTTTACAAAGGTGCAGCTCTCTCAAAGACTGATGCTGGAGGTTCGATGCTTGGTGCAGGCCACATGTAATGGAATCTCCTATAATCCTTGTAGTTTTTTTTTTTGTTTTTTTTTCATTTAATGTATTTGGTCCTTTTTAACTACTCCTTTCTTTTATTTTCCACTCGCTTTTTACATTATTTCAGCAATGTAAGCTGAATAAGTTAAGTTTCCATATTTAAAACAACTGCTTTATTACAGTTATGGATATTTGACAACATGGAATATTTGACCTTAGCCCCACTTTTCCTTGCAGTGTTTTCACTTAAGTCCTGGCACTGGTTGGGGTGGTGGTTTTTTTTCATGGAGAGGTAAATGGAAAACCCATATTCAGTTCTAACTTGTTTTACTTAAATTTGAAAAAAAAAAAAAAAAATTCTCAATCAAAACAAAGAGTCTGAAATGTGTTGGTGTTTCAGTGTGTTCCCCAAGGACTCAAGGGCTTGAATGTATATGTTGTTGTGATTTTAGGCTTTTTAAACAAACTCTGTAAGGTCCAAAGTAAAATTTCTTTTTATACTTGACTATTTTCCACTCCACTATATTCTTTACACTTAGGCCCGAAGGGAGCTCCTTACTCCTGATGTGTGCTGACCATATTTCTCACAGGCATTTGTTTTGGCCTTGGCTCCATGCGAGCTTGTGCAGAGAGTGATGTAGAAACGGTTGGACAGTTGGAATGGCTGAGACGGAGGAGGAGGCACTGAGATGGAAAGTTCATTTGAAAGGATTTGGAAATAATCCCCTAAAGTTACCACAGGGTATTCGATGGAATGGGCTCCACCTCGACTCCCCTCTGTGTTCCTGCCATAGCTTGGGAGGACATTTGTTTAGAAGGTAGTTATAAAAGAAGTGTGTTGCTGATAGTTATTCTCGCTTGGAATGTGATCTGGTGTTGTAAGTTCCTTCTCTGCTCTGCAGACGATGCTGTCTTCCTCCCCCTTCCTCACGTGGCTGCTCGCTCTCCGAATTCATGCCATTCCGAGGAGACGCCAGTGACACGCCGAAGCAAAGATCATTGATTTTGCATCTCTCTCATTAGCTGCTTGGGCGATGCCAGGAGACTTTCAAGAAACTCCTGTTGTTTTTCTCCCGTCTATTTCAGCTGCCACTTTGATTTCATCATGCAAGACCTCTGCTGAGTTCACAACCCTTTGAAATGAGAAAAAGGCCTGTAATCCAGTTACTCAAGCTGCGGCCCGACTCCTCAGGTCCTGAGAGAAAACCTGCAGCACTAATCCCACTGTCACCAAGAGAACGCTTTGCTACCTGACTGTTTGTGGCAGCCATTTGATATATTCCCTGTTTAAAATGTTGCTGTTGAGTATTTAACAAAGGGGGTCACAAAGTGTTGCACGCTGGTTTTGTTAGTTGTGCTGCAGTGCTTATATGGCCAGTGTAGTGTTGGAAAAATCAAAAAGACGATGCAAAAAAAACAAAAAACAAACTAAGCCCACAGTAATTTAGCTGCAGAAGAATAGAAATGTTGGTTTGCTTGGGACAAAGGCTGCAAATATGATTTTTTTTTTTTTTTAAATAAAAGATTTAAAGAGCTTTTCTCATGAATAGAGTTAATATGATCTACATATGTTGAGAATTGCATCCATCATTGTCAAATTACTGTCCCACATGCGTAAAAATATTTTAACAGTACAAATCACATTTACCAAAAACAAAGAACTCCCTTATTCAGCTTTTTTGTAATGAGCATGTAGTTAATGGGGAAAAAGAGGGAATATTTTGACCTGGATTGTTTTCACCATGGTAAAGGGATCATCAGTGACTCAGAAGAAACATTACTTTGAAATGAAACTTTCAGTATTTTGGCAGAAATTCTGACTCACTGTGCGTTTAGGAAAAACTGAAAAGTTTTACATGTTTACATTTTATAGTAGTTGTAGTATGGTAGTTAAAGTAGGTAAGATGTTGGTAATGAAGCTACAAAAAATAATTTCAAAAGACTGCTTAATGGAAAAAAAAAAACTTGTTCCCTGATTTGTCGTTGATCATCCATTTAAAGTTATGTGTGAAGCCTAGTATTCTCTATCCTTTAGCTCCTTTTTTGGTCTCCACCAACTCCTAATGGAAATATCTGACTCTCCACCCTATTCACCAGTGAGTCACTAACTGTGGTGGTTTGTTTCTGGGGGGGGGGGGGCAGGGATGATAGAGCTCTTTTACTGGAAACAGCTGCCTGCTGTTGCTGAAAAAGATCATTAGGGTGAGAGTGAAGCAAAACAGTAAATTTATGGGCTCAACAGCCAAACAATGACCTGAAACCAGCAAAATGGTTCTAGCCCCCCCCCCATCCCTTATAGATAAGCATATAGATAAAGGATTGATGGTTTATCATTACATGAAGATACAGGAAGTGGAGTCATGTGGTGATATCCAGATATTATCTGTTGATATTTGCTCCAACCGTCAGTGTACAACATGCACACGGCATAAGTCATACCAGGAAGAGTGTGTGACCTGGGATTGATCCCAAACTTGAACTGTTATTATTGGTGTAAACATGTTGAAGTATGTAGTTTAATTTCCAAGCTGTTTCTCTAACCTTAAGTGAATACTTATTTTAAACCAAACAATCTCTCACTGAATTTAACCAAGCTCATTTTGTGCACAAAACTTCACAATGTCGCATCATAAAGCCAGTTCATTCTTCAACAGTTTTAGACAAACAATGTCCTGCTGACAGATGGAAAACACTTCTGAGTGTTGTTCTTAATGGACAAACAACATATTTTAAGTGAGTAATAGTTTTATTATAGCACCTTTGTGTCTTTATGCTTTTGTTCTTAACCTAAACGTCTTGGAATTGATCGGCCCCATTAACACTCCGCAGATATGCTACAGTCATTTGCTGCAGTAAATTCTGCTTTATAGCCCTTTAATTGAGGTGTTAAACAGTTTCCTCTGCCTCTGTCCGCCTGGCTGCTGAGGCTCTTCACCCTCCATCAGCCTGTAACAGCCTGTGGGTCCAGCTGCTTTGCGGGCCCAGGGGGGACATTCCCAGCGTGTTCACACATCACTGGAGGAGCTGGAGTGTTTGCCTTTCACTTTGACCACAACACAAACAACTTCACCCACAAATAAACAAAACACGAGGCAGGGGCCACAAGTGCAGCAGGATGCAGTCCAAGAGGCGCTGCGACAACGAGTCAGGGCCGCCTGTTTGTGCGCTTGTGTTTGTGTTTACATGCGTGTAGGTGTGGGTGTGTATGTAAATGCCCTCATGTGCCACTGGAAGTTTGAGGAATGCAGGGAGGTTCCTTAGTAATCTGATTGTTTTTCTTTTTTCATAGAGATAGATGCACCCAGGATGGCTTGCCACTGATCTCTTTTTCCCAGCACGATTACCCATAACACACCTCTACCTTCAAAAGCCTCCTCTATCTGTGCACTTTTGAGAGGCCTCCACAATTCAAGGAATAAGAGGAGAGGGGCAGAGGAAAGGGAGGGGGGAGACAGAGAAAGAGAAAGAGACAGAGAGAGGAAAACACAAAACTTGCTGACACGGGGCATAACTTAATTTCCACGGTAGGGGGACAGCTGTGCAGTGTAATCTGCCATGGCAGCCCATTCAGACTTCAATGGCAGGCTTGACCCGCCAAGGAAAACTCGAACTGCAGCCAGCCCCTGCTCAGTGAAGGAGATGGTGACCGGGCCACCATTTATGGGCTTGTCTTAAAGAAACATACCCCTCTTGCTTGTTATTGATAACACCCCACCCCCCCACCAGCCCCAAGACACACACATACACATACAAAGACGCACACACATTCAAGGCAGTGGAATCTTCTCTGCCATAAAGTCCACATGAATTTTTTTTTTTTTTTGGGGGGGGGATCATGTTGCAGTGGTCTTTGTGTAAAGCCTCACAATTATCACCATTTGTGGCAAAAGTAGATTTCTTTCCAGAAATGTTGTCTCTGTGGAGGAATGTGTTAGTGCCATTGCTTAACCATCCTGCTGCAACCATCCATACAACAATAAAGTCTCTTCCTGCACAGAGAAAAAATACCTTCACTCAGATGTTTAGTGTTCTTAAAGCTACCATGTGCTTGTTTTTGACCAGGAGGGATGTAATTGATGTGATGAGTTGTGTGTTTAGAATAAAGCACTGTGACCCAAAAAATTTTTTTAAAAAAGCAAAAAGCCGTCATTTGCTGCTTCCATTGCTGAGTTTTAGGGCAATGCAAAGTGATGTTATGCAGCAACAGCGTCTGTTGGTCATTGGTCAGGTACGTGCCAATGCAAATCAAGCTCATAGATCTATTCCTGTGGAGTTTTCTGGTCAACAACCAGACGTTGCGTGCACATTAAAATTTTCTCACCAAAATGCATCATTGAGGTTCCTTATCATTTGTGAAGCTTTTGCTTTAAATATTTTAAAGCCAACATTCATTACATATGTTTACATACTAGCAGTCGTCTCCCTCGCACCAACTGTTGATCAAAAAAATGACTAAATAAAATAAAACAGTGCTCAACAGCTCTACTAGTGGTCAAATACTACACAGATCACCTTTTTAACTGGACTTCTTGGATTACATTTGGATCATGAAGTGGCACGTTCTCACCAATGCAACATTATGCGTGTGCTATTTTCAGGTTTAAAACACAATGTCTCATGTGCCACCAGTTCAGTACAGATGCATGGATTAGCTGACGAGTCAATTCAGGAAAATTCAGCAGCTCTTATGATAATTGTTTGTCATTTTTTAGGTCATTTTCTGGTTCCATCTTCTTAAATCTGAGAATTAAGTATTTTAGGGTTTTGACATCACTGTGCTCTCTCGGCCACAGGGGTGGTCGTGATGGTGATCGAGCTTAAAGATGCGACAAACCAGCAGAATGATATTAGAATTATCTGACGTCTCTATCATAGGTTCCTTTCACACGTGACGTATTTGGAAAACAATTCAACGTGAGCTAGATAGCATGGTGGATGAGGAGTAGTTGGATCATGCACGCTCAGCTATTTCTCAGAGTAAAGCTATATGTAAACTTTATATGACAGCAGTCAGGTAACATGGTAGCAACAACCCCACTCATGTGCATCCCACAAGGTCCCGAGACTTTAACGGTTATAGAAGGCAGACACATTAAACGTAAAAGGAACTAGAATAGAAAGAGGGGGTCAGCTACACGCGCTTAAATACACATCTTTGATTTGACACAGAGTTTGTGTTTTTGAAGAGCTGATGCAGCTCAAAGGAAATTGTCACTTTAATGGGTGTGATGTGGTATTAAGTCACTTTCACACTGTTTTCTCTTTTTAAAAAAACTCTGTCAGTGTTAATTTAACATTTTGCAGTCTTGAATTAATCAACCAGCAAAAGGCAACTCAGGCAAAAATATACAAACAGGAAATGTGCTTTCACCCTGAAATGAATAATGAGGCTGTAGCTTGGGAGTTGTGAGGAGTTAATAGTTTGGCCATGGAAGTCAATAGGAACTGGGGTCTCACTCCATTAAGCTGACCCCCAGGGCCACGTATTCATCCCTCACACATTCATTTCCTCTTTTATGCTTGCTCTCTTTTCACAGCGACGGGCAGGCAGCAGTGCGGGCTCATGCAGAACAGCCTCTGTACAGACTGTAGGTCATAAATATGTTAGGTCGGTGTGTGTGAGCTGATGTGGCTTTGTTAACCCAAACACAAATGGGAGCCTTCAAAGTAATTAATGAAAAGACGGGCGTGGGACAGAGGAAGCTGTGCGAGGTACTGATCACAACACTGGCTCCCAGGTTTATCCCTCATCACACACAGTCTCAGTGAGCCTCTTTAAGTGTATTTTTGTGTTTTTATCTCACCTCTTGAATGTGCATTTATAGGTCTCAATGTAATTATAGATATAATATGCATTGGGATAATTTTTAAAACCCTTATAAACTTAAAGAAACATGCTTTTAATGTAGTCTCACCTCGTATGGTTATATCATGATTGTATACGTAGATTTCTTAGTGGCAACAATTCCTTATGTGTTCGGTAGATTAGTAAATGATCCACATGAGCTCAGTGTGTCATTCAAAACACGGGTTTAGATCTCCATTCTTCCTGTTGTGCTCCCTGCAGTGGCATTTGTAAACATCCTCAAGTGAAATCCCGAGAGCAAACACATCCACAAGCCTTCAGCAGGCGGCACTTCACCCTTCAGCTGAAAGAGCCTCATGGAGCAGAGGACGTCTCTGTTTGAAGTCCAACAAGTGGCAGTAAAAGAAGTGCTGAGTTTAACTTGAAACAGGAAGCAATTACTTGATTTAAAGGGACATATTTAAAGTGAGCACAAATGTGTTCATGCTGCTTTTGTTTTTTTTTGTTTTTTTTTATGGTTGTATTTTTTAATGTTGTAATCTGCAGTTACTGAATACCCTTTATGTGATTTTGGATCTCCAAACAAACAATCCATAACCAATAAAAGTAAGCGTAACATTTGTGATGCACTAAATTGAAATCTCCTCCCAAAATAACGAAAGACTTTCTTTCATGACAGTCGTTCAGTCGTGTCCTAAACTGTGAAGTTACAAAGGCACCAAACATGATGAATCTGTAATAAACTGGGCTGACATGAGCTAAACACATAATGAATAATCCCACTCCGGCTGCAAAGGCGCTTCACACAATGGTCCAGTTTACCAAAGCAAAGAGCATGGCTGGTGATTCAGGGTCATTAATAAAGCCCTCTTTGTGCTTCAGTTCATGATGGAGCAGCAAGGTTTTCAGATGTCTCTGCATTGATTCAGGATGACAGATTGAATCCACAAACTGAGTAAAAAAAAAAAAAAAAAAATGGAGCAGGAAGATTTTCTGGCATTTCTCCTTCTCGGTGCTTGTTGGGAGCAGTGAGGTTTGCAGGTTTAACACTGCTCACCTGAATGTGTGTCCTTATGTCCCATCAGACCAGCACTGTGATAATGTGTTATAAATTAACATGCATGTTAAACATTCAAAATATGCAAAAAAACAAAAAAAACAAAACAACAATTGAAAATGATTAACTGAAGGAGGATAGTGATTATATAAACAAAAATAATACAGCAGAAATCCAGAACTACCACTGCTATTTCCCTGGATCATATTTAGCCCCCCCCCCCCCCCCCCCACATGGAAATCCAGTTTAGCAGCTCTCTAGTAAAGTCAAAAAGCTGAGGGAGTCTTTTCCTGAGCTGCTCATATGTCATGTTAAAGACAGTGTAGGAACAGCAGAGAGAGGCGGGGCGTACAACAGGGAGTTAGTCATGTCTGGAGGGAGTGAATGTGTGTGTGTATGTGTGTGTGTGTGTGTTTTGGGGGGGAGGGTGCTGGAGGAGTTGCAAGAACAAGAGGTGAAAGTGATCAGGCTGAAATTTTGGCAGTGGGAGTGTTTGTGTCAGCGAAAGTGGGACAGAAAGAAAGAAGCAGGGATGTCGAGAGTGAAACCAAGGGAAATGGCCGCTCATATATGTGGTTCACGACAGTGTATACTGCAAGTGTAAAGCATGCGTTATCTAAAGCATGTGGCACAGCTTTTTTGGATTCAAATAAAAGTTCAAGGGAATTTGTTTGACATTTTATATACATATAATTATAGACATATAATATACTTTAACCTTTTTTTTTCACTTCTCTTGGTGTCGAAAAGACGGAAAGAAGTCACAGTGCCAAGCCAAGAAATACTCCATTTTTATCCTTGGTTTTTTATGAGTTATGTTATGTTTAAATGCACTTTAAAGTTGCTATATGTAAGCACTTTAGAAAATTCACAAATTAGCTAAAATGGTTCACAGAATATTTATTTAGAATTAATAGTTTTGACATCACGTCAAAGACGTCTTCATCCACTGAAGTTAACATGCTAACCAGCTACTTCCGGCCCATCTCATCTGGTAATGCCACTTCATACCGTAAGAAGCAATAGCGAGTCACTTTAACATCCAGTCTGCCCTCAGGTTAACGTGAGAGGATGAAGAAGGAAACCATAGTGGCAAAGAGAAGAAGTGAATAACATTTGATGCTGAACTCCAGATTGGTGTTAATGACTGTTAATGCTAACGATGGCTATGTAGCAACAGCAAATACTTACCTATGGCACCTTTAAATGTGCGGATAGATGGATTTTCTACCTTTGGACCGAGCCAGCCATCCTCCTGTTTCCAGTCTTTGTGATAAGATCAGTTACTTTTCTTCTGGGTGTAGCTTCATCTTAAAGAGACTGACATAAGAGTTCTCATCAATTAGAGAATTAGTGCATTTTGCAAATTTTTGAACCGTATCTTTAAATCTTCATAGTGGAATCTAAAAATGTATACAAAATACAGAAAAACTTTATTATAAATGTGGAAATTGGCATGGACTTTCACACATTCTTAATGTGCTGGATTTTGCAGAGCTGAGGTCCCTGGTGTGGATCAGTCAGACAGCAGCAGACAGTTCAAAACCCTGAAACTGGATTTGTAGAGAGACGGACGTAAATATTTAGATCAGTGTCTGACCTACCGCTGCACCTCAGACTGCGGCCAAAGGGATAATATCACTCATACTCAAACTATTTTTTTTTTTTTTTTTCACTATTTGAGCTGAACAATCAGTGTAAAGTCAGGACAGCGTTGTGGTATATCTAGCATGTCTCGTTTGCTCAATACTCAATAAATGTTTTACAATGAGGGCTACAGTTGAATTTATGAACCAGGCAATCAGTTCCAGATTTGCAAAACCAAACAAAATGATATTTGTTTATTTGCTGAATGAAAATGGCGCTGTCTGGTTTTGAGATAGATGACTCCTCTCCCCTTCAAATTATTAGCTGTGAAGTGTGAGCAGAAAAAAAAAAATAGGTTGAGAAAGTCTTGTTGTTTGTGTGTCTCGCCTTCTGAGCTTTTCTTCCCTCATTTGTTTGGCACCTCCTCACTGGCAGCTCAGCTGAATACATTAATCATCCCGTGTCTGATTATAGACACAAGTCTCTTAAGTTTTTTTCTGCCCTACTTTTTGGTAAAAATGTGAGTGCCATTAGATATTGTCTTCTGGTTGGACTATCTTTGCCTGCAGTGACAAATCGTCATGACTTGGAGCAGAACTGACTAATTTCTCTGCGCCCGTTTCATTTTACAACCGCCCCTGAATGGCGTATCAGCTTCCAGTGGGTCCTTGGCCTTTGTTTGGAGAAAAGGAAACAACAGCTGTTGCTTTCACAGGATTTATTTTCTAACCCAAGTTCCTTGGGAAAAAAATCTCCCTTTTCTTCTTTAAAACAAAAAAGCAAAACGTCCCCTTGCCAAGGAAACAGCTCCAACTCGACACCACCAGTGGACCTTTCTCTCAGTTTCTGACATCCACAAACTTTCTGTCTCTTTGTTTTTTTTCCCCTCTTTCTGTTTGTCTGGGAGAGGAAGCAGTGGAGAGGGAGAGAAACTCACAGGTTCAGCTCCTTCTTTCACCTGTCTCATTATTAGCAGCGATGAAGGACACAGTCAGGATTCCCTCCAATTATTCTGTCTGCGAGCCGCCTGTCTCCCTGCGTCCACCTGTTGACGGAGCTGCTAAATGAGTCCTGGGCAGGAATGTTAATCAAAGAATCTGACAAGTTGCTGGTGATTTGGCCTTCAGCGTCTCGACGGGCCTCTGGGACAGGTGGCTTTGTCTCTGTGGAGCAGCTCTAATGTCTGGGCTTCGGTGCATTTTGAAGCTTAGTTTCAAATCTGAATGAGCTTGACAGAAATTATATTTGTCACTGAACCCAAGCCACTTAAACCCACTGAAAATAACCCACAAAGAATTCTCTAATGTGAAAATACCCAAACTATTTTAACTTTGGCATAAAAATGGGTTCGAGGAGAAACTGAGGTTGTCAAGCCATTCAAAACTCCCGGTAGTGTCGAGGACCATGTGGCCGTTTTGTCTGTTTTGGTTTAGAACAGTTGGCAGCATAAAAAAAAAAAAAAAAGGAGAAATAAAACATTTGTCTACAAATTTGGCAGTATCCACTCTGTAATTTTGGTCTTGACTTGAGCTTTGTCTTGTGTTTGGTTTTAACACCTCTCTGAGAGCTTTTGTTGTCTGTGTATCTTGCATCCAAGCCGCAAAAGCAAGCTGGCATCCTGAAGCTTTCACTTCTCTTCATCCCCATAAATCAGGATAATTCTTAAAACAAAACAAAAAATGAAAAAAAACAAACAAAAGTTTAGTTTAAAAGATGGCAGTTTAAAGATGAAAGATGTCTCCCAATTCCATTTGAGTCATCAATTGCACTTCAAGGCAATAGACTGTGTTGACTTCCCCCTGATGCGTAACATTAATCCTGGAAATTTGATCCTCTGATTCATTTGTTTGTGGTTCAGCTATCAAGAGTTTTGTTGAACTCTTAACCTGAATTAAAGTTTATTTTAATACTGTATCTAAGAAACAGAATAACAATGTTTTTTGCGTGTGCGTGTGTATGTGTGTGTGTGTTTTTCTGTGCCAGCTAGTCAGGCTTTGTGGCATGAGGTGGTGAGAGCCGCAGCTGGAGGATGGAGTTGTATGATGAGGTTATAGTGGGACAAATTCATCATGCAGCCTCTGCCTCGGGGGCAGAAGAGATCATCATCAAACAAAACACAAACTAATTGCGGCGCATTATGGTGCAGGTTCAGCAGCTGAGCAGTTTGATGTGTGCGTGTGTGTGTGCGCGTGTGTGCACCACAGTGTTTAATCCTAACATTAGCACTTCTTTAGCAAGGCGTGATGCCAAGCGTGTGTATGTTCGGCGGCGGTTAACCAGCCAAAGAAAAGATCCTAATGAGATACCTGTGTACACTCATCAGCTGGGCTTAGCCAGAACATTTGTTCAACAACATAACAACAGTGCTGTCAAAAGCACACCCGCTGCTGCCTTTGATAATATTTGTAGAAAATTCCCCTTTAAAAAATAAGCAGCAATTTTCCTGAAACAAAGCCCATTTTCTATGATGGCACATGTACTTTTCTTAAGTGATTTTCAAGTTGAATTGGCTGTATTTCCTGCCTCATAAAGCCTTAGTCAATTGAGTTTCCATTTCTTTCTCTGCTGTTTTATTTTTATTGCCATTTCTGTGGCTTTGCAAAGTCAGAATTTTCCTTTTCTTTTAATGAACTTTAGGGTTAAAACAATTTGTCAATAAATCAGTTAGCTGATCGACAGAAAATGAATTGCCAACTCTTTTTCTTTTTGTTGTTGTTGTTGTGATGATTTTTGATGCAGCAGGTTCCAGCTGATGCATCTCTAGATCTAATATGTTTCTCAATTCAATATCTTTTGGTTTTTCTGGACTCTCTGTCAAACAAAACAATTCACAAACTGTGAATTGGAAATAATTGGAAGATAAATGGATAATTAAAGTAATAGTTAAATTAATTAACATGCTACCTGCTATTTATCATGCAATAAAGTGTGGGAGCTGCTCATATATCTTGGAACCCCCCACAGTGACTGGATCCAGTCTATTTAGCAGCAGATGATGCTAAACCCGAGCTAATGAGGACGATATTTCTCCCTAATCTAGCGTGTCTTCATTTTAATAGATTGGAGGCGTTCTTGTTAGATTCTCACTTTGTGTGTCAATGGGCTGCTCTGGGCTCATCTGCTCGGTCGTTCGGTCTCGTAAGGCGGAGACATGCTGCGTTTACTGAGAGATGAGGTGTGCAGCCGCCATTTGGCCACAGCAAAACTCTGCTCAATGTTAATCTTTGTCTGAGTGGGGTCAGTTTGTATTATGAGATGGGGGAGAAATAGAACACAGTTTGTTCAATGCAGAGCTCCTCCTCTGTAAAGCCCCGTTTTGTGTGCGTGTGTGTTTTTGTTTTTTACCACTGCTGGTGTCCAACCTCAAGTGTTTACTAAAAGTCAAATTACCGAGATCATTTGCAGAGTCTGTCATGTTGTCATCACGGTTTCCCTCAAACCACTGTACAAACAGTCTCTGCATAAAGACATTTGTGTTATGATAAAGCTGGGCCACTAGCATTTGGAAAACATCTTTTGGGAGCCTCGACTCTGTGATGAATTTACGCACATTAGCACACAAAGGCTAATCTTCTAAATGTGTTGTGTCCTGTGCTTCTGCAGCTCAAGTATAATTGTATTATAGTCAGAAAGGAATGTTTTATAAATGCTCACGCTGCAACAATTATTTGATTATTAGCATTTAGTCAACATTTTAGCAACATTAGCATTTAGATAGTCAACAGAAATTAAGATAATAACTCTTTGATAATTGATATATTTAATTTTTCAAATAAAAATATCAAACATTTGGTGCCTCCTGATTCTCAAATGTAAGTTGTTTTTTTTTTTTAACAGGCTGTACTTGATTCCACCTCTTGCTCTAAGAGAAAACTATGATCACATAAATCAATAGTGGAAAATTCTAAGTTGCAGCCATAATACACTGTCATGTCTTATAAATACATTTTCTATAAAACTGTTATTTTATTTTATCTGTAGCCTTTACTGGATGTCAGTGTTGGTCCATTTCAGTCTGATACTATCACTTAGCTTGGAGCACTGTTGTAAATTAAAGCCTCACACAGCCTCTAGCTTGACTGCAGACATTTTGCGTTGTTGATTTGTTACTTTTATCGGCTGTAAAACAGACCTATGTACTTTTAAATGAAAATTGCTGCAAAATGGATTTGTGGATCAATGAAACTGAGATTACTGACAAATCTGTCTGACTAACTGTCCAAAACCCAAAGATATTCAATTTACAATAGTATAATACGGAGAAAAAGTCAGCCAACCCTTATATTGGAGAAGCTAGTACCAGTTGATTTATTACTTCAAACATGAACTAATTATTCCAAATCATTGCTGCACTAAATGAAACTCCATCTGCAACTTCCTCTGTGTGTCAGAAACCAAAACCTACACAACACATGCCACCTTTTGGTTTTAGGAAGTGGGACATCCTCCTGACACCCGGGCAGCCCTCCCTCTTTAGCAAGAGCTTCCAGGATCTATCACTGTTACACAAACAAAACCTCAAGCATGAGAGCAAAGGGCACAGAACTACAATTAACTTTCTTGCCCAATGCTTGCATAATCTTAGCCCCTGTCAGATAACACCATTTGTTGCTTTATTTATCTTTT
This sequence comes from Rachycentron canadum, assembly GCA_038496675.1. NCBI lineage: Eukaryota > Metazoa > Chordata > Actinopteri > Carangiformes > Rachycentridae > Rachycentron > Rachycentron canadum. The sequence goes on from CM076654.1 coordinate 6,990,324, forward strand.
CATTCAATTGTCCAAATATCCAAATTTCTGAGCCAGGACATGCAGCATAATGTGGATTTAAAATCAACGCCTTCACTCAACACTCACTATTATCTAATAGGCAGCTTTTGTGTGTTTTTTGTCGCTCACAGTTAGTCAACAAAAGAAAGTGTTCATGGCACTCAGAGGAATTAAGACCAACCAAACAAAGTGACCACAATGTGAAACCTTCTGATCTTGTTTCAAATCCCTGCTTGACTGAGCTCGGTTCAACACCAGCCAAAGTAAACTACCTCTCTTCATGCACCTTGAATGTGAGCGGCACTGAAGAGACGTAGCAGCACTTCCAGATCCCTGTAAAGCTCTTTGTTTGCGAAGCACTTTTAACTGGGAACTGTACTGTAAAAGATGCGTAATTATCCAAAGCTGGCTCGTAAAGAGAGAAACGACTTCGCTGCAGGTCACCCTGGGGATTTGTTAGTGCAGGAAAGACAATTTGTAACCAGGTGCAGTTGGCGATGTATCGCAGCGCAACACCTTTTATACTTACTCATTTTGTTGTTGTGGGTGAGCGGTCTCTCTCTGTCTCTCAGACAAAATCAGTTCACAGTTGTGTCAGTGCACAGATAATAAAGAGGAGGAGGTGAGTGTGGGAAAGAGTATTTTCACAGTAAAAAAACAAAACAAAACACACTTTCCTCCAAAATTATTGTAAATACATTGAAGTAACTGCTGCTTTCACAATTACTATTAAGGCTCAGTACTGGTACAACAATATACTGTTATGGCAAAGTGGGTCCTCTGAGAATTGCATCAACGATCTGTACAGTAAAAGACATGGCAATGTGAAAACATCATAACAGTGAGTCTTAAGGCCTCAGCATGTTTAAGCCAAAGTCCTTATCAAAGTGTCTGGATGCCCCTCCCACCACATCTTTAAGTCTGTAATGTTACGAAATCAACTTCCACAGTGAAAATTAAATGTGCAGCATTTTTACACAGCACGGAGGCGTTTTCTGATCTAGAGTAAATCTATCCTGTAATGGGACAATGTTCTGGCTAATGCTGGGCTGGGTTAAAGCACAAAAACAACTTGGTAGGTTTAACAAAAGATCATTGTTTGAAATTAAAAGAGCTTTGTTCAGGGTAGGGAACATTGTAGGCTTGGTTGAAGTGACTACTGGAGTTTGGAGATGCAGGGACTGACATGGAACTGAATTTTACTTTGCATAATTGTTGGATTAGCAGTTGTGTGTGGAATTATTTGCAGACTGTCAGTGATCGGTGACACCCACGAGTCGTGACAGCAGCCTTGTGTAAAAAGGGAACGAAGGTGGAACAATGTGCTCAGTCATGTGTGAGTCTTTTTGTAAGAAGTGTTGGTTTGGGGTCTGCACTTTTTGGATCTCAGCTTGCGCTGGTCAGAAAACCATACGGGTCGTTCTCCTGGTGGTGTCCCCACATAACCAGGGCAGAAATATGTTTTCATCGGCCTGGGTTGAATTTCTCTTCTGGTTTCTTTGGCTGAAAAAGGTCTCAGAATCTTTGCCTGTCGTAATATTTGTTTTTATACATGGACTTTGTCCGCGGTCACATTTTCCCACATATTCAACTCTGGTCATAAAAGTGATAAACCACTGATTAACCGCAGCTTCAAATCCACTTAGAATTCATGTTATGAAGCAGAAATATTCAAGTCATTTCAGACAGGCAGAGAAAGGCGAGGACGTTGGAGGTGAAACTGCACAGAGAAAAGAGCAGATTTAAGTGAAAACAGAGAACAAGTCTGCACCAATCTGCTCATACCAGGCCTGATGCAGCACAGAGACATTCTCATAGTGCAGAGTCCCTCAGTGACCAGTCCCAGTTCACAGTGCTGCGCCACAGGAAATAACCAGGGCCGTTAGTCTGACGAGGGTATGACTCTATATTCCATCTCTGTGCTGGCCCAAGGCCTCACCAGTGGCAGAGAGGGGAAACATCAACATTATTGCTCCCAACAGTTTTTTTTTTTTAAGGGGGAGGGGGACATGGCATACAGCGCTATACACAGGCGATATACAGATTCACAGCACACCAGGCAGAAAAACTTTACACACCCACTGAAGAGAGAGACAGTAACATGTTCTAGCCAAGGCAAACCCACACTTGTGTTTATGGACATTTTTTCTCTCGCGGACCACAGGCTTTCCGGCAGTGGCTGTGCATGGGTCCTGGAGTGTGTATGTGTGAGTGTGTCTGATTTCAACAAGATTTTTTTCCACACCAAATAACTCACTCGAATAAGTATCGTAATTCTAATTGCATGTTGTTGGTTTTTTTTTTGTTTTTTTTTTTTGAGCGCTTTTGGGGTTTAACTGTAGAGCTATAGAGAACAAGCGAATTTACGATTAGCAAATAATCAGGGCAGATGATATATATTACAAAGTCACCAGCACTCACATTAGATCTTAGATCAACTTAAGAAGTGGTTTCATTTTTATTTTTGTATAAATCACATAAATCCACCCCCCACCCTCCCATTGCCTTCCCTGTTTATAATCAAGGCTCAAAATGCAATAAGTGTTAACATGTACATTGTTGTACATTTAGAGTTATGTGCCTTCTAACATCATACTATGTATTTACATAGTTAATATGAAGAGCTGGTTATTTGTGATTTTTTTTTTCTTTTTTTTTTAAAATTCTGAAAAGTGAAATTGAGCACTGCTTTTTATGTGTGTTATTAAGTTGTTATTTTTAATGTAAATGAATTTGGGAGAAATTGCATTTTCAAAATAAGTTCCACTGTGTCTGCTACTGTTATAAAGTAGTTAGGTTTTAAAACAGCAGCTTCTTTGCATTTCTTTTACTTGCAGTAAACACATTTGGATGCATGGGAGACATAAAAACAAGGCATAAAAAAAAAAAAGTTTAAACTGATCTGCTTCTGTTAAAAAAGTGACCTTTGAAAACGGTGAACAGTGAGGTATTTATATGGAAGAAAATAATCTCCATTTTATTCCAAATAAAGACAAAGGGGGGTTTTGTCTTGACTAAACCTGTAATTTTACGTCAAACCACAACAGAAATTATGTGACAAATAATGCAACTTGCTGCTCTGTGCAGCCCAAAGGCATAATTTCAAAACCATGAAAAAGGTTAAAATTGTGAATCTGGTCCTCATGATGGCCTAAGCTTGTTGGGAGTATCGTGTTTTTGTGCTTTGTAGTGTTTTTGCAGATGGCCAGCTGCTAGTGGTTTGGCCAGCCATGGGAAATCTCCCTCCCATTAGCTTGTCTCCTGCCTTTAGTCATCTCTCTTATCATCTGGCTCAGCCCAGTGAGCGAGCAGTCGTCCACCAAATGGACAGAAATATTTCTCCATGAATGGAGCTATAGATAAAATCTTCCCCCATGATACCCTAGAGCGCAGTCCTTCTCTCTGGGTGCTATCCTGAACTATCAGAGCTACATTCAGGCCTTCTAGCTACTAAACTATCTTAATGAATACACAATTAGAGCAGCCCTGGGTCAGCTGAGGCCTTAGGGTGCAGATGCCATCCATGTAAGACATGCACTTGTTTAGATATTTGACATCAATTCAGTCTTTGCACTTTAGCCTCAATTAGCTGTGAACGGATGAATAACGTCTGAATACATAACAAGGGAGAAGAGTGTGAGTCAGTCAAGTAATTTCACAACTAGTAAATAGTCTGAGGCTGGTGTTACATCAGCCCTGACTGCAGACCCTACCACACATCAATGTCCTGCTTGGATATCTCCCCAAACTATGACATTTCAGGCATGAATCTGTTAATTCATTACAAGCAGAACACTAAAAATACAAATACTCACTCAACAGCTGCAAATAGACAAAAATATATTTTATTTTTATAGCGAAAGCTCAAATTAAGTTTAATATATTAATGTAGACCAAAGTCCAAATTTTACCCAGGAGGGCTTTAAAAGTGACTTCTTTTGAAGTCAATACAAACAATAAAAAGTTAAATCAAAGCTGTTGTTGGACTGCTTCCTCATTCAGTCATTTCCTGCAGTGATTAAATCCAGACATTAGGCAGGAATAAACTGAGGTGTCCCTACTCCACCTGTGAATATATCAAGTACGTTTATTCTTTATTTTGCTTCAGCAAAGTGATGGCTAGTCCCCCTGGGTCCTGCTAATTGACTGTTAATTGCAGTTGGTGATGTAAAACAAGTCAAATGTTAACTGTTGTAGAAAATAAAAAGATATAGATTATATATATTTATATATAGTCACACCATTTACTGATTTGAGAGTTAAACGCTGTAATCTATGAAAGTGTTTTGATGTACAGCAACAAAACCTTATCTAAAATAAGTTGACTTTTCAGTTGTGAGCCCATGAGCAGTAAGTTTGAAGTCATCAGCTCATTTTCCTGTGTGTTTGCTCAGTCCTCCTACTGCACACCCTGACACAGCAGCAGACATTCTTTGCCAGAAGTGGAAGATAGCACCAGCAAGAGATGGGAAGATAAGGAAAGACTGTCATGACATGCATGTTGTCTTTTGAAGGAAAATTAGAGGCACAAGATCACTGAAGGAATTTCTGCACTCAGCATTTATACAGCTAAGTTCAACACAAAGACTAAACTATCCGGTTGCGTTTGAATCGGAGAAAGAGGCAGGTTTTTTTTAAATGCATCTAGAAATGTGGTGCACATTGTCCAACACCACCGCAACCAACAGGGAACCGTGCAAACAACAGAACTATCTGAACTATCTGCCACATACTCCATACACTGTAACATAATGAAAACAAAACATGTTGAGAAAACCATAATGTGGTCAAAAAACAAAACTGTAGCTGAGATGGAGAGGGTCGTCCTGGTCCATTTCAAGCGTGTTTTGCCTCGGGGACTGTTTGCCAGCTGCACTTCATAAGCGTTCCTCCGACCCAAAGACACAGGTTAATAAAAAAAAAAAAAAAAAAAGTCTCAGACCAAACTCCAGGTTTTGAATCTGGGCCTCCAAATGCTTGACTTCATTATTTTAATTTCCGCTGCCCCAACTTGTATGAGTAAGTTTTCAATTTCCTACTGTGAACATTCCTGTGTACTCAGCAGACTGCAGAGGACACAGCATGTTGATGAGGCTGTCAATGCTGACTGACCTTCAGCCACTAAATGCTTCATAAGTATTGAACTGAAATTCCATTTATCTATTTCAAATAGTGAAGATGTCTTTGAAAAATGATTTGACTTGCAGGAAAGACCAGAAGAACAAACAAAGAAAAAACTTAATAGAAGTAGCTGCGTAATTCTCTGGTAGTGTGATGCAAAGCACTTAATCATAACTGGGACTGAAGGTAGCTCTCAAACCTCCTGCTGTATGTTTTTGTTTTTATTTGAATTGCAAGCATTCATGTTATTGGACCAAGTTTGTCTCCTAAAACTTCCATCCATACATTATGTATACCGCTTATCCATGCAGGGTTCCCAGCTGACATTAGGCGAGGGTGGCATACATCCTGGACAGTTCGCCAGTCCATTGCCATGTGGTGATAAGATACAAATCTCAAAGTCAGACTGTAAACTGGGTGGAGATTGTTATTCAGACTGTGATTGATTACATTGTGAAAATGTGATTGAAATACGATTCTACCCAAATGCATTTCATTGTTTTTTCTACATCTGAAGCATGGTTGGCAACTCAAAGTAAATTGACAAAGTCAGTTGTAGATGGGATGTTTGTTCTTATTTAATATTCAACTGAAACCAGCTGCTTATTCACACATCCAGCAGTTACTGAGCAACACCGTCATGCATGTTTATGCTCGCCTGCCAAGCACAAGGCCAATATCCACTCTTTTGGCCCTGTTTTTGGTCTCTACCAACTCCTGGCTGAGGCTCTATCTGGCTTGTGAGCTCCTTGATACTGCTAACTGTGTCTGTCAGTGGATTTTAGAGCTGCTTTGCTGAGGAGGGGTGATTATGATAATGTAGAATTTGCAGCTGAGATGTTGCCAGAAATGAAAGGAAATGATAAACATGTGGATTATTGCTGGGATGCAGTGTCACATATTTACAGAACCTCAACACATCACATAATATTTCATCTTCTTATAGCTGTCAATGCTGCACCACAGTTTAAGAGAAACTTTCCATTCGCTAAAGAGGCATATAAGAGCCACTGTACTGTAAGATACATACTCAGTGATGTCATGTAAATTCCTTTGGTGGTGTATCATTTACTAGTGTCAGCGCTTATAATTCAGAAGAGGTAACCCACCTGATATCACAAGTGACAACCTGTTGATGTGTTTTTTCTGCACAGCAAGGCAGTTGCTAGGCACTTTTTTTTAGTCAGCAATTAATTTCAGCCCTGGCCAAGGGTGGGTGTGACGGTCCAAATGGCTCGGGGAGAGATTGACAACCAGCCAGCCAAGAGACTGAGCGAGAGAGAGAGAGAGAGAGAGAGTGTGAAAGAAAAGCACAGAGAGGGAAGGAACACGAGCAAGAGAGATTCCTTCAGCTGACTTTATTTTTATGACCAGCAAACCACAGTAAACAAACAAAAAAGCACATAAATTGTTCATGGACTACCCTCGAAAACCCAAACCCAAGGAGCAGTTCTCTAGCAAGAAACAAGTCTCTTGCATGACAAGCATCAACTGAGTGTTTGTAGTTTAGTCTTTCTCTTAAACGTCTGCAGATTTGTATTTGGCAATTAGGATTTTAAAACCCTGTTGACATAAAATGCTGAGCTCCAACTGTAGCTGTGAGTTGTTGCCATACAAACAATTCAAACAAGTAATACATTTTTGCTTGTGCTTTGACTGTATCCAGACGCCCTGCAAGAGTCATTACACAACTTACTCCTTGACTGTGAAACATGTCTCTATGTGCCGTTCCACATGATGACTAAGATGTCAACTGTACGGCCCAGGATGGATGTGTCTGCAGCAGTGTCGCCTTTTTAATGTTAAAATATACAAACTTGAAAACGTAATGTTTGTTTAGACAGGAATAAGACAAACTGAGCCATTTTCTCATTTCTCTTCCTGTTCAGCTGGAAAAAAGGCGAGGTAGTAACGCTCTGAGGAAAGAGTACTCCCACCGTGCTCTTACCAACACCAGCACAACAAGAAGCCAGGCTGCACATGGAAATAAAGAGGTCACAATTTAAATAAAGCCATGTTCGGTCCGGTTCGGGCGAGCTTGCTGCCAGCCTGTGTTCCTCTATATTGATCTTCAGTCTTCAGTTCAGTCTTAAAGTAAAATTTGCTCATTTGTGGTTCCCCCAAGCTCTATGAAAAACCTTTGTGTATTTCATTTTTACAGCTGAAAACATGTTAGGCTCATTTCTCAGCACCAAAGTTGGTGAACAAATGTCCAAAAACCTGCCTGGTGAAGACCAAAACCAGAGCTAAAAATCAGTAACAGGCACTTACTTCAGGAAGCCAATGCTAATACGAGACTTTAGCAGTTTGAGATCAAGTGGGTATTTTTGTTTTAGTTTGCGTTCGGACACAACCAAGAGACGTGTGTTGCATCTCGCAGCAAAAAACTTGACATCATACCAGCAACATTACACAAAACTGACACTTTCCACCACAGCCTTTGTGTCCATGCTGAATCTGATACATGTGATTGAAAATATAAATATATTCTTTAACAGTGATATTATTAATATGAACACACATGCATGCTTTTCCCACAGCAGATCAGCAACGGCAGCCACAAGTAACATGTCACGCATTCAGTGTGTCTTTGACATTAAAGTTGGGTTATTGCATGTATGTTTAAAACAGCCATGCAACTATCATGCAGCTCAGCAATTCAGCAAATCAGCAAAAAAAAAATCCAAGGGAATGCAAAGTTTTCACTGAGTTCATGAAATCAAAAAAATCTAAATAAATTAAAACTGTAATTTTGGAACCTGACTTTACTGACACAGCCTGAACAAGGATGGTTGATAAGTTATTATGTACAGGAAAGGAACGGATAGAGACCAGCTGCTTTTTTAATATTAACATTTTATATATGCATGTTAGTATTGTATTAAGATGGACTAGAAACAATCCGATCCTAAAGTATCTTTTATCCAAAGGGTGAGACAAATGTTGGAACAGGGTTGAAATGCTGAAATGAGGAAATGCCCAACTGTCAAAGACGCAGACTTAATGTCTTAAAAGCAGCATAATGTTGCATTTGACATTTAAAAACAGTATATGAAACACATTTAGCTGCTGTGGTCAGACAATGTTTTTCTTTGTTCATGTTTTGCTTGACTCTGGTCCAGTTTGTTGTGGTCATTTACTCTGTGCAGTGACTTTAACTAATGGAGGCCAACAACATCTGGACTCACTAAAGCACTATTAGCAGCTTGCTTATAATTGGCCCTGACCCTTTATTCTGAAAGGTCATTGGTCAGAAAAGGTTGGGTAGTTTAGGAACAGGAAAATTAACTTCCTGTTATTTGATGATAATGCCCACATTAGGTGCAAAGTTAACTAAGGGTCATTAGCAAGAACGACACACATAGCAGCAGCTTTTTTTTTTTTTTTTTTTTTTTTTTTTTTTAAAGAAAAATGTTTATTGGATTTAATGAAATGGAAAACAGCTCTAAGTAAAGAAAAATGTTGATTACGCAAAAACTCTATGAAATAGTTTGGACAATCTATGGGTGTGTATGCAGCTCTGTCAGTATTACTTAACACATAATACATCAAACAACATACTTATAAACAGCAAAACAGCCACCAAATGAAACCTGAATCTTAACCTCCATCCAAGTTTCATCATACTTTAATGCTTTTGTAGGTAATGCACCCTCTCAGGAATCCTTTCATCATTATTAGATGCCAGCTTTTTGTTCTCACGTCCAGAAAACATAAACTTTGACTGTAATCTTTGAAGCTTTATGCTGCCTGCAGCGATTGGAAAATGTCTCACTGAGGCGACTGCTCACCGCTGGTCCCGTACAGAGACAGAAAAGGCCCGAGGCTCGCTGCTCGCCTCCTAACTAACTCCATATGGTCTGGGTCTGGACATCCAACTGACTTCTAAGACTGTTGCAGACTGGTGCAGTGTAAACTTAGCATCTCATCTGAGCGGGGGCCGACGGGCAAAACCCGCTCCCATGCTCTAAGGAGAAGCATCTGTCCCCCGTCGTTCTCAATATCCACCTCGCCCATCGCCAAAGGCTCTGACAGTGACGTGGCTTAAATTTGAAATCTTAGATGGCTTTAGGAATTCAGTTCCTCCAATTATTTAAGTTTACATAAATCAAATCATCCTAAAGAATCAGAAAGGTCGGAAGTTTTAATAACTAATACTTAAGAGTTCAAACAAGCACAGAAAGGCCCTTCTTTTTCTGATTTTTGTCAGTCTAAGACACTTGGATCCCTCTTTCTGTGAGGAATTTTTGTGGAGGACCCTCTACTGAACGAGGCGGTAAAAGGGACTGCTGGCACTGAGACTGGATTGGTGAATGAGCAGGGTAAGAAAGAGTACAACAGGTAACAAGGACCTACTGCTGAGAGACAGATGGCTGAGCTGCACAATGGAGAGGCCCGTACACTAACGGGAAGCTCTGCGTGTGTGTTAATGTGTGCGTGTAAGACCCCCTTTTACTTGCTGTATATCAATTTGTCCAATGAGCAATCAAAGAATGCCTCGTGAATGACTGTTTCACAGAGCAGCTACTGACATTTCTTTTTGGGGTTAGTCGCTCTGTGCTCTCTAATGAGCAACGTAAATGTGGCAGCTCGCACAGAAAAGAAAGGGGGGGAAAAAAAAAAAAACGTGATCACAAAGGATTTGCTGCAGGATTTTACGTTATCTCAATGGAGTGTTTTACAAAAAACACCAATAATTTCAAAAAGTAGAGATAAAATCAGACAAAATTATAATTTGATAGCAATTGGATATACTTTGACTGCTGCTCCTATCCAATTTACTGAATATAGATGCGTGTTAGAACTGTAGTGTATGATGATCCTGTTGTGTGTTTTGTGCATCCACTTTCTTTGTAAATTAACATCATTTAGTCTTTAGATTTAAGGCAAATACACAGTTTCAGTGACGCTGCTTGAGTCAAGTTTCGCTGCTAGTGTCCCAGATCGGCTGCATCTGACTGACCACCCAATATTGTCTGAATCTTTTTTTTTGATGACATCAGGGCTCTTGCTTTCTGTACCCTCTTCACAAAGGGGTAGAGGGGTTTCTTTCAACCATAGCAACGACCCAACTAGTTTGGTTTTGGGATCACTGTGGCCCTGTCCATCACTCAAATCGCAGCATGTATTGTGGCTGCCTTGCATTCCTTCCAACTGGGGCTTAATGTTGCTGGAAAATTGGCATGTTAATGTATAGTAGAATAGTGATTCCCCACAAAAAAAAAAAAAAACAAGGATAAACCTGACACTTGATGCAGATGTTTTAGATTGTGGGAAAATGCTCTACAGTTTAACTGCAAAGGAAATATGTTCGCATGGCATCACGTCATCTAACTCATCTATGGGAAAGGAACAACACTCGTTGTCCTCAGAAAATGCAAAGTACATTACAAACAGCTGCATTTAACAAGTTGCAGAGCAAACTGGCCTTGCTTGTATTAAAATGCTCTGTTCTTGATATCTTCAATTCTTAAAATTTTACAGTTAATCGTGGGTGCTGTATGAAACAAGGGACAGCAGGCAGCGGAACGACAACAACAGATATGTGAAGGTTTTTTTTTTTTTTTTTTTTCCCCCATCTATACGTTGATTATTGCAAGAGAACGTGAATACCACTCAAGCATGCAGGCATAGCACGGATAAATCACGGAAGATCTCAGATTGCAGGGCTCTAGCCACTGAAATTGATAGTAAACCCCCTCCCTTTGGGAGAAAATCTACAGCAAAGAGTGAAAACCACATCCAGTTTGGCTCTCTGCCAGTGAATTATTCATTGCTAAAAGTATCTGGGCCAGTGCAGAGTCATATGGATTACACACTGAGTGCGCTATCAGGGGCAGACTGGGCTATTTTCTGGAAGTGAACTTGTTGGCTGCGGCGGCTCTCCACACTAAATAGCGAGGCTAACCAGTGTTTGCTTTGTGGAAATCCCTTTGGCGTTCACAGGGTGAGATTGGATGGATGGCTCACACAAGCCAGTTGCCCTCTTCCCTGCTGTCACGTGTTGCATGTCGTGTTAGAGGCTGTGTGTTTTCAGAAGAACATGAGGTAACTGTGCTGGTGGAGCAAAAATACATATTAAACACAATTACGCAACAAAATTGAGAAAACCAATGGAAAAATGAGAGAGTGGCTTTGTTGTTTGAGTGATTTTTTTTTAATAAACATTGTCTAGAGCTGTGATTCCCAACCAGGGGTCGGCTGCTTGTACCTGTACTTGTAAAAAATAAGGATCCATAGAGAATCACAAGTTGATCATGTGTATCTTTGGTAAATTTATTATCATCTGTAAGCCACATGTGATTAACACCTTAAAACCATGTCTTACAATGGAGAGTACATGAAAACTACAGTGGTTTAACTTGACAGCCGTGTCAGCTGGACAAACCTGGGAACCACCGGTCCAGAGGTTGTTTTTTTGTCTTTACCCCATGATCCGGGGAGGATGGGGTCCTCCCCTGTCAGGATTCGACCCGGCAACCTGCAGGCCTAAAGTGAAAGCTCAGCCAGAGTTGGGGCCCTGGCCTCATATCATCTGGTTTCTATTCTCTCTGCCCTGTCCAATGAAATCTGACCTGCTTTAGAGGAGAACTGAATTATGGGTCCATCAATAAATACCATATTTCCCCCTTTGAAGTTGCATTTTGGATGGAAAGTGGTAAGATGTCATGTGTTAAAGTTATTACCCAATTCCTTAGCACCAATCTACTGTGCTTGATGTTGCTGACTTTTGAAGACTGTTGTGGCTTTATCTATTCTGACAGCAGCCAGACTGACCACTTTTTTCACTTTGCCGAATTGTCAGAACTATTTTAAATCTCCCTTTGACTTTACGTGACCCCCGCAGAGGTAGCCTGGCCGTGCGAGAAGAGGGAGAGGTGGGTGCGTTACAGGAGAGAGACTGACTGAATGTTTCGTGACAATGGTGGATAATTTTACCAGCTGGTGAATAGTCTGCTCTTGAGTCATTTGGAGGTGCCTATAAAGCCTGTGTGTAATCTTCCTGCCTCCCACTCTTTAATTGTGCGTCTCACGGAACAAGTTGCTTTTGTTAAAAGAACAGATAGCCTAAGGTTCTACTGAAAAAAAAAAAAAAAAAAAAAAAAAGACAAGACACAAGGATGAGATTTTATTTTATTTTTTAAATTTATATTCTACTGTGGACAAGGAGAGATTGAAGGACATAAACTGATGGATATGCAACAAAGGAAATTCAACCACATCCAAGTTTGCTTGAAAATAACTTGTTTGTAGGTTATAAACACCCAAATACTTCCATCACAGTGAAGGGCAAAGCATGATGAATCCTAAAATGCAGACTCCGGTGTACAGTTTCTCCTCAGTGTTTTGTCTGTAGAAGAGAGCTGCGTGAAAGTCCAAATCCTGCACACTCTCCCACCTCTATACACCAATGGCCAATGGCTTTGTGAAGTGGGCAGTGGCCTTATCACCATTGTAAAGGCCCCATAAGGGCTATAACAAGTGTCAGCGGAGGAGGGTGACCTGGCAGTTACCTGCACATACCCAGTGTCAGTGAAGATCTCAAGTTAAGAAGCTGCCCTCTCTGACAGCTCGGAGAGATCAGAGGTTATCCCTGCAGTAACAGCTGCCTGGGATAATGAGTAACAGCCCTCCTGCCATCCTGACTGGGTGAAAAATACCACAACCATTAAGACGCCTCACATGAGCAGAGGAGGAAGGGAGGGGAGGATGATTGCTCTCTCATCTCAGGGCAAAATGTGGTGGAATTAATCCAACATCTACAATCACGCATAAAGAAGAGATGGCAGTGAGAAAGGCAGAGGCAACGTACATTAAAACTGAAAAAGCTCATACAGAAGCACATGTAGACGATAAAAGTTTTAAATGTATTTGTTTTTACAAGAATTTTAGTTTCGTGAAGTCTATTTGTTTGTGTATCTCTAAGGGAGCTCATGCATGTACTATATATATATATAAGGGGCAACGCACATCCATCAGAATTGCCTTTTTACTGCAGAGCATCTGTTAACATAGCCATTGTGTCATTTCAGCGACGCGTAGGAGGAGGTGTGAAGATGTTGTCGGTGATATTCATTACAAGCCGGCACATCAGCCCATCAAAGCTCTCCTTTGTGGAGGGGATCAAGCCAGAGGCAGGTTAAGGCTTTCCACAGAGACACCTGTGGTTTGCTCTTCCTCTCGGTTTCCTCTGTTCCTCTGCTGCTGTGCTCTTGAGCCTCTCGTCAGGAGGGCTGCACAATCTGAGCTCAAACTGTTGAACTTAACCTTTCCTTCGCACAAGCCCAGGGATACTCAAACAAAATTCACCCCATGTACACACTGATATTTCCAAACAGGAAGCTGTTGGTTGAGGTTTCGCTCCAGTGTACTTAAATGTGATCATTTTTTCCTCAGCAATACCTTGTCAATGCCTCTGTAAAGACATTTACACCTTGTGCAAACCCAACATTTTGACAAATACATTCAAAGAAATCTCTGAATAATTTGTTTTACTCAATAATGAACTTAACAAACACAAATACACTTTCAGATCTACAGTACTTTGAATTCACAAAAACATATAGATGAAAAATAATGTAAATCAAAATATAACAACAATCAAGTAACACTTGCCTCAAAATTTAGGTCTTTTGGTTTTGGGCTGTTAATGTAATTTAAATGTCTGGGCTTTTTCAATGTTTTTGACAAACCAATTAATCAATCAATAATTGGCAGATAAATTATGCCCCATGACTCCGACAGCTGCATAATATTTTACTTCCCGTATGGAGGCATGGAACTGCTGCATAAAAGTTAAAAATCAGGTCTGTTTCATTAGACACACATGAAAGAAAAGAAGGGGAAATGGAGAAAGAAATCCAGAGAGATTCTTCGTTCTCTCAGATGTCAGTGAACTGCGGGACTGAGCCTGCAGGGTGTTTCCTGTCCAGGGCAGGTTGTGACCCTGCAGAGCGCAGCAGCTGCTGCAGAATGATCTGTCTGTTCAGAGGAACTGCTGAGACATCAGGGCGGCTGAAGACCAGAAGAAGCTGCCTCAAGACCTTTGACAGACTCAGATCAATCAGCCAATGGCACCAACATCCTCGAGGGTTATCTCCACTGAGATCATCCCACCTTGACCAGCAAAGGTCGCAGTGTCAATTTGATTTTTCCTTACTTAAACTCAATGACTTGTCTGTCAAGCAGACAAGGCTTGGTTGGAAACATCAAATTCCAACATGGCTATATTATTAATGCATTTTTATTCATTTTGGTTTAATGGCCAGAAGAACATGGACAAAAACCCCTAGTGCTCATCTAGTTTGCATTTTAGTGTGACATTGGGATACAAGATTTTCCCTCTTACATTTTTGTCTTTGTATTTATTTATTTATTTGATGGACCTGTTGAACCTAAAAAAAAAAGATATTAATGTTTTTCTCATCTTCACTGCTTCTATAGGACAGAATGTCACATATGGCTGAATAAAGATGATTACTGAATTAACATGATTACATTTCAAATCAGAATGGCTGTCATACACGCGTATATATACGTACGTATAAATGGCTATACTTTAGATTTGCCTAATCTCTACTGGATTCGATGCCTAAATGTCAGAGGCAGGAGGCTGTTGAAAAGGGAGGAGAATTAGCAGGAGTTTTGTTTTGGACTCATTGGGGGAACGTGACTCCCTCCCTCCCTCAATTTCTGCCAGCTCAATTACCGGCCCTTTTCACTCCTCGGGGCCTGCGCACCCAGCAGCAGGCTTCAACTTGTGCAGGGGTCTTGAAAATCTGGTCTAACAGAAAAACGGGGCATCTCTTTAAGACATAAAGTTTCAAACTTTCCATGCTTTCTGTCATTCATTCAGTGTATTCAAGTAATCTATTACATTATATACCCTGTATATAAACACTATACAGTGGGTGGTGTGTGAGTTTGACCAAAGGATTTCAAGCCAAACAGGTTGTAGCTATAAAACGCTGCTCCGTTTTCCAGTAATATTTAATAATAGTGAAAAGTTAAATTTAAGTATTAACTTTCGGTCCCATTGGTCCTCATGAGCAGACGAGAAAAAGAGAGAGCAGAAAGAAGAAAAAGAGAAAGTATATACATTTCCTTTCAAGATGTCCCTCCCTCTCTCCATCCATCCATCTCTATTTTTCTCCCTGTCCGCCCAGACCGTTGCCTTCTGTACTTTGCAGGGAAAGTATCGAATGCCGTAGACAGATTTGTCTTTCCTAAAAGCCTGCTGACACCTGTCTAGTGCTCATTTGAAACTTTTACTGTTCCATCTCTCCAGGGCACACACGTGTAGAAAGGCAGGGCATCCAGACTCTGCTTTCTATTTAACCCCATGATGAAAACGGGGGAAATTGGCTTCATTCACACAATCATGGGTTTCATACATTTTTATAAATTACACTGATTTGTCTGAAGGAGGTTTCAGCTTATACTTGCTGTATTTTGCCAGAAATTTGGGTCATGATGTAGTTTCACATTTTTAAAATGACTCTGATCAGTCCAAAGGGATATGAGGCATTATTACCCATCTTCCTCACATGCCTTAAGGACATATCTTTTGTAAATGATGAATTTATCTAGTATCAATAATAACAATGATTGGCTCAAGTAAAATTACTGCTAAATCCAGTACAACAGCTCAGCCTTTAATTTGAACTTTACACAGTTTCTGATGTTGTGACATTGTCAGAAACGTTTAATTTAAACTTAATGTTTATTCCTAAGGTCATACTGGGGCATTGTGCTACATTACACTGAGAGGTGTTTCTAATTTTTTATCCTCCCTCTTTACATGAGCGGAGCAGCAACGTTAGACACCTCTCTGTATGGTGCATGTCAGTAACTATGACATGACAAAACATAACTCGTGGATCACAAGTATACTTCATGTCAGAACAGCTGTATTAGATTGCATTACATTGTACAGGTAAGGGGAGGATATGATATATTATTATTATCCTCCATGTATATAAAATAGATATATACATGCATCATGATCACGATCATAAAATACCACCACAGAGACAGGCTAAAACTGGTTTAAACTGGATAAAATACAGGAGTGAAGCTTGAAAATCAAACCTATAAATACCACAGCATGACTTGACAAGTGAGACATGAGGGCAGGAGGCAGTTTTGCCAAAGGACAAATCGGAAACACGCATTCCAATGTGTGTCAATTAGGCTTTGTCTTCTTATTAATTTACCTCTATGTTTAAGGCTCAACACTTACGAGCTGACACTCATTATTTTCTAGTTTGTCAATAAAATCAGTCCAGTCTTGCATTACACCTCTAAAGCATCTGCAGAAATATCACATTACATCAGTTGTTTGTCTTGACAAAGTAGCGGGCTCTTATGTGGGTGAGCTGCTGTGTAGGTCTGTGACTTCATGCAAGTGGTGCATGTTCTGCACTGGAGCAAAAGTATTTTGTGTGAGTATGGGGACCCCTGTGGCTCCTTAATACCCTCTTCAAATCTTTTTTTTTTGTGTGTGTGTGTGTAATCAAATCAAAGTTCCCAATTCACCGGGCCTCAGAAGGGAGGGAGGCGGGCGGGTGATGGTGGGGTGGGGGTGTGAGGGCGGTGGGCTTGGGGCTCTCTTGTGTTAGGAAGCTTACTGCAATTAAAATTTATTTAAGGCTTACAAGGAATCCTTTCACTCTTGAACAAATCAGAGTGAATTCCTCTGACTCCGATGAGATTTTCCCTCCCTGTAATTATCCCCTGCACAACAAGCGCTGGGAGAGCAGCTCTCCTTTAACCCCCTGCAATACCTCAGAGCTTTACACTTGTAATTAAATCATAAAACAACAACTGCAAATTCAGAGTTTTTAAAATATGCAGCATAAGACTGTGATTCGAAAAAACTGTTGCATGCCAGATTGACTTCATTGATGCCATTTTTTATTTATTTATTTATTCATTTTTAAACTTGTGTTATATATTGTGTCTTTTATTGCCGAGGCGTTGGACCTTCAACTCTGAGTGAGGCAGCACTGGCATCCTGAGGAGTGTCGCTGTGTAATGTGACACACTTGAGGAGATTACAAGTTTCAACAGGTTACCGGGTACAGACTTGTTTTCCTTATGTTCGCACAAACTCCGGCTTCTGACCTGCTGACTCAGACTTTTATTTGACTGAGTGAGTTTACAGTGTTAACCTACTTGGACTCATCCATTGCTGGGCATTGCAGCCCGCTCTGTTGGTTCTACACTTTGGTTTTATTTGCACAGACAGCTTCCATACAACACTGAAAATACACTTCATTTAGGTTTTGATTTCCGGCCCACTGGGCGAGAGCAGTGAGTGAGAGCAGAAATCTGTACATCTGAAATCCTGCCACACTCTGTCATGCACTTAGAATAATTTTATGTCTGAGATGTCTGACAAATACAGCTTTCCTTTTCCCCATAGCTGTGTTTTCAGTTTTGGGTTTAGATCAGAGTCCATCCAATTTCTGTTAAATAGACTTTACTTTTCAAGCTTGTTTCTAATGCACAAAATTGTATTTTTTTTAATTAAGCTCTCAATATAGTAATTAATCATTCACTATTTTTTTTCACTTAGATTCTCAGTAGTTTTAGTTCAGCATTAATTCACATAACTAAAAGTCATCTCTGTGGGCTTATCTGACACTGTCTGTTCTTGTCCTTTTAATGTGTTTTTACAGTTTTGCTCTGATTACTTTGCCCTTGTGACCGAGTGTTGAATTAAATGCCTAATTTAACATGGGCCTTTTGTTGGCCACCTCTTTGTTGGGAAGCTCTTTCTAATCATCCAGTGGGGGCCATGGTGTTGTTGACGGCCGGGGGCCACTCACTCTGCTCTTATTATCCTTCTGTGACAGCGTGTCCTTGGGCAAGGCAGCAGAGCTGTCAGGTCTCTCTGTCACACTTCTCTGCAGGCAGGACATGGCCAGCCCACAGCACAGATAGGGGTCCTTAAGACCCAGGGCACTGCCGCTCATCTCCAAGGATGCCTACCTTGGTTGTTTAGCAACCGACTCTGGCTGACAGCGTTTGTTCGATTGTGTTTGGCTGCTGTGTGATGGAGCGGTGGATGTGGGGGTTACAGCGAAACTAACCAAACAACACGATGGCTGCTTTTGTTGCCTCACTAAAAAGGAGGAGCTATCAGGAGATCCCACTATGTGTCCTTTCATGCCTCCAAGTCATGGGAAGAGCGCACACACACACACACACACATACACACACACACACACACACACACACACACACAGGCACAATGTACAATGTAGAGTTCTGTACGTGTCACAAAAAGCAAGTACTTTCTCATCAATCACGTTTCACAGTTTTTAATTAAAGAGCTGCTCTGTCCGAGTTTTCTATTTTCTTATGACAATTAATTTTTACACTTTTGTTCGGAGCTTTAACTGTTTTTGTTATCAATTACTCTACCAATTAATTTCTTGTTTCATTTGCTTGGTTTATAAAATGTCAGAAAAAAAGAAAAAATTAAAGAAAAATAGCCATCCGCAGAGAGGTGGACCCATGTTAGATGCCCACAATGGCATCTTCAAGGTATATATTTTGTACCAATACATCACTTTGTCTACCAAATCACACTGTGTTATTGTTGTTTCCTTGTAAGAAATGCCCTGAGACCCAGTATTAGGTGGACTTGAGACCCCTGTTATAATACTGAGATTTACATTTCACAAGTAACAAACAATATTTTCCTTTTTAAAGTTTTGCCTAAAACAATAAATTAATTATAAGAACAACAGATGGACTTAATTATTACTAGGACGCACTTGGTCTGAGCTTTATGACTTTTGAAGTTGTGTTAGTGTTAATACATCCACGCAAGTGCGTCCCATTCGGGTTCAGCACTTATTCGTGTCCCCGGAAAACAGTTCTGTTGTAGTCTGTGCTGCCTGCAGCATGTTTCTATATTTGGTTGCGTTGTGCATAAGTTGCAGTGTGCTGATCTCTCCAAAGACATTTTAATTCAGTTAATTTTAATTAGTACTCATTGTACTAATTGATTAAATTCCAGCTCTGCCTTTGTTTTTTCTCATTTTTTTTTTTTTATTGTGACAAAAACCACGCTCACCACCCAAAAAGGTAACTTGATAATACACACAGTAGCTTGTCTACTTCTGCTAATGTTAACATACATCAAAATAAAACGGAACACGAAAAACAAGATGTAAAATCATTTTTTCTCCAGTGCAGTCAGAACGAAACTTTTGTTTTTTAATTCAGATTTGTGCTTCAGTAAGCTTAGGTTTCATAACACTCCGGTGGATACAGTAGCAAAAAGCCACAGACTCCTGGCAACGACTGACTGAACCGGCTTCCTCCTTCTTTCATCTCCCCTCTAATCTTCTGTTTGCACAGCTCTCAGTCTTGTCAGTGTAGTTTGTTTAGGTTTTATGCCCATCAATGCAGCTGTATTCCTCCGTCTCAACCCACATCTGAAAAGATCATCGCTGATAGATTTGCAGGCAGAACATTGCCTCAGCCGCAATCCAAGGCTTTGTCTGGAAAATGATTAAGGCTAACGGAGTGTTTCACCCTAAACAGCAGCAAAGAAAACATCCCTGTGCCGCTGAAAAGTCTGCAAATTCACTTTCTTTTCAACACACGTTGATCCAAGAGGCGTTCAAGATCATCTAAGAGGTGACTGCAGCAAAGAGAGTTTTTTTTTTTTTTTTTTTTTCATCTTTTTCCAAATTCTTCCTGAAAGCAATTCTATATTTGGGGAAATGTGCTTTTTGGCTTTTTTGCTGAGAAAATGAGAAGAACTGAAAGGAAGCTGAATACTACCCTCACATGAATATGTAGCTGCAGCTTAGCGTAAAGACTGTAAACAGGAGGAAATGGCTTGCTTTCTCAGATGTAGAGCTAGACTGATGAATGGACCAGGCTGACATTCGTTTTTTGCAGCCACATCAGTTTTGATTTATATATTGGCTCATACTTACCACCAGCGAACGCTGATCATTTAATTCTTTTTTTAACTGTGCCAATGTCACAATTGGCACAGTTAAGAAACAAACAAACAAACAAAAAAAAAAAAAAACAGATGAAAAGAGATTTGTACGAAGATATATTGTTGTGTACTTTTGATAAAAAAAATTAATGATAAATAAATGACACATCATTATTTGATTTTGGGCTTGAAAATCCATTATCACACATCACAAAATCCACCTACTAGCACCTTTAAAGTTCACAAATAACATCGTTTTTGCTGTTATGTGCCGGACTGAAATAGACTGAATTTTATTCTTTACACTTAGATCATTGTACAGATCCAATAAACAAGATGTAACATATTAATTAGTGAATGCTTTTTTTTTGCTGTTGTACCGTTGCCAGGCCAGCTGTTTCCACCTGTTTCCAGTCTTTATTGCTAAACCAAGCTAAGTGGCTGCTGGCTGAAGCTTCAAAGTTGTGTGAGAGTGGTATTGATCTTCTCATCTAACTCTTCTCAAGAAGGCAAAGTGTATATCCCATTATTTTGCTGTGGTAATAGAGTTCAATCAGCACAGGAACAAACAGGCTTTCACACTTTTTTTTTTTACTAAGTACATTTATTTTTGTGTGGGTGGTGTAAAAACCACTAATGCTGTGTGGTTTTCGCTTTGCTGGTTTAAATAATGAGAGAAAATGCATTGTAATAGGTGAGTACTTTAACAGGCACAAGGGAGGATGAAGGTTAAGGTGTTCACTTCTCTGTGGTGACCAGCCGCCCTCAGCAGAGAGAAAGAGGGTGTTGTTTTCCCCCGACCTCTGCAGTCACTGACTCACACTGGAACGTGTTGCCAACAGACAGAGTTTGACAGTTTAATATTTATTCTGTCAATTCCAAAGACTAACCTTGGTAATTAGGGGAGGTGATTCTGGACAGATGTGGATGGTGGGACAAAAGGGCCTTTTGTTTGGCTCTTGCAAATACAGTCACCTCTCCCATGACTGCATTAACAACAGGCAGAAAGCCCATTGGCAGCCTGATCGGTCCACTGCTCGGCGCACTGGGTGAAGTCAGGTTATTTCGCAGCATGATGTCATTCTTGGGCGGGACGTCACCGTCAAGAAGCATGGGGCGTCTCTCTGGCTGCAGAGCAATTAGCAGTATTTCATACCTTTTTTAAAAAGTTTAAATCACTAAACTAAACTAAACTAAACTGAACTAATTGAACATGGGAACTCAATATTTTGCCAACAGTGAAAATGTAAATACAAGCAGGTTTTTCTTGTGGTTACAGAGACAGGTCTGTATGCAAAGAGTCACAGGTATGATTCTGTCAACAGCAATGTTACGCCAAGTGCAGACGGGATGTGAACTACTTAAACTGATTCACACTTTTTGTACTAAAGTATTTTTGTACATTACTTAATATTTTGATAAAATCTGAACAGAGAGCTGAGGTCCAGTATTTCCCTGAAATTCTGGCCCAAATCTTTCTTTTCCTAGAACAAATACCTGTGGACACTTGAGATCTTTAGCAAATATTTGGGTGTCTTTTCTTTTGTTTGCATAATGAAACGTGTAATGAAAGAAAGAAACCTCACTGAAAATATCTTACAAGCCACTTTCACAGTTATATAACTTGATCAACTTTTCATCTGCAATTGTTTCTTTCAAATCAGTTCATTCTCTAATAGCATCTTATAGTCATTATTTAAAACTTTCTGTGAGGGCAACAAATCTTTTTTGTGTGTGAAGATATGTTATCCACTGCTCCTGAAAATAATCATGTTAAAAAAGAAAGCTTTTAACCCTTATCTTAACTGAAACCAACTTTTTTTTTTTTTTTTTTTTTTTAATCTTCACTATAGTGTTTTAAAGCTGCAATTGAAAGCCAAAGATTTTAATTTTGACACTGGCACAATTCACTGGTTAGGAAGTAATATCCAATTATTTTTTTAATCGATTGATCAACTAATTGTAACAAAAAAAAAAAAAGCGAGTGGGTGTTTGATAGTAAGGGCTAAAATGGGGCTGTTAAAGCAGCTTAGTTCACGTTGAAAAAGTCATCATACACAGATACATTTTGGATTTGCTCTTCAGTATCTGTTAACTGGGTTCCTTTTGAAGACACAAGATGAAAAAATATTAATTTAAGCCTAGAGTTTAGGTTTTATATCACTCAACTATCCATCAATATGTGTATACTACTGCATACTAGATACTGTAATACATAAATACACAGATACATACTGCTTGGCCTACATTAACCACTTTCTACCGTTTACACTAAGCTGCGGTCATTGGTCAGTCTAACAGCTCCGGCTCGGCTTCTCCTTACTGACTGCTGACTGTAACTCTCTTTTCCCTCCTAACAGATCGCACACCACAAATGCCACAAACTACTGCTTGTCCACAGTAAAACATCAGGTAGGCTAATTCATATATCCAACATCAACCATGCTTTGTCTATGGTGAATGAAATACGGGGGAAAAATACAAGTGTAAGACTCCCACATAAATCCAGATTTTTATTCCATGTTCTATTCCCTTAAACCTTTCAAAACATGTCATTCATTATTGAATATCTATTAGATTGCCATTGAAAAGTTTGAAGGTTATGTAATTATATAACCAAACAAAACCAAATGATGTTTATTCACACAAGGAAAAGAACCACATTTTCTCAATCACAAAATCCACCGAATTTACCATGAAAGAGAACCTGAGGCTCAGCAAAGCAAAGTTGTTATAGCAGCTGGTACTTTTACAAATTCATCAGATTCATAAACCACAGACCAGACTGCAACGTAACAAACATCAACATCATTTATTTTCTTTTCCACACATCAGCCCACCTGGGCAGAGAGTGAGAGTAGAGAGCAGGTAGTTGCCATAAACACTCAGGCTTTATCGTCTGGGGCGAACACAGCCAGGAGTCATTTTGTTGCACACTCCAGTTTAATGAGAGATGACCTTGAGCCATTTATAGGCTGTAAAGGACACCCTGTTGCAGCTTAAGTGCATCAGAGCCAGGAGGTTTCAGGCAGAGGCCAAAGTGTATGTTCAGCGAAGACAAGAAGACGGGTCAACAGGCAGGATTTTCAGATCAAGACTCTGAAAATGTTGCTGTGAAAAAGTCAAATCCAGGTGTGATTAGTTTGTCCTTCCATTCATTCAAACTCTCACATTTAATACTGCTGTGTAGTTTGGCAAGCTAAAACCTTTCTCACACCTCGATGGACTGAGGAAAAAACCCTCGATGGGTTGAAAAAATATGGACCACATTGTCTTTTCTCATCAATCTGTTGTGGATTATGGTCACTGCAGGGGATTTGTTAATGGTAATAAAAAAGGTGTTAGCGTTTAAATTGAGACACTCACACAAAGATGAACCATGTGTCTTGGGCTGCAACTAACAATTGTTCTCAGTATCTGCCATTCATTTTGCCCGTTGATCAGTTTTGTGAAAATAAGAGTTAGAGGAAGGCAAATGAATGCTTGTCACACTCTCCCTGAGCCCAAGGTGATGTCTTCAGTTGTCTTGTTTTGTCTGAATAACAGACCAAAACTAGAAACTATTCAGTTTGCAATGTTATGAAACAGAAAATCAGGAAATTCTCACATTAGAGGAGCAGTAACGAGCACATTTCTGACATTTTTGTTTGAGCAATCACTAAAATGATTAGTTGATTATCAAAATAAATTCAAAATTGATTCATATTGATTAACAAACTGATTAATCAAATTGTTTCTAGCTACATATTTGTTGAAGACATGTATTTTAAATTGGTTAAAGCTACTGTAACAGTGCATCAAGTAACTACATACAGTATAAGGCCTATGTGACAGCTGTCACTCTTAGTGATGACCCAGTTGAGTTATCAGTCAATCTCTGCAGAACCTATATCAGATTTTTCTTTCGTTGTTTTGCTAATGTTACTCCTCCTGTTGGTGTGCAAATAACCAGCAGCATAAATACTGTAGGTTTATAGAAACAACTTAAAAGGAGCTATTATGTAATTGTTGTGTTCATGACTTTTTGCCACTGCACCAAAGTGCCAAACAAAAAATAAATTGGCTAATACATGTTTTAGCATATGAAATATGTGTCATATAAACCCATATGCTTTAAATCCATAAGTAAATGCTTTCAAAGCTTATTACATCTACCACTGTGTGTGGTTTTTGCTCTCTTCATCATAATATGAGTCAGGTAGGATCTATAAAATTTGTGGCAGCAATATATTCTCTTTATATAGATTTGCGTTTATTCAATTTTTTTTTTTTTTTTTGTCCATTGCATTTCTTGGAAACTTCAAGCACACTTATATGTGCTGGTCATGGGACACAACGCAAGCTCATGCTAGAAAACATGAGGGAAACAGGGGGGCTGGGGGGTGTTGATGGGGGTGGAGGGTGTCTACATTCAGTCTCCACATGCATGGTCAAACCTGATGGCCCAGGGGGTAGAGTTTTGTTGTGCTAGACCCAGGGATTCAGGCCCTGTTATTGAGTAATATGCTCTGCTTTGTGCAATGAGGGTCCGCCCCCTCATGCTCTGCTTGTGTTTTATCTCCCCCCTTTACAAAGAAAGAGGCCCTGCAAACAGCCACCTTCACACCTCTCTTAGCAGCTCTGCTGAATGAGCTCAAGCACTTCTCCATTCGTATGTGAAAATATAGTGGTGAGCGTGCAGCCTTTTCTCCTTCACTGTGAAGGGGAAAGAGAAAATGTATTCGACGACGTACTGAGATCGTCATATGAAAGAGGAAAAAGCACAGGTTCCTGCTCGGTTATTGGCCTTGAAATGTTTATAGGTTTTGCCAAAAGGGCGATAGAGGAGTGAAATGTTCAACAATAGGCCCAAAAAAACTCCAGCAGCTTGGAACCTTTATGAAAGTGCCAAATATGAATCACTGCACTGCGGATGCCAGACGGGCCTTTCCTGTGTTGCTAAGAGAGCCTCTTGGACTGGAACAGGCCGGGCAGCCGGAGGGGGGTTAAGTGTTTCAGATGGCTGTACAGTGCTGCACGGTAGATATGACTTGATGCTCCTATTCCTGCCCCACAGCATGGGTGGTCTTGCTCTTGATTTTATACTGCCACCTATTAGCACCATGGGCTGGTGATTTATGCAGCTGTCAACTTCAACTTCATCAGCTCCGTCAACCACTGGTGAATTGTGGGGATGCTGGCAAAGCCTTCCTTCTCTGCACCTCCTACTTTGGGGCTAAAGTAAACCATTCCTTAAGGCAGAAAGGAGGAAAAAAATGTAAAAGAGAAAAATACAATTTAGACAAATAACAACCAAGCATACCACTGAGGCCTCTTCTGTGGAGGACTTCCAGCCTAAACATCTGGCTGGCTGCATATAAGGAAGAGACTGTGTTTGAGTTAAATCAAGGTGAGAAAGGAGGAATTCATCGTTGAAACAGCCAACTAACAGTTGAACTACTAGGGGATTCGTCAGAGGCTGCACAGAGTTAGGGGCAAGTGTTACAAGAAAAGTATATATAGTGTATAGAGGAAAGGGGAAAAATAGCTGCATTCATAGCAATACATTTTCTAAGAAAATACATACGTATGTCGATTAACGGGACATTGCGCTTGAGAACGGAACATGTTGAAGCAAAAAAATCTGTTGAAAATTAGTCAATTGAGTGAATGGTGAGTTATTTTGCATCAAGGTCATATAGTACAAAGTAATGGAAACTGCGGGTAACAGCTCTTATTCACTGGTTAATGAAGAAAAAGGTGTTATTCTCCATGGGGAGAGCAGAGTAATGGGCTTTTGCTTGGTTGTAATGAGGCTGCTAGAGTCATGCTGGACCAGTGCTGCAGGCCAATTTCAACAAACCCAGGCATGAAAGGAAGGTGGACTGTGCGTATGAGTGATTTACAGTATGTCATTCTTAACCATGAGGAGCATATTAGTAACAAAAAAACACTTTGGCTGCTACTGTGATGCTCAGGGCGCTGCATTTAAGATTAAAACGCTGATTTGGGGAAAAGACATTTTTAAAGTGTCAGGGGCTAATTACTTTTACGGCCGTTGCAACCCAAGAATGTTAAACTTTATTAAACACCTGTTAAAATAATACTTGTCACAGTGAGTTTGTGGGAAATGTCCTGTTGGATGAATCTGAGAGGAAAATGATGTATTGTATGGAGTGAAGATGTAGTGGTCTAGATCGGTGAGTTCCAAATTTGTACCCGAAGGAGTACTTCCTCACTTGGGAAAAATGTGGAAAGATTGTGAAGTAGCTCAAGGAAACTATCCTTTCCTATTCTTTGGAAAATCCAAATTGGACAACAATTTTGTGCGAGCTTCAGTATATTTATTATAACAATTAACCAGCCAGTCAGTTATAAGCCACAAAGCCACATGTTGTTATTGAGTGCATGAAAACTACTTATAGTGAGCAGTTGTAAGAACAGTTAGAAGACATTTTGAATAAGTAGCTAAAATTAATGAATAAATAGGTTAAATGACCTCAAATTAACAAATAACCCAATGAAATACCTGAATAAAGTTAATTGATAAACTTGATAAATATAGTATAGCTAAAAGTAGTGAAATTGTTGGCTAAAAGAGATTTAAATAATTAGCTAATTATTTGTTTTGTCCTTTCAATTGAATTATTTACCTAAAATAAATAAAAACACAGATAGATATAAAAGACAAACAACTAGTTAGCTAAGGCTGAAAAGACAAGCTGCTGTATTTAGCTTTAAGTGTTTGATTGAAACAGCTACAGTTAGTTGAGTAAAAGATATTCATTTATTTATTTCCCTATATTATCTTTTGATTGATTATCCCTTTTGCTGATAGCTAAAAGTGGAGGAAATAGTCTAAAGTGATGGATAAACTCTTTAAATAGTAAATAGAAATAGAAATTAGCTGAAGGCAAGGGATGTTTACCTAACAGTGGATAAACAGTTGAAATATCTGATCTCATGTACCAAGTTGTGACTTCAGACCAGATTTCTAGCAAATGGACAAACACAAATATCTCTCAACTGAATTAACACACATATCCTAACACATTTTCTGTGTTTTTAACTTTATATTGTAATGTGCTGCAGCTGAGTTTGGCTTGACATGCAGATGTCTTGTGTTTGCAGATCTTCCAGGCCGACGTCACAGACATCCACAGTGACTTGTTGGTGTTGGCTACATGCAGGGTGTGACTGGTGGCAAACGCCTCTCCTTTGGTGTAAAGTGGTTTACTTTATTTATGCTGGGTCACAAGCAGGGGTCATATTTTGGAGATGAGAAGGGGAAAAAAATGAATGTTAAGGTCACACGCTAGCTTTCCAGATGACAGAAAGTGTGATCAAACAGTTCCCAATTAGAACCATATAATTTGGTAGCATTATCATATTAAAGATGGCAGCTTGGTTTTCCCAAGCAAAACTAACTTCACGAGCGGCTGACCATAATTTGGGGTTCTGTTGCAGTTATGCAGAGGGATAATGGCGCTGGAGGAGGTTGTACACATGTGTGTGTGTGTGTGTGTGTGTGGTATGGGTGGTAGCAGTTGCTGCAAAGACAGAAGTATTCTGGAGAAGAAAATGGTTGGTAAGGGTTCAAATATGCATTTCTTCAGTCCACAGGCAACATGACTCGAAGACGAAAAGGCGGAGAGTTAAGTAGGAACGTGAGTGTGTCACAGCGGGTGCTTTTGGCCGTCACTATTGGGGGGGAAAAAAAAAAAAAAACTTTTTTACATGCATCATACAAACCAAGTACATAACACATTATTGCTGTCAGTTGTCATGGTGACAAAGGAAAATAAAGAGAAAAACCTGAACAACAATGTGTTACTGCTGGAAAAAAAAAAGAAAAAAAAAAGAGGATTGGATGAAAAATCTCAGCGCTTATGCTTTAAAGGAATTGTTTGACATTTTTATTTGATGCCACTTTCAAATGAGTTTGTTAAATACAAAGTTGGAGCCAGAAGCTGGTTAGTTTCATGGAAAAACTGGAAACGGGGGGGCTACCCTAGCTCTGTCCATTGGTTAGAAAAATCACCTCACAATTTACAATTTTGATTGTTATAGATTTAGCATTAAAGCTAATTATAAAACATCAAATTCATTATTTTTTTTTTGGTGTGGATTAAACAAATGAGACATGACACATTAATACGTGAACTTTAGAGGTGCTGGTAGACTTTGTTTCCAGTCTTTATGCTAAGCTAAGCTCACTAGCTGCTGGCTCCAGCTTTATATTTACAGTACAGACTTGAGAATAGTGTCTTCTCGGAAAGACAGTAGAAAAGCATATTTCCCAAAATGTCAAACTTTTTAAGTTAGATTTTAAGTTAAAAATAAAATGCTGTGGAGATTATCAGAAATGTACTCCACCGTGACCTTTCATGTTTTTGGAGATAAATTGATAGAAAATTTTGGTGATGCTTTAAAAAAAAAAGAATTATTGATGATCAAAGTACTTGAGGCAGGTATGAAAACAAGACACACTTTGAGAAACTACGGAGGTTTTTCTGTCACGAGAGCCCACTTTTCATACCACGGCTTATCCCGGCATCATGAGGTGCAGCAGTGGAGCCTTTTAACACGTGAATCAATACCTTAAAATGCATGTGTGGCGAGAGAAAGAAAAGTTTGCTCAGTTCAGTGAAGCGTTGTGACCCTTCATGGCCAGGTTGCCAGTGAAGCATACAGGAGTGATCCAACTGGGGGAAGAGGGAGCGAAGATTCACAGGGAGGCTGAGAGCCAGCAGCTCAGCCGAATCCCCAGAGATTTCTGGCTGTCTCGCTCTGTCTGTTGACACTCTCCTACTCCATTGACTTTTTCATTAACCCCTTATCAAAATGTTTTTCTCTCCCACACTCCACTGACATTAGCCCCACTCCCCCCCCCCCACCCCAACCCCCACAAGATCCTGGTTGAGCTGTTCCATCTTGTGGTCAGATTTGATATGAAGGTGTCCTTACACCAACACACGTCTGATTTCTTCAGTTTTGTGGTTAAATGTTTGCTCTCCTTATAGAAATAAACCTAAATAATGAACATTTATGCTCGTTGTGATAACTAATTAGTGTGTCAGCGCTTTTTATATTTTTCCTTTTCTTTAAAACCTTTACCTGAGAATATTTTGACAAAACCAAAACACTACCATT
This sequence comes from Rachycentron canadum, assembly GCA_038496675.1. Taxonomy (NCBI): domain Eukaryota; kingdom Metazoa; phylum Chordata; class Actinopteri; order Carangiformes; family Rachycentridae; genus Rachycentron; species Rachycentron canadum. The sequence goes on from CM076654.1 coordinate 7,019,548, forward strand.
ACATTCAACAAAATATGTAAAAAAAAAAAAAAAAAAAAAAAAAAGACAAAAGACAAAAAAGACATTTCAAAGCATCTCTTTAACTGAGTAACTAACTTTTCTCTCAATAACCATAAAATATAGACCTATGAAAGAAACCAAACCTGTGAACATATTTTATTTGGTGATGAAAAGTTCAAATTTACCAAGAAACCCTTGATGGCTTCTCACTTACTTTAATTACTTGCAACCTGCAGAGCAGCCAAAATCGATGTTTTCATTGGCCTGTGTTCAGAGTTGGTCAGTCACTGCCGCCTCTACAATTGCGAGACCATCTTTTACTCCAACTTTAACCTTAGTGCCGATGTTCCTGCCTAATTTAGTGAGAGACATTTGCATGATTAAAGTTAGTAATTGCCAAATAAAACAGGAAACAGTTACTGCCATGACCGACAGCCAGAAGCATCACTGGGGTTTCCAAATGCTAAACCTGTTAAGTGCTCCATGAATGCTGAACCTGAGTGAGCAAAGAGTGACTGAATATAAACAAAGAGTAAAAGAGTTTTAGTTTCTTTAACCAGGTATGTGGTGTGTTTTTTCCTCCTCACTAAGTCCACTGACATTAATGAATGCAAGGACACGTCTCCCAGCTGTGAAACCGCTGACATCCGTTGCTCTCACTATTTGGCTGTCCCAGCTGTGTGAGTGGCACTAACAGATATAGCACCCACTTGTGGTTGGAATAGTAATTATAGCTCAGAGTAAGAGTTGGGTGCATGTTATGCAGAGTGTATACATCATCTAAAACTATTTGCAATTGTAATTTAAGTATAGTTTTACATAATTTGAGAAGATGAAGATCAAAGAAATGCATTGAGTGAATAACTGTAGCTTAGTTGGTAGTAAACCTGTCGCCCCTGCATGTTTCATCCAGATAGTTACATGTAACTGGAAAGTATTTTCCTCTTATGAAAAGATATAAGGAATTCATCTTAAAAAAAACAAACAAACCTAACTTTATAGCAAAATTTGAATAAAAATTTCCCTCATGCTTTAGTGCAATGGAGCAGACAGCACAAATAAATGCTCTGAGATCAGTGAGCATGTAATAATGAGAAGCATCAGGTGTTTACCCTCCAGCACATCACCAATTTCCGTCCCAAGTGATGACGCACTAGTGGAGGGAACTGATAAGAATCCACTTTTACCAGACTAATACACCTCTCTGACACTCATCTCTCCAATTCCACCTCTTCCTTGTGGAAAATTGGATGTTTTTAGTCTCAAACCATCTAATAATTTCCACTTTGGCCTAAATACAGAGACCCCTGAACTTGTGAAGTGAATTATGACTTAAAGACTACATTTGACAAGTGATGGAGACAAACATGTTGACTTTGTCAGGTTCTAATGTTCTACTTTATAGCTGTGATTATTTGAATGTGTATAATTAGTGATCTGTTTCTCTTCAGGTAACCAATCAAAAGCTTTGTTTGCAAAGGGATAATAAAGAAGACTTTGCTGTAAGGGAAGAATTTGGTTCCTCAACAGGAGAAAAAGGTGAGTCTTATTTTGTATCTAATAAAAAGCAGCACATGCACATCAAGAATAGATGTTTAATTATCAAAATTGTAATTCATGTACAATTCCCTGAAGAAGTTATGATCAACTGATACAAATGGGTAAAGACAGTGGTACAAACCGTTTCCCCTTTTATGCATTTTATGGTTGAGTTTATAGTACAGAAGTGTTCTGTAAATCAGTTCAGGCCTAATCCCCATTAGAGTAGAGCAGAAGGGACACTGACAATTATACTTCATTATGTGGAGTACACCGACCATTAGATTTAATAACAGAAAACAAAGTGATACAGTAAAGAGGAAACAGAAGACACCAGAAAACAGTGATTTCTTGCAGACAAATGAGTAGGCATGAGAAATGAGCTTCCTCCCTCATCAAAAACTGTGTTCAACCACATGGCCCTTTAAAGTTACCAGATTCAAATGCCTCCTCAGAGCAGGACAAGCTGATAGAAGTGAGTTTGGAAAGGCTCAGAATTCCTCTTCGGCGTTCCGACTCCTGGAGGTCTTGAGCTCTTTCAGCCGCTCAACGCACGCCTCCACACTGCGCTCGCCGTGAACTTTGTTATCCCGAGTGCGCACATTCACAGTGTTACTTGTCTTCTCCTTCTCTCCCACCACTTTTCCAAGGAGGCAGACATGTAAAGAGGACAAAATAAATCAATATCTAGATTGACAGCGAGGAAGAGATAAAGGGAGGAAATGCCAGACAGAACAGTGAAGTGTGTTGCCACTGACCCAGGATGAAGTTGTACTGTGCCAACTGTGCATTTCTGATCTTTTTGTTCAAAGTGCAGCCGGGGTCGAGATCCACGTCGGTCATGAAGCCGCTCTTGTGGAATTCCTGCTTAACCTGCCGCATTAAACAGAGAAACAACCAACAGTGTGAAATCATTTCACAGATTTCTACAAAGTTACGTGGACTCTGCAGCTCTTTATTTGCAATTTTTTTTTGTGCAAGTAAGAATGTGTTCAACACAACAATGGCTGCAACTATTTTTTTTCCTTTGTCTATTCAATTACAGCAAATGGTGCAAATATGTCAGTTAGAATTTCAAACAGACCAAGGTGAAATCTTCAAATCTTACATAATCTGACCAACAATCCAAAAACAAATATTTTCAGTTTACCATGTGTGAAGAAAAATACCAAATCCTCATGTTTGAGAAACAGCAAATGCTGACATTTTGCTTCAAAAAAAAAAAATAAATAAATAAAATTGAAAAGGTAAAGTTCAGTTTATTACTTGAGTTTGACTCATCTCACTTGTTGTAAAACAATAACGGATCATTAGTGATCATAAACTTGTGGCTAATCTGACTGCTTAATTGCAGCCTGTATGACTGTCCGACCACTCGTGTTTTGCCCAGTTAAAACCATTTTTTAAAGCAATGCTGCCACATTCCAAGATCTCAGAAATTACATTACAATGGCCTGAGCAATGGATATAAAACCAAAGTAATAAACTGTAGTTTCCCCTCAAATATCAAAAGATGCTGAAATGTGAACCTCAGAGGCAGTGCGAGTGTTTTATACGGATTTATTAAGCCATCTGAATCTAGTTCCACACTATGCATGACATGACAACGGCACAATTCACCGGCAATGTCACAATAATGAAACAGTACAGGATTCTAGCTTGTGACAATGTAAATCTGTGTTAAAACATGTGATGTAGTAGTAGAATCAGCTGAGTGTTAAATTAAAGTGCCTCATAGCTCCAGGGCACTGCTCGTACAGCCAGTGTCTTCTGACTATGTACTTAAGGTTTAAGGTACTTTCGGTCAGTGCTTACCTTCTGAGCATACTCCTCACAGGTCGGTCCCACGGGTACAACCATCACTTGACGAGGAGAGAGCCACAGAGGCCTGAAACAGAGCAGGACATATTTGCGTTTGGTTGTTTAGTAGAAAAACGGGCTGGACACAATTGATGCAAACATTTACAGCTAACAGAGCTGAGGTGCTTCTATTTATATCCCATAAATCTGAAAATCATCATCAGTGCTGTGAAACAACTGCAACAGGGATGGTAGGAGAACTGATACTTCAGTGCCAACTCAATGCCAAAATTCTGGTTCATAGGTACTGGAGATGTTATTCTTCTGGGACTGATTAAGGCAGTATAATAACCATAAAAGCATAGCCTAGTCTGACATCAAACTCAAAGAGAAGAAAAAAAGTTGGCAAAGTAAACAAACAAGACCAATAACACATGCAATGGCAGCATAAGTGCAGGTGCAGAAACAGGTCCACAGCTGAATTTTTAAATAGATTTTCACACCACTGGTCTGTCACCTTGTTAGTCAAATTAAACTGCTGCTTACACACTGAGTATATGGCGGTGAGTGCAGCAGCCTCTGTTGTTTTCTTCTTTTTGCTGTGGTATTAAATTTTGCATTGAGAGTCATGGAAATTAATTGGTGCTGATACCGAGAACCACATTTCTGGTGTCACGACATCCCTAAACTGCAATTAAGGCTGCACAATTAAAGGAAATGGTAAAAAGTGTTGCAGTATACCATAAATGAAGCACTGCGGTTCTACAGAGATGCCCCGGCCTACAAAGCATATTCTCCAGACATAAAAAGAAATGTGCTTGTTTGGTGCAAGACTCAAAAAAAAAAAAAAAAATCCCATCATAATTTTTAATTATTGTCAATGAAAATGAAGAGCAAAAATGATCATTCCAACTGAAATTGTGACTCATCTTGCAATATTATAAAACGGATTGTTTACAAACCATTTGCCTCCATAGTTTTCAGTCAGAATAGCTATCATCCTCTCTACTGATCCCAGGATGGCTCTGTGGATGATCACTGGTCTCTTCTTGTCGTCACCGTCATGGCTACGAAATCATTTGAAAGGGGAAAGGAAAACATTAGGAACTCACACAAGAGTGACAAAAACAGAAAACAGCAGTGATCATGTGGAGAAATCTGTATATTTTCATTATTCATGATACAATGTTGTTGATCTTTTTTCCTTGACAGACCGGTTAAAGTAATTTTTTCAGCAAAACTACATAGAGAGAAACATTCACTTGAATCCTACATTTTTTTTTTCTCCCATCTTCAACATATTTAATATAATGTAATGCAAATTACCTGACAAAGGTGAGATTAAAGCGGATCGGCAGCTGGAAATCAAGCTGAATTGTAGCACACTGATGGTACCGACCGATGGCATCTTTGATCTGAATGTCGATCTGCAAACAAAGGAGCCGTGATCAGCAGCCGCCCGCCTGCCGTTTCACAATCTTAACTACATCGTTAGTGCAGCGCACAGCTCACCTTTGGTCCGTAGAAAGCGCCGTCACCTGGGTTGAGAACCCATTTCTCACCAAAGTCATTCAAGCTGTTCTCCAGTTGCTGTAAAAACAAACAATTATCGCTTTGTTACAATATCAGCGGCTGACCAACAAGTAAACAGTGGTTTTGAGCAAAGCTGTATATTTAGACCTGACATTTTCTTCATCTGGAACTAATCACTGAACTGAGAAATGTTAACGTCTCAATAATATTTTATGGTTGCTTGTGGGAGTTAATGAGGTGAGGGAAACGTGAAGCAAGTTCTGTTCCAGGGACTATGCCAAGTTTACGAGTTACTTTTTTGTGTGTATCATTTCCCACCTTTATACGTTCAAACATTAATCATAAAAAGTCAGAGCTGAATTTCAAGAATGTTTCCCCCAGAGAAAATAGTCCTAATAGGTCAAGTAAAACAGCTGTATAACTTACACGCTATTATAATCATTCTTTGTTTTTTTTAATAGTGTTATCCCCATTCTGCAAACTGTGACTGACTGTTAATTACTGAAATACAGACACGTGTACCATCATTAACACATGCAGTCACTTAGAAGCAACACAATCTCTTTACTCCAGTTTTAACACTCTCTGGCCTCTTGTGTTCCTCAGCAACAAGCTATTGTAGCCACTTGATTGAATGTTAATGAAATAACTTCCAGAATCATCAGTATTCAGTTCTTCCAGTGGGAAAAATTTACACTCAAATTTACTCATAAATTCAATAAGCAGAAGGGAAAAAAAATGGAGCTGGTAATAGAGAGTGTGTTCTCACTGAACTGTCATCTGTTGAAGTATGAATGTGGCTGCAGTTGCTGGTGATTTGTGGGAGCCCGAGACAAGATGAAATCTTTCTTGTGGGTCATGGGTGAGGAAAATGGAGCATTTGGGTTGACAAAACAGAGGATGCATTTTGAAACTCAAGAACATTTTGACACTAAGCAGCCTGCAGCAGATTAAGATGGCAAAAACCTACACCGATGACACATGGTTGGGGACAGGCAGGGATAAAGAAGTGTTCTGTAAAACACGAGTTTCAGGCAGTACAGAAAATCGACTGTGGCAAAGTGCACTGCACATTTAATATTTCATCTGTGAAATATAACAAACCTCTTACAATCAAATCAAAAGTGTAAAATTCAACACATGCTGTGTCTTTGTCAACACACCTTTCCATCCATTCAGAGCTTGCCAGACTAATGAATTGTATGTGCTTCGTGCGCCTGTACTACCGATAAGACAATGCAGTATGTACTTGTGGCACTTTTATCTAACATTTTGTAGAGATTCATTTGTTAGACTTAAAGGTATCAGACATAACACATCATTGTCTTTCAATTTAACTTGCTCTTGTTACTTTACATGAAAACAAATTTTAATACACTGCCGGCTCTTTCACAGACCAAATTAGATCAGAACCAAAAATTCTAAATGATGCTGGTCTACACAGTGATCTGAGAGTGATTTGGATTCTCCAGAGAAGATGCTTTTCTGCTTGAGAATTGACGGCAGTGCGACAGAATAAAACCCATTAAAATATAAATGTTCTCTGGGTCTACAAATCTCACTCTCCTATTTGCCGTCTGAGGAGTGCCTCCGTAATTTCCATCTTGATAATATCGCATATCAGCATCTGAACTCTCCAGTGACACTTTGTGTGAGAGTTATGCACATTTTCAACTATGTGACAAAAACGAGGCATTCTGATTACCTTCTCTGCTTGGTCCCACACCTCCGGGTCCCCGAGGAACTTCTCTGGTCTTGTGGAGAGGTTGAGTTTGAACGTGAAGCCAAACACGTCATATACAGTCCGCAGGAAGTCCAGGCAGCCCTTGATCTCCTCCTCGATCTGGGATCAAAAGGCAAAAATGTAACAGAATTTGTGTCATCCATCTGGGCATGGCTGCAAGTTTAATTTCTCGTGTAATGCCTGTTTTAATTTTTGTTTGGTCCAAGAACAAAAAAATCTCAAGAGGTGTGTATTTGGTGATGAGAGTCTCTCCTAAGAAACACTTTAATACTCCTCAAACTAGGGCCACCATCTGGAGTCACTGATCATAAATTTAATGGTGGTTATAAGATAAGAACAGAGCCTACCCTCTGCAGTCTGCTTCAAGTTTGCTTGGATTTTGTGAATAACAAAAAGACAGAAAAATAACTATTAACTTATTATTGATAAAGAGGAAACAAAATCAGTGAGATCCACACTGCAAGTTGCTGTGTCACTACATTTGAACAAACTAATTAAGAAATCTCTTCTGTCTTCCACATCCTGTTTGTGTGCATCGATATTGACAGTGCTCCTCTCTGGTGAAAAGACTTAACATGCAGGTTGGTACATCGGGGTGCAGCAGCTCATGGAGCTCTCTCACTTTATCTGAGAATGTGACAGACCATTCACTGACAACATTACCTGCATTTATTTAATAAAAGGTGCCAGCAAGACACGGATGTAAACAGAGCTTTCGAGACTGGGCTCTTTTCAAACAGGTACGAATGGTTGTCCACAGAAAGTCATCTCTCTGTAAATGGTGTTTGCGTGTTGTTTGTCTTAACGCTGTTTAACTTGCTGTAAAGTGTTTTGCATTTATAGCATTTTTCCTGCTCCAAGTAGCAAATGAAAACATTTATCAGGCATGCCATCAAAAAAAATGTCAGTGCAATGAATAAAATCCTGTTATATATTAAGATGTTGTCTTTTTTATTCCACAGGTTATTTTCCCCTGTCAAAACCTGGACACCTACGCAATGTGACCACCAACAGTTCGGTAAGAGGCTAATGCAGCCTGCAGTCACTGGCTGTGAGCTCAATTAAGTGTTCCTATCGGGCAACTTTGTTCCAATCAGTCTGATTGGAACAAAGCTGCAGAATCAATGTATCAGTGCAGGCTCCACCTGGTCCATGGTGCAGAAGATGTGAGCATCGTCCTGCTGGAAGCGGCGGACACGAGTGAGGCCTGTCAGGGCTCCCGACAACTCGTTTCTGTGCAGGACGCCAAAGTCGGCCATGCGAAGGGGCAACTCTCTCCAGGAACGTGGCCGGTGATCAAACATCAGACTGGTGGCAATCAGACAAACAGGCAGTGTTAAAGATAAATAAAAAAAATACAACTGCAAACTTCAGCCTTGAATTACTGTATCACAATACCTGAAAATTGCTCTACTACTACTTCAGTACCACTTTGAAAGACTGCATTCAATATCTGATTTAACTGACAATCAACACTTTAACAAAATGTGTTTGCAAGCTCGATTTCAGGATGATCACCAGAGGGGCTGCCTATGTGGATAGCACAAAGATTGAAACAGTAAAAAGGAGATAAAAGATTTGAATACAAAGAGCTGCAGTCTGGCTCTTTACACTGCAATGCAGCATTCAGCAGTAAATTGAACTGGGTCATTCAACAACCGAAAACATGGCAAGAGCATCAGTCCATTACAAGCTGAGCTGAACTGGATGACAAACTACTGTAGCAGTGAAATATGAAGCTATTTCACAAAGACTGAGTCTACTGCTGATAACAAAAGCCTTGAGCAAACTCTTACAAAGCTATTCAGGTGTGGCAAAACATTATTTAATGCTTGTCCCTGCTTGCCAAAGTACTGTTAGAATTTTTTTGTTAGATAATAACCTAAATATTCTACTAAGGTTTTTAGATTACAGACAGAGTGCAAATAAAAATATGTTTTACACTACAGCAAAACCTGATACACAAATCAGGTGTGTGACAAACTCGCTATCTTTTTTTGGCTGTTTTAGGAAATTGATGGGTGGAGCTGAGAACTTGTTCTGGATGCAACACACCTAAGCAGACTGGGCTTAGGCGGCTATGAAGCAGACCTGCAACATCCTCACTGTCTCTTCCCCTGGCCTGATGACTAACATTGTATGTGTGTATGAAAGACATAACAAAAATTAAGGACACACATGCTCCTCACCACTCATTCACATAGATGCTGCATACATAATCAACCTTATACTGTATTTTACCTGATTATATATTTATCTGTATTGACAGATTATGTGTGTTCTCCATCTTTGTCACATGCTTTTGAGTGAGGTTGTTACATGTGTAACAGAAGTGGGTGTTTTTCTTAATGCTTATTTGAAACTTTGGTTTTAATTCCAGCAAACAAGTCTGAATGTGAGGAAAAGGAGATCTCACCAGTGTCCAGGGCAGTTCATGGGTTTGAGAGCGAAGGTCTCCTTCTCGACCTCGAAGGAGAACATGTTCTCGCTGTAGTGCTGCCAGTGGCCAGAGGTCTGCCACAGTTTGCTGTTGTAGATGTTGGGTGTCACCACCTCCTGAAAACCCCTCTTCCTGTACTCACTCTGGCAAAGACAGAGCAACATTTTCTCACAAAGAAGATTTCCCAACTGCTTCATAATACTCTGTACACATCAGGACTGCAAACGCCTGGTTTAAACAGTTACTGTCAACAACACCAGGGGACTCTGATAAATAGTGTATATCTTCAAAAATATACTGTACATAACTCTGCAACCAAGGCTGAGATTTTGAAAAGCAGACTTCCTTGAATAATGTTTATTTTGCTGCACACTCCTATTTGTTTACACACTACAAAAGGGGCAAAACTAATGGGTGCTTTATGACACTTTGGGTCGGCCTGCTTCGTTTGCCATCAGTTTTAAAATTCAAAACCGACAGCTGATTGCAACAATAAAATGCACAAAGGTAATTTATTTAAAATCCTGACAGTTGTTGATGCTACAAATATCTGCATTGTTGAGGTGTTTTGTTGCTTGTACAAGCATAGCCGTTTTTCAAACAGATCTCATTACTCTAAATCTGCTCAGTCAGAAATCTATTTTACCACATTAAAGTGACATTACATCCAATGCGCACATTGTGACTGAACTGACTAAACAACAAGAAAGTAAATGCTTTAAATCATGTTGGTGAGTGGGCTCTTCATAACCGAGAGAGAGAACCACGCTGTCAATCACGCCTGTTTTACATGTTTGAAATTACTCCAAACAAATGGCTATGAATAATAAGTTTGTGTTCAAAGGTTAGCTTAACCAAGTCAAGTTTTTATATTACCTGGCCAAAAATTTGAAATGTTGCACTTAGACACATCTAATGTATGCTTACTATCTGTTTACAGCATTATTTGTGTGGGAGGAGAAGGTATGCATAAGAATTTGCATTTTACTGTTTGTTTTATATGTAATCTGTTTTAGGAGTGGGAACATTATACCAAGCCCCTGGTTTCTGAGACTTGATTCATTATCCCTTAGTTTATCATTTTCAGAACCAGGGCATAAAGTTGCATCGTCAACATACAGCCAAACCTTCCCTAATCCTATAAAAGAAGATGATGCTTAGAGTGATTTTAAATTGCAGCAATATATCTTATGAATACATAAAGCCATTATTATTGCTCAGGCCAAGGTCCACATCTTCTCCACTGACTTCCTGTCTCATAACCTGTGTAATCTCATGCATCTTAATGTTTAGAGTGAGATCACAGCAATTGCCTCCCGTGGGTCTGACAGCTCTGACTTACTCTGATGAACTCAATCAGGGTGTTGTAGATGAAGGCCCCCTTTGGCAGGAAGAAGCAGCTCCCTGGACTCAGATCATGGAAGAAGAACAGGTCCTGTTCCTGAATTTAAAAAAAAAAGAAAGAAAGAATGTTGACATTACAGAGCCACCACCCAGGCAAAACTGGTTTCAATTTGAAGTAATGCAGCTGTAATGCCACTAGGTTTGTTTGACAATGTACTTGATCTCCTACTCAGCTTGCTTTTCCACACCTGTCATTATTTTTGAATGAATGGCAACAAATAACACACCCTTAACTGTCAGTCCCCTGTCAAAACATGACGTTACAGATTATATGACAATAAAGATAAATAAACCCTTACAACTTGACAAGCTGCTTCTTATATTAGTTCATTCTGACTGAATTGCTGCTTTATGCCATGGGATAATTTTGCCATCACTCACAGCTGAAAATAGGTCATGGATAAATTTCCTATCATGCCATTCTCAGTGTTCAGTGTTTCTTGACTGACATGTAAATTAACAATACATGTAAATGAACATCTTTTTTTAACAATAACCAAGTAGGTGACACTCTGTAGTACTGTACACACTGAATAATAATGGCTTTTCTTTTCTTTCTTTTCTTTGCAAATCCACTATGAGTACCATTTTCACAGTCAAGAAATGGCATAGGATATCTTGTCTGTTGAGGAGGTATGATCTGGTTACGAATCAAATCCTGACTCTTACCACTTGAGAACTTTTCTTCCTGTATTTCATAACATTTAATTTTACTGGGATCATCACTTCTTCAATTCTTTTGCTAACCGGCAGTCTGTTCACATTGCAGTACATACCCGGCCCAGTTTGCGGTGATCTCTGTTCTTGGCTTCCTCCTGAAACTTCTCCCACTCTTTGAGCATTTTAGGGTCAGGGAAGGAGATCCCATAGATCCTCTGGAGGGTTTCCATGTCCGCCTTACCCTCCCAGTATGTAGACGAATTCTAGCACACCACACAAGGAGTATGTTAGCTTTTATAATTCTTTCGGGTGCATCAAATCCCTCGAGAATAAAATGTAAAAAAGGTAACTCTGCTCTAGAAATGGGGACAAACATGCTTACCACCAGATATTTAGGGCACAGACAAGAGTACTTGAAATCCTATCTGGTTTAATCAGCAATAAATTCACATGTACTGTAACAACTGCTTTGCTGTAAATATTGCACAGCTAAAAACGTAAAGGCTCACCTTGTGGATCTTAAGAGCCTTGATTTTCCCAGTGTGTCTCACGTGGGGCCCACGACACAAGTCAATTAGGGGACCACACCTGAAATGCGTTTCATATTTTTTGAAAGATGCTATCTAATAACCAGTTCTGTTTACGACAAGGCGAGCAATACTCCAGATTTTTGTTATTGTCAACAAATCCCATAAAAAGACCAAAGAAAAAAATACATTAGTCTTTCCTACCCTCAGTCCCGAGCCCACTGGTTCCTACTGACGACAAAATCTTTAAAAAGTGGTCACACTGATGTGAAAAAAATCTTTTCACCAAATATTACCCTAATTGGAGTAAATAATCTATTTATTAGGGACTATTTTCAGTTCCGTATTTGGTGTGATAATGAGAATTTCTGGCAGAAGGAAGATGTAAGCACCATTATAACAAATAAACTGCAGCACCCAAATCATAATAATGATGGAACATGTCACCTAGTGCAGCGGTGTGGCTCATTCATATCTTTTAAATGGGATTGGCTCACAATAAGTAAAACTAATAATACCTAGAACTATCTTTTAAATGCGTAAAGAAACTCACCTGTAAACTGTGGTAGTGGGAGTGGTGACTTTCTCATTCAGAATGCGGCACTTAAACTTGTTGTACTGTAAAGGACAAAAGGTGGCTTTAGAGTTCTGGTGTTTATGCAGTGCTCATTATATAGGCCTGTGTGTGTGTTTACCTTGAAGATACCTTGAATAATAATAAGATAAAATACCTTGAACATTTCCAACAAAGTCTCCTTCTTTATCTCTAGCCTCTCAAATGGCTGCTTCTCCTTGATGATTTTCTTGCACAAGTTTTCCAGACAGGGGAAGTCATTGCTCGATACACCCCTGTCCAGAACATCAAGAGATAAACAAAAACAGGAACAGTACATTTAACAATGATGTTCTCACTTAGAAGCCTGCATTAATATGCAAACTGTCTCCAATTGCTAAATTTAGGCTGCCAGAGTTTCCAGGGGGCATCGAGGATGTGACCAGACCTTTTTTCCCACCAATGTAATTCTTTAACTTCAAGAAGCTGATAACCTCTGCCAAGCATGGGCAAATACTTTTAAGTCCTTGGCTTTAGGGCTTGAGCAATGTCAAAATATCCTTGCAAAAAACAGTCTCCAGGAATGCTATTAGCATAAAATGCCTTAATTAAAGTGGTTGTAGAATTAATTAGATAGCACACCTCACACCCTCCTGCTGCCTGAAGCAGGGAGAAATGCATCCGTTTCAGGGAAAGGTCAAGTGAAAAAGTTGTTTACTAGGAAGAAGTACTCAAATTTCTGAACACACGTCAAAGCTTCACTGAAGCCATCTTTAGTTCTGCGTTTTGAAAAGATATGCTTTTATCTCAGAACGATATTGAAAGATGTCATTTTAAACCCACACCCAAAATCCAGCTTGACAGCATAAGTGTCATTACAATCCACCTGTTTTGTCTCTGCTACCTGTTTTATACAAAGAAACCAACCAAGAACTGCTAAGCCTTGAAGTACACAACAAATAACAATAACAATGAGAGCTGACTAACACAGACAGATCAGCCCAAAGCCTGTGCAACTCACTCATTGTTCTCCAGGAACATGTCGTAGTAGAAGCCATTCTCGATGGGGGGACCGTAGCAGAGGCAGCCTCCATACACCCTCTCCATGGCTTCACCCATGATGTGGGCACTGGAGTGCCAGTAAACCTAAACAATATTGCCACATTAGCAAAATTAAAGTCCAGTCTATCCCTTTGTGTTTAATAAGAATAAGTGTGCTGGAAAATTGTGCTGGAAGATCGTTATCCTTCATGTCTGTGCTGATGTTGCAATCATTCACATCAGACCTTATTAAAGCCTTTGGGGAAATGAAAACCACTTGAGCAGTGTACATTATGTCAGTTCAGAATGCTGACAATACATAAAACATGTTAAAAATATGCAAAATGTGCAACAAAACCTACTGACAAAAGGTTCTTAGTGTAAGAACTTAACAGCATCAGCTGACAAATGGTTCAATACCTTTTTTGTTGAGGGACTAGTCTCATTATTCTCTTAGAGAGACCAGTTGCTGTCACTTTTATGACAGTACATGATTGCAGCAATTTTTTATATTCTCACGTCTCCACTTAATGTATTTGTAGCTCAGACCACAGAGCTTTGGGGTTTATTATTGATTGTAAACCTCTCATTCATCACTTTAACCTTGCATGCTCAGGTACCCAGCCCATATGCATATGAATAGGACTGAATGGACTCTTGTTCTGTATATCAGGAAAAAAAATAAAACTTAATTCTAAATTCTAAACTGTGGTTTGTGGATGCTAAATCTTAAGAATTGTTGTATGTATGAGTGCAAGTTAGGACCAAGAGAAAGCAATTCAAATAAAACATATCACAAATATGTCAAAAGGTTTCACAATGTAAGCTTTAAACAGATTATTGAGTTAAGTTTGTGGTGCTTAAAAAGGGCAAACTTGGCATCCAGAAATTGCTGAGATTAATTTACTATTTCATTTTCCCCTCTACTAATCCATATGTAAGGGGGGGGACCTAGACATACTGTGTTAATCCAGGGCTGAGATGTACTTACAGCTTGAGCTTCTTCATCATCAAACTTGAGCAATTGCAGGCTACAGTCATCTTCCAGAGGTCTGTCCAAGTCCCACACACTGTTGTTCACTTTGGCAATCACTGTGTTGTCAGCAAGGCCTTGGCTGGACAGAATTACAGATACTCCACATCAAAATTCAAATGTATAAAAAAATAATTATATGTTGACAAGCCCATTTACACCAAATGTGCTCACTGCATCATGAAGAAATTGCAGAGGGGCTAGGGTGGTGCTTTTGAGACGTATGGTGCAACCTTGGCTTCTACTCTCGCAATGATGGTGACGGAGCTCCTGACATTTCCTCAAGCATTCTACTGTGTTTACTGTGCAGTCAGTTCATCTGGCCTGAAGCTATCAACATTTAATCTCTGTTAACACATTCTTAACACATTTCCTTACTGCATACTAGAGCATGCCAGCGGGATAGGGTTAACTCAGGTTAAGTCTGTGCCAGGGCAAAGTTTCCTCTGCTTTTAACTCATAACGACTAATAATTAGGTTTTTTGTCAGTGTATTTTTTTTTGTCTTCGGTGGACAGCAAAAGGTTGGCGGGTGTCATTTTCAATTACTGTTTTCATAATGTGGGTGTTGTGAAGCCTTTTAAAACTGTAACAATGATTACAAGCTTTACAAATAAATTTGACAGCTAATCTTTGAAAATTAAATTCCTGAGGTACCCTTGAGGCTTTCCTTTTTTGTGCTACATGAAAGTGTGGTGCCACATTTGATATGAAACAATTATATCTAGCCAGACATTATTCCCATCATCACACTGACCTGATTCCACAGGCCACCTGGTATGGCGTGGTTTTCCAAGACTCTGCTTCCACCACCTTTCCATCGGGCAGGGTCACCTTGATGGCTCGGCTATTCTTTGCAGCCCTCTCTGCCATCAAGGCTTCATGCTCGGCTTTCAGCTTTGCGTACATAGTAAGGCGCTCATCGATGTACTGAGGTGGTGGTGATAGCTGGACAAAAACAAGAAAGGTGTGAGTATATGGGGTATGGTGGGTAATGCTGTCACTGTGGTTAGATTTCAGATGATGTTAATCGGTGCAAATTGCTTATGTGCCTATTAATGAAAAAAATAATTGCTGACAGTCAGAAGCAGTTAGACCTCATAGCGTGATGGTCAAAGCAAGTTACACAGCGAGCCAAATATCATCTGCTTTGTTTGATTATAAAACAGATTTTAGTAGAAAAGATTACAAAAGATGACATTACACTAACAGGGAGACCAAAACATGATATTTACAGAAAATGTTTTAACCTTCTGAAATATTACTTACTTTGAAAATATTGGAACACTGCTGCAACTATCTTCATGTGACACATTTGTTTCTGTTTGTCCATTTATTTACATGAAGTACAAAAGGGAAGGTACAAAACACTAAGTAAGACTGTAAGTGGGACTGTTAGCATTTACATTTGGTGTTAGTGAGGCTGGTAATCTCACCACTCACAGTCATAAGTGTGAGTTGTCCTGGAACTGCTACATGTGGGCTACTAAATGTGTGAGCATGCAACAACAGACCTACATAAATGTGCGACGTACAGCTTCTTGTGTGTTCCTCTACTATGAGGTTAAAATAATATCTAATAGCATGCACATACTTTCTGACACATAATTTAGTAACTCACCTCAGCCCTGCCTCCAGAGTCTCCAGCTGCACCTTTAGCTTTCTTCTTTCCTCCATTTTTACCACTTTCAGCTCCCCCCTTTCCAAAAATCACATCACGGATTTAGTGAATTTGTTTGGTTTTCTCAACAAAAAAAGTTGAATGAGAAACACTCATTTTGAATAAAGCTTGTTCAGACACAACTACATGATTCTTGATAAAATAATGGTAACATGCACAGCTATTATTAGGCACAGATTTGTTTTTAAGAGGCCTGGGTATATACCCTGTACTACATGGTTCACGCCAAGTTACAACCACCAGTTATTATTAGAAATTTGTGGGAGTTCAAACCAGTTTTTCAGAGTGAGCTATGTATGTAACAAAGTCAGCTCGATCTATTTATCCTATGCCAGTTGAATGCAGAGCATAGGTGTCCCAAACAAACTCCCAAGTATATGTGTGCAAACCTACTGCTAAGGAGTGAAATATTTAATTTTCAGACTTTTGAACTGAGTTTGGCGAGGGGACCTGTCCTAGAAACTACATTTGCTAAACCAAGCTAGCCGGCTGGGATTATTTAATAGCAATGTGACACAATTTATCACACAAACAGAATTAAACGAAATGAAACAAAAATTCACCATTTCTTCCGTTATCTTGAGGGAAGCATTTTGGCTAAAGCCAACATAACGTTAGTAATTAAAGCTAGCTAGTTGTAACGTCAGCACTACATTGCTAGTTGCTAAATGACAGCATGAACTAGACTAGTGGCTAAGATAGCTGCTAGCCGGCTGTGCTAAATGAAGCCGGCCACGTAATAATATCATAATAATCACCTTCTTCCCTTCGTCCACTTGCAGTTCGCTCATTTTCTCCGCGACAGTCTGTTCAGCCATCACCAATGAAAAGCTACCTCACTTTTGGAGATAACTTTCGCCAAGTCTGAGAAATGTGCACAGCTAGCAGTAAGGGTGCCGGGTGAGAGCTCGTGACGTATCCCGGATATTGCGATTCTGATGCAACATTGCCGTAGTGGGCGGTGCTTTGTGTGTCAGAGGATAACATCAGTTTATCAGATGACTTTATAGTCTATCAAGATTAAACCCAGCACCACCCCAAAATATGATAAATATGAATTTACTTAATAATAAGGGCTTCATGATTTTTTTCTAATTAGTGCTTAAGTTTTCTTTTTTACAGTGGTTAGAGGAACTAACAAGCACAACTTTTCTAATTCTGTTGTTGTTAAATTGTCGTTTAATTCCAGGCTGGATTAAACAACAGCAACTACCCAGGTGCCCCGGATACCCAGTGGCCACAAATCCCTCAAATTTACTCCATGTAATTTGGGTCTATATCCATCCATCCATCCATCCATCTACATCCATCCATCATGACAACCTAATTTCCCCCTGGGGATTAATAAAAGTATATCTATCTATCTATCCATCCATCATCTATACCACTTAACTGTCAGGGTCATTTTCCCCAACTCCCTTGGAGAAAATCCCAGCTGACATTGGACAAGGGCAGGGTACACCCTGGACAGGTCACCAGGACAGGCTGCCATTGCAAGGCCAACATATAGAGACATGTAGAGACGAACGACCGTTCACGCTCACACTCATGCCTATACAATTTAGAGTCACCAATCAACCTAAACATGCGTGTCTAAGTAATTTGACTAATTTAGTAGAAATTTTTAACATTGTAGTAGAATATCAACTACGTCTGGTCTTCCATCTTGCTGAGAGAGACTCAAAGGTCTCAAGGTGTCAAAGGTTTTGAGATCTCTTTTTTAATCATGTGGGAGCCTCCAGCAAGGTGTTCTTACAACACAGAACTGCTGTAAGGACATGAGTATTTTTATTATCAATTCTAATGATTATGATTCTTTAATAAGTGCAGTGGATGAATGTTATAACAAGAAGTAACTGTTCAGTGGACCCAGAAGAAGTATACTGATTCAGGTGAATAAATTAAACTGGATTTGTTGTAAAGGAAATTGAGGCAAAGGAGTTAAAGGTAAAAGGTAAAGGTGAAGGTTGGAAGATGAATCAGAGGCAGGTAGGTGATTAATGGTGGTGAATCAGTTAATCGGGAAAAGCTGCACTGGAAATGAACAACAGGCACAGGAGGTTAGGTTAGTCAAAACATAAAGACATGAGCAAAGCAATACCACATAGGTAGAGTGAAGAATCTGGCAGTGAGTGACTGGGGAGCCAGGGCGTAAGTATTGCAGAGGTGATGAGATGATGAGTATCAGATGCAATCAGCAGGATGAGGAGAGTGGAGCAGGTGAGGAGGAGAGAGGATCACCACACCTAGACACAAACAAACAAACAAAGGAGAGAGACACAACACAGGAAACACAAGGGGAGGGGAAAACGAGAGAAACGTGTGGAAAAAAAAATGGCCAGGACCATGACAATGAAATAACAGATAGAAGAGAAATATGTCGTTATCATTATTTCCTAAAGCCCAAGTTGACAGTTAAAATCTGAAAGTTAGAAATGGGCAAATATTCACACATGAGAAACTGGTACCAGTGCTCAGAAATTACTTAATTTTTTGTCCAGCAGTAATTGAATGATTATATCATTATTTCAGCTTTAATGTGCTATTTGGTTCTTGGGTGCCTGAGGAAACAATGGAAGTGCAATGTATGGGATTCAATTTGGGGCTAGCAAGGAATTTTTGCCCAGGGGACCCCTGGCAGCAGTAAGCAAACTTATATACCAGCACTGCTAAAGGAAGAAAAAATATAATGAAATGGAAATCAAAAAGATGGAAAAGAGATTTTGGCAATGCTGAGGTCAAGAGATCACATCACCCCAGTGCAACACCAACCCCATCTCCCAATCATAAAATAAAATAATAAGCGAACTGAAATTTGGATTTGTCATATTTCATCCACATTTTATTTCCTTATGAATGTCTAAGTTGTGTTTCAATGCCTTCCACATTAAAATTCTGGTGGAAAATATGTTTGTCTAATACTATAAAGTTAAATATTATATGTTTACATATATAAAGTCTAATTAACTCACATAGTAACCACCAAAATAATTGTTACAGCTGCTTATCATCATCATCTAAAAAGCTCCAGGAGACTTCTGTTTAGGCAGAAACACTTTCCTCGGAAAATGCATCTTTCCATAGTTGTCTCTGCAATCATGACAGTGTTTCTGCTGTGTGCAGGGAAGGGAAACCAGCAGGTGATTTTTGGTCATATCTGGAATCTGTTTTATTTTTGGGTTTTTTTCATTATTTTATTTTTTTTTTAATTTTTTTTTTTTTTTACACATGATTACCGACAGCAGGGTTATGCTTTAATTTGGTGGAACCATGTGTGTTCAAGCTGAGCATTTTATTTCACTGTTTAACACACTTACAACCAGAGAGGCGGTTTAAATCAGTGAAATCAACAAAACCTGCATCCACTCAGTGCTCAGTGGCACATGTTAGGAGACAACAGCAGTTTGGTTAAAAGATTTTCTGCAAGGAATTGAATGGAAGGAGTCATTTCTTTTTTTTATTTTATCCATCTTAAGGTGTTCAAAAAAACATGTAAACACACAAAACAAACACACAAAAAAAAAAACAACAGGAAGTCATCTTATTTTCTAAATGAAATTAGGATTTCCTATGAGCATCAGGTGATTTTCAATGCACCACTCATCTGCCCTGCAGTGTTGTCAGCAAATTTTACAGTTAAATTCAGACGGAGCCTCATTTGAATACAGGATCATTTGTGATTTGTGGTAGAGGCGGTGATCCCTGTGGTCTGAAACCCAGGCGCAAAGGGAAGTCTTTTTGCCCACTGTTCTGCCACCAGCAGTTGGTTTCAGTTGAACATTTTGTTGCTAGTAGCAACCAGGGCCGGCACGTTTCCATGACAGTTAGTGTTTAACTGGACCAGTGGTTGTTGCTGCGTTCAATGGAGAGCGCATGTTAACTTCACCTAATTGGTATTGGTATGCAAGAGATTTTAATATGATTCATTTTCATTATTTCCGTGCCCTGGTACAGTGGATTTGTAGTTCACTACTGACTGTGTTGATGTTTTTGGTTTTGAAACAAAAACATTGGCATAGTGGGGCAGTGGTTAGCCTCACAGTTCTGGGTTTGATTCCCAGGACTGGGGCCCTTCTGTGTGGAGTTTGCCTGTTTTGCCTAAATTATCTGTGAGTGTGAGCATGGATGGTTGTTTGTCTTTATGTCGGCCCTGTGATAGACTGCCGACCTATCCAGGGTGTACCCCACCTTCGCCCAGTGTCAGCTGGGATTGGCTCCAGCCCACCCTGACGGATAAGGTCTATAGATGATGGATGGATGGACAATATATTGTCCATTTTTATAATGAGTTGCCACTCGATTTTCGCTCTTTGCCAATGATATCATTGAAAAGAGCATTGGGTTTCAACCCTAATACCTGAACCCTGAACCCTGACCTTAACTGTAATGTCTAATATGATAAACCTGGGGTATAGCTAGTGGTAGCTTGACCATGTTTGGTCTTGAGCTGAAAACGAGTATTGTCTGCCATCTTCACAGATCCCCTGGGAAATACAAGAACCAAAGCAGGACACAGGTGCAGACAGTGCACCAATAAACATGCTCTATTCTTACCATTTTTCTCACAGACTGTCTCCTTTGTGACTGATCTCCTTAACTGACACTGTTACATCCAACATTTTGTCCAACATTTGAATGTTATTAAAAAAATGCCTTAGTTGAAACCGGCTGTCTAAGATTAATGTGTTGTTATTGTGTTGCATTCATGTCATATTCCATAAACTGTAATTACACGGAGCTGAGTGGAAAACTTCATCACTTGTTCACTTGGGTCATCCAACTCTTTGTCAAGATTGTTAGATCTCATTATTCATTTTTGAGTCGATGTTGGGAATATATATCCACTTGGTGAAAAGAACTACAGACAAATGCCACTGCTGGCAGTTTCAATAAAATAACACCAAATTTGAACAATAATTGCTAATAATGTATAGAAATATGCAACACAACAAAAAGAGCTAAGTTAGCCCTGGGGCTAATGACCAAGGAACAATGTGTGAACACTCTCAAGTCACAAAACTGTGTTTTTTCTGTTCTTTTCATTCTGTCAAAATTCAATGCAGCATGAACATGTCTGAAACATGAGTGAGTCCCTCACTTGAAGGTCACTTTGGAAAAAAAGCGCCTGCCAAATGAATGCCAAATGTAAATGCAACATAATGTTTGTGCATAGATGTGCAATATTTATTTATTGAAATAATCTTTGACTACTAATGATGAAACAAAAAACTGGTCACAAAGGAAAGGAAAAAAGAAGCCTTAATACACAAAAGGCACTGAAATTTTGTTGAGATTTCCGCATGTGAATTTTGCCAAGACATTTCTTCCCCTCCATTTTTATCCATATGACGTTTGCCTATGTTGTCTTTTTTTTAATTATTATTAACAGGTTCCTTTGTTATGCAAGTCTCACAAGAGTTTCAGCATCTTATGTGTAGTTTAATTGCTTTTAATTGATATTTAAAACTCTAAAACCTAATTATGAGCAACATATTCATTATGAAGTACTGGTATGTTCTTTAATTTGTAATCAGATGAAGCAACTAATCTACACACATAATGTACACTCTCAATGAATGCATAATCAAAAGAACAAAAGAGCAGTTTAGTCTGGCTGCTGATTAGGATCGTATTGCTGATTGCTCTGTTTAACGAGAGAGTATCTGAGGTTGTGTTTGTGGTATGTCTGAGCTTATGTTTGTTATTTTCCTTGTGCATTGGTTGAAGGCGCCAGACTTCAGACAACGTGTGCATTTCAATTATAGTTGAACAGTGGTTTTAAACTTCTGACACTCTCCAAGGGAATAAAGAAGAAGCTGCAGCTCACCAAGCTATCCTGCTGTTCTTGGCCCGCTGTGAAGAGAGAGAGAAGTCTTGAATAATTAACCTTCAAGCAATTGAAAGGCTCTGGCTCTGTGTTGGGCCTTTAACATGGTTCCAGTTGACACTCATAGTGTGGTTGATGTATAAGGTTGAACCAAAATAGATCACAGTACAAGGAATGGAACTACAGCAATATGTTTAAAAATGCATTTAAAACACATGATAGCAAATAGATATTCCTTACATTAGAATAGAATAGATTCTAATGGATTAGAAAAATAATCTAAATCTAAATTGTGATTTAATTTCATTATAAAAACAATAGAATAGTAGGTTTGGGGTTGTAAAATAAATAGTATTTTATAGGTTAGTGACTTAATAATTCATGATGGGAACACATAATTGGTAAAATAGCACTACTCTCTTTTTCCATAAATAAAGCAGAGCATAAATCCTCAAAAAGGTGTGAGATAAAAAAGTGAAAAAGGGGATGGTTATTATTTATAGTGAGAAAGTGGAAAAAAAAAGTAGCATAGACAAAGATGCTGTAAAAGGGAATTTATTCAGGGAGTCCCCACTGTTGTAAGAGTAAGATTTATGTGCCATGTCTACAGTCGTTCTCTAATTATTTGGAGATATTTTGAATATTTTATATCACTTAGCCATTAGGTGTCAGTAGAGAAACCTTCCAAAAGACAACCCCAATCCTGACTCCAATACCAGCTCAAACACTCTGTTTTCTGCCAGCAGTTTGCACACCCCCACAGTTCAGCAGCTGACACTGTCACCTCCCGCACTGAAGTTTTGATATAGCCAGCATTTGTCTACAGGCATCTCTGGAGAGAGCAGCACAGAGCTCCTGCCTCTTTCGCTGTGTTCCACATTCAAAGGAAATTGCAGAGGCGAATACATGATGGGATTTGTTCCAAATGCATCATAAATATTTTATACTTCCATGGTAAATTCATTTTTTTCTTTTCTTTTTTCTTTTTTTTTTTTTTTATACAATACAAATTTTTACAATGAGATTATAATTTGCTAACATTGTCTGTCACACATGAAATATTTCTCATATCTTGGGGTTGTTGTGTACGATTAAATAAATCATAAATGTTATGAATTAGGGAAGCCCAATTTTTTAAACACAAAAAAACTTTCTAATCTCACCCAAGTCCAAAAGCAGAGCCTTGTGTCTGTGATGCAACATAGAAGTAAAACCTAAACTTTTGAAGAATGATTAGAGATCAGTGATAAGAATAGCTATGGGACCAGGAAGATGCTTTTTAAGTTCAAAGCTGATAATACCTCCTAAGAGCACCTCATGAGGGTCATCAACACTTCACAGCCAACCCCAATTTAATGATACAGGTCTGTGAGTAAGAGCATTTGTACAGCCTGGTCCAAATAAGCCTACTGTGTTCCTGCTCCAAGGGCAAGCTCCAGTATGAAAAATCACCAGCCTTCAGCTGCCCTCCATACTGGAGAAGGATGACACCAGGTCAGAGACAAGGGCAGGGAGGATCACCATTCACCCCGACCAAGCAGACAACCATCTGCTGCAAAATCCTTTATGAGATGGTCCAATCCTCCCCAGGCTCTTCCTGAGAGCTGTCACACTACTCCCACCACCAGCACATACATTCTCTTGGCTCCTCGTAACTCGCTATATCTGAGTATAAATCTGCTACTATTTCTATTTATTTTCATTCTGTTTAGTATTTGCCCACAGCATCTTCTCATAATGTATGTATGATCATAATGTAAATCTAAACCTTTCCAATTATGACTTTTTTGTTGCACATTATGTCAAAGATTTTTATTTATCTATTCACCTCCCTTGTGTCATTTATTTTAATGTCTTGTAGTTTGTCCCAAAATGAGGATTTTGGTGTCTGCAATATGTCCCAACAGAGACAACACCTTGTGTGATTCAAATCACTGTTTTTCTTCTTTTAAAGTCTAAAAAAAAATCTAAATATGTAAATGCTATTTAACAAGGCACAAATAGTGAGTTTAATACAATTTTAATACAAATGTGTCCAGTGTTATTTGTATTCAGAAGACAAGGAGGAAAACAAAGTTTATAGTGCAGAGAAAAATGCTTTTGCATTATTAACCAGACAAAACATGTATTTTTATATCACACTGCTACCAAACATTTTACAAGGCAAACAACATAGTTGTACAATATATCGGTGAATTTGCCTTTTCAAATACCTAGTCAACTGTGTTTTCAGTTTATTTCAGTAGAGTTTGACCTTGTAATTATTGTTATGGTTATCTATTACTAAACGATCTATATAGAAATGTAACTCATTCATTGCGGTTAAATAGTTGTTAGCCTGTTCTTGTGTTGTTGTTCTGAGCTCAGAAATCTGAGATATGTGAGTTGGCTGTGAAATTGCAATCACAAGCTCTGTTGTCCTAAAATACACAAAATTAACAAACGAGGACATTGTGAGAAGCATAATGTGAATTTGAATACTCCATGTATCAAAACTGATGGTGATCAGTAGCCAACTGTTAACATGCTGTTGTTATTCTACAATATTTTGATGTATTATTTATGTTGCAGCTTTTAATAGATAGTCATTGAACAATTATTCATGTCCAATAACTAAACAATAGTCAATCATTCTCAACATAATGAAAATTCAAATTGTGATGTCTGTGAATATCCCTCTTTCCTTATAAATAATCCTTTATTCAAAGCTCTCCTCTATTGAATGAATACAAATAACATACTTGGAGATAGCTCTTCTGATCTACATCAGTCTATTGTTAGCCACGACTCTGCACAACACATATGCATGCACACATGCAGATGCACACATAGGTCTGTTTTCTGGGTTGTTTGCCTTCCTCTGCTGAGCTTCCTGCAGAGTTTCTGGTTCAGATAGAGGTGCTCCCTTTGAGTTGAAATTCAAATACTCAAGCACATGAAACAGCTCTGACAGCAGTCAAATGAAGCACAATAAACAGGAAAAAAAGAAAAACTTTCAAAGGAAAAAGAAAAAAATATGTTCTCAAAAGTGTTTTAGCACTGACTTGTTTTTACTCAAGGTGAATCATTCACATGAAATGTTCCCCTATACTTAACAGTAAAGTGGCATGAAGTTATGACGTACTGCTATATCAAATTAAACCTTACCCATTCTGTTGCATCCATATAACTGCACGATTTGAAAAACTGCGTGAGACAGTCTGCATATGATCAAAAACTTGCAGATAAATTATACATTAGCTATACCATTAAAATTGTAGTCACATTTCTGTGTGCTCTGTTTCCTCAAAACATGACCATGGGTCACTTTCCATGCAGATGGTAGGGGGTCCAGATTATGCTTCTTAGACTGTCATCCCTGCATTGCCACATAATGTCAAATACACCACAGGAAGGCTTTAGAAAGGCTGCCTTTTCCAAACCCTCTGTACCGCCAGGGGAGAAGGTAAAAAGCAGAAGCAGAATGGAAAAAGAAAATCAAGGCACTAAGCTTTTTTTTTTTCCTCACTGTGGATCTTAGTAAGGAATGAGAATTAGTTAACATGGAAGACAATAAAATGTACAGTACATCAGATCCAGAGGAACATTTATTAGCTTCTTCTCACAGCTGGAGGTGATGGCAGATCAACTGGTTGTGGTTAGTTTGAGGGAAAGAGACAGAGAAGGAGGGAGATAGAAGGATTAGGCTTGATTCTGGTCCCTTATCATTCAATTCAGTCTGCTGGCTCAGCAGCAGTAAGCAAATTGAAACTAACAGGATCTGCTGTAGCTACTACGTCTTCGCAGTAATATGTGAGCCAAGCCGGGCCTGACTGTCATTAGAGGATTGCTCTATATGTCCTCTGCAACTGCCAAAAAAAGCCTGATGTACTTTAAGGAGCTACTATCCCTGAAATAAAAACCACATTAAACATTTGTTAATATGAGGATGTCTCCCCTGAAACTGAAGCCAAGAATCTCTATTGTGATATTATTTCAGGGGCCTCTACAAGGACAATGGTTTTGTTTTTAACTTTAGTAATAATTTATCACAGTGCAGTAGTTTGGAACCAAAAAGCCTCAGTCATCGCCCAAAGGTATTCACCCTGGGTACCATTTATTCTGACATACAATGACATGCATTGTATGAATTCAGATTCATTGATATGTTGTATATTAACCCTCATATGTGTTAGCCTGTTTTGTATGTGGTGCCTGTTAATGTGGGCACTGTCAGAATGAGGTGCATTTACTTAATTTGTACAGTAGTGAAGAAGAGTGGCTGTATAATTTAGATGTAAATAGGTCCCCTAACTGAAGGTAGCCTACAACATACACACATTCACACAATAGTGAAAGGGACTTAAACTCATTCTGAACCGCGAGCATACATTTAATCACTTCAATACCAAGATAAGCCCTTGAGATGAAATTGCCCATTAGAAGCATAAAAACAAGAAAAAAAAAACTTAATTGAGCAAGGCTTCAGCACAACCTTCTCTGAGTCACTCCCACACCTTTGGTGAGTACTACAGAGGAAAACCTCAGTGATCTAGTAAAGCTGCATTAATCTCACAAGTTCTCATTTCATTTCACTAAATAAAAAGCATCCAACACGATCCAGAAAGTTCCTACATTCTTATAGGGAGGATGAAACTGAATATGCGTTTTTCTACCTTACAAGGGCAGCAAAACCATGTACAGTGTTGCTACTCTTCCATTTATGGACAGCAAGGTTGACTTTGAATAGCTCTATTCAACCAACTATTCAGTTTTAATGCCTTTCCTGTAAAGATCAGATCTTTATTTATACAGCTGGCTAGTTTCATGTGTTGTGTTTAAGGAAACCAGACCAGCATCACTGTGGAGGCGATGTCAGTTTATTCCGACAAAGGAAGTAAATAAAAGCTACTTAGCCCTACGCAAAATTACACAAAACAACATGTTAATGCACTTGCGACTGAACATATGAACATGAAACGATGTTTAGGTTCACGACACTGGTCACTTCTCCTACAGTGCACAAAAACAAAAGGGGAGTGGTAAGGGTGGGAAACCCACATTATAGCGGGGGTCTCACAGAAGTGCACATTGGGATACACAAACTTAAATCAGAAATGTTCCATATATTGACATTGGAGGACTATAAACACAGATTTCGTGTCATTATACATATTACACACATACAGCTATAATAGACAGTTACATTTATATACTTTAAAGTCGCTATAATCAATATTTTTATAACATTGAATCAAATGACAATGTAGAAACATTTTGGAACAGTTTGCTTGTAATAAGAATTTTGATCAGAATCTGAAGCTTTCCCCAGCTTTGCAGAGCTTTATTGCAAGTTTCAGGTCATTGTTTAGTTGTCTTGCGCACAACTTTACTGAGAGTGTACATCTGGTTCACTCTCACCACTCTCATGGCGTCATTGTTGGCCACAGCAGGCAGCTGTTATTAGTGAAAAAGCTCTAAAAGCTTATTGTTTACTTCCTCCTCGGCACCAAATGGAAGACAGCTAAAGATAGCAACTAGCTGGGGAACACAGTCAAGCATTCAGCAGTTAAAGAATCAAATTTGACAATTGAGAGAGAACAAAAGTTTAAAATTCTTGAATTACATCCAGAGTGAATTTCAAAGTTTATTTGATCTGTTTCACAAATTTAACTGTGTTGTTTATCATTGATTATTGTTACCATGATGACAAAGCTTCTGGTACACTCTTATGAGGTGAATCCAAGGAATCCGAGTTAGTACAAGTGACCTAAATGTTTATGTAAATTGGAGAACTTGGAGAAAATACACTCTAAATGATAAGTAATGTTTATTGAATTTTCTGTTGGATGTTCAAAGTAGCATTTATTTGCCAACAACAACTTGTTTCTGCTGCCCCCTAGTAAAGAAATAATCAGTTACACAGATTAGTTTTGAAAAATCTTTAAATACTATCAACAAAATAATCTTGCATGTTCACTTCTTATTAACACACTGCAAGTGATAAGATGATGTTGATGATTTTAGCTTTTAGCTTTTCAAATCAGTATGCTCCTAATCTTCACATCCAACTGATGGATTTATCCAACAGCATAATATTTACATGTATAATGTACCAAAAAGATTCATCACTCGAGCTGATTGGCTTGTATCAAAGAGGGTCTCTCTCATTTTTAATAGAATCTACATTTTGTATGATGTCAATCACTTTGTTAACATTTGATAGCGGCTTCGAAAATGTAAATGAATCGAGGTACAGTAAGTCCAATGTTTTTTTTCCACGACCTCAGTTTGATGTAAGTTATAAGTTCAATACAACAGAGATTCCATCTGGATCTGGATTTTAGAGCAATACATGGTAAATAGTAGAGCCATTTTTATACTAGTTACACTCAGTGAGCTTTTATTTTTGCGGCAGATTGGGGTAAAAAAGTTCAGTTTTAATCCTATTAGATCTCAATGCACCATTTGACAACACAGGATTTTAATGGGCTGCCTTAAATTTGCGGATTGACATCAAAGGCAAAACACTAAACTGTTTCGGCTCATACCAGCACAAGATTCCCACTCACAACAGGAAAATCATTTTTCAGTAGACGTTACCTTTTTGAGTTCCTCAGGGTTTGATCTTAGTCCCTGTACTGTTTTTCATTTACTTGCTCCCACTTGGCCTTACAACATGAAAGACCTGGAAAAAGTCTAACTTTGTGAAGCTTATGAGTTAAATTTGCTTGTTGAGTCTGTTTCCCAGAGATATGAAATCAACTTAAGGGTCATTTTTGAGACTATTTTGTGAGGACTATGCCAAGAAGCTACATCTAAGTGTCTGTTTGTACAGCCTCTCGCAATACAGTCCATCACAGTCCATTTGCAGGCAGTCAATCACAAATGTGACTATCGAAAACAAGGACTTCCAGGTTTTGTCCCAGGGGTAAGAAAGACTCATTCAAGAGCCCAAGGATTTTTATAAATGCTAATAATCAAAAATCCAGTTTTGGAAGAGAGCCTTTCTCATCAGTGTAGCTCACTTCCGGTGTCTAGATAAGGTCATTTAAAAAAAAAAAATTCTAATATCATCATATTCAATATCAATGTCAAAGCCTTTAATAAAAATGTTTCCCATCAGCCCATGAGCTTCATAGATATGGGCTTCACATGAGCTATTTTTTTCTGTGCCCACAAACTGGGCTGATAAAATCATGAAGATTTCAATTTCTTATAGCAAGTGTTGTAGTGGATACAGATTTGAATATGTTTAATAATTGTCTCCATTTTAAAAAAGAAAAAGCAAATCATTGTATTTCTAATATGTGTTTTTATTGTTCATTTAACTAAGGCGCAGAAAATGCACACAGAAAACAAAATACATAAAACAATGTGTATTGTGTTTCACTTTTTTTGCTTGGTTGATTCATTTTTCTATAAGCATTTTCAATTTTCCATAGTTATCAGTCTCAGTGAATTCTTGAGAGATACAAACCGCTGGATAAAACAAGATAGTAGTAAAATGAAAAGTTTTACCTTAGAAAAAGCATATTTTTAACTGCTTAGCAGCAAACAAGAAAGATTTCAGCATATACACAGAGTCAAGTGCTGCATCATTCCTTTTGAGACCAATTTCGAGTTATTATAATGTGTCTTTTGGAAAACGCTGCTTTCCTAATTTCCTACACTACTGTAACTCTCTGTTTTGGCATCAAGTCACACATCTCTCACATTTACACTTTGCTTTGAATGCAACACCTCAGATCCTAATTGCTAAAAGCAGACAAAATCACATCATTCCAATTCAGGCCTCTCCTCACGGATTAACTGTTTAGAATTGATTTTGAATTTTACTCATTATTTCTAAAGCATAGATAAAGCACAAATTTGGTCAGAGGCAGACAGTTAACATTTTAACTCTCTAAGCTGCTATTTGTAACCTCCATTTGTCCTCAGCTCCTGCTTCACATGCTGGTGAAGTCAAAACTCAAGGCTAAAGATGGCTCTATTGTGAAAATTGACAGAGAGCTAAATTTTTGCTTTTGTGTGTTTGTCTTTTACAACAATAACATTTAAAGTAATAATTAACCAATAATTCAAACATTTCAATTCCAGAGTTATAGAGTCAGTGGTAGAAAGTTAATTTATTAACTATACTTAAGTACAAGATTCTTTACTTCAGTGTTTCTTCATTCTGCTACTTTTAACTTCTACTTTACTAAAACACTACTTCAGAGGCAAACTTGTATTCTTTACTCCACTACATGTATATCATATATTTAGTTACCACTTACTTTGCAGATTTAAATCAACAATACAACACATAATCAACAACATTATGTTGCATTATTCAAGGCTTAGGTAAGACTTTATTGATTCCCAAGGGAAATTCATAGCTGCCCAGTTGTATAAAGCAATTAAATTAGACCAAGCTTTGCCAGCTACAACAATGAAGTTGTAAATGTGTCACTAATCATAATCAAATAGTGAAACATACATTATTCTGAAACGAACCATTCTGCACAATTATCACTTTTACAAGTGTTCACTCCTGTAGATGCTGATACATTTGTAGTACTAAGAAGTATTTCTATATTATTGCTACTTTTACCTTTATTTTAAAAAGTATCGACCAATAAAATGAACTAAACAAATCCTGAAACCAACTAATGAAACAGATAATACAACAACAACAAAAAAAAAAGATTAATGATAACATTAAGTCTTTATAAAGATTTAGCAAGCCTCAGATAGGTTCAATATCTAATATTGCTCGATGTTCAAGATTTGTCTGTTATCATTTTAAGATGCCCTCTTACGTTTGTTTTTTTTTAATAGCATGAGCAGAAATAGTAGCACAAGCAGCTGCTAATTAAAAGAATCTTGTGAACTGTCACATACACAATGGATTCAATGGTTAATTTTATTATGTGAAACTATTCTTCTTATCTGAAAAGGTAGATTTTGTGAATAGCTGGTTGGTGATAATCTTTCCAGGCACAATCATCCACACACAAAAGAGCGCTGAGAGGAAAGTATTGTGGAACATATAATGAGACATGCACAATTCGCCAGCACCTGCTGTAGAATTCAAGTAATGGAGAGGGAACACGAAGCAAAAGCCAGTGAACCAGATAGCACATGAATAAAGCAGTAGGGAGATGGATGGAGCAGGGGCGCAAGTCCCCCCTCCCCTCTCATTTCCTCCGGAGCGGGTCGGGAGGCATCCTTGACTTTAATCAGGCTCACCTAAGCATACCTCAGCGCTGCCGTGCCATGATGATGGATGGCCTGGAGAAATACCTGTAATGGCAAGCTCTCCGCTATGCTTTGTGTTTGGCAAGCAGGTGCTGGCTCTCAAGTATGGTGGTGAACCAAGCAACTGATAAAGACAACTGAGGCATGTGCTTTTACACATTTTTCATCATTTTCACCCTGTTAATTGTTGCATTTGTATCTGGGGGAGATAATCAACTTTAATGCTGTAACCTGGTGCCTTGAAGTACGGACATTGCAGAAATGTTCAGGCTCTAAGGGCGTTTCTGACATTTTGTGTGATATACCACACAGCAGTAACGTGTGTCATTCCTTTTTGCCTCTGGACTGACATCATGTAGAGCTGATAGAAAGATGTCTTTTCACTTGGTCCTGAACGATACATTTCGTTCTTTGAGAAGTGCCAAAGGCTCAGTTTAATCTATTCACACACTCTTTCTCATGCTGTTGCCTTCGAGGGCTAAGGCTACTGCTGCACACAGAGTAGCTCTTGTAATTGTAATAAATAATGTATGATTAATATGGCTGATTAAACAGTCTGGGAATCCTCTCCCTGTGGGCAACACTACTTCTAGCAGAATAACAAAGATTACCTCAGAGCTTTCCGCTCTTGTCACACCATTGTCTGATAAGAAGTTAGACAGCCGCTCCAGATCAAAGAACACCTTTATGCAACATAGCTCCGCAAGTTCAGTTTTAGTTTGAAAGTCTTGTGTTTCACGGTTGGGTTGTATTAAAAGGTGTTAAGTTCAGTGATTCTTGACTGCAAGTTTTCCGGTTCACTATGTGCTGTAAAATGGAAGGTGGTATACATAGCATTTAATTTATCCAAACTAACTTGCATTTTTCCAACACATACCAGCCCTACCTTCTACAAATTACATTCACGAGGCACTCTGCTGGCCTCTGGGTTGAGCATAAACATTGTTACAATGATAAGCACAAACAACACAGACAGATAAATACAACAATTTGACACTATGCACAAATCCAGTTAAAATGCAATACTGAAACAAAGAATTTAAGGGCAATCGCACTAACCAGGAGAACTAATTTCTCAATGTTTTAAAATTTACTTAAACTTATCCACTGCAATCACCTGTGATGATTTCTATAGATTATTATAGGAAGAGAGGGCAGCATATTTAAAAGCAAAACACAAACATTTGTAGAATACTGTGAGAGCACAGGCTGTATTGATTTAGGCTTTAACAGATGTATGGACCCTGATAGGGAGGAACTAACCCAAGCAGAGATTTATATGTAAAACCCAACCAATGAGAAAGTCTGAGGACATACAGAAACAGCATAGTATAGTAGTGTATGGGTTTCTATATTTGGGCCAAATATAAAACTGAGAGCACCATGGTATAAAGTATCCAACTTATGATACTGGTAAAGTGCATTAATAAAGAACACATCTCTGTAATCCAATATATATATATATAGAAAGTTATTGAAATCAAGTGTTTCACTGACTGAAGGGAATTTAAAAAAAAAAATTCCTGATTTAACTTTCAGGTTGGAACATCAAAAGCAAAACTCAAGAGTTTGTACTAGTAAAAGGGATGAGAGATAGATAATTGCATCATCTGCATAAAAATTGAATGGGAGATTATTTACATATGGAGAACAACAATTTCCCTGGTGTGGAACCCATGGGCTTTTGATAGATGGAGGAAGGAAAAGGAAAACCCAGAGAAATGGAGACATTGAAAACCAACTTACAGCATGAGCTCAGATAAGCCAATATTATATAGAGTTATATCCACCAAGGTGAAATGGTGGACTGTATCAAAACCCTTGAACAAATCAATAAAAAGAAGCTCCACAATATTTTTAGCACTCCAGTGTCTGAATAACGTCATTCAGCACTGTAATAGACAGGGATATTTTCCTGTGTTGGCTTCTAAAATCGGGCCAATGTTGTGATAAAATGACATTTGTGTCTTCTAACTCTATAAGTTGTTCACTTGCAAACTTTACAAAGCCTAAGGCTAGAACACATAATTTGGAGATCAGATTTGTTAGGGTACCGTTGATTTAGAGCTCTGTGGACCACTAACACATCACAAGGTGTAAAATTGGATGGTTGAATTGTAGAATTAATTGGGGCTCTTTTGGATGTAGATAGTAAAGACTGAAATAAGGAACCTGGAAAAACAAAATATTCATTGTCAGCAGTTAAGTTGGCTGGTTTATCAGGGCTGACAAGTCATTCATGATTATTTTAAATGAAGAATTTATTACTTCTCAAAAAATTTTCAGGATCATTTAAGTTGCTATTAGTACTAAAAAGGTAGAACTCAGGTTTAACCTTTTTAATGAGGGGTACAGTGAATCTGGTTCTGTCTTATTAGTATTATAAGTAAAATCCTGGATTTTCTATTCTGACCATCCAACTGAAACAGCTTCCTTTGACTTACATAGAATAGAGCAATTCCCTGAATAAAACCTGCTTCATATATATCCAAAATATTTCCCACAATGACACAATCGAGAACAAATATAGAAACACATTTAGGAATTTAGAAACACAATATTTAGGTGGGAGATAGTGCTGAGCCAGCCACAGTTTTGTTTTGGCTCACCTTTACATGTGGACTGGAAAAGCTGGGCTCAAACCACCAACCCTACAATTAATAGAAAATCTGATCTCACACCTGAGCTAGAACCTAGTTGGAAAGGTTGTAATGTAAACACAACACTGAATACACTACCCCTGTTGCTTAACTTGTGCAATGCATTTAACTTCATCTAAAATACAGAGACTGGATTTTGGCTAATATTTCTTGTAACATAACTTTGTAACAAAATGTGTGGGGTGCTCAATGTCTGATGCCTTTCATCCACTTTGCAAGTACTCACTGCCAATTGTGTTTCAGTAACGGTACTAGAAATCCTTTTTATTCATTCAGAGTTAAAAACCACCTTTTTGAAAATTGTATTTAGCCACTACAGTAAAGCCCCCTGCCTTAAGTCCACCCTTGAGTCTCACCTTCTCTCCTGTCCTCTACTTCAGCCTTCTCCTGGAGCCTGTAACACATCATCATTACCTTTCTAGATAGCGAATTTTGGCCACCATTTCTCATTTTGAGTTATTTTTTCTTTGCAGGACTCATGGAGTGCCCTGCTCTCTGGACCCTTGAACATCAGACACAAACTATAAAAAATTACATTTCCTGTCTGTTCTTCCTGATGGAGGCAACACTAAAACTTTCTAACAATAAATTCTCTTTAAATGTCAAGTTTCTACGGATATGAGACAAGGTCAGAATCTTTGTCCACGAATAGGCCCCTGATGTATGAAGGGAAAATACATTACAAACTCAAAATGCTTTTGAGGAACAAGGTCTGTCCCTGCACTTTGACTAATACACCTGATGGGACCACTACCACAAGCGGTCAAGCGAGAGAAGGAATGGCGTATTTCTAATTTAACTGCCAGACACTTTGACAGACACTGACCTTTGGAGGACAGAGTTCCTTAAGCATTATTACAGGGTTTGGGTGGGAAATAGAAGTCATTTAGCCTAATGTCTGGCACTGACACTCACAGGATCCAATAAAGCAGAAGGTTAGAGGCTGTCCATTTGAGTCTAAAACAGAGCACTTGAAGAACACTTGCTAAATGCTTTGTGTTACCTTGTTGAGACACCTATAGTTTGATTTAATGTAAGGGCCACAATAAGTTGAGAAACAAACACATCTGTTATTGTAAGTTGTTAGAAAATTATAGCATTTTTCATCAACATTGAACATTTTTACAGGTCTTTTTTTTTATGTGTGTCTTTGCACACATAGAAACATAGAAAGTCACTCCCTACATCCACAGACAACATCTGCTATTTTTTCTAACTGCACAGTGGTATATATACTTAGATCAACCAGTTGGCTAAACAAATATAATCTCCTGACAGGCTTTGATTGGTTTGTAGGCATTGTGTTTGCTTTAGCATGTTGAGTCCTGACCGTCTGGTCCAGGCAGCCTCTGTCTGTTCTTTGAGTGAATGGGCTTAGTTCTGTCACAAACAAGTTTTGTCCCAGTTTTTCTGTATTTTCTGTATATGCATTATAAAATGTTTCTGTGTTTTGTGAAATGTTGTGTTTAGTTAAATTTGTCTTGTGAAAGCTTGTCATGTTTTGTAAAAAGTTGTGTTTTGTGTTATGTTATGCTCATGTCATTGCGCCCTATCTTATGCCTGGCGCAAAGCAGCACCAAGCACAATGCAAGTGTCTTTGCTAGTTTCAGGCTCGGGTTAGTTGTAATTTTCCCACACAGAGCACATTCACTCAGCCTACACTCAAGCAGAGGGCGCTACACTGTTTCCTGTATATCACCCTAGACTAAATTCATTTCCTACATTTTCATAATTAACTTATTTATTTGCACTTATTACAATGTTTAAAATTTCTAATGTTGTAATTTGTGCTGTTACTTCAGTCATAATATGTTCAATTCGCCATAAATAGGATCTAAATCTGTGTGAAAGACGGTGCCATAATGATATTAATTTGCCAAGGTGCAAGTGTGCCTGGGGATGAGAGATGCATTTTGATTAGTTTATTGCATGTTATAGCCAAAACACTCCTACAAGAGACTAAATGCAACCCTTTTGAACCATGCGTTTGGTGCAGCAACTGTTTTTTCTGCTGTTTTTGCAACAAAAGTGGTATGGACACATCCTAAATGCATTTCTGCCACGCACTTTAAACTGTGTGCTTTGGCCCATTGTGTTTTGTGAGATGTTGTTGTGCTTTGGCCCTCTGACCTACCATACTTGAGACTCATATCATGGCATCTATATATGCTACCGAGACGTACAATTGAATATACTTTTGACAGCAAATAGATACTGTGATCCAACTGCAATGTTTTGTCCTTGACTAATTTACCAGGCGTTGCCTGGTCTCAAAAGAAAATAATAAGCTGTCTACCCATAAAAGAGGGTGTAGGAGGCGTTATGGGATTCATCAGAATTTTAAGACTGAGGGCGTGAGTGAATAGATAAATGCAAAAATCCTGAAGACATTTTGGCATTTCATAACAATACAAAATGACAAGTGAATCAGACAGTGAAAATCAAGAATGGCTGTGATGGTATTTAGCTAATACCATGACTGTGGTAAACCTTTCCATACAGTTAATTATTCATTGTCTTGTTGGTTTGCAAGAAGATGTAGTATATTCCAACATGCACTGGGTAGAACTGCAATAAACAACAGGGCTGCAACAGATTGACAATCACTCACACTCTCATTTATGGACAAAATAATGTTTCCAATCCAAATGACCTGCATGTGTTTGAACAACATCCAAAAGATATCCCAACAAATGTGGCAAAAATATGCAAATGCACTAAGAACTGAGCCAGCATGTCACCTATTTCCATACGCAGCCACTCAAAATTTTGAGATGAAGCTGCGACCACACATCTAGCCGTCAAAATTATGTTAAAATCCAAAAAAAAACTGTAAGCTGTCTCCAAAGAAGGACAGCAACAAGGTTAATGGCCTGGCTTCCTTTATGACTTTGGATGATTACTTTTCGTGGTAATTTGCTGTTTATAGGAACAGAAAAGCCTATAAATAGTGCAGCCTTGCAGAGTGACAATGTGATTATGGCGTTGGCAAGTCAAGATAAGAAAATCGTGTTGCTCTAAGTAAAAGCTTTCCCGGGATTCACTTTCCTTGACCTAGAAAGTCCTGTCACTCCCACTCATCCACACACTTATTTCCCCTCGAGATGGTTTAAAGTCAGTTATGCTCTGAGGCAGCAGGTCCTATACTGTCCACAAGTAACCTGACTCTTTACAGTTTCATTTAACTGTATTTTATGCTCTCCAAGTGCAAGACTTTCACAAATGTTGTATATCACTGGGACAGTTAATTCAGACTGTGAGGTGATTGATGTGTTTTAAACTGAATTTATAGTCTAAAAGAAAAGGAATTTGTAACTCAGGTGAGTCTCTCATTAAAAGTCTTCACAGGGCTGCATCTCATTTTACTACCACGGGACTCGGATGACTGTGCGTGACTTTGCTCAATACCCCAGTGAATCCGAAAGCAAGTGTACGCAGTATTAGCTCTGATCAAATGATACATCGCAGTCACCACAAGAGAAGATGGTGTGTTTTAGAGGTGAGAGGGAGAATGAGATTTGTGAACTTCACAGTTCCTGGAGTTTTTTTTTTTTTTTTGTCTGTTCGGGGTCTGGTTTTACACCCACGGAGACCTCCAGCCCTGAATTTCAAATGCATGCATAACTCCTCGTTGTAGTTTGCTCACAGTGATAACTACCAAATGTTAGCATGCTAACACACTAAACTAAGATTGCTCAAAGTGCTGCTATGCATTGGTGCAACAACACAGAGCAGCTAGCGAGGCTGTAAACTCACGGCGTGGTGTCTACACAAAAGTGTTTCAACCTGGTTCTTCAGTCATCCATGTCATGGCTGACTATTTCAATCAATCTGGCGTTCGGCACAGGCCTCATAACAGCTTGTGATGTGTTACTTACTTACTCACTTGTGAGACTTATTTGCATTTGCGTTTTACACTCGTAACTGCATTGATTGTGCATTGGGCTCTGAGCAACTACAAAACGTGGGTGACCTAGAGGCTCAATATTGTGTAGACACACATGGAGCACCAGAGCCGCTCCCACTGCTGCTGCCCCGCTAACATGCTGATCACGTCATGCCTTCTGTCTGGACACAGTGCCAGTCTTGATAAATTATAAGGCCACTATTATGTCACTGTCTGACATAAATATAAATATCTGTAGCTAATATTTCACTTCAGACACTGCTTGACCTGCCAAATGTCACACAAAAAGCAGATTTATTTTTATGCTTCAAAATGGTCAGTGGACTCTTTAGGGTTGGATAATCTGTCATATTGATCTGGCAATATGAAAAAAAAAACTGCATGTTCTTTTCCAGACTGCCTTTTAACTTGTCAAGCTTGAAGATCTTATGCATATGAAAAACACGCTGAGTTTTGGAGTTTTTATTTAAAAGGCTGGATCCTGTGAAGAAGATGATTAGCTTTTCCCAATTTGTTTATGACAGGCTGCGGAGCCACAACAGCCTGATTTGACTCAGTCACCCTTATGTAATGCAGTCCCCAGTGCAGCTTGTATTGTTTCTCTTTTCATAACAGCAGTACACTATATGCTTGCCTTTAAAGTGAAAATCCTCCGTGACTCAGAAAGATATCTGGGTTTGATGTGGTTATCTAACAAATACGAGATTAAAAAAAAAAAAAAACGCTGCAGATATCACACTCTGAAACTGCTATTTTGTGAGTGGTAGGATTAATGATTTGTGTAATACCTGGCATAAGCACAGGCTTTGACATTATTGATCATGTTATGTAATTGTAGATATCTGGTGGTGTGAACTGGTTCTCATTTTGGGATGTGTCCATTATTCATCTCTACTTGCTCTTTGCTGGGTTGCAGGGGCATTGGAGTCTATCTGGGCTCAGAATAAGAGCTGACAACACTGAGTATTACATGAAAGAGGCTGACCATGGTTTTACAATCAACTCGGTACCTTAGGCGAGAAACACATTAAAAATCTGCTCAAACAGCGAAGTGGATCCATTCACTCAGCAAAAGTGATCCCTAATGAGCTGAATGATGACTTCCACCCCCTTTTTATGTATACGGGGTTGAATGTTTTCTTTCCATTATTGTCATTTTACAAAGTTAATCTGTTCATCAAGTTAATTATGGACAAATTTACATTACATAACATATACATTACATCACTGACAACTTGTATATCACGTAACTATACATCTTACTGTATATCCTGCTCAATGCATCACTTGATGTATCTATTCTAGTGACATGCTATTACTTGAAATAGATATAAAATATATCTGGTTTTGTCTACTGTAACAAATCTTACTGTTGATTAATCTGTCAATTGCTTTTGTTAATTGATTAATCTTTTGATCAGGTCTATAAAACCTGAAAAATGCCCAACAAAAGCTCTGAGAGCTCAAGATGTCATGACGTTTTGTTTGTTCGCTTCAGTTTTATCACTATAAAGATATGTCAACAAAAACATAAGACAAGAGACAGGACACATAAGAGGAGAAAATACATGAAACAGTACACAAATACAAACCAGGATTAAAAATGTTTGATGAACCAAATACAAAAACTACTTGAACTGTCAATGAAGTTCGACAGCTTATTTTAAGTGAAGTGGTGCAACAAATTCAAAACCTGGGCCATGTGAGAGTAGAAGCTGCTTTTAAAAGTGTTGGTACAAAATACTGTGCAATTCTGTCAGAGTAGCACTTCCAGTGAAAGCTTGTACTTGATGAGAGCAGAGTGATCAGTCTGTCGCCCTGTTGGTTTTGCATCTGTGACTATCTCCTACCGCTGCACCTAAATGACGCCCACAGATGGCAACTGTGTTCCAGAGCTGTTTAATGTGCTGTTTTTATGACCTTGTCTATAAGCCTCTGGTCCTCATCAGTACAGTTTTCTTACAAGACTATAATATGGAAATCTTCACTGTTACACCAGCTGCAGCTGTTGCTGAACCTGTTTGCCAGTGGCTGTACAGTGGAGATGTTGGGTATTTGAACTAATAATGTGGGAAAAAAAATCTTTCTTTACACCAGCACCATTGACAATAATAGGAGAGTGGTTTCTGCTGTTTGCCTTTAAGTCAGGAATGATTTCCTTCATCTTGGTGGCATTTAAATCAACTTTATTTTCACTCCACCACTCTGTGAGTCGCACAAACTCCTCTCTGTGAAAAGGACTCATCATTATTCTGAATTCCCTCTATCAGTTTTGCTGCTCGCAAATTTAATGATGCGGTCCCTATCATATTTTGCAATGCAGTCATGAGTGAAATGTGAATATAGAAGTGAACTAAAGATGCACCTCCGGGGTGCACCTGTGTTCATTACTACTGCAGATGAAGTGAAATTATCAGTTCTCGCTGCTAGCTCTCTCTCAGTACAAAAGGCTCAAATCCAGGTTAACAAAATGCTCTGATGGAACTAGTTGGTTTTTAATGTACACACGGGTTGGTGATGGTGGTTAATTAGAGGGATATGTTGTGTGGTATTGTGTGTTTATGTCCTTAGACACTCACTTTGTGATTGAGAGCATGAGTCTCTGCATAAAAAAAAGAGTTGTAGCAAAATGCTGATGCCTGCATCTGCATAAAGTAAATCAAACAGTGAACTATTCTTTACCTGCCTGTCTACCTCCATTTGTCTCGACAGTATATATTTTTGGTTGAAGCTCTCCACATTGAAAAATACATTTTTCTAACACATCCGCATTTTAACTGATCGGATTTTTCAAGCCCTGAGTGAAATTTATTTATCAGCATAGCATCTCTTTCATTGCAGTGACCATGGCTGAGCGTACTGCAGAGCTGCACCAAAAACTGGATCAGACATGACTTTAGTCAAGCTTGACAACACAGATAAGATTAGTGTACTTGTTTAATAACACTGATAGAACTACTGTTAAATCATACCCAGCCTATAACTTCAATGCACCATCTTTCTGTCTTACGTGACTGGCACAGTGCAGAGAGCTGCAGCTGCCTCGTCATCAAAAAATATATTTTTAATGTCCCCCCTATTCTACATACTAATTCAAACTGACTCTTTGCTGTCGCTCGCTGTAGGAAACATCCATACTGTGATCTCCCTCGTACTGGAAATACTCCATAATATTATTCACTTGTTGGCACTTATTTATCTTCGATAAGCAGTTAAGACTTCAGAGAAGTGTGGTGTAAACATCATGGAGCATTTGAGAATAGCTGTCTTTGTAAAGGGCAACAGCAATGCTGGTATATTTCTGATCAGGACTCCAAGCAGATGGGGATAACAGCATGTGATCTTAAAGTCCATGGTTCCCAATGTGGGAGTCAGGACACCCACCCTTCACCAAGGGTCTCAAGATAAATCCGGAGGGGACAGAGTTTATTATAGGCATAGAGTGAAGGAAAACTTTTCCTGCTAATAAAAATGTTGTATTTATGACAGATTCTTGACTCCTTTAATTGACAGTAAGCATTGGTTTCGTTTAAACATCACCACAATCAATTAATCAATCCCCAAAAAAGGTCACCTAACTATAGCGGAGTTGTAATTTTAACCCAAACCTCACAAGCCAAAACGGTTTGCAACCCCTGGCAGTTACAGTAAATGTCCTCCAGAAAGAAAAGGAGGACACTGTTCACTTGGGCAGAAAAGAAAAGATTGTCCAGGTTGGCTAAATAAACCTGCACACAGCTTGTGTCATGTGAGCAGTTGCGTCATCATCTTGATGAGCTGTTAATGAACATGTGTTGTCTTCATTTTTATCATTGCCACCTACTTAACATCCCTTTTTCCTTGTTTTTTTTTTTTTCATGTTTCTGGCAGCCCTTCGAACTCATTTCCACCTGCTCATCCAAACCAGATGTCACACCCTCAGCAAATGTTTTTGACACAAAACATCCTGAATATCACTGAGAGCCAATTCCAGGTGAACAAGGAGATCAAGGCCTGCATGGGCTGATAATGTGGAACAGACCCAATCTTTTTTTTTCAAGTATAGCTGTTTTAATGC
This sequence comes from Rachycentron canadum, assembly GCA_038496675.1. NCBI lineage: Eukaryota > Metazoa > Chordata > Actinopteri > Carangiformes > Rachycentridae > Rachycentron > Rachycentron canadum. Next base: position 7,061,175 of record CM076654.1, read on the forward strand.
CAAAAAGCTCCATATTGCAGCTTAAGCAAATGTTGCTACTGGCTCAGCATTGGCATATTTCCACTTCTAAAAAAAAAAAAATTTTCTCAACCGGCAACCAAGCAAGTATCAGCTCCCTGATTTCCAGGATGGCAGCATAGTCTCAACTGTCAAAAAATAATAAGAAATTTGCTTCACAAAACACTGTACATTTCCAGTGTACCAACAACACACCATCTTCTCCATCGAGGAACCCAGAGAAAAAGCAACAAGCTGTTCAGAGCTGATCAGACTCGAGCCAGTGATTGACCCAACTTTCCGGGCTCCCTATCCCTCACCTGCCAAAGCAATATTCTGTGGCCCTAATTGGAAACACTGTGGGCTTATAGCAAAGAATGAGCCAATCAGGATGTCTTCCTCTCCACAGGAGTGGAACTGCATGCTGGCTTTGGAGCTTGTTAAGGCATGGTTACTTGTAGCATCATGGGATCATAGGAGCAGCAGCACACTACACATACACACACACACACACACACACACACACACACACACACACACACACACGCACACACCAGATATACAGTACAGTTACTCACATCACTAACTGTCTGGAAAAAAACAGACATACATTTTATTTGGTACATTTGAGGAAAATACACAACATTATAGTTAAGCATTTTGTAATTTATCATATTACCCTCATAACCTTTCAAAAATAATGTAATTTGGCCAAGTTGAATCAACGTGTTATCAGGCTAACTGAAGGACAATGAGGCACAATAAAGAAAAGAAAGTGAACTAGCATATAATGACACAATTAATCAAACTGTACCATTGGATGCTGTTGTTTCACCACGACTGTCGGTTTATGTTGGTAATAGGTTTACAGTGCACCCTCTGCCATACATACTAATGAATAAGACAGAGTCTCATTAATTTTACAGGTATTTGCTCATAAACAGGCAGACAAATGATGATGACCATAGACTGGATATAAGGAAGGACGTAGGTTTTGAAGCACAGAGTGGGCTCTGCTGTCACCATCTTGGCAGTGCCTCACTCCACATAACTCCCAGCTGATCCGAACACAGGCAAATGTGGGGTGTGCAAGAAGCCAAGGCCTCGGTGCATGCCAGTTTGTGGCAAGCATACGCTCGCCCACTTGTCATTCATAGCATCCTCATCCTCAATTGTGCAGAACATAAAGCCTTTATCAAATTTAAGAGTCGTATGAAAATTCAACCCAATACAGTTTCTGTGAAAGGGGAAATTAGCTATACAAACCAAAACTGTTCTATGCACCAGACCATAAACATGTTTATTGTTGCTTTAATTTTAAATTCACTCACTCTTGGAGCCTCAAGTGGCCATTTGAGGAACTGCAGTTTTTGTCACTTTTGAATTGCTTTCATTTTTCAGCCCTGGATGTTTGAGCTTGATGACAATAGAAGACAAAAATCAGGGAATCATGAAAGGGAATTCAATTAATCCTGAAAGACACATTTAGATACACCTTCAGGGATCAGTAGAAAATGTGCTTATCCATCTCCTAGTTGTAGGGATATTTCACTTGAAGTCTTCTGATTGTTGTTGGTTGTGGAGAAAAAGGATTTATCCTCAGGGAAACATGAATTGCTTTCCAAAATTTCACGGCAATCCAATCAGAAGATGTTGGGATATTTCAGTGGTGACCAACAAATGGGCTGAGCTTGGCTTCAAATTCCATCCAAAATCATAAAAAAAACACACCTAAATTCATCCACAGAAAAAAAAAATGTAAGAAAAAATGTGGATGTGCAGCAGTTTGAATGCCTGTGGCATGACAGCAGCCTCAGTGGCAGCAAGCATGAGATATGAGCCTGACATGAGTGACAGACACCCTGTGAAAAGATCACAGTGCAGGTCACATCAAAACTCTGTGTCCAAAAGAAGGCGGAGAAAGATGAGTGCCAGAGAAAAAAACCTGTCCGTCGTATGTGCTTTCATCTCCGGGGTGCTTGTTTTTATGACAGCTGTTACAAGCACTGCATCCTCCAGGAAAAATAATAAAAACAATGGTGGCTACACAATAATTTCACAGGAACTGTATATAGTGTCTGTAGGGGGAGTGACAGGCAGAAAATAAATGCTTCAAAAGATGAATAAAATAATAATAATGATATATGTTATGATCACATATTTTCAACAAAGAATTGCATGAAGGGGTTAGTTTATATCTGCAAACTTCACAAACTGTGTGAGATAGACAGTGACAGACGGAAAAACAGATAGACAGACACTAATTAATGACAACCTCAGCAGGCATAAAGTTTGTTAAAAGTAATGCAGTTTATTTAATCATATAATTTAAGTGATTTACATAATTCCATAACAGTCAGCAGCTGGCACAGGCCTACATGTGGTGTGCTGATAGGTTTGAGTATTTAGCATAATGCATCACACCCCTGGAGGCAACAGGGAGGCCAGATGTGTCTCATGATATGAAACAACTATCACAAACTAAGGGGAAATGCTTTAGGCTCTTTTGAAATTATACAGTAGGAAAGTGAAAGTCTGGACCATAGGCCTGAACTTTTGTATTGATGCATTTTGCAAAACAGGTGAGAGCTGGTTTGTACTTTTGGACATGGATCATCTCATAGTCTTTGAACACACTTACAAATCAAGAAAAAAAATCTTTTTTTTTTTTCAAAAACTGTGAGGAAATGATAAAATTTCAAGAAAATACATTGTCAAGTTTCCTGATTAATGGCATTATCTTCACATGGAAGATTTGTTGAAGTCATATGGTAAGATTATGGAAATATTGGAAAAGCTTTTATAGACACCACATCAAGAGCAGGTGCTGAGTCAAGAAAAAGTCTTGGGACACATTCACTGGCAGGTTGCCCGTCTTTGCTTTGGTATGATTTAGTTACTCAGTATTTTACAAGTTACAAGTTACAAGTTACAGTTCAGATGAAAAGCTGTGTCCAAAACAAACAATTGTCAGCATTTAAATTCTGCACAATGTTAACTGTACAAGCAGTTACAATTAGATCCACACTGACTTATAGTTATGCATCATTTCTTATTATCCATGAATCCAGTATCATGTAACAACTTCAGTTTCAAAGTTTTGAAACTAAACATGAAATAAATTTTAATTTAAATAGATTTTAATACTGTCTCCGTTTTATAAAACGTTATGTAGTGCAAACTGCTATATTTATTTATATACTGTTAAAAAACAATCAGGCACAGTAGTGAATTTATGAAAGCCACTGCTGCATTTTTAGTTGTTAACTTGTAGTCGTTGCAAACTCTAAAGCCGACTGAACGATTTGGCATCTTTACACTCACAATGTGTGTTGAGAGTGTTGACATTGAAGCGTGATAATTAAGGCCCCCTTCCTTCTGACTAGCAGCAGTCAAATCTGAGACTAAACCACAAGGACAAGAGTCCTTAATTTTGAAGTTGCAACATTATTGCATCTTTAACTGTGAACATCATTAGCACTCTACAAACCCGGAGGCTTTTCACTGTTTCAAAAGCCAGCCATCATTTGGTCCTGTGTGACAGATGTCTGTGTAAGGCTACACACTGTATGTACCCAGGACACACTTTATTAAATCTCCCTGCTGCAACACTCAGCCGATCCTGGTCTACACAACATCTGAAATGTAGCATGACCTTTCTCGTCCCATCAGACAACCAGGCTGTCTGCTTGATGTGTTTAGGTCCAGTATGTGCTGACAGGAATCCGGGGGAGGAGCAGAACGCAGCCAAATCAGAGATGTGAAGCTACTTATTTAGATCAGCCTTGTTTTGACAGCCCTCCCCATACCTCTCTATTTAGGATTCACTTTAAAATCCTCCGCAGTGTAAATTTCTTGTGACATTGAATGATCAGTATGTAAAATATTCAGACTAGACATAGTCTTCTATAAAGAAGTCATGATACCTATTCAATATGTTGATCTATGAGTTGCCAGCACAAATTTTTAAAATTACAGTTTCATTTTTATCTCAGGGTAACAGGGCCAATGGGACACAAAAGCTGGATATTCAGCATTCAGTATGGTCACATTTCGAAGATGTAATTAGACCCTTGCTTCCATTTGATGTATAAAAGTAATGGATAATGAACACACAAACTCTGATGCATGTTTGATTTATCTAATTTCACTCTTTAGTATTTGAGGCTGATATTTTTCAGATTGTTTCCAAATCCCATGTACCTACCTAATCATGGATTATGTAGAAAAAAATCCTTGGAAATAAAGGTCTGCTTGCTGCAAAACTTTCAAAAATATCTGAATTATTAATATCATCTGAATAAGAATGGCAACATAGGAAAATACAGTTTAAAATATTTAATGTTGGCCCTTGATCTTTTTTTTAGATGATCAATATGTTTGGTGTTTATTTCTTAATAAGCTATGTTTTTAATTTTTTTGCACATATACAAAGAGAGAATGCTAGTGAGCTCTGTGACATCGTACTGAAGTACAGTGCTGCTTTGAGCTAGACACTAAGGCTAACATGCTAAATCTGTTTGTCATACGATACTAATATGTTGATGTAAACAGGCTTTTGTGTTTATCTTGATTTAGCATGTTAGCATTCTAATTAGCACTAAATTTGATATAGCTGATGCTGATGGGAATGCAAGTAGTGGGAATGTTATAGATATAGTCTTGGTGTTGGTTGATGAATTTGAATGTTTTATCAAAGTGAATACAATTCTTCTTGAGTGTCTGCAACAAATTTAATGGAAATCCATCCAATAGTACTCGAAACATCATCAGGATTCATCTTATGGGTACAATGCACAGCATGTCTGTATGAAATATTTGCAGTTGCTGCCATATTTCAGTCTTAACCAATGTTATGGACTGGTGGACTGAGAGACCGCTATCCTGCAGCCTGTGGGCTGCTAGCGTGGCTAAAAACTGAGCAATTCAGAAATGTCAACGAACAAGTAACTTACAAGTTCAAAAAGGTCACTGCAGCAAGTTCATACGATTTAATACAGCAGCAGCAAGGAGTCCTGAGAGACAACAGGAATGACAGGATATGGCCTGGGGATCTTTACATAATATCGATTAGCCACACACTAGAGCAACTGTGTGATCGGTCCAGCAAGTAGTGGCTGTACATTGTGAACTGTCTGCTATTAGGGATAACCAGATAGGGCACCTTTAAATCATATAATGTTCCATTGAGACATAGCATTGACTGACACTACACCCCCATCCACTCCAACACTACCCAAATCACATTCTGTACTAATGTGCATCACCCCACAGACAAAATTATATTTAAGCTTTGAAACTCAGTAGACTTCCTCCTTCTGCCAGTAGCTGTTATGTTCACTGCTGGGCTTGTTCCCCAGAACAGTATTTAACCTGCAGCCCTGAGTTCAGTAGCTGAGATAAAACTCAGGAGTCTCTGCTCTCCCTTCAGCCTCTGTGCTATTTGCTGCTGCGGTTAAAGAAGAGCTTCGATGGCTCCTCCAACTGACAGAGCCACAGCAGCTGTAACAACTTCATCACCACTTTTGCTCTCTTTCCTAACTTTTAATCTCCCTCATGGACACTCACTAATCTCTCATTTATATTTAAATCACAACTTTATGCAGAATGTCTGCGTTAATGAGGCAAATGAGGCTTGTTACTGTTTCAAGCTGAATTTAAGTGAGAGATAACATGATGAAGAAGCGAGAGAAGCTAATGTTTTGCCCCCTGTTGGAACACAGTTGGACAGACTTTGACCTCCCTCCTGAAAAATTCAATGACAAATTAGAGAGAAAATGAAAATTAACAAGCCTGCGTTTATTTCCTGTAATAACTGGTCCATCAAAGATGTAACAGATTCTTTATTAACTTAATCTAAACTAACCTTGCATCATAATGGGACAGCGTTTGCACCCTAGAGTGTATCTGGTCCAAGAAAATGGCCTCGTATTTCCTGGTTGCTATGCAATTGTGCAGAACAAACATTAGACTCTTGCCAGATGGATGCCCAAACCATTACAGATCGACCAGCGCGTTTAATGGCGAGCAAAAGACATTGTAGGTTAAATGCATTCTCTGTTGTTCTTCAAATCTGAACCCTTCTGGATGAAAAGAGGCTGAAAGATGACTCATGATTCAACATCATTCTTACTGCCCCTTGGATCACAACATGCATCTTTGTATGCTGACCTTGACCACAAATGGCGTTAAAATTGCATTTCTGCCATAATTCCCAGCTTTGGGAAGCCTATGATGTGCAGCATTTGTTGTTTCCGGGGTGGAAGTTCAATTCTAAAGTGAGTAAATTCGAAGGCTTTCTCACCGAGGCAGTTTGTCTGTATTTGGAGTAAGTTGTCATATATTCACGAATGTTCCCTCTGCAGCATTCAGTAGTCCTCAGTTTTTCTGACAGATGTTCCTGCTACTTGAGGTGCATCTATTGTTCCTCTTTGTGAGTCTGCTGGCTGTCTCGTGCTGATTTTCATTCTCTGAACTCTTGTAATGCAACACATACCACTAATTAGCATTCAAATGAATATGACTTGTCTGTGTGGCTGCTTTGTAACTGTGGTTTGGTTCAGTTCAATTCAGAATCTCTTTTTTCACATGGTATTTGCAGCATTTTGTCTACCTGCTGCAGTTTACAACATCAGTTTTTATGCTTGTGTGTCTGTTTCTGATGGATGTTTTTAAGTTGCTATGAAGCTTTTTCTTTGCCAATGAATAACATCATACAGTATATGTTTTTTTATTGCAGACAAATCGTGGTTATTTTTCAGAGCTAGCTTGTACAAGCACTGAAAGCCGACATACCCGTAAGGGGAGAATTTATATTCATGAATATGCTGCAGTAGTTGTGTGTGACATCTAGCAAATGTGTTAAGGATCACAGATTGTGCCAAGTGTTTGGTGTCTGATGTAGATCACTCTAGAATCTATCATTGTCATCTGCACTGTATGAAATTTAAGGCAACTATTTTGATGCAAACAAGATTTTACGAAGAAATAATTAATTCTTGTCTGTGAATAATCAACATCTCTCTATTTATGTGACAATGGTTTAAATCAGACTATGCTACTATGCTACTGGATTGGTTCCAGAGAGACACTCTGTCTGGCTGTAGAACACAAACGACTACACATCTTATATTTTGTTGTGCTCTTGATTTTGTCGACTAACAATTCCCAACAAATATTGAATGGATTATTGTGCATTTTCCGTGACTTCCCTGACTCTGTCGAAAAGACCAACATTAAATTGGGTGCACACGTCCCTCTTAGGATATTATCATGAGGCAATCTCTTTTAAATTGTAAAATTTTAAATACCAGCAGGTTGGAGGACTCGTTGCTCAGCTGTACTGTAGCCTACTTTACATTTAGTGCTGATTAGCCTTCGACTCAGCATGTTAGGGCTGTTTTTCTGAGCGTGACATTAGCATTCAGCTCAAACTATCACACAGCCTCACACACATTGCTGTATGTAAACTCTTGGTCTCATCTAAACAAGAACAAGGAGGACCAGCAACAAGTGGGCGGCAAGAGCCTGCCCCCCCCAAGCATAGTGCAGCTCATAATTTTTCCTCCCAGTACAGTAACTCTTTACGCATACTGCAGGATTTACCCAAGGAAAAACAGCCATGCAAATAAGCTGAGCTGAAATTGCTCTAGTGCTGTAGGTTATGGTGTGTCAGAGTAATAATCCTGTTAGAAATGTTAGCCAAGAATCCATGAATACAAAGAAGGTACTTGCTTTGATTTCATGTGTGGTAGAAGTACAAGAATATCCACTGTTTGAAATTTCAATATCTAAGACCTTGTCATTTTGGTCTAATTTGTCTCATTAAGTACAGTCACAGGCCTTTTATTCCCACCAAGGGGTACACTCTGCACTTCGAATATTGAGTCTCTTATTACATGAATTTCCATTACTTGGCTTTTCATTGAAGTGGCAGGGGAGTGACCGAGAAATGTCCTGAAATATATACACAGCTTCACAAATTTTTGTGTTGATTTAACCAGAGCCATAGCAATTTATTTTTCCTTTTAATTTTAAAGGGGTCTTCTGAGAACAGTGTCTTTCTGAAGTGATTGTACAACCAATTATTTTATATATATATATATATATATATATATATATATTTTTTTTTTTTTTTTTTTGATAAGATGAGAACAGGAACAAGGATTCTTCAGTATATAATCCCTCATGTATTAAAAGGATATTAAGATGAACATGATTCAACTACATTTTGACAAAGGAATGAAGCAGTTCCACTATGTATTGGTCATATTGCTCCTGTTTCTTGTTTAGTAAGACTTGACTACACACTATACACATTTTTTTTCTTGTCCTTTTTTTCCCGTTTGGACAGAGAGCACAGAGTAGAAAGGTTATTGTAAGGACTTTAAATACCTCCAGTGGCCTCATTCCATCACATTTTCACAACTCAACAGAAACACTCCAAGAAAAGAATTGATGCATAATTAACTGCAGCAGTGGCAGTTCTGATAAAAATGAGGAATTAGTTTTTTTTTTCTCTCTCTCCTCTATCTCGCCCTGTAAATAAATGCTTTGGTTGCGCAGCTTGTAAAAAAAAAAAAAAAAGAAAGAAAGAAGAAATGTTAGGGTGTTTATTTTGTATCACTAGAAACGATCAGGTATCTGTTTTTTTTTTATGATTCTGAGCTCAATCATTCAGTAGATTTACATGAACATCACTGCTAACATCTATTTTTTACTAGTTTGTGTTTATTTGAATATCTCCAATAACTGATTTCTTTGGCCACTTGACTATATAGATATGATCTGGTGCACTTGCTGGCAAACAGCTGTTTTGTCATGGAGCATCATTATCATTTATTTGGGGTCTTGGACCCACCAGGCAAATTTAAGTCTGATATTCACTCTCTTTTAGCTCCTTTTTTGGTCTCTACCAACTCCTGAGGAAATATTTGGCACTTTTGAAGCTAAACACTCCACTATGTTCACCAGCTAGAGACTAGCTAGTAAACTTGTGCCTGTCTACTGTTTGACACTGAGCAGGCAGCAATGTTCATTGAATGTTTCAGAGCTTTTTCACTAAAACAGCTTCCTGCTGTGGCCAGAAATGATGCTACGATCACTGTAAGACTGAACCAAGACTGTAAAGTGTCGAGCAGAACAGCTAAACAATTGGACTGAAAATTGCTGCTGGCTCTGTACAGCTTCAGATTCATTCTGGTGATAGCTGTAAATATGTTTTTAAATTGTCATTTGGTACATTATTATAAACATAAGGATTATAGCCTCTTTGACATCTTGGGAAACACTTTCATTCAGTGCCTCAGTAAGAGAGTTAGATGAGAAGACTGATACTGCTCTAAAAAGGAGGCTATCCTCTCATCTGTTGCAAAAAAGCCTGATTCTGTCCACAAGTAAAAAAAAAAAAAAAAAAAAAATCTTTTCACCAGCACCTCTAAAAATCACTAATCTCTTATCAGTACGCAAACCACAAAAGAGTAAAAACTACAAGTTGTAGTTGTACAAGGGGCTGAGATTTTTTTCCAAAGATAGTAAATAAGCATATTTCCCAAAAATATTGGACTGATCCTCTAAGAGCTGTGTTGAATTTTTTATAATTATTTGTGTGATGCCAAGGCCTCTAATCCTAGCTCATGGTACAGTATGTACATTTGTCAAAAGAATGAATTCTTTCATCTTTAAAGAAAAAAAAAATCTGATAAAAAGACCTGGTGTGCAAACAGAATGATGAATACTGAGGAGCTTCTGATGGATCACACCTAATAAAGAATAAAGCACAGAGTCATAAAACTCTCACAGCTCTGCCTGTCCTTACATAAGAGGAGAGAGAGAGACTAGATATCGACAGTATGCTCTGACGCTGCCTTCATGCTGCTGCTCTGTAGGAGAATTATTTATCTCTTGCTCTATTCCTGGGAGGCTGCTGTTGACAGTGTCTCATCTCACTGTCTGAGTACCACTGGCTTCCATTAGGGCCAGGAATTGCAATGCGATGTCTTTGTGGGGAGGCTCACCGGTTGCACTACGTTTTAAAAGCTTCGAAAGCAGAGGTAATACTGAGCCAAAGAAAGAAAACATTTATTGTTTATGAATGTGGTGTCACACAGGTCCTGTCAGAAAAGAACAGGGAGGTGAGGTCTTGGTTTGAGGTCTCTGAAGTATTCCTGCCTCTCCTCTTCTATTTCAACAGGCAGCTGGACTTTGGAATAGTTCCCATCAAGAACAATCAGCACATTCGTGTAAAAGCGATACATTGCAATTGCAAAAAGACAGTCTAACATTCCACATGACGACTAGGTTTTTTTTTTACATTGGTGATGCCCACTGTAGTTCATATTGTTATAAAAATTTACAGAATAACATTTTTGTGTCTCAGTGCAAAAGATATATTCCAAAAGAATTTCAGAAAAGCCGTGCCCTTGATAAATGCCCCCCACCCCCGTACATGTCTCCCCCCTGACCTGTGCCCCAACAGTAAAATAACTGGCCTGTTTACAAGACCACCAATAAATAACCAACAGAAGCAGTTTTACAGTCACCGTCAGATAGCAGCAGTGTTTCAGCTTTGACTTTAAATACATATTCACAAACAACAGTGTGTCACTGTACACCCACAAATCATCAGAACAACTTTAACTATAGATAATAATAATTACAGTTGTATTGATAGTAATTACCATGACAATAACAACAGAAGAAAAAAAAAACTCCAATGTGTCACATCTGCATTTCAGTATTTACATTGCTTTTTCAAGTTCTGTGGCTTAATTTCCCAAGTGTGAATTTCCCAAGTAAAAGAAGGCAATGAAGTGTCTCTAAGGTAAAAGGCTGGGATTTTATCAGCTGGTACAGATGCTGTTGATGGAGATGATGGCGGGGTCCACCAGGCCCAGCTCCTCGTGCTCGTTCACGCACAGCTGATAGCCACAGCCCCGCCTGCGCTTCAGCGGGGTGACCTTGGCGTCGGGCTTGGCGCGAGGCGGCAGGAGGAAGCCGACGCTCCCTGCGATCAGCATGTGCCAGATGCTGTGGATGTAGAAGTAGTTCTCCTCAGTCTCCACGAAGGCGTAGAGCGCCACGGCAGACGTGGCAATCATGGTGCCAGGGAAGAGGAAAAACACCCAGCGTTTCCAGGTGGGCGGGTAGCAACGCCGCCGACGGATGGTGCGCACCGTCTGACAGGCCAACAGACACATAACACAATGTTTTTCAGCCTCAACACCACCAAGTTTAAAATAGCAAACTGCTCTTAAAATGTATTTCACACTTGTTTTTGCAATCTGTTCCTAAAATGGATATCTATAAAAAAAAGTTTAACAGGTTCCCTGGAGAAGCCCTTGTAATAAGGTAAAATAACGTGTTAAATGAGGACATTTGAATACCTGCTAATTTATTTGAGCTTAGAAATGACGGTTACATAAAAATAGATGAGTGGAGCCGGGTGGAGTTTATGTGAAGCTGTCAATTTCCAGATAAATGTCCAGGAAGCATCTGCATGATGCCAATAATTTGAAAGACTTGAGATCCATTGCGACCTCAGGGTAAATACTTATATAATTTAATATATTCCCATATTTGAGGAATTACTTGTTTTTCACACCCAAACAGAACAAGAATAACATGTATTTACTGTCCACCACTGAGTAAAGGTGGAATTATGCTTCTGCGGTCTGCACGTTAGCAAACATACAAAGGTGTTTCAGAGGTGTTGGTGTAGATGTTCCTTTGACACCTGTGTTTCATGTACAAACTGTACATGTCCACTGAAAAGCAGTGTCACTTTAGCAAACCAGAATGTAAAGAAAACCCAGAGGAAGTCCAGTCATTTCAGTTTCCTAAGACCACTTGTACCAGAACTATGCTGAAATTGACTATTACACTACTGACCAACAGTTTCAAAACAACAAGTTGTTTTTTTTTTTTTTTTGCCAATTTTCACCAAGATTTACAGTGTAATCTCTGAAATTAAAGCATGGAATAAGGAACCATGGGCTCTTAAATCCTAAATTTTTGACTCATCCAGCAGCACACTAGCCTTTGTACCATGTACGGTTAATCACTGGACATGATCTTCTGAAATTGTTATTAAAAACCATAAATTTTGGTAGTGTACACTTCAAGACAAATAAAAGAGAAAAGCTCTTGTTGGTTGTTGGTTGTTAACAGGATGTTTAAGTTTCTTGAAGTGCCGGTTGAGATATGGTCTGCGTGTGCACATGGGCTCCTCTATGAGCCTGTGCATCTATATTTGCAGAAGCATTATTCCATCTTAAAACCATGGTCTTGACTGTGCTAGAAATTGAAAATAAAATATATGAAATAAAAAGCAATGGTACTATTTTTAGATCATTTAAAGTTTAAACTGTAATTTCTAAGACACTATCAAGAAATAATAGTTGATCTCAATTTTCTGTCTAGAAAATTATTAGGACCCTAAGGTCTAAAATAAAGCAATTGACGGCTTATTTTATTTGAAGTAGAAACAAAATATTGGAGTAGGATATCACACAGGGAACAGTCATTCAAAATAGGGACCAATGGGATTTCAATGAGGGAGCAGCAGGCAGTTCACTTTGACTGGAGGCACAGAGGCATGGGGCTTCTTCATAAATCTCAATTGGTTTTTCAGTGTCTCAAATTTGTATTCGTGCTGCAGCATAAACCCCATGCCAATGATCATAATCAGATGGTGGACGTTTTAAATTGGTCCTCAGTGACTGGCCAGTTGCCTCTTCAGCTATTTTGTTATTTATACTCATGCCCCGTTTGGCACTGACTGGACGTGATGTCTTTATTTGTCTAATACAGAACAAGTTCATTCTTTCTGTAAGTGACCGCAACTTTTGAAAGTGTGGCACAGAGAGACTTGGGCATGCGTTTCTTTCCAAAACACTGTGGAGAGTGCTTCATAATTGTATTCAGTCTCCATTGTCATCGCTTCATAAACACTGATTGCTTGCATTATTTTCTTTCCCAAAACATTACAATAAAGACTCCTTTTGTCAAGGGAAATTTAAGCCGGTCATGAATGACAAAAATAATTACAATAGTAATCTAATAATTAGTATTCTAGCAGGAAAATGGCTCTGACTGAATAATTATGCCATATGCATTTTAGTTTAAAGACTAATAATCTATGTGAAGCGAAGTGAAGAAAAACATGAAATGTGTTTTTACTATTCCAGTCCCTCTGGAATCTGCATATTTTGAAGACAAACAGTTTCAGACCAGGGTGATCTTTTCATGCATAAGTCGGGGACCTCATTTAGTTCGGAGAATTAACAATATTTGGCACTGACAAATTTGAGTTTCCCCCCCTCCCTTATACTGCTCATGACACCCCTGCAAAGTAGCAGACGCTCTGTGCCCTCCGCTTGACTGATCTAATTCGGTTGTGTCTGGGAACATTCAGAATGCCAGGCTTTGCAGAAACATGACAAGTTGAAATGAAAGGGCTCTTGTAGAAAATGTGCAGCACTCTAACTCAGAGGTGCAGCACTGAGGAGAGAATACTGAAATGTCGGCATTCGCTATTGAGCAGCTGATAAATTATGAAGTGTCAAGTAATCAAAGTATGAACCCAGGTTTATCATGAAAAACTGCAAGATTAGCATGAGATCCAAGTGACTTTTATGGAAAAGCTGCTGTGTGTGAGTTTAATGTTGCCACCTGTGGTGCAGTGTGTGGTTTATCGCCATGGGAAGATCAGAGACTGTCTCTCTGTTTGAATGTTCTGACATTGCACAAAATTATACCAGACCATGCATTTCATATATTTGTCAAATAAAATATGTCAACAAGCCATCCATAATTGAATTACAAATGCACCAAAGCCTAAAGAAAACCAAACCAGTGGAAACCAATGGCTTTATGTAAATACTCAAATGTGACGGTAGCACGGGCATGAATTCTGAAGCACTGTTGTGAATTTCAGAAAAAAAGAACCTGATCTATGGTCAAAATATACTATCTCTAACTTTTGGTGCTAAAGCTGGAGGGTTTACACAGTGGAATTGAACAGTACTTCATCTTCCATAGTTTCTGTAGGATCCTCGAGCTCACAGGAAGATAAGTCTCTGTAAGGTTACAACTCCCACACTATACTCAATGCAAAGCTTTCTCCAAGGAAGACACAAACCTTGTTTTCAAACTCATGTCAGAGGTTTGGTGTTAAAGGCTTTTTTTCCCCCCAAGAACCTTGCCTGAAAGACTATTATTTTTTATCTTCTCAGTTCAGGGAGCACATTATGACTTGAAGAAGAGTCAGTGAAAGTACAAGATGACTTATAATGGAACTACAACCCATGACTAATACCCACAGGCTGCAAAACTTTTAAAGCCCCCTTCGATGCTAATGTAAAATAGCTTCATTGGTCAAAAACACAGTTTTTAGCCATGCACATGTTCCAGCCCTGTGTTAGCTTAAATGGTGGATTAAGTCATTTTACACTTGCTGGCATGAGGAACAATGGCGGAATAGTGCTGACATGTTTCATCTGCATGTTTATACAAGATTATCCATGAATGTCAAACACACATTATATATTAAAAACAATTATATTTCATCTGGTGGAACAAAATCTTCTGTGCAGAGCAGTTGTAGATTGTGTGACATGTAGAAATAATTTTAGGAGGAAAAAAAGCATGTAACCTACAGGATAATTTTATTAAATTTTTTAAATAAAATTTTCCCTGTATTACCTTTCTTTTCCTATGCCATTGTACTGTACAGGTACATAGCTTTATATTGTTGTCTCTAATTTATTACATCATTTTTGTTTATGTCGTAAGTAGTTGATTCTTCCTGATCTCTTAGCCTTTCTCTTGTGCCGCTGCAACATATCAGTTCCCGTCCCCCCCAGAGATCAATAAAGTGTTATCTGCTTTTTGTTTTTTGTTTTTTTTCCAAATGCAAGTACACTCCTAATGAAATAAACCGGTTTTTAGCTGAAGACTGCTGTTCTACCGCACAGCAAACATGTGAATTGCCTCTTACCCACGCCACGGCCATGATGCCCAGGGCAAACAGGCTGGGTCCCAGCAGGTTCCACAGACCGTGACGGTCCAGCTGCAGAGCCATGGACAGCGACATCGCCCCCAGCAGATACAGCACCTAGGAAAAAAAAAACAAAGAAAGAAACACACAAACACGTGGATCGATAACGGTCCTCCACAAACACTTTCAGCATGGCTACTTCACCAGTAAATAAGAGGATGAGTATGTGGTGAGTCGTAATCTTCTCTCCACCTTTGTTAGAAAAAATGGCGACAAAAACTTTGCAGTTACACTTTAAGTGGAACTTACTTAACCAGGATAGTTGAAGTTCCAGTATGTGTTTTATACTTTCAATTTTTTTTTTTCCTGTTCTGCACCTGTGTCCTGTTTTTCAGCTTTGAGAACTGTGCCGTCATTTTAGTGGCGGTCTAGTAGGGAACTGTGTTGCTGCAAATGAAGATATATAAGAGATGTGCTGTGGGTGAAGTCTGCCTGGCACGGTTATTAAGACAAAATGAATAGTACATTAAAGCAGCATTTTAATATCTTGTCTGTTACTGGGGTAATTTGCACTAAAATCTAGTTTGAAAAGAGTGAAAGAGTTTCAAACAGTTGAAACAGTTTTAAACACCAACAACAACCACGGACGGATTCCTGAACGAGCCAACTGGGCAGGAGCCCAGGAGCCTGAGGGGTCAAAGAGCCACAAAAGCACCATACTGCCAACTACAAATAGATGCAAAATGACTACAAAGAGACACAAAATAACCACAGCGATAAGTACAAAGAGAAACAAAATGACCTGAAAAGACTCCCAAAAAAAACTACAAAGAGATGCAAAATGTTTCTACTCAAACAGAGCTGCAAAACAATCACAACAAACAATGTTTTTTTGTATTTCTCCATCTAAGGTTCTTGCCACTGTGGGAGTCGTGGTGCTAGGGGCCTTTTACATATCTGTGCTCAGGGGCCCATTGTCTCATAATCCATTCATGACACCAACAATGAATTGATCCAGCAAAAAAGTATTGTCTGCGTATCCAAAGTCTGATACAGCTCATTCCTCTGTGCCATAGAGCTCCATCATCTCTCAAATATTATTAAAAATACATCAGTGAAGCCACACTTTTGCTCTGGGTGAAATTATCTTTAACACACACTGTGGTTTATTTAGACTCAGTCCTACACTCTGGAAAACCAAACGTATATTAATCCACAGCTGAAAATAGTCCCCAGCAAATTCCCTCTTTATTCATGTTTTCATCATATAAAACTAATGTTTCAGGGTTTTTTTTTTTTTGTTTTGTTTTTTTTTTAGGAGATTGACCTTTTTTTAAACGAGACAATACAGATTTGAATTTAAATTTTCATCTTCTATGGGAATTAATTGTCTTGGGGCAGACACCGATGGTTTATTGTATTATTTTTTGGTCTCTTCATGATAAAATAACGCAGGCTTATCCTGTTAACAACCACGACAAGAGTTGGCATTCAAAAATAGCATGAAAATCAGTGTTAAAAAAGGTAAAAGCCTGTCATTATGTAAACACGCCGCCAGTTTAACACATCAGTGGAGCAATGGTCAGTGCAGAAAAAATAACCGTATCTACCGAGTTCAGTTGACATCAAAATTGGTCTTTCAACGTGCTCTCAAGAGTAATACACCATCTGAGCTTCCTTATGTGAGTGAGAGCAACAATATAACAATGATAACAAAATGCTAACAATAGAGAGCCATGCTATAAATACAACCAGTTGAACAATTTTTCCCCCAAAGCTCACAATTTGACACAAAGCCATGGGATATAAAAGAGATAAAGTGAGAGGGAAGAAAATCAATAAGCTGTGCTACACATGCTTTGGGAGAAGTTAAGCCTGGCCAGGATGCCTACAGTCTGCATTCTTCTGTCTGGTAGTGAACGTGAGGAGAAATTGGGGATTTTCGAGCAGGGAAGGGCTGACCCGCCTGCAGAAGAACAGGACTAATTGGCGCACACCAAGGAGGAGAGGAGCAGCATGGTGCAGCCCAAGGACTCTGTGCAGCAACAGTCATCAGTCATACTGCACCGCTGAATCACACAGTAGCACCCAAGCATGCATGTATACATGTATTGTATGCAGACATGAATGCATGGACGCTTACAGGCAGGGTTTTGACTGTAATGAATCATTATCTGTCATTGTGACGGACGAGCTTGTAGGAATTAAGGTGGGATGTCTATTTTTATCTGCTACATATATATTCATGCTTTACACTATACAGTATTTCAAACTTATACTGTATTTGTGCATGTGTGGATTACAACATGCTCAACACCAGTGGCACAATACGCTGGATAAGGGCCATGCTGAACAAACATGTTAAAAGTCACAGAAAATATTAAATTATTCGAGTCTGTGGTAAAGGGTATTTAAGTGCAAATATACTTGCTTTCAAAGCTTTCAAACAGATCTCATGGCCAGTTGACTAAATGTGTGACCTTGTGTATCTCTGCATATTCACATGTTCTTTCACAGCTCTTTGCTCCAATGGTGTAGGTCTGCTGATCTACCTCTGTAGGTTGCTGTTTTTTCCCAACCTTTTTAACCCTCACAACTATGTTACATTATATGTAATTTGTATAACAAGATTTTTTTTTGTTTGTTTTTATAATCGTAACTGAGGTTGTCATTATCACACCTATCAGTGTTTGTAATATTAAACTCAAGTAAATTGCTAAAATCACAAAAAAGAAGTTTGATGCAAGCAGTCGGATGATCAGACAAGTAGAGTCACACATATTTGGAGGAGAAAACAAAGGTGAGAAATTAAATTATTGCTCAAAATGCCTGTTTTGAGCAACTTCCTGTTCACAGACCGACTTAGTAATTATTTAAATCAGTTAATACAGCTAATACTTTTGATGTGGTATGCTGTGTCCTTACAAAATATTCCACTGACATAATGTAGGACCTCTGAAAGTGCAAAAGTCACAGACACACCACAGTATCAGGTCCTCCTGGGTCCTTCACCCTCTGCTGCTGCTGCTGCTGTGTTCATGGACATAAACAAACATAAACACACACTGTCTCTCTTATGTACACACACACAAACAAACACACACACACACACACACACACAAACAGTCCCACTTGCCAGTCCTGACATGTGCGATTTGATTAGTGACTGCGTACTGCAGTGCTCAGCAAAAATGAAAACTCTAGAGGACAGCAGATGTTAGTATACTCTCCCTCCCACCCACTACTCCACCCCCTCTTCCTCTTTCCCTCCTCTCTCTCCGTCTCATTTATGGACACGGACACGCGCACGCACACACATAGTGTTGAGACTGCTCCATGTTGGTGCGAAGCCAGGGAATGACCCAGGGAGAAGGTGCACCTGTTAGTGTTCTCCGCTATCCGCCGCAATATGTCAACAACCGGAGATTTTAGCACCACGCATCGCTGATTCTAACACACTGATCTTTTAATTTATTACTAAAAATTTGAAACATATGCAATGCTAATTTATAGCTCTCTTACACGGCCCTACAGCTCTCCTTCTCAGACCGCTTATCCCTCTTTGCCTCAGGGCTTATGTCAAGTTGTCGACCACTAACACAGAGCTCTCAGCGTAAGTGCTGCCAGACTGCAACACATGACAGTGGACATGCCTTATGGTCCGAAGATGTCTGGTTCCAATCACTGCCTACTTCCAACATTATGTCAAGAAAATCAAACAGGTCTGTAGTTGCTCCTGGGAATGGCTGCTTGGCCTTGTCTGT
Source organism: Rachycentron canadum (assembly GCA_038496675.1). NCBI lineage: Eukaryota > Metazoa > Chordata > Actinopteri > Carangiformes > Rachycentridae > Rachycentron > Rachycentron canadum. Next base: position 7,079,934 of record CM076654.1, read on the forward strand.
GGAGCTAACGGTGGTGGAAGTGGCTTGCTACATCGCAGTGTGGAAGGGAGGGAAGGTGACAAATGAGGTGGCGGGGTTGAGGTTGAATCACCGTCACCTAATGATAAAACATCCAAAGTTAGTGAGGATGCTGGTGAAGATTTTGAGTCATGGCACTGTAGGACTTTTCCCCTTTGGATTCATCCACAACGAGACATGTAAAATGTGTGTTTTTTGGTCTGCACTTTTAATGATGCTGCTGGTACACGTGTTTTCCTTACACGTGCTATCGTTTCAGGTCAGCGCTGTGCAGAGAATTAATGGGGAGCACAAACTGGCACAGTGACAGTCCTATTTTGAGTATTAATTATTTGAAATAGTTGTTGAGCTGTGTCAGATGGTGCATTCATGTTGGGTCATGTCCACTGTATCAGTGTAAGAAGAGGTGTTGATTTTAACAACCCACAAACATTCACAAGTTTTGTCAAGCAGAAATTATCTAATAGCTCACAACACCTACACTTGGTCCTGACTTAAACCACTTGAATAAAGGGGCTATTTGTGAGTTTCTCTGCCGCCGTATGTGGTTTCAGATTGGAGGCTACAACAAGCTGCTATCAGAAGTGGGCTAGCTGGTTAGCATGCTAACTCCAGTAGAAGGAAACGTGTTGCTGGTTCCAGCACTGGAAACGGAGCTCAGAGAGTAAAGGAACGAAGTTTCATGCAGAACTCATTGTATTTCTTCTAGACCGGTGAGTAAACAACTTTTACCCGTTTGCTAATGCTAGCTGTAGCAAAACTTACAAATAGCTCCTTTAATCCTTGGAAGTGGAAACAAAATGACCTACGCTCAATGCTCATTGGCAAACTGCAGTTTCACTAAAATGTTTCATCTATGTTACATCATTCTTGTTTAAGAACAAACATGAAAAGAAAGCATAAGATAGGTAGAATTACAATAGGAACTCACCTGTTTGATGATGGACTTCAGCCTTGCCATAGCAATGACAGTGACCCACACTGACATGAGCGACCCGAGGAAGTCACAGAACTGCAGGACGTCATACTCCATGATGCAAAACACCACAATACCCGGCTGGTCGCATGCATGGTAGAACTGTCAGGAAGGAAAAAACTGTTGAGTGTTGTTTAAGGTACAGATGAGGCGTGATTTACGATCAAGGAATTCCAACAGATTAATGTGTTTAAAGGACTATCAGACACCAAAACACTGCACAATGGTTCATAATACTCACATATGAGATTTAGCAACTCTAGAAAGTTATCACAGCAGCAAGAAATGTATCTTTCATTATGAAGATTATGAGGTAAAAAAGAGAGAGATACTCTGTTCATGGTTCAAAATACCAGGAGTACCAGGAATATCCACTTGCACGTATTTGATTGGCCAACACAGCATCTTGTTGTGTTGCAGCAGAATATGAGCCAGTGTCTTCGCAGGGCAATCCTGTTTTGTTTTACCATAACCCCCTCCCCCGAAACAGTAACTTGCTGAGATGATCATGCATGGCACATTTCTTTCAATCCACTTTGTTTCTTTCGTGTGAGAGAAGAAAAAAAAAAAAGAAAAAAGAAAAAAAACAGCAGCTGCAGATGAGAAGCAGTCATGCCGCTTTTCAGTTGTTTTCGCACCCAAAAATATTTTATAGGTCAACTCTAGGGTAGCGCATGCACCACTCTGACAGTGTCTGGCAGTCACTCACAGTGGAGAAGAACATGGTGAAGATGTAGACTGAAGCCTCCAGCAGATAGTGGCTTCGTATGGCGATGGCCACAGGTGGGACAAACATCAGGTTACTGAGACAGAGCAGCAGGGTGGAGAGCAGCTGGAAACTGTAGGAATAAGCCTCGGAGTTGTCTGTGCATCCCCAGCCATCCCAGCCTAACACACACACACAAACACACACGCACGCATGCACAGTCAGTATGTTGATGGAAGAAAATAAAGATCTAAGAGAGGAGAAAGCTTTTGTATTTGCAGGCTTTATAGGTTGCAGACTTCAGTCTTCCTTAAAGTTTATATAAAATTGAGGAAAGTCTTCTTAAATCTTGTGGCTGAAGGGATGAGAAGAAACTGTACTGTAGATGAATCAGTTTGTTTCAAAAGCTCATCCCTTTAGAGTTTACAGTATCTCTTCAAATGGATAAAATGTCTATCTCTCAACAAGACGAATGTTTCATCAACCCTTTGTTATAAACAGACATCTCTCTATACACAATCAAAAACAGATATGTGTGAAGTGGTTTATCCTGCACAACACACAGCATCCTAGTGTGAACTCCCTCCTATGTTAACAACCCCCCCCAACCCTGCTTTACCACTTGAATTGGATCCTTATCAAGTGGTGGATTGGATAAGACAGTACGAATTAAATATTCGTGAGCACTGTTGAACAGAGGCTTTGCACTGTGAGATGGGCCAAGGGCAAGTGCTGAATGCAAAGTGCCTGCCAGGAAGAAGTCACACATATGAAGTATGACAATGAATTTAACTGCAGAGAAGCCAGCTCTGATAAAAGAAGATCAAAGTCGGGATTTTTAAAAAAGCCTCAGAGGACATGCTTTGTTTAGTTTCATAAGCTCATCTTTTATTAAAAAGCTGTTCGTAATTAAGAGAGTGTTTTATTGTCTTATCAAAACGGCTTATATTAGAAGATTAATACCATGCTGCCGTATGACTCATTGGACAGCAGCACCTACAATTTAATTGCTGTATTGTCAGTTCGGCTCTGGAAAATGACCTGTGCCACCCCATCATGCTCTGTCCCATTTCCTTGTCACTCTGCATGATGTATTTTCCAACAAATAAGACATTCTTTGCAGTAGTGATAACCCATTTTCACAAAAACTTTTATCTTATCTTGTATGCAAAAAAAGCTCTTGACTGCTGAAAATCGCTTCCAGTTATTAATTAATGGACAGACTTTTTGCTAATTATTAATTACCAATAAATAATTAAAGGCGCTGTTGAGTATACATCATATTAATACAATTATTTCTCCACTGCTATTGAACAACTTGCTTTGTTTTGTTTGTAATTGGCTTTCAAACCTTACTGAATGAGAATACAATTTGAAAATAAAGTGTGACATTAAAATAGAATCAAAAGAAGACATAAATAGATCACCTGAATTTAGTTCACCTGAATTTAGTTCACCTCCACTCCATGTGAGAGCTATAACTATGCAATGCCAAAAATGATTACCTGCTTTGCATTCACATGCAGCATAAAGGTAGTTGTTGGTGCGAAGAAGCTTGCACTGTCCATACGTGCCACAGTCATTGATGCACGGAGTCAGGTATGCGCGCATATACACTTCGGCTGTGACGTTGGTGCACGCCTCAAATCTGAAAAAGTCGCAGACAGGCAGAACATTGGATGAGGAACATAACGGCAGTGAAAAATTGTGAATTTAGGTCCCTTTGTAGCAGTGTGAAGGCAGAAATTTGTTTCACTTTTAAATGGATCTCAACTGACATATTCTGCACTCAAGCTAGACTTTTTTTTATTGGTGGGTAGAGCTGTTTTTGGCCACACTAGAGGCATTACTCCCGAGGTCATAATGTTTGTCGTTTTTTTGAGCCCTCAACACAGAGAAAAAAACATTCTTTACTTGTTCTATAAGACGGATTGCCATGAAATTCTGTACAGACTTTTGTATTTCCCAGACAATGAAGAAAAATGTGTGCTGACACTAATTTGACCCTTAGATTATTTTCTAGCAACTTTGGTGATCCTGTAACTTTTCATCAAGCACCATTATCAGGTAAAAATATGAATTTGTCTACTATTTTGCTTTCTGACCAAATGCCTGATGGGGTTCCTACCAGCCTAAGCTGTTCTTTGAGTTTAGTTTAGTTTAGTTTAGCCACAAATTAGCGGATGTTGCCAAGTTGCACTCGCAGACTAAACTAAGATGGTGAAGATGGTAAATATTATACCAATCAAACATTAGTATGTTAGCAGCTAGAGTGGCTGTAAGACCTCACCTCGGCACATTGGAAATCATTGGTTGTTTCAGGGTTATCAGATGTCAGACTTTACTCGATTAGGCTTCTGCAATCTCTAAATTAATAAAGCAATTACAAAAGTAATTTCCACAAATGAGGTCTGTAATTTAGGCCAACAAGAAATCAAGAGTTCTGCTGTGATTGTTAACCTTCATTAGGTCCCACATTTAAAATTGAAATTTTTTTTCACCACTTCCTTTTTGGCTTCTCATGTCAACATCTCCAACTTTTTATATATAATATCATAACACTTTCAACCAGAGGACAATGTTATTCTTTGGAATTCATAACCTGAATAGATGTTGTTATGAAGCTAATTGTAACCCTCAAACTAACAATTTCTTACACTACATGGGATGAAAGAACTACCTTGTATGTTTGTGCTTATACTGTAGCTTTTCTAATTGCAGGCTTGTATGATCAATCACAGAGAATGAAACTCCAGGAGGTAACAAATGTGTTTGTTTCCTTTTCCCAAGAAGACATTTCTTTTAATTGACACAGCTACTCACTACTTTATTTTTAAGTTATATCAATCAACTTAATTGTAGCATTAAAGAGCACCTGTCATTCACGATCTTCATCTTCATCTCTTTCTCCCTCTAACAAGACCTGACTCCAGCGCGTGTAAATGCATAGAAATCTAACACATACAGTTGCAATGCTCTCGTGTGAGGATGAGTCTATATCCCACACCATCTGTTATTATCTGTTATTCAAATTCAATTGTAACTCCCAAATGGCCTGGGAAAAATCTGCTTAATTTCATTCTGCTCACATTTTTGTGTCATTAAGGGTTCGGCAAAACAGCTCAATCTGCTGAATAACTAACACTTATGAACTCATGAAAAAGCGTTGTGTTAGACAAAGTTATTGGAGGCATTTTCCCCACCTTCTCTTTTTGAACATTTTTCACACTGCCTTTACACAACCCTCAGAGTACCAGTGTGTACGTATTGCCTTCATGTGCGAATTAAACTGTATGTGAAGGTGGAGAGAACAATAGAGATTACAAGATTTTTTTTTAGAAAAGATAAGAAAAAAAAAACAAAACCCTGATATGTTTTGTTGGTACACTGTATCATGTCTGCTTAATATACCTGAATATATAAGATAGAAAAACTAGTGTCTCTGCCTCTTTTACAATAAATCTCTACCTGTGTGAATGGTTAATATGGTGATAAAGATGATGAAGAAGGAAGAACTTGCTCTTTGAGTCTGAAGAGTCAGATTTTTGTATCTTTCTGAAACAAATAAAATATATCTAGACATCGACACAAACCCACACAGACATGTAATATATGACATATGTGTCTCTATATCAAGAATAATGTTGCCATATATGTCACCTATCAGGGGATATATTTTTATAACATATATTCATCCTCTGTATATTTTAAGCTGTAATTTATAACATGAAATACCCATACTGAAATTTGTATATGTACACATATTATGAAATTACATTATATTTGCAAAATTATACGTTACTGTGTTTTAAGGTGGATTTTCAATTTGCAGGTCTGTACATTTCCTAATATGCAAACAGATATGATAAGAAAAATATGATCTTAAACCTCAAAATCTAACCTTCTCCCATGTCATATGCTAGGTGTGCACCAGAAGCCCATGTATGAAGACAAGCTCAAATTAATTTGCTGTGTGACAGATGGGACATGAGGTGGCTGATTGAGGGAAGCTGCACCATTTAAACAGTGGTGTCTTCATTAGAGCACTGAATTATTAATTTTGGTAAACAAACTAGTGATTGTTATATGAAGATGAGTTTTTAAGAAATACTGAATGTCCCCATTTTGCAATTGTCTTTCTGTAATCAACACCAAATATTGTCTCACAAAGGTTGCTGTGGGTCACTGGGACTATGAACTGATAATGAGAGTGTCAAAAATTGATGAGCAACAGTCATTCAAATGCTTTCAGTCAATTTCTGCTTGTAAATTATGTTTTGGGTTGACTACTCCAGACAACACAATTTACACAGTAGTCTAACATTTTGGGAAATACACTTATTTGCTTTCCTGCCCAGAGTTAGATGAAAAGATCAATACCTCTGTCATGCATGTATGCTTTATATGATGGTACCCAATTTAGCTTCATATGAAGACTGGAAACTGGAGGCAAAAGCTATCTGGGGTCTGTCCAAAGGAAGATAAATCAACCTACTGACATCTCTAAAGCTTGCTCAATAACACTTGGAAACATTGGGTCAAAGTACAAGTAAATTCCTTGGATCAAGCCAATTTTCCGCCATTTTGGGTTTTATGTAAACAAGTCATACAGACATTGCCTTATTTTTCACTTAAAATTGAAACAGAAGCCTCACAAATTTATCAAATAGTTTTTAGATTTGATCCGTCCAATACAGCCAAATGAAAATGGCAGCAAAAGCCGTCAAACAGGTGGTGAGGTCACATCATTTTTGTACAGATTGAACAAACAAGCAATACATTTTCAGAGATTCCAGGGGTGTGTACTATGAAGCACGTCCAACATGCCCAGGATATATTTTTCTTATCTGGCCTTACTAAGCCAAACAATTGCAATCACGCTAGGCAGTGAAATGACTGTGGTGAACAACATGGTAATTTAAACCAAGCTTTTCCAATCTACTCATGAGCACGTTCACATAAAAGGCTTTGCAGCATATGTTTACAAGCAGCAAAGGGGCATATTTAAAAAGGCAACAACAAATTACAATTTTAAACAAATAAAGAGAAGTTAAATACATAATCTGTACTAAAAGCTCATGTGTTACTCGGTTGTGTTGACCATGATAATGGTGTCGATCATCTAAAAGACAATATTTCCCAAATTGTGAAAATTTTGCTTTACAGGCAAAATGTGAATAATTCTAAATGTAGCGGAGTGAAGTTCACCACGAAGATGAGACTGTGAACATATAGGCTCAATGAATACAGTTGCAGTATTGCCTGTCTTACCCATGTTCAGTGGCACATAGAGAGCGCAGACTTAGGTACCAGGTGCCTGTTTGTGGATAGGGAATCCTCAGTTTGGTGATATTAGCAGAGGCGTTCACAGAAAGGAAAAACCCAGCCACCGATTCTGCAACAGAAGAAAACAACAAACAAGAAGTGTACAACTGGAAGAGTTTTACACATGAACTTATTTGCCACTGAAATTCTACACTTGGGACATTTGAAATTGCTAAAATACTGAAGCAACTGATATTGTTGTTGAAATACAAACATGTTGTGTCATGTCATCGGTAAGACGTGGGTATAGTATCAGAAATGAACATGATGAAATCAGTTGAAGATTCAGTTGAAGCTGAAAGTCAATGTTGGCTGTGTGTAGGTGATAAATTGAGCTTGGAGAGTGAGCTGAAGTGGAAGTCCTGAAAGAAATTAATTCAAGTGATTGAACTTGAAAAAAAAATGCTTGAAGGCAAAGTTTTGGAAGTTAGAGGAGGAGGACAAGTGTTTTTATTGGTCAGAAATGAAGACCTGAAAGAGCCTTCAACAGCAGAAAGCAGAAATTTTATTAATTTGGGGGTTACAAAACATGCAGCTTTTTTGTAAGTTAAATTTGACATACCTGATTCACATTTCAGTGATGAGTTTTCTCGTAAGAAAAGGGGCATCCCATGATTTAGGCAGCCGAACACGGTGACATTAGCTCCTTTCAGCGTAGACTGCAGGAGGAAACACGAGCAAGCGTCATTCATGCATCCAACCATCAACCATCTGCCGCCATCATGCTTGTGAGCTAACGCTCTTCATGATTACCTCAGGTCTCATTTCCCCTCAGCTGTTAGATAGTAAACTTTAAAACTAACAAATCAAGTGAAACTGCTCTCCCTCTGTCTGCCTGAGGCGCCTAAATGAAGATGTTGCCAGTTATCTCCTCGGAGCATCAATAATACATTAACACGCTCATGAAATTAAAAAAAAAAAAAAAAAAATCCTGGAGGAGAATTATTTAAGCGTTGGAAATTGTATATACCTATAGAAGCGGGCTCATTCTGCAGAGAGGTGAACAGTGGCCACTACGGTCCAGTTTGGTTTCAGTAAAAGAACAACAGGAGTACAAATACCACTGAGAAATGCTGGATGTGTTCATAAAGCATCAGTGTGCACTCAAACGCTTAATTTGACACTTCAAAATTCCTCCTAATTTATTCACAGTGTCTCTGGGAATAAAGAGTAGCTGCAGCAGAGCATTGACGTGTTTTACAGCCATAGTGGAAAGTGTCCATTAAAGTTACTAAACCTGAAACTGCAGCTTCTATCTCAGACCAAAAAAAAAAAAAAAAACTTTGCAGAACAAGTTTAAGCACATTACATGCAGTTGCTTTGTGTCCACAGGGAAACAAACCTGGTAGTTTGGATAACTTAATATTTCTTGAATAAATAAGACTGCTACTGCCCCTTAGCACAACATGAGCATAATGTATATACAGGGAGTTGGCATAGTTGTTGATTAATGCAATAACTCAACAAACACTCTGCCAGGTGCTGAGATTTCAAACTTCCTAAACCCACCATCTGGCCTATACTCTCTTGGTAGTAAGACTCAATCATGCCCACTGGCATTTCAAGACAGTCCCTTCCCCACTTTTGTCCCAACGCTCCTCCGCAGTTTGAAGATGAAGAATTAAGCAAGAAACAATCATGGGCAAAATGAGATACAGGCACAGGGGACACAAACGGGTCAGAAGCCGCCCACAGTCAGGCGTCTGATATGAGAGTCAAAGAGCTACCAGCTACCAGGCAATGTCAGTCTGTCCATCCACCACTTTGGTCCAGACTCAAATATCTTGACAACTATTGGATGGATTGCTGTGAATTTTACAAAAAAAATATTCATGGTCCATAGAGATTAAATTCATATTCTCATAAAAAATTTAGCAACACCATAAGATTGACATTTTCATTTCAGTGAATCATCAACTATTATTTATTGGATTGCCATGAAATGTACCTTTTCAAGGTCCTCAGATGATGTATCCTTATGACTTTGGTGATACTTAGATTCTTCGTTACACCATGAGGTTAAAATTTTATACAGTCATTCAGACATTCATGCTCATTTTGTCCAGTACTTTTGCTAATTAGCAAAAGTTTGCAACATGCTAAACCAACATGGTGGCAGAATAGACATTATACCTGCAAAATGGCCTCACAGAGCCACTAGCATTGCTGTACGCTCATGTTCTTGTTTTGTTCTTGATCCAAATAAAAGTCCCTTAATATACATCCATTTACCTATAATGAATCTGATGTTTATTTGTTATGATAAGTTTCGACACAGCATAGTTAGATCCAACACAGTGTGCTGAACTTCAGGAGCAGTTTATAACTAATTGCACTTACTGTATGGTTACAGCAGAGTAATGGTTTAGCAGCAAAATGTTGCTCAAGAGACAGAGACACTCCTGCTATAGATAAGGAAGGTTTTGTAAATGTCTGTGCCAAGGGGCCCATTGCACCATAATCTGCACCACAGAAAAGGATAACAATGGTATTATTATAGACATTTGTTATTAAGTCTGTATGACTCAGAAGATACAGTATGTGATGAGACTGGAGGAAATAAGTTCCCTCAAAATGATTGCCCCTCCTTCTGGCCCAGTTAAAGCTCCACAGAGGTCTTGTATGATTCAGCAACCCTTAAAGGACTTCACAGTGTTTTGTTTTGCTTTTTTTGCTCAGTGCAATTAGCCTACCAAAACATTTTTGAAACTGAACTAAGGGGGGGGGGAGTATTTTTTTACGTTATGGTTGAAAATCTCATTACTTGTTCTTCCCAGAAAGAAAAATACAGATAAAAATTAAGTTATAAATATGATGGTATGTAATTACTCTCCTGACATTATTAAGAGCCATATATCCCAGAAACATTTCTATTTCAATCTATGGTGAAATCTGACAGAATAAGACTGACAAACATAAAGACATTCCTAATGACAATATATATATAATAATATATAATAATATAAAATTCTTGTATCATATAGTTTTTAATTACAGCTCACACTCTACTCTGAAAGCCCTTTACATTATCTGCTACTGCCCAGCTTTCCTCTAGTATCTTACAGGTGGTGACCTCCCTAATTTGGGCAATATAACCAAAAATGTGCAAAAACCAATGAAGTATGGTTTGCAACCTGCTAACAATAGTGGACTTGGCTAGACCAGCTCCCACTGGTTTTTGCAGTAGGAGCATTTTTAAAGTTATAAATTGTGAAGGTTAAAGCAGAAAACTGAATCAGTGTATCTTTATTTGTATTTTACAGCCCTAACATCCCATAGTTAACACTTTGACAAATGATCCCTCCACATCGTGTGTCCATAAACATCAGGAAACACACGAAATTAAAGAATCAAGATGCAGATGATTATTTGCTGATATGCTTGATCCTTTTCAGATCTGTCATCTCAACTGTTCATGTGGTTTGGAAATCAGGAAATGTCTTTGTTTTTGACTCCCCTCTGCCTATCGGAGCTGATATTAAGATTTTGCTGATAACTTTCTGGAGCCAATCTGCTTTTCAGCACAATCTCATATCCTCTCACCTCTAGCTGGACCATTCCTCAGCACTCTTCAGCTTCGCCGTCCGATAGTTAGTGTTTTCAAAATGGATTTCAATCACAAAAATACATTTCTGGTGTCAGGGCGCTGTTGTTAATGTATGTTAAATTGCCTGTTTTTTTGTGTGTGCACCATTTAAAATTCATGTCTGGAATGTTAATGTTAATTGTGTTTGGGTTTTTATTTATTGCTGTTACTTGTAGAGCACTTTGTAACATCGTTGTGAACATTGCTACATTAATCACGTTTAATATTGTGATTTATATGCCTGATCCATTATGCAGCTGTTAGTTATGATTGTGGTATGTGAGTGGCAGAGGCATAATTCACTCAGGAGCACTGTCTTACAACAATGCAGTAGTCAAGGTGATTGAGGCAAAGTACTGTAAAGAAAAAACCACATAAGTGAACATCTCCTCAAAAGTAACATCACAGATACTTCTACTCTGATCTGTAGATAGAAAAAACTTTTGATGAATGTCAGCGTGGCTTTTCATTTGCTGAATTTCCCAGGAGTTAATGCTGATGGCGTTTGCAAAGCAGGACACGATGCCAACTGATGAAAGAACATGGGTGAATTTGGCATATTTACTATAGGTGGCCAGTGCCCAAACTAATTAAAATAAACTCCATAATGACTTTTCCTTTTTCTCAATAAAACATTAATCAGTCTCATGTTTTGACTGATATTGGACATAATGCTCTGATTAAAAAAAATGTTTTATAAGCATCTCACCCTCAATAAACATACAAATGCTGCTTAGCAACAGCAAATATGAACCTTTCTTTGCTGTTTTTTCTTTTGGCTTCAGTTTAGTATTTTTTTAATCAAGTTAAGCCTCTAATATATTGGAGACCAAAAGTGACACTGGGGACAAATAAAAAATGAATTAATTAAATGAAAAATAAAGAATTTTCACCAAAGAATAATAGATAAATAGAATGTACAATAAATATTTATATATTGTTCAAAAAATATGTTTTCAGTATTTAGATATTCATATATTATTCATAAATTAAATTTATATTTATTTATTTAATTTGTATTTATAAATACATTTATCAATAAATAAAAAAGATATTTACTCATATATTAAATTATTTTCCAAGTTACTTTTGGGCCCCCATACCCACAAGATAGTGGATTAATGTGACAAAACAAGTGTAACATATAAAAGCTAACAAGGCCCACATTGACAGTGTCTCAAGGACTAACGCTCATTACAGTGCTTACAATTTCTTTCGCTGCATAAGCCCTACCTAAAGAAAACTGATCCGTTGCCAGTTGAGCTATCAGTGGAAATACAAGCCATATGCATTCCATTCACACTCTTTCACAGAGAGTGATGCAAGGCAGACAAGCAGCTCCAGCTATTGTCTCCTTAAGCTCTGCAAATCTGCCAGAGTCCCCCACTGGCAGTGGCTGACTGGATCCTCAGCCTGTGACAAGCAAGTGACAGATCATCGCCGAGGGGGGAAAAATCTGTCCATAGAATAATATAGCATGACAGTCTCTCTGTAGAATACATTCTTGTGGCAACAATCACAGCAACCAGGTTTTCACCAGCATACTGTCTCTGACATCTGCAGAATCCATCAACTTAAAATCAATAAACTACACCCACTTGTGACTGTTCTGGGGCTGGGGGGTAGGAGGGGGTCAGGGTGTATCCCAGCAGTGCACGGGGCAGGAAAACACCCAGGAAAAATCATTACTGCAGCACTACATGGAAATATACAGAGGTTCGCTGAGCAGAAAAAGAGCTGGGGTTGCCCTTAAAACCTAGGATGATCTTTTAATAAGGTGAACCCACCGTGTGGCCACATCAACCAAGCAATCAATCAATAAACCATCAAATTAATTCCACAGCTAATAATTGTAATTTCCTTAAAAGTCAACTATTTGTGTTTTTTTTTTTTTTTTTTTAATCTGACATTTTGGGAAATACACCTGTTTGCTTTCTCACTGGGGATTAAATTAGTAGATCGATCATCAATTTCATCTGTGTGTTGGGTAAAGATAAAAGGTGTGTTTAGCTTGGCTTATCACAAAGTCCGGACGCGGTGGAATCAGCAAGGAAGCTGCATTTGAACAACTTCAGACGTGTCATAATGCCATGTAGGACTACAACAAACTATCAATTTCATTATCAATGAATCTGATATTATTTTCTTGATGAATTGATGAATTGTTTTGTGTAAAAACTGTAGTAAAGAAATATCATCATAGGTTTAAATAGGTTTAGTTGACATTATATTCAAATGTCTTCAAGTTTCATATCATAGAAAAGAGGGAAAACAGCAAATATTGACATCCATGAAGGTAAAACCAGTAAATTTTGGGCATTTTTGCTTGAAACGATGATATAGAAAATTAAAAAATAGAATAAAGAATAGTATTGATATTTTCACTAACCAATAGCTGAGGCCATAGTCTCACTGTATGCAGCTATGTGAAGTGCTTGCACAAATATTCCTATCACCATCAAACCCAACTGATTGGTGGGTTTATTGGTGGCGAGTTTGTCTGGCAAACAAGACAAAATTTCAGAAACAGTCGATGACAAAACAATCTCACCTGTTTTGGAGCATTCAATCATATCACACCACTCTTTCTAAGGTCATGAATGAACTTCCAAACTCAACTTTTAAGCAAAAATCAATGAGAAATACTTAAAGTGGTGTGAACAATGGGAATTTTAATATCTGTGATTCTATGACCAGCAGGCAACTCTGCTGATCGAAGGCTCAAACACAACTGCCAAGAGGACCTTGTGCTGAAATTGTTTTGTTGACTGTTAAGTTGTCGGTTAGGTGTATTTTTTCCTCTTGTTTCTATCCTTTGTGCTAAGCTACAGGTACTGTAGGCAAAAGATGCCCTTGACCAATTTCTTTTCTGAATGCAGAGACATGAAACTGATATCAATCTAACTCGCTGGAAGACAACAAAAAAAAAAAAAAAAAGCATATTTCCCAAAATGTCAGGATATTCTTTTGAACTGTGTAATCAAAGATATCTGCCAGGCTTTTATGCTTCATCCTCTAGTTATTTCAATACTGGCGGGCTTGCTTTCTATTAGGAGTAAAATGTTTTAAAGTCCATCTGCCAGCTTGTAGATCTCCAGTTAGTTCTGGCTCCCTGTAGAGCTCCAGAGCCACTGCAGGTGCATTCCTAATAACATTACGTTCTAAAGGACAGCTTAACAAAGACATATCAAATCCTGCTTGGCTGCTTTTTGCATTTTGTTTGCTCTCAATTAGAGACATATGTCACAGTCCCAAACATTGGCTTCTGTTTGAACTGAAACTTTTTCAGCTCCCACAGAAAAGTCTGCAACCACATGAGCATCCATATTTAGCAGGCCAGCTCAGCCACACAGTCTGTGAGCCCAATTATTCACCCTTGCTGGATGGGGAGTTTCCCTTCACTAACTGGTGCATATTTGCATTTTTGATTACAGTCTGATCCTTTATATAATAGTAAAGCTCACAGCATATGAAGGGTGAAGGTGTAAACAGAGCCTTGTCCAACATATTAAACCAAATGTCTTGGATTAATAGTAGCTGAACATTATAATGATGTCTCTAGATTTTTCTGACATTCGATCAAATATTTAGTTCTTTGAAATGCAAACTGGAGCTAAATTTATATACTTAACTGAAGACTTGTCAATAAAGATTTGATTCGAATGTCTGAAAGATTTTGAGACATTGTCAATGGACAACACGCATATTGTGAATGTGTCATATGCTCACGATTGAAAATCTAGTCCTGTTTTCCTGTTCAAAAAGCAAGTGGCAACCCACTGTGACGTCACCCATTGGTTTGTGAGCTGCTGTTTCGATGCCTCCAGTTTGTACATTGGCCGTTGGTGTTGGTTTTTTGAAACCAGAAGAAACCACATTTGGAGGAGAAGGTGGAGCTGAGGAGGAGTGAGAGGTGGATCTGCTCTGTACTCTATCCTGATTGTGTGGTACAGTTTCTCAATCACATGGTAGCCACGCCCTAATGCATACCCTGCTTTATGGTCTATTTAACTCTAAATAGGACCATAATTTAAAAAATGAACATCGAGTGGTATAGAAGATAACACCAGACCATAAACTCATTAGGAAAACTTTTACTGAAGGTAATAAATCAAGTGAGACGTAAGGCCATTTTCTCATAAACTTCTATACAAACAGACATCTTTTAGCAACCAGTGCAGTAGCCCACTGATAGTCATTAGATAAAATGCAGGTTTAAGGCACTTAAGGATTGTCTTCACTTTTCAGCCTCACTGTCTACGTGACGCACATTTTTATATGTAGTCTATGATAAAAACTTAAGTTGACAAATTATTAACAGTACTTGACATACTTTATATTTTGAGGCATGGCATAGTCTGAGGAACTCACCATGTTGAGCTTGAGCTCCATGTTGAGGACTCCTCCACTGTCTAACACTGGCATCAGGTTGATGGCAAACACAGCAGCCCTGTCAGGTGGAATCGATATATTTGGACCAAAGAAGACATAGAAGTGCACGGAGAAGGTGTCCAGCTCATTGCGCAAAGTTGGACGGATGGGCCAGCACTTGCTAGTGTCGGGGGTGGGGGCGAGGTAAATGATGCTGTCCTCTGAGGTGTGCAGGTGACTGGCGTTGTGCAGCAGGCTGGGCAGGGCCGCCACTGAGAGCGTCTCAGACAGGGAGAAACCCATTGCTGTTCCAAATGACTGAGGCATGTTCATGGAGGAGCTGGGCTGCACTTGGTCCTTCGACAAATTGGGCTTAGAGCAATCTGTTCAGAAAAGAAAGATATCAAATTCCCAGAGGAAATCAATCAAAGTGATGCCTGTGTGAGCCGAGCACTGGGTTGTTGCAGAAGGTTTAAAAAGTGGACCTTGTGACATCTTGTGCAATGTAATAATCCCTATCATTAAATCAAACAACCAATCCCAGGAAAATCTCAAGCAAACAGGTAATAACCAAGTCAGTTATTTTTCTTGTATTATTATGCATCCTAGACAACCGAGTCTTTTGCAAATGTTTGAAATGATCCCCTGTCGGCTGGCTTCCATAATGTAAACAACAAGGTTCAGCACTGTACACTGCTTTTTAATGAGACAAAGATTCACAGTAACTGTAAACAGTGTGCTTTCACTCAACACAAAGCAACTCACTGCAACAAAATGGCCATTGATGGCAACTGGCAAAGTACCATCAAATACCACCAACCCCAAGGGTAAAGGATTTCAAAGGCTTTTCTGCCTCAGTCTCGTTTGCATAGTGTTGTCTCTGAAAGGGTTTGAAGTATTTTGATGTACATTCAGGCAGCTGAAGCATTCCTAAAAATACCAAAATACCGAACACTGCAGGCTCGAGGCAAATGTAACTTTGCAGAAACTAGAAGTAAAATCTGTATAAATTCAGTAAAGACCGAAATATATACCACTGACTTATGTATGTGTACGTGTATATGCATGTGTATGTGTGGGTGGCTGGCAGATGAGATTGCTGTGTAAACACACTGTTTCATAACTAACTAAGTCATAATCCAAAGACCTGGATTCTTTATGGTTTCATATAGAGCATAATACATAAATGCCCTTCAACGCTCAATCGGCTATTCGGGAAAACCTGAGGTGAAAATATTGTATGAATAACAGTAATATATAATCAACTCCAACCTGTTTTACCTGTAAATTGGACTGTATTCGAATAAGTGCTTGTATTTCTGCGCCTGTTTTGGCCAATAACCAAGAATTGCGAGAAAGCATGAGAAAGTGACGACTCTAGATGATCTTTTCCCTGAACCTGAGGTGTTCTTCAATTTAAATCCGCAAAAGGTCAAGTAAGATCTGCCTGGCAGGCAGGGGGAGAGACAGAGTGTGAATAATTAGTGTCTGTGTTGCCATGGTGACAAAGTGCACTGTACAGTGTCAAACAGAGGGAGGGGAGGGGGATCACTACAAGGGAGTGGACTTCCCACAGATTTGTGAGCCATCCCTGCGGAGTGAGCATAAAGAATATCTCGGCACTCCACAACCCAAAAACAGCATGTAGCACTTAAGCGTGGTATCACTGGCCTCTTAGCAATCCCTTATGAATCGCCTCAGTTTGAGCTCCGGTCTTTTCTTGAACAAGCTTCTTGATGGTCCAGCTGTGTCTGGCTTCCCTTTTCCCATCAAAACACATGTCCAAAATTCAATTTCTGCCCCGTGTATCTGTAGGAAACACAAGCACCTTGGACATATTTTTATTTTTGCTTTCATGCTAAAACAATATTATACCTAACAATCTGTCACTTTTTTTCCAAGAGTGCCTTTGCAATCTGAAAGCCACAATTCTTTATACTCTGACTGCATAATTTTGGATATTGGATATGATATGCTGCCAAAATTGACTCTGAGCTTTTGTAAAGCCTAATTTATTTTTCAGTTTTCAGGTTCACAGAAATCACCCCAGTATCATCTAAATTACACTTCAAAAGCAGCAGGAAGAAAAATAATGAACAACACTGGAATCAGCTAAAAGATTGCAGCAATAAACATTATCATAATTTATTTGAAAATAATGAGGAAAAACAGAAAATCCAACACATTACCTTAAACAAATAATGAAATAACTTTGTTTAATTGAAGAAATTGGTAAATACTCTCAATTACACAACATCATACTGCTTGAATGAGCAAAACAATGATTTTGTGCCACATTCATAATAAGCTCAAGCAATGAACACAATCACACACTATGGAAGAGCAGAAACACATCTGCTTGAATTGATATTTTTTCAATGTAATATGTGGACCATATTATTTCATGTATCATATTGTTACTCAGGCATGCAAACCTTTGCATACAGGTTGTATGCTGTTGTAAGCAGTCGGATTAGACTGTGAACAATCTAAAATACATATTGGGCTATCAGTACCCTGATCAGAGTAAAACCAGTAGAATATGCCCAGGAGCTAATCATGGTTAAGGATAGTTAACAGTCACTTATTACGCTGAATTATTATACATTGCTGGTGTCTAACCTTTATACATTTTATACAATATTCTAATTTACCTCTTCAAGATGATTGGAATTAATGAATAAAGCCCTCTGCCTACATGATCAGACTGATAATGTTTAATCGATATTATTTGACTATTGCTTTGTTCTGATAGAAATACAAAAGGAATATTGTGGCTTTATTTCAGGAAGGTAAAAAGTAAATTAACACACTCACCTGTGACCTGCACCCCAATGCGGAAGTAGACGTCAGAGTTACTTAGATATCTCTCCACCAGGATGTAGTACCATTGTTCCCAGGCAGGAACAAGGGTGTCTAATTCACAAGGGTTCCACTCCCTGCAGTCGAGGGCACTTGAGTTATGCACTGGTGGCGCTCGCGCTCTTATCTTCAGCACCACGGGACAACTGTCGCTACTCTTGTTCTTGGTGCTGCAGTTTACCAGTTGAACCTTCACCTTTGATATATAATTGGGGATGAACACTCTGCACAAGCGCGCACACGCACGCACACACACACACACACACACACACACACACACACACACAGATAAGCACACATAAATACATATTTCAGGCAGGAGTAATACCAATGTGCCATAGGCTACACCCGATCCAGTATACTATAGAAAAGTATTGTACAGTGGTTGCTCCAATGGTTTAAACTATATAAATTGTCTTTACTGTAGCAGTTAAACCCATATCTGTTTCATCTGAATGAATAGTGCAACAAAGATAAAAAACATCTCCATCATCTTACAAAGTCATCTATAGTATCTGACTATGCAACTTACATTTTGTTAAGCAAAAAAGAATATAAAGAAACAATTACTGAGAGTCTATGTGCACTAGGAGAAAAACATAGCAGCTATTTAAACCCATCCAGTGGCTCACTATGTGGTTTGTTTGTTTTTTTGTGCTGTTAAAAAAATGGCATACAGGAGAGTGCAAATTGTTGCAATGTAATATACAATATGCAAGCACCGTACACAGAGTAGTGCTCTATATGTCTGCTGCTGTCAGACTTAGTTGATCTATTATCTTGTTTTGTTATTATCACCATATTTTTCATTTCAGTTTCCAGTCGCAATCTGATTAGATTTAGGCAACTAAACTTCTTGGTTAGGTTTAGAAACAGATCATGGTTCGGGTTAAAATAGACCATTTCACAATATTAATCATGTATTAAAAAGCCAGACTTTCTCCAGTGTAGCTCGTTGAAGGGTGCAAATTGCCACATTAGTGATCCACCCTGGGTGCAAATAGTGTTGTTGGCAACAGACACCAGAGTGAAGTAGCATTGTTGGCTATAGACAACTGAGTACTTGTCTCTGCCATGCTATATACACCCAGGTGTAAATAGCCAAACTGGATATCCATCCCAGGTGCATACAGCATTGTTCACTATGGACACCTGGGTGCAAATAACATCAAGAAGAAAATGATATTGCTCTGCACCAGATGTGATTTTTCAAGGAGGGGGAGTTAATAAAGTTGTTCAGACTACAAGCAAACACTTGGAAATGTCATCTTTTTAAAATAAAAATGCAATATAAGCTTATAAAGAACACTCCAGGAAAATCATAACTCAAGAGGCAGATGAGGACGTAAATAGAGGAGAAAGATTGTCAAAAAAAAAAAAAAAGAGTTTATTTTCTCTTAGATTAGATTAAGTACATAATTTCAAAGCAGACCCGTTCTGATTTAAAATTTTTGGAAGCTCAGTTAGAAGACTTACTTATAAAGTGCAGATCTGTTGTGGATGGGGATCATCTGGTCAATGAAGTATCCAGGATAGAGCACTGAAATCCCAATTAGCCTTTGGACAATGAGCTGAGGTTGGAACAAATACTGGCATTCTTCAGAGAGACCCTGCAAATATATCACAGCAGTGGCTGAGATGGTATTTTAGTGGTTAACTCACCAATAATTCTTAAAGGCTGGTAAGGAGGAGATTAGATATCATTCAGAGTGGCTGAAAATTCCTAATGGACTGTGTGCATAAAGCCTGTCAGCTTCCTGGATTAATATCACTCTGTCCTCCCTCTGCCTGCCACATAGTGTAACATGCACCGGCTATTTCACTTGTGTTGTTCTGAACCATTAATTCTTGATGTGCATTACCCTGTGAGATGAGCCAAGCAGACAAAATGACTTAGAGCCAGCAGGCCATGCATTGTTTCTACACATGATCTGTTGTAAAAATTTGTTTTAAAAAGGAACAGGGGCATTTTGCACCTGATTCGAAAGGACAGGTGTGAATGCCAAATGAGAATCTCCATTCCTGTCAACTGATCACCAACCCCTCCTGCTTGAGCCGCAATTACTGTGGCATGTCATTAGTCCGGGAGCTGCTGAGGTGACCCTTTGATTTATTACGGCCTGTCAGTTGGACTTGCACATGTGTCTTGTAGAGCAAGTTGTGTTTTTAATTAAGGCTCAACCAATATGGGTTTTTGACGGCCAATGTTTTTACACTGTAGGTGCAGACAGCCTGTGATGGTGTTCAGTACCTTTACATTTGACCATTTTCATGCCAAAAAAGACATAAACATTCATTTATTTTCCCCAGAATTTCAGTCTTGGCAGTATGCTAAGGCCTCTAAAACTCCTCTAATACCTCTAAACCTCCTGAGACCCCGCCCCCACTGAAACCCTGACTAATTGCATTATTTTACCTTCTTCAGTCACGATGACCCAATGAGACGATGCAATTTTAGGAAAAACTCTGGGGAATGATTCCAGTTTATTAGGTACACCTGTACAATTCATTGCAATCCACTGCAATAGTACTGCAATAAAAGCAGCCTCTAAGAGCTTATGTTCAGCATCAAACTCAATGATAATTTTTGAGTCTGCAGTTAGTGGTGGTGGAATGAACTGCATTACACTGAGAGGCCTTGTAATATTTTTAATCCTCCCCTTTAGACAAATTCAGATGGAGACAGAAACAAAAATATCTCAATAAACTTTTAAGCCTCAGAAAGAATGGATGTATTGCAGGAATAATATGTTAGATGGCGTTCGATTGTAAAAGTGTACAAAATAAGCTAAAATAACTTGTGGCTGGTCTTTGAATGAAAATGGACAAACATATGAACAACTGAATTTACTGGGTGTTGTATATTTGCAGTCTCAGACTGAGATTCATGGTGCTGACGGTAGACAAAGCTGTCTGGCCAATATCCAGCATTTAATAAAAGTCTAATATATACTGGCAAACCATTATGTCAAACCCTGATTTTAATGATCATCATAAAACAGTCACATCTTTTTAAATAATGGATAAGTGAGAGAAAAGTGAATTAAGAATATTTCTTCCATTGTAAATGGAATGAATGCTGTAAATTAAACGAGTTACCCCTCCAGAATTGTGACCGATTATATTCAGATTTAGTCTTTGTCAGTGAAGTCCCATGATCCTTGCTTGTATTACAATGTTAATACGGCCTTAAACTAACTTGCATCACTGTTACTCAGACTTAAGGTGAATTGGTTGTCCCACACTTTGATGAAGTCATTCAAACAAATGTCTAGAAGCACAAAGATGGTGAGGTTGGACAGTCAGGTAAACGTTTAATATCTCATCATTCCACATCAGTTCCCTCATTTGCACTGAGCTCTGCGTGACTTGCAATGACTCAGTAGGATGCACCTGCTCCTGGTCTGGCAAGGAATGGAAAGAGTATCTGGACAATAACAATGTTATTTTTTGTCTTCATAAGGACAAAATCAGGTACATATAGTGGTACACAGGTATACAGGTGAAATTATTCAATGTAAGGGAAGTTTATCTGAGCCATCTGCTCATATACAGAGATTCTCTAGTCTTATAGTGGAAGAATAAAGCATTTAGTATATCCTAATTGCAATGTCAGCAAATCAAGGCACACATTTATCACTGCATCTTTGTTTTTTGTTGCTAAATCCTTATATACTGTGTGCTAAATTCATCTGGGATTGTTATAAATGCAGTGTGCATTCCCCCGTTCTACTTGCAATGCTTCCATCCATGTTTCCTTTCTGAACAAAAAACATCTTGGTTGCTAGAAAATTGCTTCAGAAAGCAGAATTTGGAAAAGGTATGTTATTTCCATCTATACAGTGTGTCATTGGCAGCAGATCACATTTTAGCCACAGCCGTCTCTATTCCCAGTGGCCCCGGAGCAAACCAATTCTTTTGTACATGCAATGTTGATAGCAACTTCTGATGATATTTTTGATTGTTGTGTATTCCAGGTGCACTTTTGCCAGCCAGTGGAAACCACAAAGGATGCACAACTGAACACCATGCCAGCGACAAATAAATTGCCTGAAATGGAAATCAGCAGGTGTTTATGCAGCCAAATAGGAGAACATGATGAGATGAAGAAAAACTCTCTGACGCTGTTCTGCCTCTTTAAACTCTGCAGCACAAACTAGAATATTAATCCCAACGAATTCTTACATCATTTTTTTTTATCATGATGGGAAGTTAAGTAACCATGAGGAGAATATTTTAGATGCAGATCTCATTGAATTTGCATTACATAACACATTAGCATAAATAAGCTGCTGTTTTACCAGTCTTCATTTGTGAGAGATGTAGTGATTTAACCATGTTGTTGTGTAGGTCATCTTTTCCACCACTTTGTTCCTGACTGAAATATCAGTCTTTCATGACATTTACATTCATGGTCCTCAGTGGGACAATGAATGCTAATGACTTTTCCGTTTGTGGTTTTGAGTGAAATGTCTTAACAACTACTGGATTTTATTTATCTATTTACCAGGGATCACACAGGTAAACACTGTCACGTGCGGATAAGTAGCGCAACAGATCTTCTATCTGAATACTAGAAGGAGATTGATTGACATGAAACTGTTCATTTGCTCTCACAGATTTTCTTCCACCCTTGACAGGTTGGGCCAATCACAACCATTTCTCTAAAATGGGGCAGGTTTACAATGACAGCTAAAGCATTTTCGTTAATAACCAAGATGGCTGTCACTGATGTGGAGAATCCACTGATTAAAGATCTGCCCATTATATTTTCTGGAAAAGAAAAACAAGCAATTACACTTAAAGTGTTTTATACTATGGATGGCATGTGTTTGCTACCAAGAGGTTTTGGTTGTAGCTCAATTGCATCCAGAGTCAATTTGGACTGTGACTGTTGACAACTCTCCTTGGAAAACTGAACTGAGGGGTTCCAGAGCCATTCACGAATGAAAATTGGGCTACAGGTGTAACTGATCAAATTCAAAACTACCACATTTCATTTCGCTGAGATAGTCCCAGTATCCTGGCATTGTGCATGCTGGGTCACTGGGACACTTGATGGAGCTGAGTCATTGCTATCAAAATTTGTTTCACCAGTATTTTTCCTGCTGTGACAGATCAAAATCTCTGCTGTAAAAAATGTCCAGTGCGGCACAAAAACAACACAGTTGCCAATGTTAGCACCAAATTGACAAAATAACAACCTACAGATTCAAATTTCAACTTGAAACTACTGTTTCATGTCTTTTCAGTCAGTCTTTTCGTGATAAAAATTATCATGCTCACCTTGACTGAGATCTTGCCTTCATCCTTGGGTAAATGTGCTGCTAGGAACCAGTCTCCAGGGAGCGGGCTGGTCACGTTGAATGCTCCCGTTGTGCGATTTGGAAGTGTCCAGGTCAGGGTCACAGCAAAGGATCCTGGGACAACTGTGTCCCGGGGGAAGCGGGTGTACAAGGGGTTGATTACTGGTGGAGCCCCAGACCTGAAGTACCTATTAATCGCAAAGCCAAAATCCAATCGCTGTTACGGCTTAATATTTCCATAAACAACAGATGCATCTGCCAAATATGAAATTCATCCATAGGAACAGCTGACAACATGAGCACAGATGGCATCTCCTATTTAAAATTCAAATAATTCAAATCCAAAACATTAATAATCATATCCAGTTCTACACATTTGAATGTGATAACCGCATCATTCACAGCATCACAGGAACATAGAATAGTCACCTGAGATACCGGCTTTCATGACAAATACTAATCACCAACCATGATAAAAAAGTAGACTAAAAGTTAAAACTAAAAGCTAAATGCAGCTAATTACTTTTACAGTAGTTTCTCCTGCTCAGGGTTAATGGGCTGCTATAACCTTTTCCCCAAAGGTAACGTATATTAGATCTATTTATACCCTGCAGAAGGAGCAGAACACAGCGTCTTAGCATATCTTAAAAGCAAAAGAAAAACAAAAGAGAGGCTTCACTCATTGTCTTACACAGTCACATTACGGTTTGGACAGCTGTCTCCAAATGTTCCCCCTTGCTCCTTGAAGGTGATGAGGTTCCATACGGCCATCATGGTGTCGTCAGGCACATTGAAGTGGAACAGTTCCACACTGGCGAAGGAGTTGAAAGCATTCAGTTTACGAGGCGTACGGGTGAAGTATTCAGTCACAAAAAGGCAATCTGTATGGGGCAGAACCAGAGGAAATGAAAGGTTAACTCAACAAAATCAACAAAACAAAAAGGAAAGCTGTACTAGCAGCAGTGGTGAAGTATCTCAGCACAACACAACAACGCTTTTCAGCTAAATGCTAACGTCAATGACAGGTTCACAGTCACATGCTGATATTAATGCTACAATGTTGACCATGTTTACTGTCTTGCTTTATCGTGTTAGCATGTTGAAATATTCACAAAAACAATGCTAACATGCAATTGATAAGCAGGTACAATTTTTACCTCAATAACCATCATCATGTTATAGTGTTAATATGCTAACATTTGCTAATTTGCACAAGTCATGTCATGCTGAGGTTTAGGGTATTTAACCATAAACCAAATTTGAATTTTGACCTGATGATGGAGTGAAAGGTCAAAGGATCATCAAAGTAATTTGGATTCATCCTCTGAGGACCATGAGTGTCTCTACCATATTTTGTGCCAATCCATTTAGTAGATGCTGAGATATTTCACAAGATAAGTGATAAACTTGACCTAATGGCAGCACTAGATAAAAAACCTTTAAAATTCACCCTCTGGAGGCCATAATATCTGTATCAGATTGCATTGAAAAACACCCATTAGATGTTGAGAGATTTGTGCTGGACATGTCAACTGGTAGACACATTGTTATCCAGACATGCCATGGCGAGGTGTGATGAAGACTTTTGCTTATAAAGAAAAAACATTTTCTGATTTTGCTGTACTATGATTCTTGTAAATAGAACAGAGGCATCAGCAGTCTGTCTGTCTTCAGTCCATAATGACAAGCTTTTCCCAGAAAACTGCTCGTGGAGAGCTACATCATCTAAATACGTAATCTCAGACTTTAACTCCTTTTAAAGCAGCTGAGGGAAATGCATGTATGCAGGCTCACTCGCGTCCTCTGCATAATGTCAAATCCTTGGATTACATCCACCTAAGGCTCTGCATATAAAAGTGGCAGGTGTAATCTGCCATATTACCTACACGAGCTAGGTTGGGCAAGTGAGCACACCCAGCAGGTGGGCAAAATCTGGGGGAAAGTGTGTGATTCAGTTAATTGCTATACCAGAATATATTGCATCTCTTTGATAAGTGTTATTATAGCTACAAAGAATGCACCTGTTTTAGATGGGCACAACGTGCAGACACCTTGATATTTCATTGGAGGAGAATGTTTTCTATCTGTAGCACACTCCCTTTGTGTTTGTTCATGGTAACCATTTCTAACATCTGTACTCGGAAAGCTGTGATGATGTCTTCCCCTGTTTTCTTTCTTTCAGGGTATAATTTGTCTCCCCTGCAATTTGTGCAAAAGTAGTACAAAATTTCGCACTACTGTTTTGAGTGTGCAATGAAAAGCAAGTGCCTTTAAAAACAGCATGAGCCCAATTCATTTAAGAGTTGCAGCATGAGGCAGTAAGCAAGCTCACTGTACTAATGCTGTTATTTGCAGCTGCATGTTTTGCTATTACTTCTGCTTTTCACCTTGATGATGATAGGGAGTACAGAAAACCAAGTGACCCTCTACAGTGACAAGGCGCAGAGGCGTGGATGCGTGAAGGAAAAGGTTTTCTTGGATGTGCAGTGTGTTCTAATGTCTGTTAGTAAAAAGAGAAAAATAGCTCTGTTCGGCTCCTCTCCCCCACTCTATTACCCGTCCTCAAAGCTTGCGCTGGCTCTCACCTATGGAGGCAATCTTGAATACTAAAAGCATAGAATAAGGAGGCAGAAACTCAGAAGAATGAAGCAGTCTTACTGTCAAGAGCTAAAGCCTAAACCCATACAAAGCTCCCAGCCTTCTTCTAGTCTACTATCTGCATTATAAGTGAGCCTTCTTTACTTTTAAAGTGCACCATTGCCCTTTTATTACATGGATACCTGTGACCGAGGCTGAAGAACTGGTCATTTGTCATAGATTTGGGTGCTTTAAACCTGATGGACTACCAAATGTACTGCTTGTATGATTACTAAGAAGCTGAGGGGGTTTCTTCTAGCTACAGCTAGGACCACTAAAAGTTAATGACATACTTCTTCGTGCTCAGACAGATGTTAGTTGGCAAATTTTGCAAATCTGTATATAAGATTGGATATGAATGGTGATTAGATTATTCAAGAAATCTTTAAATGATCACAAAGTGCTTAAGAAAATGACTGTTGAGTAAAAGGGGCTCGGATCCCCAAAGGGGGTTATGAAATTATTACTGGGGGTAGAACCTAAGAAAGTCAAAACCTTTGCTACATAATAGCAACAAATGATGTTTATTTGTCAGACTGCTCTCCGATATTTGCATTTTTGTAGTATTACCTATTCAGCATACAAAAATTATTCAAATGTTATTCAAATCACTCATCTGCTCACAACTCAAAGACCTGCACCCTGTGGGATTTGTAAGTAGGTGTTCTGCTTTGTATTAAGGTGTCACAACAGAAAAACTTGGGAACCAAGTTTCAATAGACATTTTGGTATGTCGCAATGCCAGCCAGAGATCATGTACCAAAATGTAGCCAGTTAATAAAATTGCCAGTACATTATTTTTATTTTTAATCATATTTCAGCTGCAATGTATGTGAATGGATTGTAAGTATTCTGAAACTGGGTACATTAACTTGGGTGTGGGTATTACTGAGTAATGTGTCTCAACCTTACGTTTGCAAGATTTCACATGTTGCTGTTATGATTTATCATGTCTTGTAATGTATAAGATACATGTAGGTGGATATAGTTACACTAATTTGAAAAGACAGGCTTCATCGCAAACATCTCAGGACCTGAGGTTCTGAAACCCACGTGCCAAGGCATTATTTGAAAATCAGATTAATGAACTTTCATATCTAATTTCAAACCCAAAACCACAAAAATAAGATTCTGCAGAGGAAGTCTATCAAAAAAAACAAACAAACAAAAAACAGTTGTGAAGAGCCCAACAGCCACACTCTATAACAACCCTTAATGTGAATGTGTACATGTGCAAAAATACCTAACTACCTGTGTTTGTTTGCCACCTAAATAAAGACATTTTCTTTGAAGATAAAGGCAGCAGAGTGCTTATAGGATTTCTTACAGCACGGTTCTGAATTCCATAATCTCTTCAATGAGCGCCTCCCAACCACTGTTTTACTCTGTTAGAGGCTTAATATAGACATAATCCTGCTTTTTGTCATCTCAACTACAGATTTATCCTTTAACACTGAGCTGGATCATCTTTAAACTTTATTTTTTGGAACGGCAAAGGTAAAGCCTGCTTTGAAATTGCTCATCATCTTGTAGGATTTTAAAATCTTGAAGAAAAAAAAAAAACACTTGTAAAAGAGGAGCCATTTTTAACGACAGAATTTGTCATTAACAGCCAATCAATTCCCCCCCGGTCAAACACACTCTATCCTCTGCTTCAGCACCCAACAACAAGAACAAACGCCTCAAAAATCACACACAGCCGTAATGATTGTTAGACCCTCCACCGTCCATAACCTCGCAGACATCAACACCAGAGCTGTCAAACATGAAACATTTACGATTCATACAAATCTCAACGTTCAGACTAGAGTAGATAAACTGACAGTCCCAGCTGAGCATCAGGGCAATGACCAGCCAAATAAACATCAGCAATTTCATAAGAAAAAAAACATTTAGTTCTACATTTTGCGTGAATAAACCCAAGTGGCTCCCAAGAAAGCAGGGGAAAGAGGGTAAAGCAGTGAACTGAGCCTTCATCTTCAACAAAGATTGACCAAAACTGATGGAGCAAAAAAAAGCAACAAGTCTGTCAAGGGACTGCAACATCCTGAGGAAGACCTGTAAGGTCTTCGGTGACCAGTCAGTACAGTGTGTGCTGTAGGTATGGATTCATCGCTGTCAGACAATTGAGCACCAAGGCTTTTGCTCCATGGCTTTGTCTTGAAGCAACAAAGATGTGTGGGTGAAAAACAGGCAAAAACACTACACTGCACTACTGCCTACATACGATTTTTTTTTTTTTTTTTTGAAAAGGGAAATAATTATACAGAAGAAAAATAGTAGACTGCTGTACTTTTTGGTCACATTTTATGATAAAGGGAGCCTTGAAGGGATTTTAAAGACTTAAAGGTAAATTATCCAGTTAAATCTGTTCATGTTCAATCCATCCTTCAATTACATTATTAGTATGTAGTACACATTTAAAAAAACAAAAAAAACCACAAAAAAAAAACACGGTTTCACTTGAAAATCGCCTTAATTGCGCGATGAATCTGGGCACATTTCTGCACTATGCCAGCGTGTCCTAAATTGTCTTTGCCCTCTTCAACAAAGCAGAACAACGGCAAACAAACAGAGATGCGAGCAGAGGCATCAAACAACGAGACGCGTCCAGCCCCGTACGTTTTCTTGTGGCCACATTCAGCCCCTCCAGGATCGCAGCCTACAGCCCATAGGAGCATCTGTCAAGTCGGTGTGTCGCGTGCCATAATTAGCAGCAACCTTGCGCCCGTGCGTCACGTATCCGAAGCCAGTCTGTGCTCATGAAAATACAGTTTTTTGTCGGTGACCATAAAGCGGCAGCCGTGGATGTTTAGTTTTAGGTGGTGTGTGTTGTCTGTGTATGCGTGTGTGTGTGCGTGTGTGTGTGTGTGGAGGTGGAAGGGGGGGGTCTGAATTCAAACCAGAAGCGGGATGCGGTCGCCGCCGATGCCGCTGGTGGAGGATTTCAGCACCCCCGACAAAAGGAACAGCTCCCCGTGAACCGCAGCCGCGCGCGGAGAACGGAAACCACTCACCTCCGAGAGCGCAGAGATAGGTGTAAACAAGCACGAGGAGCCTCGGAGGGCTACATCCTGAGCCCAGGCGCTCCAGTTGCCACATCGTTAAAAGCAAAATATTTAGTAGAGGGCTACAGCCCGGGTGCAGTTCTCAGTCGCTGTGCTGGTCTACATTTTTTCAGGGTTTTTTTTTTTTTTTTTTTTTTTTTTTTTTTTTTTTTTTGCCAACGACCAGCTGTTTGTACATGACGTAATGCAGACGACGACGGGACAGCGCCTCCTCTTCGGCTTTGATTTGACAACCTCAATATGTCGACTTATTTCATTGGACCTTCGGCCCTGTCAGTCCGGGAACGATGCAGACGTCGAATGCACCACAAAGCTCGTCACATCGGCGTCCGGACCATCACACACACACACACACACACACACACACAGGGGCCAAGTGAGGAGCATAGAGGCGGCTGCTGCCCCCGGAGGCTGCAGCCCCCCTCTCCCATAGGACCCGGGACAGAAAGTTGGTGGGTGGGGTTGGGGGTGAAAATGCAGCATCTGACCTGATCTGATCCTGTGCTCTCAGATACATGTTTCCTGGGAGGCAGCGGCGTTCGTCTTATTGAATATGCAGCTTCTCCTGCACTGCAGTGTCATTCAATTTCAATTGCAACAAAACGGATAAAACACTTCCCCCAGTGTATAAGTTGGAATTATTAAGCCCTGTGCGTGTGTGTTTTGTGTTTTCATCGTGTTAATCCCCTGTGAGCTCTTTAACAGCTCAAAAACGTACTTATCTTATTTTCCTAATTTAATCTCAATTGCTTTTAAACACGATTTTGAACCGTTGTTAACAATCTTTAAGAATCACATGTATTTGGTTTTCTGTTTGTTTAACAATAATTTGAGGTCTAATTGAATCCAAATATAAAGCTACTATATGAACTGTAGGATAACATTTATTTGTTTTGGCAAATCAAGAAGAATATATAAGAATATATATTTATTCATGACAAGCCCATATAACACATAGAAATGTTTTGCTTTCTGGTAATTTCTGGTAATTTCTTATTTTATATATATATATTTAAGTCTAGTTTGTGTCAACAGCAAGGGTAAGATTTGATTTTATTCAGGTGCAAAGAAAAGAATAAAGACTGCACTGAAATGAAAATAAAAAGGTGTCAAAATTGCAAATTGCATTTTTGTTCAAGTCATAAAACTACTCTTACAATACAGTGGCAAATGGGGATCTTAATAACACTAAATCTAAACCTTTCCCTGCTACATTAATGCAACACTAGAACTATGGTTTTGTGGTTGGAGGCTATGCCTCCACCAACCAGTCAAGTTTTAGGAAATATGGTCATATCTTCCCTTTTGTTCCTGGGTTACAGCACTGAATAATGGCCAGAAGTCTTTACCAGATCATTATGTGTCATAAGTCACAGTGAAGTTGACCTTTCACCTAAAGGATATCAAATGCCTTTGCTTCATTATTTTATCGTACTAGACATTTGTGTTACATTTCGTCAGTTAGCATATGAATTCTTGAGTTAGGGCCAAAAACATGTTTTGTGAGGTCAAGGTGACCTTTGACCCTTGACCACCAAATTTTAATTGGTTCATCCTTGAGTAACAAGTGAGGGTTTGTGCTGAATTTGAAGACATTCCCCCAAGGTGTTCATCATATATCGCATTCACAAGAATGGGAGAAATGTGAGGTCACAGTGACATTTGACCTCCAAAATCTAATCAGTTCATCCACAAGTCCAAGTGAGCGTTTGCACGAAATTTGAGGAGATTCATTCAAGGCGTTTTTGAGATATCACATGCACAAGACAGGGACATACAGTCAACCCCAAAAGACAATGCTCTTGGCCATGGTCGTCGCCGTGGCATCAAGTGTCCAGCTGACTTTGAAATTTGACACATCTCTCTCATGTACAGCAGGAGATGGCAGACTTATTGGGGGGAAAAATTGAATTTTTCACCAATGTCTGCATCAGACAATAATCCATTTCCCCCCAGGAACTGGACATTAACACTGACTCAAATTCTCAGCCGTGATTATTTTTAGGCTGTGGGGTGACTCCAACATGAGTCACAACTGTCCAAGCAGATCTGTCAGACGGTGAATGAGCCCCTGAAGCAGGTTGGGTATAATATTTTTGACAGAAATTAAACATTAAACTGAACTGTCGGCACTGAATGAATAACAAATGGCTGAAGGTTAAAATGATGCAGAATTTCACATCCAAACAACTTGTTGACTTAAAACAAACAGCACACAGCACTTATTTTTCAGGTAAATTATTTCACAATTAAGCAACCTGATCTTAAACCTAGTGTCTGCATTTAAACAACTTTATAGGCAGTAAAGTCACAGTGAGCCCCACAAAAGCCATATAACCAAGTTCTTCCTTGCTCTTTGCAAAGTGATTGGACAATTAGATTTTTCTGATCTTTAAAGGAGGGAAATATTCCACTTACCCTTCTCTGCAGGTCGGAGTGAGTTACACAACACAGAGTGAATATCAACTCAATAACAAAAGAAACCTACTCAAGAATAAGAGCTTTTATTTTGTTGTTTGCCTTAACTGGAGGAGTGTTGTCTTAATAAACCTCAGCAGTGAAAAGTAATAAAAATGAGATGGACTGCGAGAAGTGGTCCTGACTAAGACATATGGAGTACAACGTTCCTGTCACTTTGATGAGGACATGAAAACAACGGAGTAAGAAACTATTTCTCTTTGTTTTGACGATGCATCGCAGTGATAACCGGCATATTGTATACTGTTGGCAGCAGTCAAAGTTTACTCTGCGGTCTTCTTCAAAGTTGTAAAGCCCGATCCCCTGGATACCACGACCCACGCATAGCAACCCATCGCGTCTGGCTGGACTCGCTGTTAAAATACTGCAATACTCAGCTCAGCTAGAATGCAGCTTCATTGTGTCTGACTGAAACAGCCCGTAGTATCCGCCTTTAGCTCTAGACATAATTTACCCCTATAATACAGAGATACTTGAAAGATGCACAGCATTGAATGGATTTGACAGGATAAGTCTTAGGAGCCCTTTTAAGTTTGGATGCACAGCCTGCACATAGCTGTTAATGTACCTGTCTGCCTGGAAACCTGTCCTAATAGCCTTTCAATGTGTAAATCCTCCAGGCTGTGAGGTGTTGTACGAGCTCAAAGCCAAAATAGTAGATGGAAAGCTTGCCAAATATTCTGTTCAGACAAAAGGACAGTCTCACCTCTCTGTAAATGCAGACCTGGAAGCCACCTTGTGAGCAATTATGTCTGTAATTAGGAGCAGACGTGGTCTTTGAGAAAAGTTAGATCAGTTTTGACACCAGAAAGTCTGAGTATGTTCATCTGTTTCCCCCTGACTGATCAACACATTACCTTTCCCAGGTCTCCCAGTTTCTGTTCTCTTTTGCACACATTGAAAACTTGAAAGGCTTTCATGAATCATTAGGTCTCAATGTCACTAGCAAGTTTTGCTTATTTCAATAAACTAAACTTTTAAAATGGGTTCATGCTGTTTGGTAAAGCCTCCCACAGTGACATTTGGTGGAAAAAGATGAAGGCATAACTAGCAAACCAGTTTGGAAAATTGGTGGTAGGAGGTGGTGGAGGATGTGTATGTGTATGTGTGTGTGTGTGTGTGTGTGGGTGGGTGGCACTCAGGCATACACACACACACACACACACACACACACACACACACACACACACACACACACACACACAGACAGACATCATGGCCCGAGTTATTTCTGCACTCCCTAAGGTGAGGCTCTCCACAGCCTCAGTGTACCAACCACACAGTCATACACAGAGAGGCATGAAGGGCTTCCAGTTACGCATTTTAACCAGCTGGCTTCATAGGAAGACATTCAAACATTCGAATCCACAGCTGCAGCCAATCCAAGGCCCCAGAAAAGTGGAGGACAAAAATTTAACTTGTTGCCAGAGTGAACTCAGATGTCCTATACCAATATGTGAGCATACCAACTGCGTGCAACATGTTCAGTTCAAGAGATAAATTGACAAAAGGGAAAAGGAGGGAGGGAAAGAAAGGGAGACCAGCTGGTAAAGTGAAGCACTCTCCCTTTGCAGCTCAGCTCTATAATACCACATCCTATTCCTGCTTGCTATGACAAAATGTTTACACAATAATAAAAATGACAAAAAACAGAAGTCTAGTATAGAAGGTGTAATAAAATCATTAGTATCTGTAGATGAGAGATAAGCGTGAATTACAGAAAACTGCATTTAGGTTGGACATGTTAAAAAACCTTTACTTTGCTGTGATTTTCGTCAAAACAGCTGCTCCGTCAATATGAGAGCACCAGTATGTTATCTGAAAAGCACTTAGCTTGGAAAATGTCAAGTGTGGATGTACCATCCCTCTGGGATTTAGCAAGTGAGATATTTATGGCTAAACAGTGCCCCCTTATGATCTTTTTTTCCTCTATCGGGTACAGTTAACACTGAGAAAGAGTAATAGTAGAATAAAAAGTCGGCACATCTAAGTTCACATTTTCACATTTTTTAATTCACCATTTACAGTACTTAAAAAAATCCAATCCACCAAAAGGAGACCGTTTTATAACTATATTTGGGGGATGCTGGGATATTAACAGTTAAGGCACAAACCAGACAGTGGAAATGTCCTTTGCGTAGTGTTTTGTTTCTTTGTTACTCATAATCTGATGACACATTAGAAATAGAACTACAAAAACTAGAATAAGTACAGTACAAGTCTGGAAAGGAGAGGTCCGCACCTGTACAGGCCAAATGAAAATTACATCCTGAATACGCCAAAGCGTGTCTTCTTCGTTGGTGCATTGAGTGCTGCACTGAGACTCAGGCCTAAAACCAGGCGAGTATCAGCAGGATCAATAATCCCGTCATCCCACAGTCTGTAAAAAGAAAGTGCATCATTGTATTAGATGATACATTATACCTCACTCACTCACTCATTCATGCATTCATTCATTCATGATGCTTCTTGCAGCATTTGTGCACATCTATTATCAGTGACTTGAATTGGAAAGATTTCGAGTCTCCTCTCCCTGAATAATTTGTTCATTTAGCTACCACTAATATACTCGTAGAGTTTTCTTGCATCATCTTCAGATGTGCTTTTTTCCACAAGCCTGATCCTATTTTCCACCATCATCCAAGATCAAAGCATCAATTTCTGTGATCAAATGATCTTGATCCTTCTATACCATACTAATGGCTACCTTGTAGATTTTAATTATATGAAAAACCTGCAATTATTTTTTTTATTTCAGGAAATTGTAATGTAAGAAATAGCATTTTTTTATTCTAAATGAGTGTATTACAAACCTGCTCTGAAAAAAAGTCACATACAGATCCTTTTTACAGATTTTACTTTTACTTTACTACATTTACAATTTCTCCATGTCCCTACAAGTCTATAAATGGCCTCTGGGGCTGCAGCTCACAATTATTTTTAATATCATTTACTCTGCTTATTTTCTCAATTAATGAATTCATCATTTAGTCTATAAAATGTCAAAAATAATGCAGCTGCAGCTTAATAATAATTAAGCTGCTTCTAATTTTGGAAACTCCAAAGTGATGTCTCTGAAATGCTGGTTCTGATCAACCATGACTCCAAACTCCAAAAACTGATTAACATATGAAACAAAGAAAAACTGCAAATCCTCACATCTGAGAATCTTAAACTAGCAAATATTTTGATTTTTTTATGTGAAAAAATGACTGAAACAATGAAATTAGGTGACTATTTGTTGTGATGAATTGTCTAGTTGTTGCAGCTCTAATGGCAAGCAAGATTTTGAGTCAACCAACATTTTTGTCTCTCCTTAAGGCAAAACACATCAGTATCCCCATTTCCTGTTGGTAACCCTTCAAGATATGTGTTACTGGCTTATATTTATAAAGTCATCCTAAGGATCATGGCAGGTGGAGGCGAGCTTTATCTTGACAAGACATGTAGCAGTATTTTTTTCTAACTCACCCAGGCACTTTCCTCATTAGAAAAATATATAACCTGCCTAATTTTAGCACTTGAATTGTCTTTCAGCATTGCAACATGTACACACAATTTTCCACCAGATGATTGCTTGTAAGAACTCCATCATCTGATATGCGCTCTGCTCACATGCAGCATGAAAATAGCCCACAGGATTTAATGAAAAGCAAAGATGGCTCATATTAACGAAACAACAGGGCATCATGATGGAGGAGAAACACACTTCAAACGCGTCACAGCATCAGCCCTCGTGCATGAAGTCTTTCTTTTGGCTTCTTGGCTCTTGGATGAGCAGGATCACATGACGTGTTGGAATGATTAAAAATAAATTACAAATGAAATGCTGGTGGCCTGTTTGTACACCTCTGCCGAATATTGTCATTCCACAGAGGACAGAACCTTATCTCTAAGTACCAATGTGTAAAACTGAGATGACATACTGACTCATACAGCTTTTCAGAGCCTCCTATTACTGCTCATGTGGACATGAGGTAGAATGAATCGTGGCTTACCGGGCACTAGAGAAGTATGGGCTGCCTTCCTCTTCAAACCGCCGCACTATTGGTTCCTTCATGGCAGCCTCTTGCTCTGCTGTGAACTGCGAATAAATCAGTGCAACAACAGAATTGATAGCTTTGCTAAGGGTGGGATGAATGAAGGGAAAAAAAAAAAAATCACAAAAAAATCTTTTACAATCATATCCATTTAAACACAGCGCCACGAGGACCTGCGTCAATGGGATTTTTAAGGCAAATTCATTTGTCATGGAAGCTGGCTTCCTTGGCCTGAAAATAATGAGTCCATCCTTGTGAAAATACTGACTGTAATGAAAAATGCTGAGCGATTGCTGTACCTCAAGATGTGAAGCAATGCAACTCAACAACAGCCAAAACTACATCTTCCAAAATAAGCCTAAAGTTGAATCCACACATTTATTTATGAGAAACTAATTTAAGGCTGCAATAAAAGTTTATTTCCATTACCAATTACTTTTTCTTTTTCTAGTAGTCAATCTGTCCAAAAGAATAACATTTCCCTCAGCCAAAGGTAACCTGTTTTGATTTGAGTTTTAGCCTAAAACCCCAAAATGAGGAGTTTTGTGTCAAACATGACAAAGAAAATCCTGATGACTGAGAAGCTAAAACCAGCATACAATTTTTGTTGATTGGCTCATCGATTCATTGAATAATCATTGCAGCTCTAAACTGATTATCTTAGAAGATATTATATATTGCAGCTGCTGTACCATCAATAGTTTGGTGCTTTCAAGGACAAAATTACCTGGCAACTGACTGTACACTGTATGTTGGTTAAAGACACCGTGACATTTTTAAGTCAAAATCCCTGTAATTTTTCTTCCTCTTAAAATGTTGGGATGGTTTTCATGACTAATCTTCAACCCGAGGGAAGTTGCATTTAATTTATCCAGTCAAATGCGATTCGGTGCTATGCCAACCTTTTCCATCACGTAAAGACACATTTCAGCATTAGCTTGTGGGTTACAGAAGGTAGCGTGATGACATGGGTCAGAGGTGTGTGTTTGACAAAAAAATTTGTTGTGTTTCACCCTCATCCACCTCCTCCTGATCCAACAATGAGGGTGAAGGAGGTGTGGGTGGCGGGAAACAGTCTTCTACAGCTTTAGTGTCTTGTTGCTGCAGTCACACTGTATTGGATCGCCTACCTTTGAGCACACTTAACAAATACGTCACTTTACAGAAGATAAGGATGTACCAGCTGAAGGAAAGGAGTTATGGGAATTGTGTACTTCATGAACTTTGTTTTCAATGCGACTGTTGACAACATCGACAAAAACAGTTTAGAGTCCAACTGCGAAGACAAGTGGAACAAAAAATGAGTGTATTTGAAATGTATAAAATAATTCACCCATAATTAGTTTTTGACACCTTTTGGCATTTCAATGCTTTATATTGTTAAACCATCTTAAACACTGATTGAAACGCCTGCCATCAGGGTACAGATATGAGGTGTCATTCTGAAGCTATTAAGGCACTCTTAATACACCCATAAAAGCATACCTCACACAGTTTAATTACATCTATTTGATGACTGAACTATTCATCACTTCACACTGTTATAGTTTTAACCCTCTAGTAAGTGCCATGTCAAACCATTACTAAAAGAAAAGTGTCTTTCATAATGTTTATGCTTTTGGCAGCAAATCCACCAAAGCTAATTTAAGCCTTTCCAGTGAAGCGCACACAGGATGAATAATGTCAATCATTACCTCCTTTCCTTCGCGTGCCCTCTGATCCTTAGTGATGGTGGCCAGGACGGTGGCGGCCTGCTCACCGCCCATTACAGAGATTCGGGAATTTGGCCACATGAACAGGAATCGTGGGCTGCGAGAGGAGAAACAGAAAGCGTTTCCTAAACCAGACCAGCCTGCTACACTACAGATAAACTAATAATACAATGCAAAATTAATCTGCAGAAATGTAATACCAAATGACGACAGCTACAGCAGAAACAGGACCTAATAGTGCAGAGCTATTTAAGCAATCCAAAATAATTTATTAAGTCTTTTCCAAAATCTAAATCAATTTGTTAACAATTTGTGGAAAACAAAAAGGAGCATTGAGTGAGCCTGATGATAAAGGGTTAACTTAATTTAATCTTTCATTTTAAAAATAGCTTAAACTACGAAAGTATTCATATAATATAAAGCATAATATTTTTATAAATAAATAAATACCATGTATTGTACATGGCAGTTATGAGTGTGCACACAACAGAAACAAAAAAACAAAAAAAAAAACAAAACTGTATAAGGCTTTTTGTTTACCCAGAGGGAACTGCACAACATCTGATGAACCCCCCTCATTTGACAATTTATGATAATCTCTTCAGGGCCTGTTGGGCCCTGAAGAGTATAGATACTGTATCTCTGGTTCTGCTGCATTCATGTTGAACCTTTTTTTTTTTTTTTTTAACTGTCCATCATGAGTCCGACAATGTTATGGGAGCCAGAAGAGGACTCTTGGTAAGGATCCCTTGTCTAACACACTATCAACGCCATCCCATTATTCTCTGTCTTATTGTTCCTATAGAAGCACTTCATATAAAGCAAGAGTAGCAGTTGGTGTCAGAATATTCTGACTGTAATGCGTGTTATTAATATAAAACCTGTTTTTATTGAAATGAATTAAATCTGAAAAGCTCTTTTCTTGCTCTTACAAAAGGTCACTTCCACATACCTATAAAAATTCAAGGGCACTAGTTTTCTTTTTCAACACAGAAACTAAAAAAAAAAAAAAAAAGACAAGCACAGTGGACTTTTTTCAATCAATTAAATTATTCAACAGAAACAGCTAATGAGCTTCATTTTTGGGTAACAGAACGTGACCAGGCCTGCATGTTCCCAGTGCTGTCGCAGACCTCTCATCAACCTTTTCATACCTGTAGGCCCTGCCGCACATGCCGTAGTTTCCTGCACCGTAGGAGCCTCCAATGATAACAGTAATCTTGGGTACATTGGCACAGGCGACTGCGGTTACCATCTTGGCTCCATCTTTGGCAATTCCTCCTGCTTCATACTCTCGACCCACCATGAAGCCTGAGATGGAGATGCGGAAGAGAGATTGCAAATAAAAACTGGGTTGACTTTGCGAGAGTGTGTGCTGTTTATCTCAAGGGAGAAAGTCTGAGTGTGTTAAAAATAAATTATTAATGACTAAAACTGAGATTGTTGAGAAAGGTTTGTACATCATATGGTCTGATAAACAGTAAATTATGCAATTCAATGCTACATACAGGGTTCATTATAGCCCCAAAGCCTTAAATCCCAGAAAAAGCCATAATAGTGACAAAATATTTTTCGTGATTATCAAACTCCTTCAATAATAATTAACGTCCTTGTAATACAGAAAACAAAGGAGAAAATAAAAAAACTCTCACATGAAGAGTTCCCACTAACCTGTTATGTTTTGTAGAAAAATAAGGGGAATGTTTCGTTGGCAACACAACTCGATGAAATGTGTCCCCTGAAAAGAAATGTACTATTCAATGAACCCAGAGGAAAAAAGCACAGACGTGTACTATGGCTAACTTAAAATTAAATGATAGGATAGTAATTATTTATTTTTCTTTGTTCTTCAATGAATAAGAATAGTAATTCTAATAAGAATATAAACTTTAAATGAACTTCCAGAAGAAACAGCAGCATACACACTGAACTGGTCAATGGCCAAAAACACTGAAATTAGCAATACTCTTAAACTCCCCAAATAGTCAAGTTCCTTGGTATCTGGTGACCAAATTGACAACTTATTTATGCTCATAAACCACCCTTCAAGTCAAGCGGCTTGCCTCACCTTAATCATCATCTTCATCTGAGGAGAGAAACTTATCAGTCTGAGAGGGAGGTCATCTGGCTTTAAACTGGCTTTGTATTTACTAGATTTTACTTTGGAATAAAGGAGCTGAATAGCCTTCAGTCTTGCCAGGGAAAACACACAGCACAACACAGGGCTGCCAGGAGCTATTGCACAGGCAAACAAGCACAAAAGACTGTGCACTGTGTGGAGACACCTCATTTCCATATACTTTGTATTACTGAATTACTGAGGTGTTTTCTTCATTTTGGCATTTACCTTTACTGGCTTTCTCTCAGTGAGGCAGCCTGCCTTGCATTGCAAAGTGTAAACAGAGGTTGGAGACAATGTGAGAGATGGCTGCCTATAAGAAACTGTCACTTGGTGACAAATGATCCATCAGTTTGTTCCCTAATGCATGCGCAACAATAGAAATTTAAGATTATCTCCGTTACCGCCCCCTTTCACAAACACAGATACCAGGGGAAAATCTTTTAACAACAGTTAGTATAATAGAAGCCCACGCATGTCTCCAGTGATGACAGCGTGTCACAAAAATGCATCTCGAAATGCAGGTGCTGTATTGATTTTTCCTGGATATACCCTCTGAGCATGTCTGTTTCACATCTGTGTCCATCTGAACCACTGTGTCAGTCTCTTTCGACAGTAATTACACTGATGAAATAACCAATGTTCACACTGTCACATTTAGACCACATAGGGAAAAAACTGAATCAAAGAAAAGTCTTTTTTTTTTCAAGTCAAGCTTATAATCTAATTCTAAATGTGTTTGAAAAACTTATTATTCTATAATCACAAATATAGCTCCCTTTCTTTCCTAAGGCTGCATAAAGTACAGCTCTGTTCACAGCAGATTGGCATGCAAATTAAGAGAATTATATTAAATGAAAATTATGATTGTCCCTTGTCCATAGTCTCTAAATGCTATGTTGTTACAATGCCATTCATCAGTGTACTCATGAGATGCCCCAGACAAGTGCAGTACGAGATCTTATTGTGTTATTAGTCTAGTAGTTGTTAGTCTTATTGTGGCACCTTGACTGTGAAGGGTCGGCACAAACCATCAATGAACACTTCCTCAAGAGAGAAATGTTGGTCAGTATTGTATGCAGCAGACGCATAACCAGTACAATGCTCTTTTGAAAACCCAACATAACTATTATGCTTTTTATACTTTACAGCATGCAGACCTTGTCTGTGTTTGTAAAAATCACACAATTCGAGTGTTTGTTGATTGTGAGAGAACACACTGAAGGGATATTGTGAACAGACATTAGGTACCAATATTAATTCTTTAGAGACACTTTTGCTGTTATCTTTGCGTACAAAGAGCATTTACCTTTTTTGCAGATTCTGAAAACAAGACTCCGTTGTTGCCAATGATCCCAACAGGGTAACCAAATATTCTTGAAAATCCTTGAGAAAGACATATTCGAAGTCAAATGGGGAGGTCGGTAGATTCCAGAGGCCAAAAAACAGATTTCTGTGTTGAAGACAAGGGAAAAAAGTTTTTGATTTCACCTACCTGTAACAAGAGTGTCTCCATAGAAAGCCTTGAACTCATCAAATTTGCTGCCGTCTACAATTCTGGCGATGACCTGCAATAAAATAAATAAAGTCAGAGAGTTAGAAAAGCCCGCAATGTCATTTCAAACAATTGGACTGGTAACAGAAAACAAGAATACAATGTATGTTTGTTTGTATATTATATCGGTTTTGTATGTTTGTATGTTTTGACACCTGTATGTATTAAAAGGCATGGTAAGCAATATTCCACAATTTTGTTTTGTTCTCAACAAATCCAAAGGCCAATGTCCATTCAACACCAATACAGATATAACTTTAAAATGGGTCACAAATATATAGTTTCCTTTTTTTAAAAAGTAAGCAAATTCCTAAACGTGCTGGACACTGTAGTTTTTAAATCAGACTTTTTTTCAAACTGTAGTAAGCAGTGCATTTGTTGGGGACAACTTTCAGCTGCAGACTTGGTGGTAGAAAATCAAAGCTACATGATGGAGTATGTCAGTGAAACAACAACAGTGAAGATTTGTGGCACTGAGGAATAAGGTACAGGGGTCTCGGGCTTTAGCTACAAAAACAAATGTCAGTTTCCTTTTCATAAGAACTGTTAAAGGGAAGATAAA
The DNA here is from genome assembly GCA_038496675.1 of Rachycentron canadum. Taxonomy (NCBI): domain Eukaryota; kingdom Metazoa; phylum Chordata; class Actinopteri; order Carangiformes; family Rachycentridae; genus Rachycentron; species Rachycentron canadum. The sequence continues at coordinate 7,121,255 of CM076654.1, forward strand.
TATATAATGTCGAGAGACTGTTTCCTTAAACAATTTTTACTTGAGCAATTTAACTTCAGTGATTTAAGGCCAGTTTGTGTTGAAAAGGCTATTACAGCATAAGAACTCCTATAAAGAGGAAGCAGTCAGTTGATCTTGCATCTTAAATGGACTGCCAATACTGCTGCACTACACTACAAACACTTTGATCACTCTAGAGTCAGCAGTAATTCTTGCTCCTAAGTCTGAATCAGGAATCAAAGACATGGGCTTTAAACCAAATGAAAACATCTGGCAAGCACTGCGAGACAGAGCAAAAACAAAGCGAATGATGCCAGTTGTCTATTATCAGCTCAGCTCCTGATAGAGAGATCCAACAGCTAAATAATGTTCAAAGTGCATTTTAAACCAGTGACAGACAAGTTCGTTTGTGTCATTCATAATTTTAAGCATAAAACATTATAAATGTTGTTTTTCTGATGGTTTCATTAACAGCCACACTGTAAAACACACATTAAACTAAATGTATCATAGTAAAATCATGTTTGAGTAACTGTCTGAGTGAAATTAAGGAATGATTTCAGATTGTGTGGGAGCTTATCAAGTGTTTAACAGTTTATAAATTTAGATTAGAGTGTAGCCATGCTCAAATCACTGATCCAGCCAACAACCTCTTTTTTTCTAACAAAACGTACAGGAACCTGGCCACGTACCTCTCGGACATCAAAGTTGCGCTTCAGGTTATCTCCAACGATGCCGTAGAGTTCATCTGCAGGGTAGAGAGGGGCTTCAGTCGGTTCTGTGGTGACCTGAGAAATATAAAAAACAGGCTCAATAATAACTAATGAATTATTAAATGCGACTGTTGATTATTATAATTACCAGACTGACCTCAATATTTTTCCTGTAGTTGAGGTTTCGCACCGTCTTTCTTGCCAAATGAAGCGCGTGATTATCGTCTAAAGCATAGTGGTCTGTCACACCAGACTTTCTGTTAAAAAAAAACAACAAATCAATCACTGTGAAATTATTAGAGCAGACACAACATTACTTAAAACAATAACACTGATAGCAGTAAGTGTTTCATCAATGCAAGAGATATTAAATGTTGATGCACACAGTCTCATGACTGAAAAAACCCTGACAGTGTACAATGTAACCCATGCTCTGTGTCAAAAAATAAGAAAAAAGACAATAAAGGGCCTTTTATTCGAAGGGGATTTAAGGGTTAAGGGTGGCGTCGCAGTCTTTTCTACTGACCACAACAGTCTAATTAATATTGCACCTGATAAACAACACTTAAAAGCAGAAACTTTGCCTCGCAGTCCCATGTCATGTAAGGTGTTGTTAATTTCATACTTGCAGTGAAGATCAGCGCCACCAAGGTCCTCAGCAGAAACTTCTTCACCAGTGGCAGCTTTGACCTGTCAAGACAGAGGCACAGAGATTTTCAACAAAACCGATACAACAAACATATCACTTATTATTATACTTATTATAGCCTGGGAGCTTGGTATATAAACTGCCAATCTGTCAACTTCACACACTAAATTTCATCTGTTACACAGTTTCACCTTACACAGTTTATCATAATGGAAAAATTAGCAAACCAGTGGAGGTCCTCCAAGGAAAATGGTTCCTTGCTTCCGCACAATGATGCTTTCATCTGCCATTGCTGGGACATAAGCTCCTCCAGCAGTGCAGGAGCCCATCACAACAGCTATCTGAAAGAACAAAGAAAAAGAACACAATCTAGTTACAAAACATGTACAATATTAAAAATGGACATACCATATTGGTAAGACATGAAAGACAAAAGTGAATCCCATTCAGAAGTGCCTTAAATCTGCATTTTATCTAATAACCATCAGGTGTTGACCCCACAGGTTGCAAAAAGAATTGGGCTGTATTGAAGTCTATGTGAGAACGACCCTTGATTTATAACATTTGTTAAGTAAAAGTTTTCCTAATGAGTTTATGGTCTAAAATAAGTCCAGTTTCAAGTCTTTTTTTTAGCACAAAATCATGTTCATTTTTCAAATTATTACAATTTAGAAAAGCAGCGTATGCATTGGGTATGGCTACCGTGTGATTGACAGACTGTACCACACACAGCAACCTGCCTGACAATCAGGAGTACAGAGCAGGTCAGACCCACCACTCCTCCTCAGCTCCACCTTCTCATCCAAATATAGTTTCTTCTGGTTTCAAAAAACCAAGATGAGGACAGCCAAATTACAAACCCAAGTCATAGCGGCAGTTCAGAAACTAATGAGTGATGTCATGGTGGGTTGCTGCTTGGGAGGAACTTGAACACAGACCTTTCATTATGAACCCCTTTCAATGAAAATTTTAATTGACAGTGCCATTACCAATGATATTTGGGGCAGTAGCAAATTCTAAATATGGCCAGTGGAGAAAACCTTAAGAAAAAAGAACAGATGCCATAGAAGGAAAATCCTTGGAAAACATGAAAACGTTAATCACCTGGAGAGACAGCGTTAATGGGCATTCTGTTTGGTGAAGTTGTATGAATATATTCTGCGGTGTTTATCACTCCTGGGTCGACTGGAGAGATGTGAGGGCGAGACCTGTGTGACTTCTCAGCTACACCCACTGCATTCATCAGCTCTCACCCAGACAGCCTTGTTTTTGTTTTGTTTTTAAAAGCAAGGATGTGTCTCCTTCAATAGTCAACAGGAAGATGGATTTTAGTTACCCGCAGACAATGAAAGATGAATAACCTACAACTGTGCAGTTCATTTAAATTTACAATCTCTGCTCTCTGATATGATTTTTCAGACAACCCTTTCAGCTTTAAAGAACTCGTTATGAATTAAGGTAAGTAAACAAAAACACTACCCAAGACATACTATAGTAAAGAACCAAGGGTGACCGAGAGGAGACAAGGAGTTCAAATTCCCATTGTGCTGCTTCAGTGTGTTATGAGATCAGACATGAAATACAATGACAACATAGGCCTCACCTGGGCTATTCTCTCTGAAGACAGCCTGGCTTGGTTGTAGAAGATGCGTCCAAAATGATCCCTATCTGGAAAGACGTCGGCCTGTCTGGGCAGATTGGCTCCTCCAGAATCCACTGAAGTAGACAAGAGCGTCAGGATGTTTGCACAACTCACTGATTAATATTAACATCTGGCCCCTGGCTATATTACAGATACTTTATCTTTACCCTAATATGAACTATAGCCTGAAACACACAACCAGGCCCTTCTGGGATATCCCAAGTCTATACAGTACAAAAGAAAAAGAAAACTATACAGATTTTCCTCTCAGGATCATTTGACTTTGGAAAAACTGCAAAGGAGGCTTGGCTGAGTTACAGAATTTAATGACAAATAAATAAGACTTCTGATATGTTCATTCACTAGATGATATATTTTGTTATACAGTATTATTTCTCTAGCATTTCTTTTGTATTGATATGTTTAATTGTCGTGGTGAAAATGAAACAGTTACTTGTTTTACAAGACACTTGCAAATGTAGAAATACTCACCTAAGTAAATACACGGCAAGTGGTTCTGCTGGGCGATTTCTTGCGCACGAAGGTGTTTCTTCACTGTAATTGGGTAGTATGTTCCACCTTTGACTGTGGCATCATTTGCAACAATAACACATTCAACCCTAGGAAAAATTAAAAAACACTTACATTTGATTGTGCATCTTGAGCGCTTAAGAGAAAAGTCAAAGGAAATGAAACAAAAGCCAACGACAAGTTACAAAGATTAACACACAATGTAATCATCATAAACTCACACTCAAAGCACTCCAAGCCAGTTTAGGCTCTTTTTCTGCATTTAGACAGCAGCTTAAAAATCTAGTCTCATTTTGAGTCTGCTTTAGAAGAAATATCTGCTCAAACTTTTAATCAAATTTAAGATCTCATACTGTTACGGATTAACATGTTAAGACAAAAAAAGACAATTTTCTAAGTGATCAAAGTTTGATCTTCGCCAAAGACAAAGGTCCAACTTAGATTAAAACATCCTCTTTTGAATAATTTTTTGTGGCTGCAGGTGTTACTTTTTTCATTTTAATAGCTTCACAGGTAATTTGGATAATTACACCTCAACAGATTAAGAAGTAAACACAAAAGGGCCTTCATAGTGCTTACCCCGAAACCCGCCCAATTCCTGTAATTATACCGCCTGCTGGGACTTCTTCTTTTCCATACAACTCATGTGCTGCAAACTGAGAGAATTCCAAAAAAGGGCTCCTGCAAGAAAAGTAAATGAAATGAATCATGTAATATGGTTCATTTTATAATGTAGAGGAGAAATGCACAGGCTTACACTATAAAGCAACACTTTACACTTCAGATGTTTACAGATTTGAGCATGAAAACTTATCTGTATCTGTAGTGATGATCTGTCTATCTGCAAGTATGAGATTTGAACTACCTGCACTAAGGTTTGTGTAGTGACATCAAACCAGAGCACAACAAATTGTGCGTATCTGGATTTTCAGTATAACTCAACCATGAATTTCGAATCTGTCAAAATTAAAGATAGAAGTAGATATACTACCCTGGATCCAGCAGCCTGTCTATGCGCTCTCTGGGCAGGAGTTTCCCACGAGAAGTGTGAAGTCTTCTGGCTTTTTCTCCCCCACCTGAATTAATGAAAATAAAACAATTTAGCAAAACTTTGAATAGTCTGGTGCTGAGTTCCAAACCCAATCATCAAACCTCTATCTTATTAAATTTATCTTATTAAATTAAGATAAAGATTTGGTGTGTCTGCTGTACTTTACACTCTAAAACTGCCAAATGTTATGTCACTAACTATATCTATACACTGTAATTTACTCAAAGTTATATAATATCTAATGATGGAGCCTGAGCAGTTTTACTAGAACAGATATGGGTATTAATTGTGTTTTGCCAACCATTTCATCAACCACATTTCCTGAATTCAGACTCAAATTTGTGTTGTTGGAATTAAAACACAAAGTGAGAAATTTAAGTTTTAAGTTTGGTGTAGTGTGCAATCCCTGTGTTCACACCTACCCAATTTAATCTTCTCTGTCCGGCTTTTCAGTTCATCAACAAGAACCTGCATTCGATCATAATTCTCCTGAAAGACATATAGACATATAGATATTTGTTCTGTCTGTCATGTTAGATGATTTCTACTGATGACAATTTGTGGCAGACATATATCACCACATACAGAAACTGTTGCCAGAGTTAAGTTTGGCAAGGCTTTGAAGGCACAAAACGGTGAGATTCATGTAAGGCTAAGGGACATTTACCAACCACTTATGTATTTATGTCTTACAAAAGAAATACATAATTAATTACCTATCTAATCAAAACACCACTCAGAGCTAACAATAACCTACCACATGATACATTCCTCCAAATACAAACTAAGTAAGAGGACCACCTGCTCACCCTCCCACATCCATAAAGAAAATGAATACAAGATCAGGGCCTTTCACTGAAAACACCCCTGCAAGCTGCAGTTACACCCAATCGCCATCTGAGTTTGTTTCCCCTTAGACAAAAGGAAAAGTTATGATTATGGAACTAACTGAATAGTTAAGGTCAGCTATTATATCACTGGCAATAGAGAAGATTACTACCCCCTCAACACTCACTGTCATCTAATTGCATTTGTTACGAGGAAATGAAAAAGGTCAAGAAAATAGCTGTAATAACACTGATTTAAAGTGGGACATAATCACGTAATAGACATGTTGTTTATGCTGGTATATTTTTAAACAAGGCACAAACATGCAGAAAATATGTCTATAGTGCCATCCAGTGACGTTTTTTGGTGTTGCATCGATGAGGACAAACAGGTTGTAAGGGGACTCAATGAGGACACAAGGCACAATCTTTAGACTCATTATGATTCAAATGATTAAATTATAACTTCAACCCAACACTATTAGGTATTAAAACATCAAACATGAATAAGAAGTCAGCCTACTTTACATCTTCTCCGACCTTGGCCATAACTTTTACTCTATTGTAATCATGTTAATAAATATACAATGCTGACATTTAGGTGGCTATTATTACTGTGGCACAAGGTGTTGCTTATGGTAGATTTTTAACTTTTTAATTATTATTTTACAGTTTATTCAATATGTACTATATTTTTATTTCAGCGAAGAAAGGAGATTGTGTTTTCACCAGAGGCTGTTTATTTGTCGGCAGGATTAATCATAAACTAATAAAGAATATGCACTGAACTTGGCTGAAGGCTGGGGCATGAGCCAGGTAGGAACCTATTAAATTTTGAGTGCGGATCCAGATAATTTACTGTGAATTTAAATATTTTTCTCCTAAGACTGGTGTCTATAGCTAGACATTGGCCTTGGCAAGTGTCTGCTCTCTCTCTCAGTGCACTTCCAGTTTTTTAAGTGAAAATAAGTAAATACAACCCTAACAGGAAAGACATTAAATTCTTAAATTGTTGACACACTTTTGCTTTCATGACCACAACAAAATAGAGAAACATTCAAGCATCAATTTTGACATGTGCAAAAGTTTGGCCAACTAAAAACCTAAAAAAAAAAAAAAAAGAAAGCAAAATATGTCATCCTCTATCTTAAATAATGAATTTAATCTTTGTACACACATTTTTCATTTACATTAAGAAAGAATGAGTAAATTAATATATATCTGGTTTTGTATGAATGGCAAGAAAATAATGGGTCTTAGCCTTTGTACATCAAGTTTCACAGAAAGGGCAGTCAAAGTCAAAGTCCTCTGGAACAGCATCCATTTATTGTCAAGTAAAAATGAAATTAAAACGCCTTTTATTTTGAATTCTGAAAGGCTTATACACTTTATTTCACCATAAAAAAAGATATAATCTCTTGGCATTTAATTAATACATTAGGGGCTGGAAAATCAAGACATTTTATTGTTATAATATGAAATGCAGCATTTATTGAGTTAGTGGAATAAATAAGCAGCAGGACTAAGGCAGAGGTTGTGTGTAATTGCTGGAAGGATAAAGGGTGAATGGTAGAAACACAGCTGTCTGGACTGTGGTGATGTTAGGACCTTGGCTGGACACATTGAAAGCTCAGGGGTTTGACCTCTTGTAGCCAGTTGACTGGGAATAATTAGCTTCTGTGCGGTTGAGGGACCAAGTCAACTACAGCCTTAGTCCTTGTCGACACCGGCTCTTCTTCACGTAATGTCACGCCAACGTGTCACCTCAGCTAGTTGAACAGTTAACTTCGGACGGTTAAGGTTGACATTAGCACCGAGTAACGTGTAACGTCACAGTTTAGCTAGCTGACGTTAGCTGCGGGCTAACCTACCTGATACTCAGAAGACTGTTTATCCGGCTGCGAGCCGAGCCGAGCGACTTCATCGGCGTAGTAAGGTCTTGTGCAGGCCAAAGGAAAACTCCGGCAACGAAGTAACCACGGTCTGACCGTGTGTAGAAGCATTTTTAATGCTCGCGCCTGGCTAAACGTGAAATTTGCAACTGCTAGCTTGCTAGCTAACCTAGCAGTGACCTCTTCTTCTATGGTTAATGTCAGAAGGCGTGAAGCTCCGTGTCGCCACCTGCTGTTTATATAAACTGTTTACAGGCACGAAACATCATCATCATCATCATCATCATCATCATCATCATGTTGAAGAAATGGAAGTTGTTATGGGCTAAGTTTAACTCAAGAAAGAAAAGTTCCAACATTTCAAAAAACATTTATATTGATAACATTTATTTTAAAAGTGCACTGAATTAATAGATCATCTAAAACACGATGACAGTAAGTCATCAGTAGTGTACACTAGAAGTGAAGATGCATTCAAAACAATCAGAAATACTTAATTAATCTCGCAAAATTGAAATTGTTATGTAACAGTGTTCCATTTCACAAATGCAAGTACAATAAAGAGTAAAGAATAATATAATAACTGCCCATCTTCAAAATATAAAAATATACCCTGTCAATAATGGCCATTGTATCCATACCTAATATTTACATGACATTTACAGTGAATTGTACAGATTGAGTTATGTACAGAATTGTCATCAGAATGCCATGAATCTGTTAAAATTGCAGCAAACATAAAACATTTTTTTGTCAAGAACCCATGCCTTTTAAACAGTGTTTTCAAGAACTTACCACAGTCAATGAAAATAGTTCTTTATGTCTCAAGCTATTGTTGTCTTAGACCTTTCAGCTGCAGAATGTGCTTGGGACAGATCAGATGCCTCTTTCATGGTTGCGATAGCTGAGAATCTAAACATCAAGTGCCTGAATCATTTTTGCAAAGTGCAAAGTACTGCATCTTAACTCAAGGTCTAGGTGCTAGTTTTTTTCTGAGCTTTCAACTGCAGTCCATTTATGAAGACCACATTTTGTGTTTGATAGATGTGGAAAAGCAAATTGTCCCTGAGTTGAATTTATTTCATTAATCGACTATACCCAAGATCAAAAAAGAATATTTCCATTGTTTGGAGAAGAGAGATATATACACCAGCATTCATATATGTGTCAGTCAGTTATAATGATATGACTGCAATCAATCATAATTTAACGAAACAATTAAAATACAGAATAAATGTATCTTTTTAAAGCTTTGACATTGTAAACTGCTGGGTATCAATGCAAAGATGCCAAGTAGAGGATCATCATGCACATCCACGCTGCCACCATGTGGATTTAAAAAATATTACATCCTAAGTTCCATTTGTCTGTGTGTGTGTGTGTGTGTGTGTGTGTGTGTGTTATTTACCATACAGTTCAATTAAATTTAATTAGTAGCCATAGATTTTGAGCAGTCATTTTTAAATGTTTTAATACTATCTGAGAGCAATTTGTTGAAAGCACCAAAAAAGACAAAATGCGAGTGAAAAGTCAAAAAAAAGAAAAAAAAGCACATAACTAAATACTGCAATTTAAATCCATTTTACCGCAATAGTCTCACAATTTGTAGACAGAAACATGCTAGATTAACACTGAAACCGATGCAGAGAAAAGGCCTCATCTCGCTCAGAAATGGGGACTAAAGTTGGTTTTAAGTGGGAATCAGAGTTAGCCTAAAAGCTTCAAAAAACATCCCTTCTGACCCGAGTGCTTTATCTGAGGTAGAGTACATTTGGCAGAGTATATACTGAAGAGCATTCAAACCAAGAGCTTTTAGTTCATTTAGTTTTAAGAGGCCTTTCTCCTCCAACGCTTCCACCTATTCTATCAGCATGCATAGAAATGTCCATGACCTCCACTCAAATGGCTGCTCCTGTTTTCTTAGGAAATATACAATCCTCCACTCTCTGTGTGAACTTACACCCTCTCACTCATCCAGCTCTCTCTACTTTACCGTGACCCTTGAATCCTTCTCATTGCCGCAGCGGTGAAGTGACAGAATAGATGTAGAGGCATGAAAAGCCTCTTAAAAGTATTAGGAAAAAAAATGAAAGAAAGAAAAAAAATTATAAATAAAGTATTTTGATGACTGGGAGTTGAGTGCAGGAAAGTGGTTGAATAGCACACATGGGTTGTATGAAAAAGAAAGAAAGAACAAGGTATTCTCTGGTCATGAAATGTATGGAAAACCATACTGTCAGCCAAGGGCAAAGACTCTGGGAATTCAGTTTCAAGTTTTGCAATCGTTACACCAGATTGTTGTAATTTTTTAGTAAAAAGTTGTAAAGTTAAGTATAAATAATGTTTTAGTATCAGTTCCCAAACCCTGGTATTGTATCTGCACTAGTATCAAAATATGTTAAACGATACTCATAGTTTTAAGATTAATTTAAGTGAAAGGTGCATTCCATCAATTCTAGATCTGATGGTGCGTTTGCTTAACTACTAATGTGTAGTACTAATAAAAATAACCCCTATTATAGAGGTCATGTTACAGTGGGTTTGAATGCAAATTTAAAAGTTGTAAGGGTTATATACTAGATTTTAAACAATGACAAAGCAGCGCACTACTGGAGTAGTTTCATCCTGAGCAAAGAACAAAAGCACTCTCCCGCTTTAGTTTAGTAGTTCCTGCTTCTCTGTCCTTTGTTTTGGTGGCTGGTCTGGCCACGTGTGTATATAAGCGCATGTGAGTCCCTCCCTGTGAAACCATTGTCCCTCCAGACAAAGCTAGATGAGTGCAGTATGCAGTGTTCAGGTGAAGCAGCCTTCCAAACTTTTCTTCACATCCTTGGGCTAAGAAGGCTTCAGACAAAGAAAGATATAAGACCAGAGTCAATACTAACCTGGCTTTTCCTGAGATATAGAGCCCTCAGCTATCAGGCTCCTCTCCTGTGCAACCAGCTCCCAGTTTGGGTTCAGGAGGCAGACACCCTCTGTACATCTAAGATTAGATTTTCCTCTTTGATAAAACTTAAAGTTAGGGCTGGCTCAGGTGAGCCATCTGCTATGTTACCCCTCTCTTTCTCTCCCCATGAATTTATATCATGCTACATCATGTTATTAACATTGTACTTTTTCTCTCCCATGGTTTGTGTTTCTCATTTCTGTCTCGCTCTCTTTTCTGTAGGCATTTCTGACTCCAGAGCTGCAGGATCCAGATCTGTGTCTAATTCTGTTGGAGGTAAGGTGCCTCAAGATTATATATGTTTTGATTTGGCATTGTACAAATAAAGAATGAATTGAATTTAAGTCATGATATCTCAGCCTCTGCTGCAATTTTGACCATTCAGTTTTTAGCTTCAAGCCAGTAAAAAAAAAAAAAAAAGAAGGATCAAAAGAGAATACCCTCAGGTTTTACTATCAATACCTATTTTGTTTTTTGTTATTACAGCATTAATTGCTGTTTGGGCTGAAATGCTTAACAAAAAACCTGCCTCTTCAATCCTTTCCCTCAGATACAAGTTGCAGTGCAAGGCAATGCTCAAGTGTCAGTCACTCACACACATAGACACGCACACACACTGACTGATTCCTCCCCTGTCTTTATACAAGCTGAGCCAAAATCTCTCATCCTACCCTTTTTGGAAAGAGATAATGATGCTCGTTTCACAGCTCAAAGAAGTCATTAATGGGTGACACAGCCTTGAATGTAGGATATCAAAGCGCTGCGGAGTGTGGGCCCCCCTCCTGCCCACCATCGGGCACAACCTCGTTAAGACGGCGGAGACATGAATTAATCATCGGTCCTCCCTATAACAGGGCAGGAAATTGTTAGCAGCATCAGTTGTTGCGCGAAATGTCCCTTTGAATCGCCCAAATGTATGAAGCTCCTTACAAATCTTTCATCTCGTTACAGGATCACTGTCAAAGTTACTTCACCAGATAAGCTGATGGACACACTCCCTAGCATGTACCCTCATCCAATCTCTTTCACAGCTGTGATGGGACTGGCAAGGTGAAAAATGGGAAGAGATGGAAATTAGTAAGTCAGATATGACAAGGACAGATGTGAGTGAGTTCAAATCTAATATGAGGCTATAATCAAGAACACTGTGGGCCTTAAAGCTGTGATATAATCCCATTAAAAAATACACTAAAGTAAATCCTCAATACATAGCAAAACCTGTCCCACCAAATACCAAAAGAACAGATCTCTATACACATAAATTTTCTTTCAAGACTTGCACCCGACCAGTGTAGTAGTAAGACTCATTCTTGTTGCACTGGAAGAATTTTCCTTTTTTTTTTTTTAATTTTAAATTTATTTTTTTTTGGTACAGGAACTGCCAGAAATAAACTTTTACCCTTGAGTCCCATTACTGTGAATAAGTGTGCAGAAATGCTTGCACTCCGATAATGCCTTGCTATATTATATATATATATATTGCTAAAAGCTTGTTCTTTCATTTTAGGCTCAGGTTATTATTATGTTATTACCATGTCAGAGCAGAGAGTTTCTGATCCTGGCCAGGAATTATTAAATTGCCTTGTTTATAGCTAATAGCTAAAAATACAAAAAGAGTATAAAAAGTCTTACATTACTGGTGGTTAGATGTTATATAAATCCATCAATATTTATCATTTAAGAGAATAAATCTTGGCATTTCCAGCGATAACTGCCTTTTGTGCAGAATGTGTCTTCTAGGAAAATAAAAGACCAGAGATACACAGCAGTATATTCACTGCTGTCTCCTGGGCTTCTCTGTGTAACCCATCAAAAGAACGACCTGTGATTTTTACGTTCGGTTGAGGTTTTATGATCAAAGCACAATACAGTCACTGGAAAGGAATGGTGTTGTTCACTAACCTCCCAATTCCTCTCATCAGGTGTTGCGGTTTTGTTAAAAAAAAAAAAAAAATCTCCTAGCAACCAGGACTGGTGCTGTGCCAGGAGAAAGAGCACTTTCATAGAGCAGTTTAATCTGTCCTCAGAGGGCAAGAAAGCCCCGCCGAAGTAGCAATTGGAGCAAAAATAAAATTGACTGAGCAGTAATTGGTCATGAAATAGAATCTAATATGGTTTATGTTGGATTCTAGTATAATTTGATTACCTCTTCCCTAAATCAGACGGTGCTGTAGTTTGTGTTTAAATGATTTTGGTTTCAGTGACGTTATTCTGTTGTAATTTGTCAGATTTGGGAATGAAATTTTGGTGTAAACTGTGAAGGAGAGCTTCATGTTCTTTGTTTTGAAGCTATAGAGTGCCACAGGCATGATGCCTTTTTGTAGGGAAACCTGAATGTTAGCATCACCCTGGTTCCCTTGTCAAAAAGCAAATGGGATTCTTATATGGCATGGATTATTCTTGAAAATTAACTATGTGACAGACAGAAGTTTATGATACTTGCATGTTTTGTTAAATTTTACAAATGAACACCACTTTTATGAGTTTTGAAGCCTAAATACGATCGCCAGAAGTAAAAAGCTAATGTTAGGCTATAGATGAACTATGCCACTCTTGCATGACTTCACTGTCACCACCATTATGCTTCCAACTTGATTTAACTCTTCTACATGGGCCTTATCTCTTATAAAGTTACTAATAGTTTGCAAAAGCATGAGTATAAACACAACAAGGCTTTCAAAATGACTTGTGACCTCTCATTTAGCCACTTGTTAGGCTTAGAAGCTTATAAATTTCCATTGCTAGGACCAATACTTTGTTTTTGATTTGGAGAACTACTAACTTTCCCATCGACCTCATCCCTACTTTGTGTTCAGGACTAATTTGTAAATTTTTTGCATGCTAACTTGCTAAGCTATGATGGTGATTAAGGTGAACCCGCATGACAATCTCAGCATACTGATGTCAGCATTTGGCTCAAAGAACCACAATGCTTAAGCACATCACAGACTCTTGTTCAGTGCTTTTGTAGTGAGATGTGCTCTAAAGGAGGACTTCACATACTTTGTTTGGAACTACACTAAATATTCACTCTGTTGCATTTATAATCCTCTTCCAGAGAGTACTGTCACGGCTCTAAAATAGTGAATTAATTAAGAGCGAGTCTGACAGAGCTCTGAAGTTAGCAGAGTATTGTATTGGCTCTGTAAAGTGGCACTTGGCAAACATTATGCCAGCAGACTGTGAGGTCGCTAACATGTCATGAAGGTTTTTGGAAGGACGATAAATGTGACAGTGTTGGCCACAAATATCCAAATGTGTGATCTAGTTACAAAGAAAATTAAAGCTATCTTTATGCCTTTTGAGGCAATTCAACACATGCAAGCTAATGCCATCTTGCTTTGTGTGGCCTGTTTGTTTAATCCAACTTCTATGTCTGTCAGGAAAGTGGGCAATTTGCAAGCTGTAAGTGCTCTTAATATAAAACGTTGAAGTAGGGTGGCTCATTCCCACATTGCATCCCCACCTTTCCTCCTTCTCTCCCACTTTTGGCTGTTTGAAGGGCTAGTTGGAGAGCCGTAACAGGAGTATCATTCACTGTAATGGTGGAGCATCCTCCTCCACAGCCCTCACTTAGATCACTTAATCCACTTCAACAGTCCAGCGCTGTGCTCTGCGTGAACACAGCACGTTCACAATGGGAGGTTAGACAGAGACCAGCGCTGACCTGTCAGCTTGCACTAAAATGTCACACTAAACCACTTGAAACCCTCTTTTCTCACAGCTCATTTAATATGGATATGGAGTATGCCCGCTACCACAAGTCAAAAATCTAATGCTTTTTGGTTGAAGAAAAGTTTGTCACACTATACTTGAGTACAGATGATTCATTGGCAAAATGATTGTGATATTGGTTGACCATATCATCCACTACTGGTACTACTTTCTGTATTTAATTGCTGTTTAATACAAAGATTGTGGTGTTTACCAGAATATTAGTTTGTAATCTAAGTCTAAGTTATCATTTATGGAATGAATCCAAATGGAGATATATATATATATATATTTGTAATTTGTAATTACATCTTCTCACAAAATTTGTACTGTTTCGCAAATGGTGGTATTTTATCTCAGCCTACATGCTAAATCATTGCATCCATGGCAAAAAAGTGTCAAAATGAATAGCAACAAGAAGAATTAAAAGGAAAGAGAGTCAAGTTACAGATGGTGAATCGACAAGTGATCTTTCGCTCTTCAAACAAAAGAGAACAATTGAGCTTCCCCTGCTTTCAGTTCATTTCTGAATGTACCATCCTCATCATTAAAATAAAAAGTGCCCTGAGAAGGCATTATTTAGCCTTCATTTGGGGTTAGATGTGGGTTGCTAACATTTGAGATTTTCAAGTGGGCCATGAGTTGGAAGAAAGAAAGAATGAAGGTGCAGGTTAAACTGTTGAAAAGTAGGTTAGAGTCATAAGAGTCCAGAGCTGAAAAACAAAGGCATCAAAGGGCAGATTATAAGTTGTTGTTCTGGTTGTTTTGTCACAAAACAGTGCTGCAGTGTTTCAAGGGCAGAGCATCTTGAACAGATATAAAGAGCGATAAAGAACTAGAGCTCAATAGAAAAAACATAGGACAATTAATGTCTGGATGTGGCTGACTTTTCCCAAGGTACTGGTATAGCAATATTAGATTGTCAAGGAAACCATTAGAATATTGATGCCCTGGGCATGCACAGACAAGAGGCAGGTTGACAATGAGTCCATTAACAGGTTGCCATACACAAATGTGTGAATTGAGGAATGAAATACATGGAGACCAGAGCACAAGTCAAGTGTTCTGTTATGAACATTTAATATTTATCTTTTTTTTTTTTTTTTGTAGGAGGTAATGAACCTGCTTTCACTGACTGTAGGTTAACCTGTGGCCGTCACAGCAACACTCCATTTTTCATTTTTTCTATATATGATCAAATGTCATGGATATTCTTCAAAGGATACAGAAAGGCCTTCTTTGTTGCACACTGTAACGCCATGGAGAAGAAACAAGGTTGATTTCTTTAGCTGTGCAAGTAGAGAGCAGTCAAAAGATACTTTCAAAATAATGTCTTTCAGTTGCTTGCCCCACAGTAATGCAAACACAAGTAGGACCTTACTGTCCATGAACTGATACTTTCTCTGATGGTTTTCTAATGCAACTACCATTTTCACTGTAATGAGTTGCATTAAGATATTTGTCTTAGGTCTTAGTGATTATTAGTGTGAACAGTGAATGAGGCCCAGACGAAATACTCCACACAATAATTTAATAAAATCAACCACAGACTAGAAAAAAGAGAGCAAAGGCATTTTGTATTGAAGGAAAAAAAAAGCTCAACTAGCAACAGGAAGTTTCACTGTAAGCTTGAATTATTACAGTAAATTTATAATACCTTCATGAATCCAGTCAAGCTAAATGCTTAACACATCATCATTACTGTACATGACATTGTTTCTGTATCAGGTCATGTTAGCCAGCTAACGTAGCAATCACATGAGACGAGTAACACTCAGATTTGACTCTTGACATGAGCACGAGTGCAACTGAAATGCATTCTGTATTCTGTGTTTCCATTATTAATAGGGACAAAAGTTGCAGAGTATTAGATACCGTACAAGAAGGTGCCACCAGGTTTTGTGAGTCATTCAAGAGCACAAAGCACAGCAGAGCAGTCCTTGACAGCAAAGTGAATGAGTTGTCATTTTAATTTGAAAGCATAGCTGTCTGCAGCAAACACAGAGATGTTTCAGAAAGCACAACATAAGGCAAACACTGTGAAAAATAAACAACTATTATGACCGGTCTTTTGAATGTACAATGTCTCTGTGTGTGTGTGGCTGCCGGAGAAATCACAAAAATATCATTGGGATATCTTCCATATCATCTCATCTGTGTTGAATCCATGAGACTTTTTCATTTAAGAGGTGACTACACTGAAAAATGTCCCTTTGCATTCAATCCACTGCAGTACTTATCAGTAGTTTTTTAAAAATGTTGTAGATATTGGTATGAGTCGTGTCCCATAAAACTGTGTACAAAAACATTTCTAGCCTGCAACACCAAAGCTCAGTACAGATCTGTCTGTTCCACAGCTGCAAAAAAAATATATTGTAAAGAAATTTCAACAGAATAAAAAAAAACAAAAAACATTTCTATCCAGTGCAAATACAGTATTAAGCCTTTTAAAACCCAGTCTGATGTACATTTATTTTCTGCTAAGAGCTTTCATGTGCTCAATACCTTAGAGAGGAGTTCATACTTGAATGAAAGTGTCCCAGGCTAACATAAACTAAACTTTTATCAGATTTATATTTAAGTGCAAAAACACAGAATGGTAGGTCTCAGGCAGATTAGTACTGAGCATGCAGACTGCTCTCTTGATCAGTTTGGAAAGTAAACTAGAGCGATAGGACCATTAAAGAAATTTTTTGTCATAGTTGTCGTCACTATCTTTCCTAGGACAGTCATTAATAGAGCGTGTCCTAGTGAAAGGAAGAAAATGAGTCAGTGAAACAGTTTATATGCTACAGCACATCTACATCAAATGGCAAATGGTGACATTATTACAGGACAACTCTGATTAACATGACAAGAACATGTTTTATTATGTATGAGGTGAGCTATAATATTTTCAGTTTTATTCCTATCGACACTAAAAACACTGTAAGCTGTTTAGTGCTAGCTTCGTTTCTTTCTTTATTTGCCACCTGAACACATCTTTTTGCACTCAGTGGGCATTAAACTGGAAGTTAAAGCTAAAATAGGCAGGTTGGGACAATAAAACATAAGTAGCACACATGATATCAATCTTTTGTACATTTCTAAGTTGCTCAGCTATTCTCAAAAACAAAAAGAGAAAAATAATTAAAATTATGGATCACACATGGGTTACGGTTGGTAGGTACGCAGGAGGTTGGGCTTAGGCACATATTTTAAAATGATTATGTTTCAGACTGAGCCTCAAGACAGTTAAATTTAGTTAGAGAGTTGAAAGTGGCTGTTAAAAGGGGACTACTGGTAAGTTTTTTCTGCCACCGGACAGTTTCTTGCTAGACATGGGTGGTTGTGATTGTCGCTTGACAAAACCTTTGTCGGTGGTTGCGTTTACAAGACCAGAGGCCTCTGAGCAACGTTACGTCTTCAGGGCAGATTGGAAGCTACAGTAAGTTGCTATCTGCCAGTGCTGGTTAGCTAGTTAGCATGTTAACTTCAGCAGAAGAAAAGATGTGATAGAGTTAACATGAGCATTGCTTTCCCACACTGAAGACAGCGCCTGGTGATACACTGTTTTTGTATATGTCCAACTGCAGATGAGTCATATATGAGTGTAGTGATGTAGCTATGCAGCAGCAACAAGAACAAAGTCTGAAAGCAGAAAAAAATGTAGAGCAAAGAATAACTTAGCTCTAAAAACTGAAACGCCATGCTTCAAACATTCAGACGGAAGTAGCAGTAGCCATGATGTAATGCATGTGCATGTATTCAGCAAAGCAGGCAAAACATTGGTCCTGATTTTTTCACAGGGGAGGACGACTGACATGAACCAAATAATCTGGGGTACCATTTATGTTACTTTGCTGATTTAAAAAAAAAAAAAATCAATCCTAAAATGTTACAAGATGTACACTCAAGAACAGTAATTGTTAAAAACCACTCTAACAGAGTCCATCATGTTTCAGCTCTTCATGTAGTTGAACACTCAGCAGGACGAAATGAGAGTCAGAAGCGTAGCAGTATAAAGGCACTGTGTTATTTCTACAAGCCAACAGAAGTAAATCCGAGAGAAATCACGACCATATCGCTGACCACTTGTTTTTCAAATAAATGCCCAACAGTCTTAACAGAAAATCCGGGCAGAAAAAGTGGAGCCAGTTGACCTCCCAACACCAAACAGCTTTACTGAAATCTGTCAGACAGAATCCAGTGAGCATCCAGAGGAGTCTGGACTTAGGGGGCAGAACCAAGTGCAAAGGTCAGTCTGTAGTGAGGGCACTAAGGGCAATCTTGTTAGTTTGTTTCTTCAGTGCACACAGTCAAAACACACACACACACACACACGTCACACACAACACACACGCAGATACAGTGAGCTCACACATTTGCTCTGAATTTGAATGATAGGAAGGCGAAAAAAAGAAGAGGCAACAAACACAGACTGCATTTAAAATAATAGTAGAAAAATACTGGGAAATACCCCATTTAACTTCCTTGGTAAGATTTAGATGGCAAGAGCAACACCACTCTTGTGTTTGTCTATTAGATATGAAGCTACAAACATTAGCTGGTTAGCTTAGCTTAGCTTAGCATTAATACTGGAATTAATACTGTAAACTGCAAGCCTGGGTCTGTCTGAAGATAAAAAAAAGTCTGCCTATTGACACGTCATATCCCGTTTGTTTAGTCAAACAAAAACCAAAGAGTAAAAATGACAAGTTGTGGTTTTACTGAGAGGTAAGCATCATAATAGTTTAGCTGTTTCCCTCTGCTTCCACTCCTTACACTAAGACAAGCTAACTAGCTTCATATTTAGAGTACAGACATGAGGGAGGTGAGGTCATCTACACTAGCGCTCTGCAAGAAAGCAAATGAGGATTCTTCTTCCCAAAAGGCCAAACGATTCCTCTCTGGACAACATGGGCTCTGTCTGTCACTGAGCTAAATGTTGTGATGTGTCCTTATCAAGGTGATGTGAGATATACCTTCCACATAAAATATCACTCAGCATGCATTTATCAAGAAATGCAATTTTGCCGTCTTTCACTTCTGGAGGGCTGATGCTTAGATAGCTATGCCAGAAGAAAAACGTGTCTTTGCAATAAAAAAAAAAAAAAAAAAAAAGGCAAATTTGGTGTAAGGTAATAACATACTGAGCATGAAGGCAAGATGTAAACAGAAAAAAAAAACCAAATTCATATATATTTGCATTAAACTACACATTCACATGTGCATCATGGCTGCTACTGTATATGATGTGCCCTCAGAAATGTCTGCAAGATGCAGTTAAGCTCAGCAACAAGTGATGGCTTAACATTCTTTAAGCCTTCAGACATAAAGAAAGCACATAGGGAAAGCATGTATGTGAACAATGATGTTCATCGATGCGCTGTAGAGAAATATGTCAGATGCTTACATAAACGGGTCACATACAGAAATGCTATCTGGTCAGTGCTGTAACAACAGCATCCATTCCAGATTTAGTGCACATGGACATTCATTCATCCTCACAACAACAAAGAGCCACTCTTTAAAAAACAGCATCTCTGTTCTTGGTTCTGCTTGTTGGTTTTGATCCAGGACAAGCCAGGAGGTCAAAAGGTCATGGTCCAAAGAAAGACTTAAAGTGTTTGGTTTGTTCCATCCAAATCCATTTATACACATCAGAAACTGTACATAGGTGGGGGAGATATCACTGTCTTGGGTGGAAGGACGACCTTGTTGTTTAAGGGCTGCAGCCCTCCCCCTAGTAGATGACCTCGTAGACTGTCGCTTTCTTATCTCCAGAGCCTGTTACAATGTACTTATCATCTATGGAGATGTCACAGCTCAGCACTGAGGACGACTCCTTTGACTGTAAGGGAGAGAGAAGATGTGTGACAATGTAAAAAGTGTGCTTGACACTGAGAAGAAAGCTGTCCAGCTCAGACTGCAACCTTGTCTTCTCTTCTCCTCTTGTTCAAATATTTGTGTTCTTGATGTAATAATGTCCCAGAATCAGGGCTGAATATGAGGCCACACTTTTATGATTTTAAGATTTCTGATTTAATTGCTGTAGTTGGCACATATACATCCTCACTACCGCTCCCATTAATAATTAAACATTTTAACCTTTTTTTTTTAATTATCAAAAGCTTAGTGTCAGAGGAAAGAGAGCTGTTTGATGTCTTGTTTTTTTCCATAAAACCTGACCTCTCCTAGCTACTAGACTGTTGGGTATCTGATTTCTCAGCTGCCTGCAATACACATTCATATTCTTGCTCTGTGTTCTTCCACATGTACCTGGAATATGCTGGCTCCATATGGGGTTCTCCATGCGTTGAGCAGATTGTCTTTTCCTGTGCTCACAAACCATTTCCCTGCAGAGGATGGCAGACCACATTACACCACATCAAGAAAAAATATTACCCCACATTTGAAAATTTGAAACATCTATTTTTGCAATTTCTGCATTGAAACTGGTGATTGAGACCATAAGCTGACTTATTACTGATGTAATAAATCTGAGGTAATAAATTGAGTGAGAAGTAGGGCCATTTTCCCATAGACTTCAATACAATCATACTTCTTTTAGCAACCAGTGGAGTCGCCACCTGATGGTCATTAGATAGAATGCAGGTTTAAGGAGCTTCAGCACTGGCTTCACTTTTCAGAGCCAGAGTATGTCCATTTTCATTTACACAATCTATGTCTACAACAGAAAAACTGGTGGTTTCAAAATAAAACAACTATGTGGATGTAATCAAATTTTTTGGGAGCTTGGCCTGCTGTTGTTTACTCATTCAGTGATGACGATGTAAACTTTAAAACCATCTATTTAATCTTGCAGATCTTGCAGCCTGATTTCTGCCTGTGCAATGCCCTCATCTGAAAATCACCTTTAATTACACTCCCACACAAACCTGCCACATTTAGTCACATTCCCATATCCCTTGCTTATCATGTAGCACTATAAACCTGCTACATATTTAATTAGATTTAATTTACTAATGACATATGTAAAATGAAGCTAAAGCAACTCATCAACGCTTCTCATCAAGTCATACAGGTTTTGACCAACAAGTCAAGACTTGGTACATGATGCATTCATTTCCTTCCTGTCAGACTATTTCAAAAACACTGGTTCATCTTCATACACTTCTTTGTTCTTACCACAGTGAGCAAATCTGAGCGAGAGCACACAGCTTTCATGCAGGTGGAGCTGGTACTTGTCAGGTTTGGTGACATGCAGGACCTCCACATTACTGTTCTCCATCCCTACTGCCAGCCATTCGCCCGTTGGACAGTATCCCAGTGAGAAGATCTGCAAACCAACCCCAAACATTTATGGCAGCTATATCTCTTATATGCTTATATAAAATATCATCTCTTCTATTCATCAGTCTGCTCTGAATGATTGAGGAGTGTGTGAGGATTGCGCTTGTCTGCGGGGGTGGGGGCTTGTTGGCAAATGTCCACTGGATGCTTCTCTACGCCATCATAAACATTTCAGTCGCGGACATACTAATCTGTCAAAACAGATGGCTGTTTCGATGTCTAAAATGGTATTGAATATGCAACAGTCCCTCTAGCAGGACTGCTGAAATGAAATAAGGTGGGTGAATGATTTAGCCAGTTCTCATTTGTTTCACATATCTTGACAAACTTTCTCTTAGATGATCAACACAACATAAAACATACTGGACACACATAGGGTGGTTTGTTAAAGCTGGTGAATGCATGTCTTTTTTTCTTCGTTAAAGCCCATGGTGTGAAGCTGTCTTTGGAGGCAAGAGAAGATATTCTTGGAAAGCACAAGCATTTTATCGGCTAGGTCTCTCCCGGTCTGCCCTGCCCTCCCTCAGTTCTCTTTAATGCACACTCATGTCCTGTGGACGCTGAGATTGTGAAATGGGTCTTTTCAGGAAAATTGCAGTAATGGTCTATTATTGCTGGTCTTCTCCTCTCCTGAAAAAAAACACAAAATTCTAACTGCCAGTATTATTAGTGTTAAAGGTATCTGAGGACAGGGCAGAAAACCAGGGCCCAGTCTGGCCCTGTATGTAGCTTAAAAGTTCTGTACTGAGTTTGTAAATTACTGCAATAAATCACAGCCTGAGGGTGTAATCTCATAAACTGCAAATTGCTGTGACTTGTCCTGTGATGCACAATTTCCACCAAAAACTAATGATAAAGACTAAATAAAAACTGCACAAAACCAAACCCTCTGATCACATAACTTACACCTGCGAACTGGGGCTGAACAAATTCCACACTACTGCTACACACATGGTGAAAAGTTGCAGAAATAACATTAGAACTGTATATCTTATAGCACCAAGAGAGGTTTGTGTCGTGTACCTGGGAGGTGAAGTCATGCTGTTGCAGTTGCCGTCCCTCTCTCAGGTCCCAGGACCGGACAGTGTTATCCAGGCCACCAGTCCACAGCTTGGTCCCATCATTAGAGATGTCTATACAACTGGCACCATCAGTGTGGCCTTGGAACTGCCTGTAGAAAAAAAAAAAAAGCATAGAGTCAAACAAACCCAAGCTCAACAGGAGGGTGCTCATAAAATCAAAGAATGAATATCTGCATGTGGTCTTGGGGAGAAGAGATGCTTAAAATAGAAGACGGAAGGAAAGCGTCTTTTCAGTGTGTGGACCTCAGGTTTTAAGACAAACCATAGACTGATGAGCAGCGACTGAGTGATTGCTACACCATCTGCCAGCGACAGGAGAACTTGTCAGTGATACTGTGAGATGGCTGAATTTGAAACCTACACACATCACACATGGGTAAGAATCACTTGTGTAATATTTTGACAGTTGGCCAACGCTCACCCTGACATGATTAATTCTTAGTAATTATCTCATCATGGATATATCATATTTATATACCATACATTGTAAAATATGGTCACATGGGTTAACCTTGTTTACCTTGTTATTGTCAGTGTCACTGATTATTAAACTTGTCCATTTAATTTTTTTTTGTTTGGTAGAGCAGCAATGAAAAACACAAACAGCATTTACAAATGTTTTGCAGCAGGTTTCCTACACAATGAGGACAAAGAGCAGCAAAATAGCATAAAGACAAGACAAACAGCACAAGTTGCACAAAAGTAGCTTTTTGAGAACGAAACAACAAAACAATTTGATTTGAGTTTTGATTTCTGGCAGTAAAGCCTTTTTCCAGTTCATAGCTGAGACTCAAGGCTCTTTGTTACACAATGTTTCCCCTCAGTTTTGTAAAAGTGAAACTTATTTGACAGTTGTTTCTTCTGCTGATTTCTGAAATATTATTTTGCTGTTTCAAGTGTATGCGTTCCTTTAGTTAGCATGCATAAATACTTGTGTTGCAGTGCGTATGTCTGTAATGTAACACCATCTATGATCCCAACCCTCACACACCACACTCCTAGCTCCGTACCTGACAAGAGTCTGGTTGTGAAGATCCCAGACGGCTATGTTTCCGTCAGAGCAGCAGGAAAAGCAGACCTTCGAGTCAGGACTGATGGCCAGAGCATAACACGCAGGTGCTGACGAAGTTAGTTCTGCTTTTATCCGTGGAGTCGGCGTGGCCAGATCCCAGATTGACAAAGTACTCGCCTCACCCCCGACAATCAGAGTCCGTCCGTCAGGAAGCAGTCGACAGGAACGGATGTAGTTATCTCTGTTCTGATGTGACAGACACACATGGTGACTTTTTACTGTCATTACAAAATGCAAATGCATAATTACAAGAAGCATCGATTACAGGTAGAACAATGAAAAATGTGTCATGTACATAAGGGTCAGAGTAGCTCACTCACAAGGCAGTCCAGCTGGGATACAGGGGTCTTGTTGCCCGGGTGACTGATGTCCCACACCTTGACGCAGCCCTTGCCGCCGGTGTAGACATGACGCGTGGGGTTACTGATGGTGACAGCACACACCACCTCCCCGTGGCTGAGAGTATTGATCTGTCGTGCATGGCGCGGGATGCCAGGGCCGATCAGTGCATCTGGAGGAAAAGGCACAGGCTGCATTTGTCCATCAGCGCTCACGTGGAAGGAGTAGGCTCTGAAGGGGAGAAAAAAGGAACAACAGGATGGCGAGTAGAGGGATGGTGAGATGTGAGGATAGATAAACACAAACAAGGGGGAATAAATCTGCACTTTTTAATGTTCATTTTTCATTATTGCGATTGTGACATTTGCGAATGAGGAGGGGGAACATACGGTTTTCCACCAGGAATGCCCGACAGGTTGGGAGGAAGGCCAGGGACACGTATGTGGTGATGGGGATCAAATCCCACCTTACAGGACAAGAGAAGGTGACAAAATTTAACAGCAATAAACACCTACAACTTAAATTATATAATTAAAGGTATCAACAGGGTGTCTGACTGTCCTGCAGAAGTTAATGTGGTTGTCGCATGACATAAAACTAACATTAGCAGTTTATAAACCACAGAGCCACCAGTCTTTCACCTTCGATTTGGTGCTAAGAGGTTTTAAATGGCTACATTAAAGCCTGGCTAATTTTGGCAAAAAAGCAGAAGGGTGTTTTGCCATTTTATGTTTTGAACTTGACTTGAACTTGAAAATTATTTCTAAGTCAAGCAGATTTTAACATCTGAAACATAATAATGTGATGCGGTTGATTTGTAGCTGGAGCTTGGTTTGCCATCTTAGTCCAGTTTTATTTTTTTCTACAGGGCTGCAAACTGCGTAATTATATTTTATTTTTATTTTGCCCTGTGTATATTTTTACTATCTTTTCTGTTTTTACTAGATCTTAAAGTTGATTTTGCACACAGCAGTTATTAATGTTTACATATACAGAATGCATGTGTTTGGGTGCATTCAAGTACCACTTGTGTCCGTCCGTAAGCTGCCACTGCAGCAGCAGCCACCGCGCTCATTTGTGGGGAGATGCTGTGCAGGCCAGTGTAGGCTGCACCCGCTCCACTCAGCTCTCCGTTCATACCCGGGTGAGGGACCATACCAAACGGCCCGGGGTACGAACAGGGCACTGCCAGGGGCGTACGAAGACCAGGAGCTACAAGACAAAACACAGTCTGATAAAAGCAGTGACATTTGCATCTGAGGGTAGAGTGCCTGTTGTTTTTAAAAGGACTAAGTCAGGGTCTCCACTCTCAGTATTTTACCCTCAGGTAAGTGGAACAAGTCACAGGCCCGTTCTGGTTCAGCTTGAGCCAAACTACATCTATTACATTCTCTACATAATTCTCTCTGTTTTTAACTCAGAGACCCCATTAATTCAGGCCATATTCACATGAACAGATGTTTTTAAAGCGATGCAACGCTCACCCAGAGTCTCGACACCTGTTGCTTTCACAGGTGCAGACCTCAGGCCTGGCGTGGAGGTGCTGCTGGGTGTTGGGGCATCAGAGCGGGATGTTGGGGTGCTCGACTTGGACACAGGTGTTGTGGACTTCTCATTCTATGACACAAAAAAAGCTAAGTTATCTTAATTGCACACGTTTAAAACACTGACTTCAGATGCAGCAGATCTCTCTTTGTAGAAGGGTTTTAAATGTTTTCATTTTGATATAATTAAAATTGGCATTCTATGAAAAATGTTACATGTTTCTGATAGAATGTAATCCAGGATTTTTCGCCTAGATTTTGCCCTTCATTTACTTTACTTACTTACTTAAAATGTATCATCTTGATCAATAAGAGTTTTCCGTCTTACTCACCCAACCTGTTCTATACCTTACTTCCAGTGATTACTGATTATTTTTTACATTTTACTAAATGCCTAAAAATAGAAAACTACCATGAGAATTGATGAAAAAGAAGATCAGAAGGCTATAATTACCCAAATGACTCACCAAATTAATCTCTTTGGACTTGGATGAAGGTGTGCTGCTGGAGGAGGCGATTGAGGAAGGGCTCAGGGGAGCATCTTTCTTCAATAGGCGACTTTTGTCCAATCCGTTCTCCCGAGGAGAGTGGGCAGGACTTCCTCGAGGAGACACTGGATCCTGTGGTGGGTGAGCGCATGGAAATGAGAGAGTAAGATGTTTTTTATTTTGGATCAGGCAACACAGAAGCTGTCATACAGTTTAAATGTTTTGTACCTCATTGGAGACATCCACTACCAAGTTGTCGTCACTCTTCTCCCCATCACTTTCCTGGCAAGGACACACAGAGGAAGTATGCTTGACTTTTGCTTCAGTTTGCCTTGAGAAAGTGCTAGATAGACAAGTCTAAATTACACTGTTCTACAGAAACTGCACAGCCTGCATATTGTTTTATTTTAGATAAAATGGGAGAAGTTCAGGTTTCAAAAAGTTATATGCCCCCCCAAAAGAAAATAATCAGCCTACATTAATTATCTATAAAACCACAGACAATCAGTGCATTACCCAACACAACACCCCATTAATTTGATATTAAATGAAATTATGCACACAGTAATGAAATAGGGTTATCATAACATCAAGGATTTAATTAAGGTTATAAGAGAGTGCGATAAACCATTTTTAATCCTCCCTCTGTCAATTTTCATGTGGTGTTTTAACATTTTGTTACAATTATTAGATGAAACGGTCAAAATGGCTCCATTGTGGAGCATCCAGATGGCTTATTTGGCTGAGGTTCAAGCCATAAACTGCAGAGTACTGGGTTAAAATTCATGTCTCGATTGACAACTGGCCAAAAACATCAGTGTGAGAATGAATATGGCTTCAGTTCAATAATTTCATAAACAGTACTGTCTGTCAGGATGCCTTTGTTTTTTATAGGTTTTTATATTACAAAGTCTTCTTTATATCTGTAAAATGGTGAATATTTTAGTTTGAACTCAATATTTATAAAAAAGCACAGTTAGTGTAGTTTCAGCAGAACAAGAGTGAGGGGATCACACAAGAACCAAAATATTAATTTATCCTTTCTTTGAATGTTTCCTTCAAAAACAAACAAAAAAAAACCCCTAAGCTGTTTAAGTTATACAACTGTTCTAACTGTAACGTCTTCACTTACGTAGCGTGTGGAGGCCAACTCTTTTTCATCTGTCTTCTGTTTTTTGCTGTCGGAGGAGTAATCGCTTGAACTCCGGTGCTTCTCTCCGGTTCGGAAACTGGCCGAGGGAGAAACAGATGAGCTCTGAAATAAATAAGAAAAGTTAACTTTACTTAACTGAAGATGAAGAAAACCGTCTGCTTACTCCAATAATGAGCACGCATTGACATGTGCACTCAAATACTATTTATTTCTACAGTACATTTAACAAATCCCAGCTGACATTGGGCGAGGGCAGGGTGCACCCTGGCCAGGTCACCAGTTTATTGCAGGGCTGACGTATAGAAACAAATAACCATTCACACTCACATCCACACTTTGGGCATTTTAGAGTCACAGAAAGACATAACTGAACAAATTATGAGGTTGGGTTAATGACCTCTAGGTAGATTGCCTGTGGGACCACTTACTGTGAATGGACACAGTCAGAAACAGAAAAGCAAAGACCAGATCACAAAGACAGGAAGACCTGATCCTAATCTTGATTGTAGAGAAAAACAAAATGTAAGACGCAACCGACATTGTACAAATCTGTACAATGTCAGGACTTCCTCTGTATTACTAAGACACTGAGTGTGCAGCTGGTTTGCACTGCAAAGATAAAGATGAACAAACCTGACATAAAATGACGACGATCCACTCCACAGGTGGATTTCTACATCACTTTAAAAAGTGCCAGTCAAAGCCATTTAATTTTCACTGTATGGCACCAAACCAACCAGCAGTGCAGCATCCTTGACAATTTGACAACAACATCATTACTTGAACTCGGCGGCATTATTTTGAAACTGGGGGAGTTGGTGCATTGATGTCTCTCTTTTCTTAATCAAATACGGCATCCTTTAAATACCATTACTGAAGGATTAATCCTCTTTGAGAAGCAAAGATCAAAATAAGGTCAACTAAACATTTCCCCTCTTGCTCTGCCTGTCCCTGCTGATCTCTCGCTCTCATTGGGAGGCGCTCCTTACCCGGCAGACGACGGACAGAGAGAAGAAAAATAAAGCAGGACCTTTAACTCGACCTTTCCACTAACTCACGCTTGTAACCTTTCCACTGCCCTTTGCCGTGCTGCAAGTGTTGATGACAAAGATTCTGTGGGGGAGGAGTGACGTTCAGTGTGTGTGTGTGTGTGTGTGTGTGTGTGTGTGTGTGTGTGTGTGTGTTTGTGTGAGAGTTCATGCGTGTGTATGTGTGTGTGTGTGGTCAGGCAGGACTTGTACCTGTTTACATTTTAGTACTCCGTATGTGCAAACACTGTTGAGATGTCAGTGTGGATACAGGTGCGAGTCTCTTCTTGAGTGAGATAGAGCAGACTTAGGCTCTCTCTGTCTCTCTATCTCTCTCTCTTATTCCAGACTGATTAGATTAATTAGCCTGCAAATTAGCCCTTTCAAAAACATCAAGGCAAATTAATTTTGCTGCAGAGACAAATGAAGCCTCCGCCGGCAGCACAAGCATTGTGTGAAGAACCGTGCGGTGTTGCTGGGTGAACGTATTAATTTACAAGCACATCATAATTATATTTGCCTCCCATTTCAAATTGATTCTGCAAGTCCTGATAATGATACCTGTAACCTCCACTGCTGTACTTTTTCTCAGTTACACAAACAGCGTGACTCCCTTTTGTCTCTCTAATTAGAGTTATATAGGCAGATCATGACCAAACTGTTCTTGGATAGGAGTCCTCAGTGTGGATTTTTGGGTCACCTAAAAGATTCAAAAACAAATTAGAGGAGCCTATATTAATTAATTAGGCGACTCTACACCTTATTTAACATCATAAACATGTAAGTGAGTGAGTATTTCTGAAACCAATGCTCTGTTTCTTGCTCCTGAACTCACATGGTTGTGCCCAGTACAACCCCAGTCTGATATGACGGGAGTCATACGTAAGTTTTTAACAGCTGTTAACTTAAGTCATGCCAAGAGCTTCAGCCATTGTTACATTTGCAAGACGAGAGGTTAAAGTACAGCATACATCATATAGTACATGATCTTGACGGGACGTGACTAGCTGGTTAGCAAGCTAATAGAAGCAGACCAAGAGTTAACATTGGCTTTCCACTGCACGAGGCAGAACGAGTAAAGGAATGAAGTTTGATGCTGAACTCACAACAATGACACCTGAAGGCTTTGAAATGATGCGATCTGTTGTCTTCCATTTTTGGAACAATGAAGTGGTTAACATTTAGTTTGGCCCAGGCACAAAATTAACTCACCTCAAATGCCTAACACTGTATCAAATTACTTAGAGAACACATGTAATATCATGTGCTATAGAAAAAAAAAGGTTGTATTCTTCACCACTGTATCCAAGGACAGGAAACAACCTCAGATTTCAGACAAGAGGTGCTCTGAGTTCTTGGAAAAAGATGGAAAGGTGAACATCTATATTTTTATATCATTTGGGCAAGACAAAAGAAAAAAGTAATGAAAAAGTCAAGAATGGCCCCTTTGTGGATCTTGTATTGATATTGCCTTGTTAAAAACTATATAATTTGCATGCATTCTCAGCCATTTCAGCTATTTATAGAATATATTAAATGCATGTAACTTTGATTCTCTTCTTTCCTCTCATTCATCTTCCCCATTTTCTCTTACCTTCACATAACGAAGACATCACCTTTTTGCTCCTTGCCTGTGTCTATTATTTAGAAATCCTGTCTTTTCTCACTCACTAACCCACAAATATAATGACTCTGTTCACACCAAAAACCCTGGCTTCAAGTCAGTTGATCTAATCCATCACCTCCGATCCTTCTGTTCAACACAGTTTGTTTCTTATTGTGCAGGCAAAACAGCATGAAAGGAACATGCCATTGACAAAGAGAAGCTGACTGTAACTGTAAAATGTGTTTACCGGTAGACAAAAAGTACAAAAAAGAAAAATCTCAGGGCCACTGCAGTGATCACAACAATCTGCGGTGTGTTTACTTCGACAGGTGATTAATTGAAAAGGTCAGTCTCAATTTGAAAGCAGCCTCATTTGGATTCATTTCGCCATTTTTTCTAAACATACAGAACATAATCAAAGATGGGAGCTTTGTTAAAGGGAAGATTTGGCTTGAGTCATTATATTAACGTCATTAAAAAAAGAGAAGAATCTATTGCTTATTTGCTTCAGCCAACATATATTCTTTCAGGTTAAAGAAATTCATCATGGTGGAATAACGCAAATACACACACATAAAAAAAAAAAAAAACCTAGACACATAAATAAGTGGCATTGGTACAGTGACTGAACCAACAATGAGCTTTGTTTGAGACCTACCACCAACAACAACAGCCCTGAGGAGCTGCACATCATGACTACAGAGGTGACAGCTTGTACTGGTAACAATAAGTATGCAGACACACATGTACGTCTACACCCGCATACCTTTGTCAGCGTGTGAGGTGCTAACGCCAAGGACATTAAGGCACAGATGTTCATGCAATTCACACGCACTGTACCCTGTGGACTGTTGCCAAGGCAACTGTAGACCACTGACAAGGGGCTTATTGGTTTCATGAAGTGACTGTTGGCCGCCATGTCAAAGAGCAGCTCTGTGTGCACGCGTATCTGTGTGTGTGTGTGTGTGTGTGTGTGTGTGTGTGTGTGTGTGTGTGTGTGTGTGTGTGTGTGTGTGTGTGTGTGTGCGTGCGTGTGCGCGCGTGTTCTTGCAGGGTGCTAATGAAGGGCATTCATCATTCTGGTCTCTCTATCTCTACCACTGATTTCTGAGCTCACACACAAACGCATGCAACACACACACTTGCACACACACACACTGCTAATCGCTCCCATCATGGTGCCTACAGCTCTATGTTTGTGTGTGTGTGTGTGTGTGGAGTAGGAGGATATACTACATGGGGAGCAGGAGATAACGTATTAAAACATTCCTCCTGTCTCCACCTACTCCAAAACACCAGAGAACACATCAAACCCGTTAAACTCATTCATGTGTGTGTGCGTGTGTGTGCGTGTGTGTGAGTGTGTGTGAGTGTGTGTGTGAGCTCGGGCTGCTGGAATAAAGAAATGCTAATCTGCTCATTGAGTATTCAACAAACCAAATGTTTGCCTTGGGAAAAAGAGCTCCGCTTAAGGGACTAATTACTACAAGCGCTGGTTGTTCCGTTGATCTGTTGCGCTGCTTTTTCTGCTCCCTCCTTCCTTCACTAACCAGAATTGTGCTTTTTTAATTTTTTTGCTCACCTTGGGGTTTCTCTTTTTTCCTATTTGGCACCATTTTCACATCTCAGATATTTTAAATACATCTTTTTTCTGCACACACAAGTGTAGAATACATAATGGATTAGAAGTAGATTAGGAAGATACTAAAATTCTTATGGGGATGTATAACAGATACATGTCTTGTCATTACTTAATAATATTAGTGTGATGAGCTGAGGTCAAGACTCTTTAAAATATACATACATTAAAATGGCTTATCTGTGTTAACACAAAAAGACATGGAATCAAATATTTCATGTGAAAAATGTCTTTAAAATCTATGAATCAGCCCATTAAAGGTCCCATATTGTATAGAGTGAGATGTCCCTCTCTTTTTTGATTATAAACCAGGTCTAGGGTCGATATTAATACTATGAAAGCATCAAAGTGCTCAGTCCACAGAGAAATACACAGAGCCTGGAATCAGAAACTGTGTCTTAGAACAAGCTGGACTTCAGTAACTCAGTGATGTCACAGCAAAACAGTCCCAGCCCTCACCCGCCCCCCCTGGATCTTTTATTTACCTGAAATCTGGTTTTTGGGAACGTAAAATCACATTTTCTTCCGCATATCAAAAATTCATATAAAACACCTGACAAGTTAAAAATATGAGACATTTGTCTTTTTCATGCAATAAGAGACTTATATTGATACATTGTTTGCAATAGCATACAGCATAACACACTATGACCTTGTAAGTAAAAACAAAAAGCTCCTGCTTAACAAAGACCTGACAATTGAGACAAAGTGTATTTATAGAAGTTATTGCTTTACCATGTTCTTGTAATACTCTAAGAATACAGCATAACACAGTGTATGTCAGTCTCAGATGACTTTATGTGTTTAATCTTTGTTTGTTGACTGGTGGGGGATTTTTTAGGCAGGATAAGCAATTTCTTCCTAATCTGTGCAAAAATCAATTTTTCAATTTGCTTGACTTTGTTTTTTTCCATATTGAAGGATGTCTTAAAAAAAATCAGATATTAAATTGAAGCCATGCTCCAAACATGTCTTTATGCAAAAGGAAGAAATAAAGGACAGACTTACCTTGACTGAGTCTCTGTCTGAGGAGATGAAGGGCAAGAGACAAAAAACAATTACTGATTAAAGCATTTAATGTCTAAAGAACAAACACAAATACACATATCCAAAATACACACACATTAATGAACATGAAACACAAAACCCAAAGATGGATTTTTATTACAGTTGATTCTCCTGTGTAATGTGGACACTCTGGGGGCTCCACCGATTTCACAGTCTGTTCATAGGTGTTGGGGCCGGCTCGAGGCTACATTAGCCACTGCTAGCATAACACGCACAAATCCCTCTCAATTTTGACAGGGAAGAAAAATGCACTGGTTTTACTGCATCAGCTTTGGCCATTTTTTGTTTGTTTGTTTGTTTGTTTGTTTTCCCATTTGAGTATAATAATGTTATAGAACCACAGTGCTAATGCCAGGTAAGAATAAAAGTCAATTTTGTATTTTCTAATTACAAAATGTGACATTGACAGTTGTAAAAAAGTGAAACAGGACAATAAGGCAGAAATACACAATTATTTTGACCATCACAATTATAACATGAACACTCTTGAACATGAAAGTATGTAGCAGCTTCTATTATAGAAAAGTACAAAATTTTATCAGTATTATGTTTAGTCAACACTGTTTAGAGGAAAGTTAGCTAAAGCTCAGGCCGCTGAAAACCTACCAAATGTGTTAAAATTATGTCCTATTTCTACTGAAGGCCCCTTGTAACCAAACTAATGAATCAAGAACTAAATGTGTTTTTAGTGCATTCATATTTCCTACAACACTCAGCTCTCAGATTTGCACTTTTCCTATGTAAGTGCTGTGATTATCAGGCCTGTTTGGATCAGGACAATTTCCCAAAATTCAGAGGCTACAGACAAATTAAAGGAAAAACCTGAATAAATAATTGGAAGAACATAACAAATGCAATAATAATATCCAGTCATGCTCTGCGGCATTCAGTCGGTCCAGTTGATTCTGATTTTGTATCAAGATGGCAAAAGGAAAAGATCTGGGAAAAGTGACTTCAAACTAATGTTTGATTGCTGAGGATTTCAGTCACAAACACTGCTCAACTGGTTAGTGTTTCAATATGAACAGTGGCTAAAGTGCCATCTGCATTTAGAGCTATGGGAAACACGTCACTAAATTGAGTCAGAAATTGTGGTCGACAGCGTTCTTTTGATGACCGTGATGGTCGTGCATTTGTGCCATGTGTAAAGAAAAACAGGAGCGTGATCAGACTGTGTCAGCAAGAACAGTCTGTCCACAGTTACATAGAGAGGGATATCATAATGGGACTGCAGTGCATAAACCCATCATGATCAAGATGAAGACACATTTGAGAGTTCAGTGGTACAGAAAATAGGCACTGATCTATAGAGATGAGGAAAGAATTGTTATAGTTAGATAAGTCATCCTTCACCTTATTCTGTACCCAGGAACACAGACGGCCGATATGACACTAGATTTGGCAAAATGGTACCAAACTAATAAGTTTAATCAAGTAAATAAACGCGTTAAACACTGAAACTACTTAAAAACTAAAAAGATAAATAACAAAATTTCTCCTTCCCTACATATACGTTAATTCTGTGGTAGAGATGGGTTTGTATTGTTATTGATTGTGCCGATTGGGCTGAGTATTACCTGAGTTAGGGGCTGTTGGCTTTACTGCGACAACAGGTAAGAGGTGAACTACTCTGCTGCACTGAAAAAACCCTGGTAGCCATGTTACAGTGAAGTAATCAAGAGCTGGCACAGACTGCTTCAATAACACACACACACACACACACACTTTCTCTATGTAAAGTAATTAAATGCTTGAGCTCAAAGTCAGCGTGGAGTAGAAATAGAGCTGCTCTGTGTGTACAAGAGAAAAGGGGCATCATGGTGGTTGGGTACCACTTCCTATTAGGCCAATTAAAATAGCATAATGACAAATTAGTTTTTAATAGCTTTAACTGCTCTTCATTCAGGGAACTAACAACTAAGCATCAGCAAGTACAAATCGTGATATAACTCAACTGTGACTGAATATTCTAGATGTGCGATATTGGTTTAGGATCATTAACTGAACAAGCGATAAAATCTTTAGTATTTGTTTCTACTCAACATGTTTAGCATGAATTCAAACAGCGCGAGTTTCTGCAATTTCTGTTTCTATCTATATTATAAACAGATGTTATTGTGTTTCACAATATCTTAAAACTATATGTTAGCCTTTGCCCAGATAAACGATCTGTCAGATGTGTGAATCTTTCAAGGCAATTTAATAAAGCTACTCAAGAAAAAACAAGATAAAATGAAGCATGATGCAA
Organism: Rachycentron canadum; assembly: GCA_038496675.1. Lineage (NCBI taxonomy): Eukaryota > Metazoa > Chordata > Actinopteri > Carangiformes > Rachycentridae > Rachycentron > Rachycentron canadum. Next base: position 7,155,784 of record CM076654.1, read on the forward strand.
CAATTTAATTAAAATTGACATATTACTCTTGTGTGTTTGTATCATTCCTATATGTGAGTGAAAATTACAATTTAAATTAATATTTATATCAAATAAAAATGCAGGACCAAACACAAATAGGACCATTGTGACAGTTTAACACGTAAACAAGCAGTGATGCAAGTTGCAATTTTGCATTTTAGACACATTTTAGAAACAGGCCTTCACAAACATATAGACTCCTACTGTACAATACGTAGATACAAAGCAGGCCTTACCTCTCGGGTGTTCACTGTTGTTCTCGTGGTGTTTCCTCTCGTCTTTGAGCGGCAGCTGGTGACTCAGGGCAGTGGAGAGCGTCAGCAGGCTAGCAGTTCCAGCTCCGGGTGGGAGGGGGGGCTGGAGACCAGCCGGGTGGGGCGTGAGAGGGACGGGGATGGCGTGGCCGTGGGAGAGGTGCTGAGCCTGGAGCTGCTGCTGCTGAAACAGACACAGAAACACTGACTAGTACAACACTTCTGATCTGAAATCCTCTGACAGACAAGACAAACAAGTAGCTGTGGTGAACAGGAAGATTGAAAAAAATGAGGGAAAGAGACTAAATAATCGAGAGGTGTGGAAAAACAAAAAATTAGCCGCAACGTATGATATTTAGTGAGATCACATTTATGTATATAGTATTTTGTTATGATGATATTTAACAAGTAATCTGGACATTTTGGAAAGAGACTAGATCTATATTTATAGATTTGGAGCACAGGCAAGGATTTCTATAAGTTTTGGATCATGTTACGAACATAAAACAGATGCTCTGTTGTTTATATATCTATGTAGGTCTGGTGCATTATATAAATCCATGGGAGCATCACTTTAAATGGTGCTGAAGCAAGGAATTGTGAGATTTTCTCCTTTACTTTTTTTTCATAAATGAGGGCCCAGTGTTTCCTATGCTAAAGCAGATAAGTCAGGAAGCATTGACGCTCCTTTCTTTTTCATTTAGAGAACTCAAACAGCTCTTATCATGGCTTCTGCTTAGACACTCCCAGGTCTTTTTATCCTGCTATGAACCTTCCTAAGTAAATCACAGCCAGAGGCTCTGTTCACCTGAATTATCTACAAGTCTTTAAGTCGCTTCAAAAAATTATAAAAGTCTCTGTACATCTGAGATCTGGACATTTGAATGTATGAGCGGTGTACCAGCAGTATGGAAGGCAATGTGAGACTATTTAGTAATTTAGATTTAAGTTTTTCAAAAACATCAACAGTGTCATTTCTCTATTCTGTTATCATGACTAAACATGACTATTTTTAGCAAAGATTCTCTTAATGTGGTTTTTAAAGAACTGTAATCCGATATGGGATAAACGGGATATTTTTCTGCTGAAAAATAAACTTGTCAGCACTGTGTGGTTGACAAAATGCAAACACTGTTCCCGATCTACCTCAAACTACAGTGGCTTTTTATATTCCAGACTGAATATTCTAGACATGCAACATTGGTTTAGGATCATTAACTGAACAAACAATTTTTTGCAATGTCTATTAAATATGGGTATTATAGATGGTTGTTATTGTGTTTCACAATATGTCAGATAAACAAAATAATATGTTAACCTTTATCTAGATAAATGATCTGTCCGCAGATGTGTGAAAGGTTTAAGGCAGTTTAATAAAGCTGTAATTTAAGTGGCTTTTCCCATACTGAATTGTTTTGCCTTTATTGTGACAGCCACAATGAGAGAGAGACAGGAAAGTGGGTGTGAGATAAGGGATGACATGCAGCAAAGGGCCACCTGGGCACCAGCCATACTGACATTTCTTGTTACTTATCAGCCAACATGGTATGGTAGCATATATCTGTGATGAGCTAAAACTTGCCTTATAATGCAAATGACAAATAATTAAATGTCTGACAGAAAGCAATTAACAGGCAAAAAAAAAACATTCATAAAAACATTCTGTTGCATTGACAATGACAGTCTGGTGCAATGAAAAAGTTTTAAAAAAAACCTGTTCTTCACATTGTAAATCTCGATAGATACAAACTGACCTTGTATCCTGACAATGGCTTATTGAAATTGAAAAATGAACAATTTATTAAACTATGGTGAATGAATAAGGAAGAAATTGTATTTAAAAACCGATTAATCGATGTTGTTGTCGATGCATTTGATCCGTTATTGTGTTTCTCTTTAAGAGCAGTGATAAACTGTGTGTCCTTCAGCATTACCACAGCACTTTCTTCTTCATATTACTCTTTTCCTGTTACTCCGTCTGTACCATTTATCTCTTCTAGGTCTGTCTTATAGCATCTTCTATTTAGTGTGTGTGCAATACACCCACTCCTATGATGGCGTTGAGTTCAGCCATGGTGACCTGCTTGGCCCTCTCCACCGCCTGCACCACCTGCTGCTGGTGCTGAGAGAGACACAGACAGAAACAATCAGGGGGAGTGAGAAACTGAAACAGCAACTGAGATGGAAAAGAGAAAGATTTGCTGAATTCAGACATCTGGTTTTTTAAAAGAGGCGTTAAGAAGATCTATGGACAAACAGAAGGAACTGAAACAGCATAATTACACATTTATTCTTTCCTTAAAATGAAATAAAGATGGTAAAGGTTTTTGGTTTTTTTTTAAAGCCTTTGCATACATGTGAATCAACAACCACCTCACATCTGTTTGGGCTGCTTCTGTTCTGTCACACATGAGCCAACTAGACTAAGTTTTCACCAAACTTTACACAGTCTGACTTGTACTTTATTAATCAGCAGTGTCATGTAGCCTTACACACTGTGGTTCATCTCTATCTTAGTATCTTACTATACATTGAACCAGATGTTTTCTGGACAAAATGGTAAATAGGCTGTACTATATAAGCCTTATTGACCAGTCAGGCCACATTCATCCACTCAATCACACATTCATACAGCACTTTTTCTGTCAAACGCAATACACACACACACACACACACACACACACACACACACACACACACACACACACACACACACACACACAGATCTTAAATACTTCCACTCAGTATGTTGCACTTTGACATGCGGACAGGAGGACCCGGGGATCAAACCACCAACCACCAAGTGGACGACCTGCTCTAACTCCTGAGCCACAACCTGGTTCTGGCCAGATCCAGTTTAAATGCCATCAGACAAGAACCAGCGACGCCTCTGAATCATCAAAAAAACTCCTCACAATATGATACTCACCAGTGCATACAGTACAATTCAGTTGATAGAGGAAATGGGCAGCTAATTAGGGTGTGCTAGTTGGTCAAGTGTAACTTGCACAGGGCAGTTAATCCCTTCTTTGGAGAGCAGATTTTGAAAACCAAACTGGTGGAGGTCCAAGGAGGCGGCTTGTGTTTACTAATGCTTCCAAGATCTACTGTAGTACAAGTTACCAAACATTCTGATATGAGCTCCTATAATCTCTTATGGAGAGGCTCGGTGTCTGAAGAGATCCTGCCAACCTATGGGGTAAATCACTGTATGCATGTGCTTGAGATGATGAAACAGTTTTTCACTTGATATATTTATGACACAAAAGCTATAACCATAAATTTGATGCAATTCTGACGTCGGTTGTCGCCCAGTCTGCTCACACACCTCTAGATGGTGTAGCTGCAGAACTGTCAACATGGAGAAGCAGAGACAGAGACAGATACCCAGAGAGAAAGACAGCTCACAGGGCAAAGTCATCCAGAGGGTACAGAGAGAGAGAGAGAGACAGATCCAGACGGTGAGAGAGCAGCAAGATTCATCCAGGAGAGCAGAACATCAAAGTAGGCCAGAGATGAAAGAGCTTATCAGGTGTGGAAATGAACCTGACCATTGAGTTCAGCTATACCTCTGCAGACACAGGCTAACCTGCACTGAACGTGACACACACACAGACACACACACATACACACAGACACATACACACACAGAAAGATCCACAGTCTAATGAGTATTGGCAGAAACCATGATTACCAGTCATCCTTATTTCTACCACTCCGGGATGGGCACAATGTAGAAACATCTTAAATGCTGCATTGTTAATGAAAGTGTCTGCAATCGAGGTTCACACAAATGAGTTCAACACAAATGCAGAAAACAAGCAAAAAATAATTTAGTCAAAACATTGTCAAGCCTTCTTTTACAGTTTGGCATAAGGTACACTTTCACACTGCTGCAAGTGAAAACAAAGCTCCCTGCAAATCATTACAAAATATTTTAGAAATTCACATCTATGAAGAAATTAATTGGATCAGTTCAATAATTGCCTACAAACTGTCATACTTACACAGACAAAATGAGAGTCTTGTCAAAACAAGACACCAAAACTTTACTTATACTTTACTTTATACTAAGTGGCTTCATTCCATTTATTTGCAAATGCTTGTCTAAAAAGACCTTATAATGACTTTGCCTTAAGAAAACTTTCTAGAAGTAAAGTAAAATCACGATTTAAGCCAAAGAAATAGCAAAACAAAACTATTCCCAGACCCAGGATTGAGTGCCAACTTCAGTTACTTGTTTTTGATACTCTATTATCAATAGTATTTAAGATTTAAGACCCAACTCCATCCATATATTCACAATTATATGTATTATGCACAATTCTTTGGTAATATTGGTCCTCACATGGGTAAATGTATTTTTGAGCAATTATTTCTGGATACAGTAGGTTGAGTGACGCATCATCCCATTGGTGACAACAATACTACTGTCAAAAAAATTAACAAACAGTGGGAAGGAACAACATCAGAAAATGACAAAAAATAAAAAATAAGACAAAGAGCTCACACAAACACACGCACACACAGTCGACACGATTTGCTGCAAAATAATAATATGATTGTGTCACATTTCATATGCGCGCTCGGTAAACGAGGCCGTGCATCAAAACAAAGCAGTAAAAGCTGCTTCCTCTCCCTGCCTCCCCTCTCTGCGGGCCTCAGGGCTGTGTAGCAGCACCACAGTCTAATGCCATTATTCCTAATCCACCCTAAACCCTCCTAATCCATGGCTAATCTGGAGGAGAGCTTTGGAGTCCAAACTCACTCCTTCCTGCTGTTCCCACCCCTCCACATACAGACACACACACACTTACACATGCACATACTTTCAACTCCTCCAGAGGAAGGATTTATCAGCTAAACACACACACACACACACACACACACACACACACACACACACACACACACACACACACACACACACACACACACACACCTAAAGATTTCATAATATACCCACTGTATAAAAATCACCTCTCACACCCACTGCTGTACGTGCACATCTACAGTGTATTTTAAAACATTTTAATGTGCATTCAGATGGACAAATACACACAAATACAAAATAAGATCAAACACAAAAATGTTTTCTTGCACATGCACACACACACACACACACACACACACACATAAACACTCAGCCACTGGCTCTTGCATATGTTAGTGGGAGACATTTAATAAATTCAGAGCATATCTGCCTATCCCGAGAAGGGAGGATTAGCCCAGGATAATCTGTGTGTGTGTGTGTGTGTGTGTGTGTGCATGTACATGCTAGTCGGCATGCATGTGTGCGTGTGTGTGTGTGTGTCCGAATCTGTCTGTTTTGCCTCACAATCCACCACACACTTCTTCTCCTCCTTCTATGGTTTCTATCTATCTCCTTTCCTTTCTCTCCCTCTCTCGCTCTCTCTTCTCTCTCCCTCTCACCCACCTTCGTCTTAACTCACAGTGACAGGCATTTTTGAGTCTTACCTCCTGAGAGAGGAATGGGATGACTTGGGCGCAGATCGCGTTCAGCCGCTTGACGATCTCCGCCTGCAAGACAGAGAGGTGGGCGCAGAAAACACAATCACCTTCAAATTCATCGACAGACAAGAAGACAGTCGTCCTCTGCACACAACCCACAACTGCTCATATCAGTGTAGTTTAATGTGTTAAACTGAAGTAATAACCTACACATATATATATCTCTAGGGCAAGTTAATATGAAACAGCAATGATGTGACATATACTGGACGCTTTTGCATTTGCTCTTACATACATAATATCTGATGGGTTTTTCCAAAGAAAAATGTTGGCTCACTGTGCATTTTCAATTTTAGGTATTGTAGTTAGTATTGTAATTAGCAGGAGAAGAACTGGGTGGAGAGCATCAGCAGCAATGACCATGAAAAGAGCAAAAAAAACAGAAACTAAAGCATCATCTGTGGAAAAAAAAGACGTCAAAGAGCCACCCACACTGTTTGACTGAGAGACTATCTCTCCACAGTAATGAGCGCCGGTGTCACTAATACAAACCCCACACAACTTCATCATTTAGTGATTATTGTAAAGCAGGTAGTGCAGGGACAGGAGAAATGTAAGAGATGGAGTGATTTAGCTTCACTTTCTGTTAATCTGCTGGGCATAAAAGACTTAACAGAAATCACACAGTAGATGAGAACAGATCAAGAATTCAGGTTTTAAAAACTCCCTCTAATCTGTTCTTCCAGCCTAAATATTTTTAGTAGCTACACATCCACACACAAACACATACACTTTTTCAATGACACACAACCACTCTGCAGCAGAGAAGGCTACTGCCTTTATTGCGGTTGCCGCTACAATTAATACAAATCATTATGTTGTATTTTGAGCTGTAAAAGGCTTCAGGACAGGAAGCTGTAGCTGAACCACTCGTGAATATACAAACAGAGATAATGTACACACACTCACAGGAGGATTTTTGTGCTTATATATGCTGCTCATGACAGTGAAATCATTTTCAAGTAGCCCTCACTTCAGCTACATGATCATCATTCTTGTTGGTGAACTCAATGTAAACAAGCTGTGCTATTAAAAGAGCTCTCCACCGATGTGGCATTGCACCCTTACAACAAACCACTGCATACATTACCCACAGTGCAATTGACTGCTCCAAACAAAGGTTTAGGTGATTTATAGTAGTACCAGCTAATGAAGCCATAGGTTGCTGAACTCAAATGATGAGGAGCCACTGATATATTGGCATCCATATCAAGATTGTTTGTTTATGCTATATGCTAATGTTAAAAAAATAAGATTAACAGGTAATAAACTTGGGCTGAGTAATTAACCTCTCAGCAACTTAATTTTGCCAACATCGGATAATTTGGCTAACACTCCCCAATGTGTGCTCATGAACCGTCTGCTTTAATAAATACGACCTCATGTTTAGTCACGTGCCTCTGCCTCGCCCCAATTAACCTTAATCTGCGTTCACTCAAAGAAAGATATGACTGACACAACCTCAGGCTACATCCATGAAAATACACTTTGCTTTTAAAACTCATCACTTTTGCTAGTTTGGTTGCACTGTAGTCTGGACACGACTGAGACTTTTGGAAAGTCACAACCACCAGACAGCGAATGCAACACCGACAGTGGCCACAGGTAACACCATTAATTTGTTTACAGTACAATCACAGCCCAATACGAAGAGTGCATGGCTCATAAAAAGAGGGAAGTTCATTAGCACCACATTAACCTTTCATCAATTGTAATCAAGGAAAAGTTTGAAATAATATTTTTATTGATTGATATTGATATTGATATTTGCTCAGCCTCAAAATCCATTATCAACCAGGCTACATCTCTTATCCTTCAGTATCTCTGGAAGGTTATTCCACCGCTGCACTCCCCGAACATTAATCAGCATCACTCTAAAGGATGATTTGTGAATATAAATCCAGGATTTGGCCCACTTGAGAATTTGCAGGAGCACGGGCAGAGGAGTCCACTTGAGAAGATCGCTGAAGGAAAACATAAGACACCTGAGAGATTTTTGTCGGCTTAATCAGTTAAATGAGGAGTCCACCATCATGAGAACCACGGTAATTTCCCCAACTCCACTGACACAAATGCAGAAGAAGCTACATCTCTAACCTTGTCAGGCACTTGTTTCATTTATCCTTGACAGAGGTGAACTTTGCTCTGGTATCAGTGGTAACAGAAGGCCCCAGAGGCCATGAGAGCAAACCCACTGATATAAACCCTTCAGACACAAGCGCAAGCAACACTGCAGCAGGATGATACACACATAAACACAACCATGTGCACGCAGACACAAGCAGATACACACCTCCACAGCCTTCTCTGTATTCAGCAGATGTTTTTACTGAAACCAGGGGTTGGCTTTTAAAGATTATACAGCTCTCTCTCTCTCTCTCTCTCTCTCTCCCCACATCAGGTAGGATTTTTTTTAAACAGGAAATTGCCTGATCCGCTGTCCCAAAGGGAGTGCTAGTAGTGCAACTCAAATCCAAACACAAACACAGACAAAAGACACAGACTCACAAAGAAGCACTAACGGGCACACAGGGATGAACGGCACCTCCTTTATTTGTAAGACTAAATGCATAAAACTACACCACAGAGAGTGTTTTCATTTGTGATTGACTGCGACGAACATTATTGTATCAATACCTGCAGCGTATATAATCTATGTGGAAATCGCTGGCAGTCATCTCTCTGAGATTTTCTTATCATGTTGTTGTGACACACTCGATATTTTTGGCTTTTGGCTTAATGACAAAAGGATTTGAGTGAAGGCTTTTAAAGTGTAGAGGGTATCTTGTTGTTGAAACAACATTTTTGAAATAGTCTGTGCAGTAGCAAACCTATTTAGTTGACTTAATCCAATTAAGGATAGTTTCATGTGTAAACGTGAACTGAAATCCATGTTGTTTCACCATCAAAGGTCATTTTTTTCTTTATAATTTTATGTTCATCATTTTGAGTGAAAAAGTGTATTCTTGCAACAAAAAATATTTGTAGCATTTGAAATCAATGATAAAGCAAATTATTGTTTGGTTCATGAAAAACACAACAGAAAAAAAAAAAAATCATCATTCACACAGTTACAATTTCCTAAATCCCCACATGACATTTTCTTTCAAATGTTTTCCAACAAACAGTAGCAAACACATATCCGGATGTATCAAAAAGAAAATAACCTCAATAACCTACACTATTTCTTTTAGTTAACAGGGTTTTCGAATTTTAGTCATGATGACCGTTTCAGCTCTGTATCAGAAATGATCTCCTTCCGTGGTATCACTCCTGAAAACATATATCACACAACTACAAACACTGCCTTTTAAACAAGAATCAAACTCTCTCCTCTGCAGTGGGACAGTTGCAGGAAAAAAAAAATACACAAATGGGAAAACAAAAGGAAAGGCATGAGTACAACATATTCGCTCTTCAGACATTTTAAACGGTTTCCAGTTTCCGGTTTGAGTTTCATCTGTTTTTCAGTTACTGTTGCACAGACCAAGATACTAACTCTGGCCACCTAAAAGGCGGCGACCAGATCGCTGGTTGGTTAGGGCGCATATGCTCTGTGCAGGTGAGTCACTGGTTTGAATCGACTTTTTCCTGCATATAATATCCAAAAATAAAAATCGATAGAAAATACCTTAAAACAACCTCTTTGACGTGGATCTCTCTGATGATGTTTCTTTCTTTATTATTCATTTTTCTGAGCCTTTAAAGCTTTTAAAACTTCATCCAGATAATTTCAGATTAATTTGAGAGGCTGGGAATGTAGAGGATTTCGTACACAGGATGTCAGAACACCAACTATCAGTAGAGTCATGGAGCCATTTAGGCACATGGGAAACTCTAGGGAGAGTTGCAGTTCAGCTTACCTGTGATTAACTCAGAGCTACAGCTGCACACACAACCTAAAACACTGACATTTTCATTTTATATTTAACGTTTATCCATGGAAGACTTGCTGTGCACACATGCCCTTTTTCAGCTTGTTTCTGCCTCACATTTGTGCACACGGGGGAGCTGCCCAATACATATTAGCCTGTGAGAAACTCCGCTGAAGCAGCTGGCTGGGGTTTTAAGAGCCTTGCACCTTAGTGCTAGGTGCTGAGTGAAAAGGGGGCAATGCTTAGCATTTCTTTATCATTTGATGATCCTCCATGAGGTAAACACCAATGCTCAAGAAGCGAGTGGATGGACTGCTTCCTCTGATCTGGCATAAACAAAGAGAAGTTCAATGAGACAGTGAAAGTACGGCAGACGGCTGCTGTGGTGAGGATCATCCTCTACAAGTAGATAAGAAGCTAACCAGGCCCCACAATGAAAAAACATCTGTCCTCAAAAGACTGTCCTCATCAGATGTTTCAGCAAGAGCCACAAGACAACACATATTTAGAAGCTCCAGAAGCTCCACTAATCTTAACAAAGTTTCCATTCTGAACTCTAACTAACTGTGATCTCTCCCTAAACCTAACCAAGTCATCTTTGTGCCTAAACCTCACCAAACCTTAACCACCAGCTTCATTGCATCATGAAGCTGTTGTTGTTGTAGCAGTTTTGGAGGACAAAGGAAGTCGTCCTGCTGATCGAGGCGCCGCGTGTTGTCCTACAGGGCTGTGTTTTGTGTTTCTGGTCTGGCTTCATTAGGAGGAAAAAAGTGCAGTTTACTCTGCCACAAATGCTAGTGCTTTTGCAAGTTGACACCACACTGTTACTGTTGACTTTGAAGTATTTTGGGGGTTATTTTATGCCTCTAGTGGCGAGTTGGCAGAAAATGAACTGATACAAAGGTCTCTGGTCAGACTGAACTGTGGACGTTGCAGTTCTATGGACAGAGGTTTACGGCATTAGGCCATCAGGGCACCCCAGCTCCAAATATTGAGGTGTATGAATGGCCTGATGTAATCTGTCAATGTGTAATGAATCAATAATTAATAACAAAGTGAGAGAGTTAAGGCCAGAGAGACCACAAGAAAGTGCAATAGCTCAAAGGTGTCTCACACACACACACACACACACACACTTGCTCCTATTGTAGATGCCAATGTTAACACATTCATGTACAACACATAAATACAGGTGCATTCAGTACATGTCCGCATTCAGTGTGATGCTGATTCAGTCAAATTATTCAGCCTAACTAGGGACAGGATTTATCCTGCATGTAACAATGTTTATCTGCATGGTCACTGTTACATTAACACATAAAGAAATACAATTTTTTAATACCATTTCTGCACTGTTTAAACTTCTGGCTGCAATTTCAAACCAATCTGGTCTCAAACTGTATGACTACCCAACTATGACATCATTTTCAAAAAAAAAAAAAAAAAAAAAAATTAATGCAAATGTCACACTCGCTGTGATGGTTTACACAACTCAAGTAAATATCAGCTAACTGAGTCCACTAATTAATTCTTCGATCAAACAGAAATGAATGAGAACTAATGGCTGTCTGAAACATCATTTTGATCTTAAACAATTAGCTGATTAATCAATTAGTTGTTCAAGGATAGTTTACTGGGAACTCAATCTCCGTTTTCTTCACCCTTTTCTTCGCCCTCTTTTTATGAATCAAAATAATAATTTATTTCACTATTTTCCAACATTTCATGGACCAAAGAGTTAAAATATTTGACAGATTCATAATAATGACAATAAATATATGTTGCATTTTGTAGAAATTGGTCTAAAACATGCAAAACCTCAGATAAAGTACTCTAAAACTGTTATATTTTGAAAGATGGCCAAACACTGATTCTTCTGCTAGATCAGTTGTAAAGACGCCGATGTCCTCTAACAACTCTACGACCTAAAACTCCAATCAAATCATTTTGAAGAGATGACCCTGAGATGTTGGGTTCAGAAATGGAAACAAAAGCTCTGGAGGAAAAAAAAAGGGAAATGGATATGCTTTTCCACTAGGCAACACAACCAATTTCAGGTGACATTTTACATCAATGGCAAACAATCGTGACTGTCGGCCAGAGTGCAGGGATGTCAGCCTGTTTGGCAACCACGTCTGTTCACACCACAGCAGACACCGAAGCGAAGAAGCAGGGCTCGTTTTTTTTCCCTCTCTCCAAAAGTGTCCTGTGGTTTGAGCAAACCTGGAGAATTTGATTCTGCAGAGAACAGAGGCCTTAACTTCGACCTGGACCTGCCGGCGTCTTGACAGTGAATAAATAAAAAAATAAAAAAATAAATGACTGGCCTGAGAGTCTTCTAAGGTTAGAACTCAAACCAGGTCGATTCATGGAGTTTATTGGTAGATTAGAGGACTCTGTGGTCACATAAAGCCCAGCAACCTCTGAGGTAAGATCATGTGCACTGAATTTATCTTTGACCTTGTGTGTGAGTCCCTGGAGAAATGTTCCTCCAGTTAAAAAAGAACAAGAATCAGTGAGCAGCAGCAGCAGCTTAGAGATTGGAATGTAGAATAACTTCGTATTTTATGGTTTGCCCCTTGTGATCAGATCAACAACATGCAATAAAAGGTGTGAAACACCTAAGATCACACTGGGAAAAGGCTAACGCAGAATTTGTCACTGAATACGCTTTCCTGAGATAACCTATTTGTAATCTTTTAGCATGGTGAGTTTGTGAGGCACAAAAACACCCCAGCAATAACCACTTAAGAACAAGATGTTGCCCAAAAGAATGAAAAACCAGCTCGAATACTCCCACTTCAACTCCTAACAACAAAGAAATTAGATCAGGCAGGAGCCCTGGAGTCAGATTGGGTCAGATAGAAGATCAAATGTCCATCTCCCCCGTGGAGCTTTGTAAGCACCACATCAGCACCACTTTTCACCACCAGCTAATACACCTAATGGACCCCGCCATATAAAGGCTGTATTCCCCTGTGACAGTATGTGTGTGTGGGTGTGTGAAAGACACAGCTAGATAGGCCAGGAGAGACAGGGAGGCAAAACAAAGGGCGCGATACAGACAGGCTACAAACAACCCGAGCTGCAAAATGAGTACTGTAAAGATTTAGTCCATGATTCATATGCTGTAACTCTTCACAAACTCTTTAAACGAGGCTGTCAATTCCATTAAGAAGAGATTTTTACACCCACAGTTTTCTTTGTGTAAAAATTACGATAGATCATTTACAATAAAAAAACAGGAGTATATTAACAGATGGAAAAGCTGGGCCAAAAACTGGTTTGGCACATTAACATCTTGTAAAACCCCAACATGTCTTTTTTTTATTTTAGAATACGGATTAATGGATGGATTAATAAGTTAACATAAAGGATATAAAGTGTTCCCTAGTTAGCTTTACAGCTGCTAGTAGGCAGATATTGTTACCTTTGGAAACAGTCAAGCTTATTCTTTCCGGTCTTAATGCTAAGCTAAGCTAACTGGCAGGTGGCTGGAGTATTGTATTTACCGGACAGATATAGGAGTGGTATCGATCTTTTCATCTTCCTGCTCTCAGCAAGACAGAGAATAAGAATACAATTTCCCAAAATGTCGAACTATCCCTTCAGTCATTACAGGACAACTCAAGATTAATCTTGTGACCTTGTGAGGTTCCCGCCTCCAAGGTTGGAAAATGCTTAAAAAAAACCATCCCAACCTAACTCAGTTTTCACCCTCCAGTTATACACAAGAGTGAAATTTAAAGTAAAAACTGTTAAAATGTTTTATATGAATGCTGTGCATTTGTAGACCATGAAAAAATATGTGGAGATAATTACAATAAAGTCATTTAAAATCTTATTTACTATCATTTACAATTTCCAATGTGTTTTTAATCTTGTTCTAAATGCAACATTACGTGACCAAAATCCACCAAATGAAACAAATGGCTCCTTATCCGCTGCAGTGAAATGAGTTGTCAGGGCTCATTGAAAACACTGCCATTCTTCAGTATAAAAATGTCTTATTACTTCCTTCTTTCACCACGCTCTCCTCCCTCCTCCTTCCCTTTTTCTCTCCCTATCCTTCGCTTGCTTTATTCCTCTCTCAGTCTCGCTAATTTGCAATTGATTAGCTGTCCTCTAGCAGCTCAGTCCCATGCTCTACACCCCTCGTAGCCTCCCTCCTCTTTATCCCTCCTCACCCCTCCCCACTGACTCCCCGCCTCGCCCGCCCGCCCTCTCCTCCGTCTACGAGTCAATTTCTCTTTAACGAGCGTTGGTACATTTCACTCCCCAGGCACCACAGCCCTTCTGTGTAAATAAAACAGAGAGCAGAGCCAAAAATCAATGGGCCTATTACCCTCAGAAAATGCTAAACAAGCAATATTAGCAATTCGCTTGGTAGCGGAGGCTGACTGCCTTAATAGGACTGTAGCCTGACCCCCCCCCCCCAGACCCCACAAACAGCATTGCCACCACCACCAGCAGCTCCCCCACCTCCCCCCACCCTCTCTCTTCAATCTCAGTTTGCACTCAACCACACACATCGTATCATTGAATGCCATGGATAGAAAACACACATTAACGTCCGTGCACGCTGGCCTAAGAGTGCACACAAACACGGCCTGCACATCAAAATCATTTGCTTCCAAAACTAACACACACACACACACGTATATACAGACGCGCGCACACTGAAAACAAGCACACAAAGGCTGCTGGCAGAAACTAGGGATTCAGTCTCCAAAACTGTTTCCTGACAGAAATCATTGGGCACCAGACAGAGCCACCGTCCACATTTTATCTCTTTTTGTTTTTTCTCCCAATAAACACACGCACACACGCACACACACACTAACAGCAGCACAGACAGCAGGATTTATAGTAGACACCCCANTATATAGATACACATATATATATACATATATATACATATATATATACACACACACATATATATATATATATATAACACTGTAAAAATTGAGAAAGGATGTGTCATTAGCAAAAACAGAGTAGTAAATGTTCTTTAACATTTAGTGAACAATTCTGGAAATACTTTCAAAAGAGCTGTAAAATTTGCATTTTTCTCAGATCACAAGGCAGATGCTTCATGAACACTAGAAAATCAAATTAAAATGTTGGCCACAAAAAATGTAAATGGCTCATTATGAGGAAGTAAAAACTTTAATTCATCAAAACTATGTCAATGTACTATGTAAAATTTCATACATGGAAAACATGACGGAATATTTGGAAACCAAACTGAAAGAAGTTTGGTAGCAACCGCAGTTTTGACCTGAAGTTAATCTTATTTACCATGTGCATTCATCTGACACCTACTACAGTGTGCAATCAGTTTCACTTCCCTTTCACACTCGAGTTGAAAAAAAAAAAAGTTTCCTACCTGCTTGTGCATCTCAATGTTGAGTCCGTATGACATTTCGTAGTACTGAAAAAAACAAAGATCAAAGTAAGGTCAGGCAAACCTGTCGTCTGTTCCTCTTTTTGCACACAACAAAAACATGCGTGCACACACACACACACACACACACACACACACACACACACACACACACACATAAGCTGTCAATGACACTCACCATGACATAGTGTCTCTGCATCTCAGTTTTCTCACTGGCCAGTTTCTCACACTCCAATTTCAGACTGTGAGGCAGAAGGAAAATGTTCTGTTAGAGTGTGTTACGATCAAATCCATATCAACCCTCAAACACATTTAAAAGCAAGAAAAAAAATACCTCTCATCATTTATGACTTCACATCATGATGCTTTTTTGTCGATTTAATGTTTTGTCACATAAATTCAGTAAAAAAGTAAAATAAGATAATCAAATCAGAGATGTCACATGTACACTGCCAAGCGTCTGAGTGACTACATCCTGTTTCTTCAAATTTACATTTCTAAATTTAAGTGCACCATAGAAAGAGAGAGAGAAAAAAAAAGAGTTGCTTGGACCACACCAGTTTCCCCTGCAGACACGGAAGACACTTACTCAGCAGGTACAGTGCAGTAATTAATGGATCAATAGACAACCACACAAAACTCATCATATATTCTTACAGGGTGAGTGGAAGGCCAAACTGCACCATCAACAAAAAGGCAACCATATAATGAGGATCCATTTTACAAGTGTGGCAACACAAAAGCTTAACTCTTTCAGATTGTTGGTCGTAACTGGAGAGCTGTGATATATCACTACAGGAAGCTTTTATGAGCAAATCATCAGGTCTGTAATGGTGTCACACAGGTGGAGGGAAAGTTAGGATGCTGACAGACAAATGGAGAGATTTAAAGGTTAGAATCGGTTATGGGCTGATGGATATTCAGTGTGTCTATCTGACCCACCCTTACTCCCTCTTTTTTTTTTTTTTTTTTACCAAATCAGAGTCTCCCTGCTGTTTGGATTTCACTGGTATGCTGATCACATGCAGCTAGAACTGTCCTTGGTTCAGCTCATTCTGTATTGGCCAGCAAACCGGACCGGTGGTTCATCTCACCAGGTGATAGGGCGGTAATTACAAGGTGGCCCGAGGCGAGCGATTATTATGCATTGGCATCGTGCTTATGGTTCGTCCCCGAGCAATGTATTTCACACTTCATCATGTCAGGTGAAAAAGCATTTCACACCACTTGCACTTGCAGAGAGAGACGTGCATACCAAGGTTGATGGGGTTTACCTGTGGTTCACCAAGCGAGTGAGGGACCTGAGACAACAGTGTGTTAGCTCCATCATGGGATCCCCAGATGGAGATTTACCTCACACTGGGCACATTTTATGTCTCAATCAAATCCTTCAAAAAATCCATTTCTGTCGTATATGTCATGGCATTGCATCATGCTCTTTTCTAATAGTTTGGTGATACTGTATGACTCATACATGGCTGGTGCAAAGCAGGTCAATGTCACAGATATTAACCTTTGTCTAACCTAATCTGGGGGTTTCTGTTTACAATATGGACAAAGGCCAACTGACACTAATTATCACTATTGATTGTTCAAATGATTATCTTCTCAAATAATCATTTGTCCTGTGTAATGTTAGCAAATCATTAAAAAAAATTACACCTTCAGAAAGATAATCCTGACTTTCTTGTAATGTATGACCACATATTTTTGTTGTTGTTGTTGTTTTTACAATAGAGTAAGAAAATCTGACAATACTGACATTAAAGAACCTGGAATCGTTTTTTATTTTCAAAAAAAATATTTGTTGAAATTATTTCATTATTCAAATGAAATTACATTTGATATAACTGTTTAATTAACTTATCAATTAATCAACTAATTGTTGCAGCTCTGTGGACCCAGAAAAACGCACAGTTCAAATTTTGGATCATTTTTTGTGCCAATGCAGAAAGTTCCACTAGCATTTAGTAAATATGTGGCCGATGAGGAGATGTTTCCCAGCAGCAGTCAAAGCTCTCACCTGTGGTACTGGGCTTGCAGGAACTGGAACTCCTCCTTGATCCGGTCGCAGGACTCAGTGACAGTGAACTTGAACGGCTGCCCCGGCTGGTGGGGGACCTCAACCCAAACCAAACAGCATGAGAGGGAAGAGAGGAAGAACTGAGCCACCAAAGTTCAGCGTCGCGATACACACACTCATGCACACAAACAGAGGCGAGACTGTAGATGACAATAGGCCTCTGTGATATGGATGGCCTTTTGGTTTCACACAGTCTCCTTGCACGGTAACCCACGCACCCTCGCAGACACACATACAGCTGCAGCAGCTTGACAATGAGCGCAATTGTCCGTGCGGGCGCGCAGTGGCACGGAAAACTTGATCTAAACTGATTACGCATGAGGCGCGCGGCTGTTAATCTGCGCTGTTTTGACACGCTGCCTTTGGCTGCTGCTGCTCTCTACTTACCGGATGCCGTGCCGGGGGGTACATCTTGCTCAGATCTCGAATCATTAAAGATGTATTGCAAAGTTCATCCACATAAACACGAAAACAAAATGCGTGAGCGCGGATCTATCCCCGTGCGTAAAAGGTCAGTCAGTGGTCGGTTTGCGGGCAGGTTGCGCCGGTTCCGTGAAGAGCGAAAACATCCTCGGATCTTTGGTTGGTCAAAGACAGTGAGACAGTATTTCAAAAGTCCATTCAGTGTGATAAACCAGAGCGGGAGTTACTTCAGTCTCCTCAAACGCCTCCAGCGCGCTATTCTACGCGCACGAAGCTTTAAATTCTCCCTCTGAACTGACAGCGAATCCTCTTATTTTCTCTGATTTTCCCTACGAAGCATCGACTCCTGGCGCATCGTGACCCCCCGGTTTGTCCGCGCCTGAGCTTCTCCTCAGCCTCTCGTCGTCACGCATTCACGGGTTAATTTCCTCCAGCCTCCGTTCATGTTGACATCCTCACGCAGCGCCGGAGGAGCGACCACCTCGCCGACTGTAGCAGCCTGCCCCTGCGAAGCCAAATTTAGAAGCAACCAGTCGTGCGAGCGCAATTACATATTCACAACAATTATAAGGGCCCGTGCCGTGACGTCGGGACGTGTAGTTTAATTCATATTAGTCGATAATAAGCACTACAGATGTGCGCCTGCTGGAAAGAACTACAACTTCCCGGCTCCTCCGCGAAGCCCCCAAAGCCAATGGTGTGTGATCTGAAGGAGGAGCGACCATTAAAGGCAGCCAATAGAGACAGGAAAGTGGACACACTGCGCTCCACCCTCCTGCCAATCATCGATGAGCCACCCAATCACCTCCATCAGGATGCGATTTATGCAGACTCCCCACGTGGGGGCTCGCTCTGGTACTAAAAGATGTCACAGGGATTAATCTGGAAACTATCTGTTGACTTATGTCTGTGTGTTTTTTTGTTGTTTTTTTTTTATAGAGACTTCCAGGCAGAGGCGAACATATGGCCCCTTTGTGTCTTATGTTTTTCCTGTTTTTTTTTTTTTTTTTTAATTTAATTGCCTATTAAAACTGTCTGCCATTATGTCCACAGATTGCACTTACAACCCTGCAATTAAATTCTCATTCAGCTCCCTCATATGCACCTCAGCCTGCTGGTATGGGATGTAAATCATACTGGGGCTGACAAAGTAATGTAAACAATTAATAATTAAATTCAATTTACATTATTGTTACTGCTATAAAGGTGTTGTTGCATTCGGATGCACGCCAATTAGCATGTAATCAGGCCCGTTTATTCGGTGTCAGTGATATGTGTTGACAAAATGTTTTTCCAGACAGTTTTTCTCTCGTTTATGGCTGATGAGCCCGGAGTTTGGGCGCACATTCGTATGTGCCACAAAGTGCTGCATGAACCATCTTTTACGATGGTTGAATTCCAT
This sequence comes from Rachycentron canadum, assembly GCA_038496675.1. Classification (NCBI taxonomy): domain Eukaryota; kingdom Metazoa; phylum Chordata; class Actinopteri; order Carangiformes; family Rachycentridae; genus Rachycentron; species Rachycentron canadum. The sequence goes on from CM076654.1 coordinate 7,174,784, forward strand.
TTAGCTGCTTCACTTTCTGGGTCCAGATGTTGTCCTGGTGTGTCATGTCTCATCGGGACATTTGAGCAGAATGGAGTCATTGTTAATGTTATTAATACAGCTGCTGTGTTTTATGACAAGTCAAGATGTCTGCTGAGCGAGGTGCCGACCAGACCTCCGCTGCATTCCCAGTAATTTGACTTGTATAGAGATTCTTTGTTGTTATAATTTGTTTGTGTAAAATATATAAAGTATATATGATTTTCATACCCACTCCACTGTAGACTATAGTTATTGTATGTTTATATGTTTATCCTCCTGTGTGTTTGTTCTTTACACTGCATTGAGAGTCAGATTCCTGGTGTGTTTATCTGTGCAGTATATACCAATAAAGCTGATTCAAATTCTGCTGTGGGCAGGCGGTTTCACTTATGTGACCTGATAAGACCTTCTCCGAGTCTGTGTGGGGACGTACAGACTGCACATAACTTATTTTTTAATTGATTGGTGTTTTGATTGACAAGCTGCAAATGACGTTTTCAACTTTGTCACCGTTAGCTGCTCATTGACAGGATCTTAAAATGGCAATAGACAACTTTTCCCCTCCAGTGTTTCCAGATCAGTTTAACAGAAAATAGTATGTTTCCCCACTGCTCATTTTTAGAAAGGCCAAATGTGTTGTGTGTTTGTTGAGATTATCAACCAGACAATGACTCATAGACGTTGTTTCTGGCTGCTAGTGGTAGCATTAGCAACATGGCTGCTGTTGACAGCCTGGCTACTGTCCAATTTAGACTCGAAACCTTGATCTTACTGACACATGCAGAGTTCTGCCTGGTTTTATTACTAAATTGTTTGTTACTTAAGCTCCTAAAGTAATAGAAACAACGCTGGCTGACTGTCAGTCCAGAGAAAAGTAGGATGGATCGTGGGGACCAATCACATAACTATCGAGGAAAACAAACGCACCATCCTCTATCTGTTCTGGTTGCGTAGTGGCAGATTGTTTCCTTTGTGCTGTAAATCGAGCCTTCAGTTTTCCATGAAATTTCATAGCCGGTGGAAGACAGAGTTGCATAGGGAAATCAAGGTTTATAGGGAACCAAGCTAAATATCAATGGTGTCATGATTCTATTACAATGTCCAGTCACTTGATGTAGAGCTTTATTGTCATCGCCTCCGTGGACAGAGGACAATCAACGTTTACTTCATAATGTCAAGTTAAATTCATCCATTGCTTCTTTAAGATCAGTGATTGGATGTTTATTGTCAAAATGCACTTTGGGACTCACAGTTAACTTCCCTGCCAATTCTTGCGTACGTAGGTTTACACCTTCAAATCTTTATTAAAGAATTTGGCACCTTGTAACATCGTTATAAATATTTTGGACTTATGATTGAATCTGAATAGTGTCAGACTGATAGAAATGCTCCAGCGGTGAGTCACGTGACATTGTCCAAGGGAAAAAATTAATGGGACCGTTTCTTCTGGACCCACAGGCCAGAAATAGCTGTTCGCACTTAGCAGCTCTATTAGTACAGAGAGTTTGGTGATGTTATGTAATTCCCAGCATTCCTCCACCTTATTTACACCTGAGGTCTGATCAACCAGAGCAGCTGAAGATACCTGTGTGTGTTGAGGGCCTTGAAGTAATTATACGTGCATTGTTTTATTTACCCATCGTAACTAATACCATCCAATCAAAACACCTATTGTTAAGTTAACTGGAATACATCGTGACTGAAACTCATTGCCTCAGTCCATCACTGACATGCAAACACCCATTCAGTGAGAGGAAATGAGTGCATACAGTATGTCAGCCTACATTTACTGCTGTAAGTAGATGTTCAGTCTGGGTAGATGAAACACACTGTTGCTGGGTCAGCAACTCATCTAACCACTGCGTTCAGTCATTTAGCTGCATTAACTCACTAAGTAACTGTCGAAAATCTTAATCATCTGATGCGTTGCACTTCATATTTCTTCTCTCCTCCTCTGAATTCCTTATCACCTCTTATATCTACATTTCGGATTAGATTTATTATAATGTGCGCACCTAATTGTATCTTAAAGCTGCTGTACTGCTCTTACATGATAAAGCTGGACATCTATCATCGTTACATGTTACTTTTTTTTTTCCCTTGCTCAAACACACAAGGTGAACAAATGATTATCCACAATATGACACCACATCAATCCTCTCTCTCCTTGTCAGTCTGTCCGCCCCTGTCTCTCAGTCTTTCCTGTTGTCTCTGCCTCTCCCTCATACATACACAGGGTTGTGCACACACACACACCGCCTCAGCCATTCAAATACACATCTCTATCTACCACACATACAAACTAATATCTCAGGTAAGCACAGGGCCTAAAGTGACCTGCTGTCGTGGTGCGTGAATCCACTAAGGCGCCGAAAAGGTAATATCGCGCCCTCCCTATTTCCCCTCCAAGGGTTGAGCCGTGATGTGGGCGAGCAGGGGAGGTGCAGAGGTGAGGGAGGGGGGCAGGTGAGGAGGAATAAACAGATTTATTTGCCTGCGCCCCTCTCTGATTATTTTGCCCCTGCCTTTTGTTCCAGACCTTATGAAACCCAAATGTCAAGTGAGGCGAGGGCCTCATATCGAGCCCTGTCAATCACGACCCTCTGCGCACCTGAAGCCCTGACGCCGGATTATTGGCTTCAACACAAGGGCTGCCTTTGCCGCCAGCCACGATGCCTCAGACGATTCGACAGCCACGTTTTTTTTTTTCTAAAGAGGAACTTCATTTGGCAGCTGATGCGCAGGAGATTGCACAGGAGCGTATTTTGAGGGTAGATGGGTAGCAGGCTGGATGTGTGTGTGTGTGTGTGTATGTATGGAGGGCAGAGTGGCTTATTGAGGGAGGGGGGATTAAGGAGGGAGGGAGGGAGACTTGTCATGGGTAGTGGAGGGGAGTGGGTGGCAAGGAAACCCGGCCTTAACATCTTGCTCAGTGCACTGATCCCGACTAGCTATCAGCACCTGTACATATGTCTCTTAATCTCACTGCAGGTCTCTCTTTCTATTGCTCCATCCTTTCACCCTTTCTCACATACACACACACCTTTCTACAGTACCTGCTTATTTTTAATATAACTTCCTCACTATAATTAACCTTAACATCCATGAATTGTCACCCACACAGTCCACTGGACATGTCAGGCTTCAGCTACAGCTCACCATTACAGAGGCAATTAAAGAAATTAACAGACAATTTCATACATTCATCGCTGTTCATCTGCTTTTACCACTTTACCTAGCTGCACCAGCTAAAGAGATGAGGCCTCATGCAAGAACCAGTCATACAGTCAGATTAATTCTTAATTGGTGCATATGAGCAATTTACGAAATGTATTTTTTATTTTGTTATTTGAGTCACCATATTATCTGAATTAATATGGCTGTGAATGAGACATCCCCAAAAACTGAAATGGAACAAGCAGCCTATAGCAATTTTGGGCACGTTGATTATGCTAATGATCAAATTTTACAAATGCCAACCACCTTATGAACAGGCAGTATCCAACTGAAACAAGCGAGTGACTACAAGTCGGTGCAGTGAAGAGTTCGGTGTCCAGCAAGCCTCAGAAAAAAAGAGAGACCTTTAAGGATAAGAATAAAAATTTCTCATCAAAGTGAAACACCAATAGCAATAACTCTGAATCTGCCTTTTGCAAGATTATTCTTAAAACGGCTGCCAGATACAGGTAGAGGTTTCACACACTTAGATTAAATTATTTTGTACTAGCATTTTCATGATTCAACCTGTTTTTGTGCACACGCACATGAATAATGTGCCCAAGATAAAAACGTTCACTGTTCTTCAACCTTGATTAACAGCCCTGGTCTCTTCTGAAAGGTGACCAAAGTTACAGCGATAAATGCATGGCAGAAATGTAATGTGCTTTTTGGCATAAAAAAGAATATAAAGCCTGTAGTGCTACCTTTTGTGTGGAAAATACTCTGGAGCCACAGCCATGTACCTGAACCAATCCTGTGTCAACAGCTTTTGCAATAATTTGAGGATCCTAAAATGCTTTGCACAGACAGAATCAGAAGAGTTTTCAAATAATGTATAATTTGTCGGTGCCGTGTGAAGACTCCAGAGTCCAGTACAGAAACGACGCACATGTAAAGTAGCTCTACCAAGGCCAAAGTGAACCACAGGTGCCAACAGTATATTTTTAACAACTCAAATAGGAGTTGTTAAAATAGGAGACTGATTTTGCAATTAGATGAAGCGCTTTAGTTTTCAAGACCTTTAAACTCCAACTAAAATCGGATTTATCCAAGAGAAAAGCTGTAAATTTCCATGATGCGCTATTGACTAAAAAATATTCCCTATGTACCTTGATACATGTTAGTTTTCTCCTTTTCTAAAAGTCCACATAGCCGTTTCAAATCAGCAAATCAAGCTATCTGTTGCTTTAACTCATCGTTTTGGTCTGTTTTTTACTTGGGGTGTAGAAGCTAGCTAGCAGAACTTGCTAATGTTAGCAACAACTCCATTAATAAGGATGGATCATTATGTTTAATTTATGTCTTTCTGTCAAAAGGTCATCAGTTAGATGATAGCAAACTCAAAGTGAAACCATTGTCAAAGAATACTAAGAACACAGCAGTATGTTTCTCCATATTAATGCTTCATTATTTATCTCTATTTCACTGTATTCATTTGTAAATATGATTTGATCTTATTTTTCTCATGGCATAAGTTGTTGTTTGTAGACAAATAGAAGAAATCCTGGTAGATCCTGGCACTGAGTAGCCCATAGAAGCCATATTTTCTGTTTTCATGCTACGACCAGGGGGTGCCTAAGTTGGAAATTTTTATAATCCCACACAGGAAAGCCTGACGTGGCTTGGCTCTACTACGCTGTTCATTCAGCAAAAAAATTAAATAAAAGCTTATTATTTTTCTACAAATGTTTTTCATTATGTTTCAAAGAGATATTAAACAATAACTTTGTTGGTTTTATATGCACGCACACTGCAGTTTTAATGAAGACGGTACATACGCTGCCTCCTTCAAAAACATAAACAGCCCACTGTCTATTCAATCACATTTTCTAGGTTGATTGAATGGAAATCTGTCTCAAAAGTTTTAAATGTCACTTACATCCTAACATGTCAATTAAACTTTGAAATGCTTCAACCAGGTACATTCAAGGCAATTCAAAGTGGTTTAGGTGTCTATAAGTATAGGACAGTATAAGACTTACAACACACTGAAAGGACAGAAACACCTTCAAAAGATATTAAAAGGATAAGAAAGAGAGAAATCTCATTCATTCACAACTGACTTCTAGATCTAGACACTCTTCCTGCAGTGACAATGATCCTGAGGGCTTCTGCTGTTGTCCTCTAGGTCAGCAGGGTTACAGGGGTATATTTACCCTCCTTTCACCTCCACGCCACCCTCTGGGTATATAAAATAATAATATAGCACCTGTCTGTCATTGTCTGCGTGTGTGTGTGTTGGAGGTTCAGTGTCTAACTAATCACACTTCCTTGAGCACTAACCACTGGTCCATGTTCTTAAATCTCTTGTCCTTACAGCAAGCTGCGTCTAAATCCCCCATGGTCGCCCCTTTAACACGTCATTAATACCCGGCGGCCACCCCTTTGAACAGGGAGCTTGTGTGAAGGGATAACCAGGCCTCCTCAGACACAGAGACAGAGAGGCGGAGGCAGCACGGCGCTGGATTTACTCTGCTACCAGCAGGTTAATCCTGCTTGCACACTGAGCGAGCGAGGGGAGGCGGTGTGTCTGTGTGTGTGAGGAAGTATGTGTCTTTATTGGAGACAGTTAAGGATCGGCTCCATCACGGTAACGACTCTGGGGGAACATCAGCATCTGGTGCTCAAAGTCATCCAGTCCCCCGAAAGGAACATACAGATTGCTGCCATTTCTTTATTAGATTACAAATGGATGAATGCAAGTGTTCGTAACTGATAAAAACCAAAATAGCATGGAGAGTCCAGATGACAAACAGACTGAGACGCTGAAAGCAGAAAAAGGGAGGCAGACAGAGATGAAGAACAATTAATTACCAGGGAAGTGGTGACATCGAGAACAGATAAAAAAAGAAATCCTGAGGGCCCAACTAATGCAGTGAGCTAATCAGAGCTACAACATCTATAAATGTAGATGACACTAGTTTATGGCAGGCATTGTAGAGAAAGGTATCATGTGTAACAGTTTACTTGAAGTCCCCTTAATAAGCAGCAAGTAAATGCTTAACAATAACAGACTTTAACGTAGTTATGAGCAGATGCAAAGTGACATTATTAAGATAGGGACAATTCTAACTTATCCTATGAAGGCTTTTATATTATTACTATACTGTGATTCATGTACTTAAAGACCAATCTCCACTAATGCGTGTCCACAGTGTTATTAACCATTAAGTGTAGTCATACCAAGACCAGTGTTTCATCACGCTTTACACCACAATGGATAAATGTCTTTGAAAATAAATGTAAACAAACCACAATAAATCCTATTTCAAGACTAATATCATATAGTCCACCTGAACGCAACAATGTTAACTGATTTGTTAACAATCAAACAAAACTTGATAAATGTAATTACTGTTCAGTTTAGTGTGTCTCATTCACAAGGCAGCAATGAGGCTGCTAACATGTTTTTTTTTTATATATAAAATGTCCTTCCCTTTGTCTGCTGTGCAGAAGACTCTCAGATAGGCAGTTGGACTTTTAACATTCTGTCTCCTCTTCAGTCTAAAAGACTAATCAGCCACTCGGCAGGGCTCTGGCTGCTAACCAGGACTAATTCTGCCTCCTGCTGGCTGGTGACACACACTGGGACAGCCATGATTGGCTGTTTAGCACCGGGGGGTGCACCTCTGATTGTCTGCTTAGCATATTTTCTCCCCTCATTCTGTTGGCACATACTTGTTCTTATTCTCATTGCACGGTGCAATGCAAAGGAAACGGGCAAGTTATATCCGTGTGTCTACAAGTGTATGTGTATTTGGCATTGCATGCCACAGGAGTGTGTTTGTGGAAAAAAAAAAGCCAAATTCATCACCCAGCCAAACCTCCCTCCTCCCCCTTCCCTTTCTCCTTTATTGTCTCCCCCCCCCCCCTTTTTTCTTCTTTTCTTCCTCCGCGGCACAGATCAGATAGAATGTCACCTCTACAAACTGCCGCGAGCTAATTAGCTGTTAGCCATGTTTGTGTTCTTGACTGATGACAGGATCATTTACTCTGGTCTCCAGCTGGCTCTGTTTGTCGGAGCCATCTCATTAGCATGGCAAATTAGTCCCACTCAGTCAGGGTTGTGCCTCGCCCAATGAGAAATGATTGGAATGCAAATCAATCAGGAGGGCGGGGAAATGGAAATCACTAAATTGTGGTGAAGAGGGAAGGATGAGAATATTTCGTGTTTTGGAGGAGATTAAAAAAAAATTAGTTTGTTTGCTTAAAATTAGAGACAAAAGTAGGTAAGGTCAAGATTGAGCTAATTTTTGGGTGGGTTTGTTTTTGCAGATGTCTGAAGAGGATGTCATTTGCCTTCAACTGCTCAAAAAATACTGTTGCATGTGATTGTTATTAGTCTGAGGAAATCGACTGTAAATTGTAGGAACATTATTCTGAATTTGTGAGTTTAATTCCCTTAAAAGCTCAGCTTCCTTCTCAATATCAAAGCCCAAATTTAATCAACAGCAGTCATACATCAAATCAATGCCACGCCAACCAGGTACTATGTCTCTGAATTCAATAAAATCCCAGAGGAAAAAAAAACATTACCAATAAATTAACAAGGTTCAACATATTAACAAGCAGCACAGGCTGGCAAAGCAACCATGTTTGTCATCATTGCTTTGTAATTCTGCTAAGTGAGCCGTTTATACATTCCCAGCGTAAAACAATCTCTTTAATTCAATATTCTGACATCAGGTTTTTCTCCTCATCAGCAGGAAGTTATTGATCATGTTCGGGGCTGCTTTCACAACAAGACAGCTGCATTTTCTCTTCATGTCATTCAAAGCAGAGGGGGCATTTGCATTCCCTTGCTTGTACTGTCTTGATTTATTATGTGACTGAAGAGGAGGAAAGTTTGTGAAAAGCATATAGGACGTGTACAGTAGGAACTTAAACAGTGTCGTTATTTATTAATTTTTTTTTTTTTTTTTCAGCACAGAACAAAAGATGACCAAGCCACTGGGGTTTTCTAGGTACATTTATGTTGTTAGAGGTGCAGGAGGTCTCTGTCTGTCTCGCTTTCTCTTCTCTGTGTGTGTTTTACTCCTTCAAGTCAATCTCTGTGAAGCTGCCGCTATCTCCAGTTTCATTTGTCGACAGGCCTGGCAGTAGGGAGCGAAAGAGGGAGGGAGACAGGGAGGGAGGGAGGAGGGGACCTGGTGGTGGAGAGAAGGACGGAGGGGGAGAGAAGGAGGGGGAGCAGTAATGTAAGAAAATTGGAGGATTAGACGGCGAGCCCTCTTCCTGTCTGCTGCAACCCCCCCTCCTCCACCTCCTCCTGCTTCTCATGCCTCCATCCAACCCTCAGACTATAATAACACAGCCTGACATACTGACGACCAGCTCCCCTCCCTCTCTTGCCCTTATCCCTAACAGATCTGTCATACCTCCTTTCTCCCCGGCTCCGTTTTCCTCTTCTGTTTTGCAGATCTGAAAACCTGGACTCTCTCCCCCTTAATTTCTCTTTTTCATTTAAAAGTCTCTCTATTTGCGCCTCTCTTTGCTCTGTCCTTCTCACTGTCATTCTCAGTTACCTCTGCTCACCTCCTGTCATCATCAGCTTCTCTAATCTTTACCAAGACCTGGTCTACGCTGTGTAAGGATGTGCAAGATCTCTCGGTGTGGGTCTGGGGCTGATTTTCACTGTCACTGTGTTTTTGCATGCGAGTAACAGAGCGTACAGATGTGGTGCTGACATGACACAAAGCAAATAGGCAGTGGTGGTGGCGGTGGAGGGAGGGCATGAGCAATGAGCAAGAGTTTCAGAGTGTACACGGAGGGGTCTGAAAGGGCCTAAATGGATCTGCGATTGGACTCTCTGAGGTCGTCATCAGCCCAGATTGGAGGCCATTAGGGCCTATTTAAAAGAATTACTTCCAGGATGCAATCAAAAACCCTGATAGGTAATCAATGGCAACTAGATCAGGGCACAAAGGCAGTCCATGTGTCTCAATCAGCCACCATTCAGCAGGACAGGGAGATCAGTACTGGCCAGAGACTGCATTCACTTTCTGTAGTACATGCATACGCGCACACACACTACACATACAATCGCGAATACCTGAGGTACATGTACACATGCATGCACACAAATACACAGGTATAAAAGTCTACAGTCTGCGACAACACAATGCATCGCCACCATATCCCCTCTCTCTCACATACACACACACACACACACACACACACACACACACACACACACACACACACACACACACACAGAGGACAGTAAGTTGATCTGCAGATGGCCATGTTACTCTGCTCTGCTCCAAGACAGTGATTTATCAGGAGGCACGTAATGCCTCCAACACCACCCCCTGAGCTTTAAAAGAAGAATTACAGGACATAAAAGAAAGAGATGGAGAGAGCGATGGAGGAAGAAAGAGAGAAAGAGGGGAAAAAAAGATGAGTGGGGAGAAAAAGCGCAGGGGGAGTAATGGGGGAATAGGTATGAGCGAAGGAAGGGAGGAGGTTGTAGACAGACAGGTTGATTTATTAGACCTTCTAGTTAACAGAGCCCTCTGCACAGGCACATGGAGTGCACACACATGCACACATACGCACACACACACGCGCACCTGCAGCATCCATTGAGAGTGATGAGTGGGGAGAGGTTGGTAATGCTGCTCAATGATGCGTATGGCGTTTAGTTCAGTCTGAGTGCGCCCGTTTCTCCAGCCATGCAGGCTCACAATATGCCCCGGCAGGTGGATAAAGAGAGAGAGAGACAGAGAAGGAATCAGAAGAGAGAGAGAGAGAGAGAGAGAGTGAGAGAGGGAGAAAGCGCCAAGGCCACAAATTGGGTCAATATGCCTGGTTCATAAACAGAGCAGAAACCCTCAGAGCAGCTCAGCACGCTGCAGGGCAAAATTAGCACCCACATCCGAGCTGGAGGGACTTCTGGGTGCACGCAAACATGCACACATACATATGCAAACAGAGACAGGCACTCAAGAATGTGCAATAACTCGATTTATTAGGTTATATACACCGGCACATATAAATGCAGAAACACATATACCAATAGGAACAATAATAGTCCTGACATGATAAAACACCATCAAAAAGGGGATATGAAACACACAGCGCTCCCTGCAATAAGATTACAGACTATCAGCCCTCAGTAGATTTGCCAGCGGGAGTCCCCAGTATAATAAAATCAGATTAAAGGACAATCATATTTATTTCTAGTATATACAATATATCAAGGTTGCTCAGTAGCTGTTATTGTGATAGGCTGTGAAAAGGCGAGCCTCTGTGTACTCTCCTTCTTCTAAGTTGACGTTAGGCTGTGTTTAATGAGCTTCAGGTGTCAAGGAGTCGGGAATGTAACAGGATGTGTTGGTGAGGCTTATTGATTTATTGTTTTTCAAGGAAGCTTTGGTACTTTTGTTATTGCCTGGCTGTCACTGGTAATGTCATTTCACAATCATTTCAGGTGAATAAAAGTTGAGGGACGATGTGTAAATGTGAGCCTGTGATTGCTCTGCAGCCGGATAAAATATTAGAAAGTAAGACGACTTGGAGAGGTTAAAATGACTTCTGACACGTAAACACATCTCCTGCTCTGAGAATAGGAGAAGGTATGGTAATACATGCAAAGACTTAAAACTGAATAGAGTTAAGGGAGTGAATAATGAAGTGGAGCTATAAAATTTTAAGTCTTAATCATTTGTTTTTCCAACCATTGTATCCACCCCCAATACCATTTCTGCTCCTGTCGCCTCCACTACGTCTCCCTGCACCAATACACACTGCACATAAGTATAAAGGATAATCATACCATAAAACTACTTGGACAAAGAAATCAATTGTCAAATTTGTCATACGAGAGCTGAAAGCGAGGAACTGATTTAGCAACCTACACTTTCATGATTTCTTCACGGCTATAAAGCATGTATCAATGTTACTGGGTACAATTGTTTTTGGCCCAGATGCTTTCCAGTAGGTGGTCTGTGCAGGTGTCCTTCCTCATTAATTAAAACCTGTAAAGGTTACCAAACCAAAGCAAGTTACATTGGCAGGAGACATACACAAACCAAAGTGATTGTTTACTTTAAATGTCAGCTCACAGCCTTGCAAACCCAAAGGTTCTCCTTCTGTATGTATTATAAAAGTTTATAAAGGGAGCTGGGCAACATTTAAAAATGTATAGACCTTTTACTGACACTTATGTTTCTAAGAAAAAAAATGTGTTTTATAAATGTAAGACAAATATACCATAGTTTTTTTTTTTTAAAGCTGCAATGATCAATATTTTTTATGTTAAGAGTGGCTCAAATGACAAATGAAATGTGCGTAATGTGAAAAGAGATGTTTATAATATTGAATTCACATAGAACTATGACTCAACTCTACAGTTTTCTCCGGCTACACAAAGTGTTTTAGTGTCATTTAGCTAACTATGGTTGTTTTACAGTCTGAGACTTTACAGTTTCAGTTCATTATCAGCACTTGGATCATTTTTAACCACAGCCGGCAGGTGTTTTTATTGAAATGACTCTACAGACCTACTGTGCACGACCTGCACAACCCCAAACAGCACGCAGATAAAGTTATCAACCATAGCTAACTGTGAACAAAGCAGCTAGAGTGTCAGATATTTTCCCTAGGAGAGAATGGAAACCTAAAATGAGAGTTAATACTGGACTTACATTCATCAAGCGACAGACACCAGAGATGTAGCTCCAAATTAGCTATTGAATGGTTGCAAAAGGCAGGTTTTCATACAAGTTCAATACATGTACTTAAAAGTCAGTCACAAAATGGTTATTGCCATCTTGGATGTCGAGTTTTTTGATGGGATGCTAGAAAATGAATAGTAAGTAATGTCATTAAGTAATGCTGTACAGCAAGAATGAAACTGAAAGCTTTGTTTGACTTTTAATTGTTTTAACTTTAAATGCCAAAGTCATTGCTCACTGGGCAAACAGACTTTACACAAAAGCCACTGAAGTACACCTACCTGCATCAGGTTTAATAAAAAACAACAAGCAAATGTATCATTCTCTATTGTAAATATCCAGAGAGACCTTTAATAATAATTAAAATCTATATTACAACAAATGAAATAAGCTATACATATTGATGTCAAAAATCTAGTATGTGCATCAATGTTTGACTGTATTTTATTTGCTTTCTATATAGTATGCCTACATTAGAGCTCTCAGCCAAACAAACATCCTGTATGTGTGCAGTGTTAGTTAATCTCTCATTCTGCACTGCAGGGTTTGAGGTCACTTTGCACCACAGCATACCTTCATTTGGTTTCTGTGTTTTATAGAGAAGCTCTTTTCCCTCCTTTGAATAAAGGAGGCTCCATGCACTCTGGCCCTAGCCAGCTTTGTGCTTATGCAACCAGCTGTTTGTCTGCTTTGCTCATCCTGTCCAGGGAAAGCAACTGTCTAAACAGCACTTGTATCATTGGATCGGAGAGGTTGTTATCTGAGCCTGATAACACAAAAAAGGTTAAAAGCCCAAATAGATTTGACTGGTTCCACCAGAGGTAGGAATGCTTTTTGTGCTATGTTTGAGGTTAAAAGAAGAAGAATTTCTGAGGTGGCCGCAGCTTCCTCCATCATCTTTGTCAGATTTTACTGTCTGGACACAAGTTTTTAAGCCACGTACAGACAACACAATTATCAGGGCCAACTCAACAAAACTTTAGTTAACTGTCACCAATCCACACAAATCTGAGCAATTTGCTGAGCAAATTGTAATATTTCAATGGGCATAATATTTATCAAACTCAAATCTCTATCATGTTTTAAATGAATTGATTGAATTTTTTTTATCATGGACATGGGGAAGAAGGCTAGTTTTTCACAAGGGAAATATTCAAAAGCTTATGAGGGGAGAAAAATTAAACCTACACTTCATTTATTTATCTATTTTTATTCTTGTCAACTGTGGAGCAGCAGAACAAGCTACAAACATAATTTGGATATTAGCAATTTAAATCTATGAACCTTACAAACAAACAAACAATTATCTTGTCTCTATCACGTCTTTTCTAGCCTGTCTCATCTCTTTCCAATAACAACTCACTGTAGCCTCAAATCTGCCTTGAGCGAAAATTATGGGCACTTGTATTTATCAAGACTGGCTCCAGGTAAGAAACCACATTCAGTGAAACTTACAGGGTGTCCCTTTAAAAGATGTGATCTGTAAACCCAAAACAATGAACTAAAAAGTGTCAAGATGCACAGTAACACTAAGGGGAACTGCAAAGAGGGTGATAATTATCTTTGGGTTCGATAAAACAAGTGAACACATATTTACTTGATCCATTGTTGATATAAAATATTCATAAAACAGAAGATGCTAACATGTTTTTTAATGACTGGAAAAATCTGATGTGTCCAGAGCTTTAGTTTGATGCACCTCCAGTGGAAAAGGTGCATCATCTGGCCACATGCTGTAACAGTATTGTGTTAATGTCATGCAAGCTTTTACCAACCTTTTACCAAGCTTGCATCAATATTTCTAATCCACTTTTTTAGGCTCAGGAAAATTGAAATTGTGCTTTATCATTCTTAAATAACAGCATGTAGAGCTGGGAGGCTTAGACTTTTCAGTGGTCCACTCGCCCACACGACTAGATGTCCCTCTGCTCTGCCTAAATGCCACACAATTATGAGTGGCTCCAGGTTTAGGGGGCCAAGATGGTTGGGGGTTGTTGAGGAGTGAAACTGCATGTGTGAGCGCATAAGCATGTGTGTGTTTGTGCATGTGTACATTGTGTGAACAGGGAAGTCATCTTATTTACCCACCTTGGTGTTAGGGGTGGCCATTGCCCGCCCAGCTAAATGCCATGCAAATGCTGCTGCTGCCGTCAAGCTGCCAATCATGGCAGTGTTGGCATTCACGGCATGCCGCCGGAGCATTTACAGCGCCTGTGATCTTTACTAAATGAGAAATAACCCCAGCCTGTCCAAGCTGGCCGCGACGTTTAAACAACGCTATACCCAAATTCCCATTGGAAAAACGCTGTGAAGTGAAGACAGCGTATTGTGTCAGAGGAATGATAAAGAAAACAAAGGGGGTGGAGGGGAGGTGGGTGGATGTGGGGTGGTAAGCGAGGTGTCTTACTCCCATAGTACAGCCTCATTATGATGATGTGATTTGCTGGAATGGCAGCAGTGGCTCTCGTCACTAATACCAGCTCCCCTGAGCCACGAAACAGCGCTTTATTAAACTTTATGAAAGGCTTAGCTGTCCAATTTATGAGCCTGCCTGCTGAGGACATGAGCATGCAGAGACAGAGGAAACACTGCAGCACCACATCAGATGAGATTACACACAACAAAAAGTTTTACCCCTGACAGTACTTTTTCTCTCGCTTTAGTCAGAAATGCAAACACAAGACATTGTGTTCGATTCTTCTTACTGAAGAACTGGAGGAATAGCATCGGCTCACTTAATAAAATATGCCCCTGTCATCTTACATATGTCAAAACACTCAAATACAAGCTCTAATGAAAAACATTTTATTTTGTTTTATAATAGTATAATAATAACATAAAAGAATAGTAGTGTGTCAAAGTCAGACTCAAAGACTCAAGGACGTAATCTACTCATTACGGCTTATTCAGTTTTTAAATTTGTACATTTAAAATGGGTTCATTATGGGATATTGATGATGTGAATTTAAGTGATTTTAACAAAAGGTTACACCATGACAAAGTGCGAGTAAATGAAGGGATCTGAAAACTTTCTGTACAATGTCAAACAGTGTACATAGCCAACATTTAAGAGAAAGGTGATGTTTCATTTTCGCTCTTTTAATCACTTTAGTTATCAGATAAAAAGATACAGTTTCTTGGATAGTGAAATGTCATGTCATGTTGTTTTGAGAGTGTGTCGCCGAAACACGTTGTGTTGACCCCATTCAGCTGGAGAAATTGTAAAGACTGTATGTTTTTACACCTGATGTTTGAATGTAAACATAAGTGGATCTGATACCCTGAAAACCCCCATATTTTACCTCTGAATGTAAAGAAGGGGGATTACCTAAGTCCTCAGTAAAGGTGTTTGCTAGGTAGTTAAGTCAACACACTCTGAAGTATCAAAGCAAGACCTCAAGCAGTTGTTTAAAATTTCATGGTCAGTGCCATCGGAGGTACAGTAAGACTGTCTCACTGGTGACTAGAAATGAAGCAACTTCTTACACAGGTTGTGTTCATTCATATATTGAACAAGTTGCTCATAAACATTTTTTTTTTTCAGTTTCTAACACGAGGAGTTTGGAAGAGAGTCAGTGAGTGAGAGACAAAGAACCTAAACAAGCATAATTTTTGCTTCCCTAAAGCACATTTCATGATACAGTATTTTCATTTTCACCTTATCCTGTTTTTTGCTCTTCAGCAGTGGAGTACAGTTATAACAAGCATTTCATTTGCAAGGCTACAGATGATTACTCACTATTATCCTCCCCCTGCATATCTAAGAAATAAAGATGGGGATGATAAAAGGAGGCTGATACCATTCATAGGTTTTCTGATGAACTGAGTATCAGGGGAGTGCAAAATCATTTAAAAATCAATGTTATGTTTGACGAGGGGATTGATAGTTTACCGTACAGATAATGAATCCAAGCATCAGCTCTGATACTCTACACTATGGCTGCACAGATTACACACATGATAGTCATGAGTGTCCACAGAAATAGTGCCAGCGAAGCAAAAAAAAAAAAAAAAAGGCCTCATTAACTCCTTTGTCTTTACTGACATTCTGTTATCACACACTGACAGACACACACAGACAAACATGTGCATTAAATATCCACTAAAGTGTTTATATTGGCAGAGAGACAGTTAGGGAAGTATACAGTACACGCGGGCACGCACACACATACACACACATACACACACACGGTCCCCAGGCAGCAATTAGTCTTGCCCCAAAAGAGTTCCCTCCCTCATCTCACTTAGCTGTAGGTGCAAATTAAATTTGTCTTAATGCACTGTCACTGGTCTCTCATCATACAAGAACATGTCAGGGTCACACAGAGGCAAAGACAGGTGCGCTCACACACTCACACTTACACTCACATAGCACACACTGAAAACAGATAATTACAGAGCATTTTTACTTCCTGCTGTGAAAGGTAGATTCTCAAGATGAGAACAGCAGCGTTTTAATTCGGTCGCAGTGTGTTGAGAGCTGAAAACAGTGTCAGATTAAATCACACAACAGATCTTATATCTTACTGAAGATATAATTTACTTGATGTCAGATAGATTTAAAGCATGAATATAGACAGTTACAGACACATAGGATATACCTTTTCTTTAGGTACCAGGGTGGAAAGGTCACTTCAAGATAAAGCCAGCTCATAAAATTCATTAAAATAACAGAGGCTTACTTTATCTTATCACTTTTCAGGTGAATTTTACTTTTTCAGCAATTATTTTTGAAGGTGTTACTGCACATTTGTGACATGGCAAGTAGGTTCATCTCACTGCATCGTATAAAGATAAAATTGCATGAAAGGGTGAATTAATGGTTAATCTCATTTCATCATCGTATCTAATTTTTATCCTTGTCATTCATGCTGTCATCCTGTTATCCCGTTACTTTAAGGTGATGATCTCAAGACAAACTATTGAATGTGTTGAAGGAAGATGGAACAAATTCAGCAAAGATCAGTGTGAAACTAAAGCTAACATCTGGCTTGTGTCTGCAATGCTGTGGGGTACAATCGGCCTTAGTTTTAAAAACACAGTCACTGAGCGAAGCATCTCACACGGAGGCTCTGACACTGAACCAAAGCACCAAACCGAGTATGAGACGCGACAGATCCATTTTACCAGTTTTCACGGTGGTTACCGGCTCAATCTCTCTCCCCTGCTCCCCTTTGTGTGTGTATGTGCTCTGATACTGTTTTGAACTTGTGTGTGTCCTCTCTGGGGACTCGGCTAGAGGTGTAAAAGGAGTCGGTCGCCTTTTTTAGTGAGCGTACCTGCATCTAAAAAACGCATTTAATTTTGGCGTAAAGTTCACTGTATTAGCTGTAAATAAATAAATATTCAAATACAATTTTTTTCTCCATAAATGTTGAACTGAATGCTTGCCTGTAGACAAACATTTAGATTTTTGCATTTTAACTGAACCTGCTGTACAAAGACTCACAAGGTTACATAATTAATAGGGGTGTAACAATTCATTGACTACATCAATGTATCGATTTATATCCAACAACATCGATGTGCACTCGGCAAGTTGTCCTTCACGGGGGACGTATATCGATCTAAAATTGATTTGCAAGGTAAATACTCGATTGTGAGCCTGCAAACTCTATAGAAAGACAGAGCTGGCAGTAGCAGCGATGGCGGCCGCCACACACACACAACACAGGCAGTGTGTTTTCCAGCAGTCACTCCACATACATCACAACATACGCTTGGAGCTACACCGCTAACAGCTAACTGGCTAACTCTGGTCACCAGCATCGCCACTCTCTTTCACCCACTGAGCTATTCCTGAAAGCAGCTGCTCTACAACATCCTGTCTCAAACTCACCACAGATCTTGCACAGACATGACAAATCAATGTAATTTGCTTGCCTCCCCCCCCCCCCAAAAAAAAAGCCAGCCATCCTCCCTGCTCCTCCCTCCCACAGGACCCAATTATACCCACGAAAATTAGGAAAATGAAGGAAATCATAGTTACAACAGCTGGAAGTCAAGCTAGTTTTCAGAGACAATACCCTGCTGCCACCACAAGAGGGCAGTAAATGACATGATGAACGCAAAAAAGAATCAGATCCTGTATAAGGACAGGGCGCTGCTCTGAGATCAGATGATAGGAGAAATACCACAGCATTGTTCTAATTGATGTCTATTTTTAGCTTTAACTGATCATGCACTGCTTGTGTTGCTTGCCCTGACTGCACGCCACCGGGCTTTAGAATAATCAAAATAAAATAAATGCAAAACACATATGCATTGCAGGATTTCTTCCGTCACTATAACCCAATTTATCACCGTAATCTGGTTTGTAAATACAGTCAGTGACTCAGCAAAACCATTAAAAAAAATTTAATGCACAGTGATTCCATGCCCTGACTTAACCACATGAGTAAGTTAAGCATACTTGTACCACAGCGGTGCTGAATGAATGAGTGGCAAAATGACAATGTAACACTCAAATCAATGGTACTCTGCTACTAATGAATGACAAGGCTAATTGTGGGAACGGCTTGTTGCTCTTTGGTTTAGATAAATACTCCGACAAGTGAAGTGCTTTAATTATCCCCAGTGTGTTTGCGCCTGAGCGCCGTCGCCACCGCTTCACTCGAGATGCCTGCCGAATGAGACAAGCTAATTAAGAGTGATTTCCCCGCTCCCCACTCATTAATAACACAACAGCAATTAAGAGGAGCTAGCGGAACATGGTGCATTTGGTGCTAACAAGATTAGCCTCATAGAGCAATGAGTTTACAAGAGAGACAGACACACACACACACACACACACACACACAGGAAATGTAAAACAAGGAAAAAGATTCATTTGAGAGAGGTTGATATTAGAAGCTGTTGAAGAGAAATAGAGATGGCGTGGATGTAAGTAAGAAAACAGAAGTAAGGAAAAGGCAAATGAAGTTAAATGAGTAAGACGAGGATGACAAAGGTGCACTGGGAGAAAAAGGAAGGGACACTAGACAGGATAGTAAAAAATAGAGAAAAAGTGTGTGCTTCTTTTTCAAACACAAGCTTTTTTTTTTTTTTTTTTTTTTTTTTCGTATGAATCACCAGAGTGGCCTTTAAATGAGCTGTCGCATTAAGGACATTCAGTTTCATGAGCTCAGTGAATAATAACAGAGGCAAGGAAGAGACTTTGCACCACTGATCATAACAGCGTTTAATTACCAACAGTATTTGAGCCTGCATGAGAGTGATTATGGAGGTAATAAATGTAAAATATGCAGTATGTGGGTTATGTTTACAGTCGGGCACCAATTTATTACATGTAGGTACTTCAATCAGCACATGGGATTTGATAACTCCACGTAAATCGCATGGCTGCGGTTTGCTGTAATAATGGCTGTTCGTAAGTTTTGCTATTGCTGGATAGCCATGTTAGAATTAATAATAACCACCAGAAAAGTTATCAAACCAAGAACCCTTTGCTTCTATTTTTGCAACTGAAATCAGCGTGCTAACAAGCTATCCTCGGTCCAGCCAGCCCCTTGTCACTTTCTGCTCAGAGGGCATATTATAAAATATTGCACTATAAACATAACAATGGCTGAGGCTCTTGGCAAGCAGCCATCACCACCACCCACTCTAAAACCACTTTCGGCATCAGAGAATTACTGTATCAAAAATACAGCGCACTCAAAAAGTATCCGGCCTTAGACTCAGACCTAGCGTTAGAATAGGAAACAAAATTATCAAGTATTCATAAATAATTAGTGTGCAACAAAGGACTCCTAAAAAGCACCATCCTGTACTTAATCCTTAGGCTGTCAATGACCACGACAAGCAAATGTAGTGGGCTCTAGGTTAAGCAGTTCCTCTCAGCTTTACAGGGCATTTTATAGTGTAAAAGCTTTTTGTTTTGCTTTTATCAGCCTTTACTGTTTTGATTCAGACTCACTACTTTCATCATCTGTCGTCAGCACCGTACTTTACACCAAGCACCAAAGAGCAAACTGGCAAAATCAAAGCAACTAGCTGGTGAAAATAGTGCAGCAGTTGGTGTTGGTGGAGACCAAAATGGAGCTAGGTTGAGACGCCACATGAATGTTAATGTTGCTTTGTGTCTGCTAGATTTGTGACAAGGCCACCAAACATTTTTTGATACCTGATCCTGAGCAGCTGTGGCTCAGGAGGTAGAATGGGTTGGCCACTAATCGAATCGAAGTGTCCTTGGGCAAGACACTGTGTGTGTGTGTGTGTGTGTGTGTGTGTGTGTGTAGTGCTGCATGTATTGAAAGTTACGCTGCATGAATGCATGTGTGAATGAGGTTTGTAGTGTTAAGCGTTTTAAGTAGCCAGTAAGACCAAAAGCACTATTTATGTGAGCTATCATATCAAACACGACACATCTAAGTCACCATTTTCCACTTAAATCTCCGCATTTACCTGTGAAACTATTGTATGCTGCAGTGTGGTAACGGATTTTGGGACAGACAATCATTGTTCCTTTTTTCTTGAAGATTGTGCTAAATGTTTTTTAATGCATATTGAACAGCTAGAGACAAAAGGGGTAAACTAATTCAAGGATAAATTCAGCATTCAGAATCCTCTTAGGCCAAACAGCATACAGTATCTATAGAAAACAGACTTCAAGGCCATGCAAACTGTATGTGTGTGTGTGTCTGTCAGTCTGAAATAGACTGTGTAAAGGATGTCAGTCACAGAAACTTTCCATGCTGCAAGCATGGAGCTCTTGAAAAGAGACTCAATCAGCAGCACTAAAGCCTGCCTCTGCCTCCGCCACCCTACTTTTTGTGTCGACTAATCTCCACTGTAGGATGTAGAGGAGCCATTTGATATTGTCTTCCCCGGTGTTTTTCATTATCGCCGCCTTACTGCAGCCTGCCAGTGGCATTACCTCGACATTAGTGGGCTTGACAGGACGGGAATCACCACACAATCCTGTCACAACCTCCCATCTCTGCTGTAACCCCACTCACATTTCAAAGCCCCTCTGCCTCTTCTTATCTTTCACTTGCTTTTTCTCTGCTTTGAGGTGGATCTGCAGCAGGGTCATGGACAATACTTTTAGGAAAATTACTGAGAGGTTAGGCATTTTGTCGGAATCCAAATTGCATTTAGGCGGAGAGTAGAGTATAAAGAACTTGTCATTGTACACCAGATAGAGACACAAGGGCAAAATCTTCAAGATTCAAAATACAATGCATAAAGCTATACACTATATACCATCTCCTTCACAAATATCCGTGTATTCAAATTCTTGAATTCCGTTCATCTCAACAATTTGAATAATTCAATAGTCTTAACTTCCTGCAACAGAATGTTTTTCTGAAATAGTAATTTGTTTTGTATAGTTTGATTTTTCCCTCTGATGTTATTTCTTGGCTCTCAAAACTCACACTGCACAGTTTATTTCATAGCCACAAGCACAAGCAGCTAGGTTTGTTCAACACAGTCATGCTTTGCAAACATGCGCAAATTGTTGACAGGCTTGTTCCAATTAATGCATGACTGACTGCTATTGATTGTAAATCACAGGAGCAGATTTCTTTTTTCAGATTTTTAATCGGACTGTACGTGTTCTGCAGATTCATCATCAACACTTCTAATGAGTAATCTGAAATCTGTGCTTGTCAGTGGGGAATCTTGCATTCACACGTCCTGATTTGTTCCAGTCTCTTTCTCCAGTTTTAGTTCTGAGGCTTTTTGGGTTTAAAGGTTCCTTGGATTTGAATAAGACAACCTGTTCAACTTCATTCCTGAAACATGACTCATGTTGTAACATAAGTGGACCAAATTTCTGAAATAAAAACCAGGGACATTTTCAGTTCAGTAGTGGAAATATTATTCAAATACCTAACATTTTTATCCATGAAATAAAAAAATAGGATAGTTTTGGTTTTGTGGATTTTGACAATATTTTGCTAATTGATGTACTGTTATATGCAAAATTATCCACAATTAAAGACTAAAAGACAGGTTCCATATTGAACTGATGTGAAAGTACACTGTGACACAACCAGTGTATCTCAATCAATTATTATACTACGTGAAGAGGGAGCAACAAAATACACTTGAGGAGACTGAGCCACTTTAAACTACCTGGTCATTGCTAACCAGTTTAAAGCTCTGCTAAACAGTGTAGCAACACACATAAAGATATAAACATTTAAACTTTTATCAATATTAACATGCTACACATTGTTAGCTCATGAGTACAAATGTGTAATTCATTCAGATTTACTGTGATTATGAACCAGCAAGAATGTGAAACAGCTGTGACTCAACTTACTTTCAAAGATGTCTGAAGTCCAACTGTCTGTCTTAGTTGTTTATGTTCCTTTAGTCCTTAAATCTCTACAGATAAATCTCCACAGATAAAAAGACCCAAAAGCTTTTTTTCAAAATTTTTCATAAAAGTATTCCAGCTTGTAAATATTGCCATGTGAACTGAACTGAACTAAGGATCTTTTTTCTTCCTCTTCAACATTTCCTCTAACTTCTTCTTCTTCCTCCTCATCCTCCTCTTCTTCTTCTTCTTCTTCTTCTTCTTCTTCTTCTGTGTTAAGGTATTACCGCCACCTAGTATGTTGGAGTATGGAAAAAAATTCTCCAACACGAAAGCAGGCATGCATACAAAAAGTTGCATTACTGCGCGTTTGTTGAGTTCATTTAACTCCTACATTGTCCAGTTTATTATATTTTTCCCACCAGTTTGCTCTTTGGTGCTGACACTCACAAGAAGTTGAAAAAGAAAATGAAAAAAAAAAATTTCACCTTCTGGCCTTCTGTATTTTGTTGTCATTAGTTTACTCTCCCTAACCAATGAGTTTACAGCTAAACTTTTCTCTGCCTAGAAGCAACAACAAAGAAAACACTGATTGGATAACTCTATTGTGATGGTTTTTGCTTGATATGTAAAGCTGCTAGGAGTTAGCCTCCTCTGTTGGCCAAAACAAACCTGCCTGCTCTGCTGGCCCACTTTCTCTCCTTCTGGGGACCCCAACAGTCAGGGACAGGCCACCTAAAACGGGAACATCTGTTCACCCTAATGTTTTAGAGACAGAGATATTGAAAGGAAATATCTAACACCTCTGGCAGTATTGTCAGAAATTTTTGCACAGGCATCCATGCTCAATACCTGCCTGTATGCATGTTGATGCAACATTTCACAAAGAAACTGACCCTCAGCTTCTCAGGGTGATTAGTATGCCTATTGACTTTCTATATTTCAAATTTTCAAAGTTGCACCTCGATCCAAACACAGAATCACAAGTTTTCAAGTTTCCTCCTTGGACATTGTGACAGCAGGCATTTGCATCTTACGTTTCCAGTGACAGAGGCTGTGAAATATGTCAGACAATGTAACTAAAACTAGGAGCTGAGCCAAAAACAAACAAAAAATAAGTAAAATAGCACAGCCATCTGCAGAGATGCAGCTGCTGAATTTGCAGACAGTCTTGATACACTGATATTACTGATACTACATTAAAGATGGAAGTAAAGAATCAAGCTCGGATATGTGCTTATATGTCCCAGTGGCTCTAATAGAACAGTTGTAAAGAAATGTTCATTGACTGGACCTGACATGAGCAAAATACTAAAGTCCCTGCAGCTGAGAGGAGCATGAACTAAGACAGGCTCTTATCAAAGGACTTGAACCTTGGAAAGCTGTGGATATGAATGTAAAGAAAATGATGAGGCACTGTCTTATAGCTCTGATCTCATCTAACTTCAAAGCAATACAGCACGCTGGCAG
Organism: Rachycentron canadum; assembly: GCA_038496675.1. Lineage (NCBI taxonomy): Eukaryota > Metazoa > Chordata > Actinopteri > Carangiformes > Rachycentridae > Rachycentron > Rachycentron canadum. The sequence goes on from CM076654.1 coordinate 7,198,442, forward strand.
AACATTTTTACCTTTCAGCACACAAACCTTTGCAGCAGGTCCAACATCTCCCGCTCTGGGGATCCACAGTCAACACCAGCATTCAGAGTTTCTCCCCTGCTCTTATTGATATTTGCTAACAGCCAAAATTACTTTTTGGAAAGAATCTTCAGGGATGTTATATAAAATAATAACTCCTGGATCAACTTTACCTTGTGTTTCATTACATTTCAAAATGAAAGTAAGAAAATAGCTGGTCGCTTTTTTTCTGTGGTCACCATCTAGTCATTGAAACAACTGAAATAGAGTCAGTTTCAGAGGTTACACTTCATGATCACCTACCATCTAGTAGATTTCAAAAGGTATAATATATCAGGGGAAAAAAGAATTTCATGAGAAATATCTTGTTTTTACAGAGGTGAGCTGCAACATAATACAGATACTAACATGCAGAGAGGCTACCGGGTTAACAGTTCAATTCCCACTTGTTCCACCCATACAACCATTCATGCACTGATAGAGCTGTAAAGCATGAGAGATAAAAGCACTGACAAAACGGTGCATCTCACGCTCTATTAACATCGTGCCCACTACACACTAATTGCCTTTTCACACGTCTACATCAGGATGACAGTTATCTGGAGAGGAGTTAATCACATTAAATGTCCAGCTCCTGGATATCAGGTGCCTCCAACAATAACCCGTAAAAACAATGCGCTTTTCTGTGTCTAATACAGATGTGTTTTCGGTGCTTTTGAATGGGTATTTTCAGAGCAGATGCTGACTTTTTTCTTCAGTTGGAGGCATTTGCCTGTGGTGGTGAGCTGACCTTAACAAAGGAAACTGCACAAATGAGTGCGTGTGTGTGTATGTGTGTGTAGCTCTGTGTGCATGCAGGTGCACACTACAATGAATATAATGACTTTTCCTTCTATTTCTGTTGTCTCAATCTATGTTGTGTATTAATTACCATATTATCTGTTACTGGACACTATTATTTTATTATCATATACCCTATTATGTACAATATGCTGCCAGTCCATTTATGTATATCCTTTCAGTCAAATATCATGCTAACAAAGCCTCACTGAATGGGGTGGGCAGCACTAGACATCTTTGTAAAAAGGTGTCAGACGTCCATTTGATCACATCTGTGTTTTTTTTGTTTGTTTTTTTTTTTTTTTGCAAACATACATTTTTTGATGAACACTTCCACCTAGAGGTCATGTGCAGTAAAAAAATCTTATGGGTTAATTTCCTCTTTTAAATCTCATCTGAAAAGATACTGTTACTTTACAGCTCACATTGAATTTACTTGTAAAGACTATTTACAAGTCTTTGTTTGCTCCTTTCTTTCTTATTTTTTGTTACTTATTGTTTTTTTTATATTTGATTTCTGCGTGAACTACTTTGACACCTGGGTTTTAAAAGATGATTATTGTTACTTATATTATATTATATTTACCTTATACATTCAGTACAACAGGATACATAATTCTTTCTTGCACAATTTACAAGACAGACAATCGAAATGTGAAAAAACGAGTCCAAAGTCTATCTAAAAGAATAAAATTGAACTATGCTGTGATAACTGGCTGTGACTTTTATGTCATCTGCCATTGAAGCCTGAAGATGGAAAACATGGCAGTTCACTTATGATGTCTTTCAGTATTTACCATGGTTGTTAAAGGATTCATAAGCTAAAGAAAAGCTAAAAAATCACTGAGGAACTGGAAAGGGGCTGTTTTGGGGTAGGTTGTGACACTTTTATACAAGGTAGGAAACAAACCAAACACAGCTCACACAAACCCATGGAGCTGAACCAAACCCACCTCTTCCCTCCTGTTTCATGTACAGGGAGGTCAGAGGTCAAAGTCGGACACGGTCAGTTCTCTTGAAGTCGGTATGACTGCAGTGTCGTGCTGAAGAACAGCCTCAGCAGGGCTAAATGCAGCAGGGAACCAGGCTCTGGACATCCAGATGGAGGACAGTCTCTCTCGCGGTGAGGCCGTCCTGCCTCCCGGCTATTGTGTGCAGACCTGTTTGTGTTGTCAGCAGGCAGCAGTGGGAGGTGGTGGCTTAACGTCACAGGCAAAAAAAAAAAACAAACTCTGCCTGTAAAGTTGTTTTGCTGCATAACATTATCTAACTTCAACGGCAGGCTATAAGCTTATTACTGCTCTATCTTGTTGAAGATTTCAAGTCTGTTGCACTACACAAAGTGTCATCTGTTACACCTGTAAACGACAGTGACATTAATAGGTGTCAATCTGAGAATTAGGGTTTATTTGAGAGTCATGTTTCATTTTTGGCTGCTGGCCATCACCACGGCCATCACGTCCCTTCTTGACCTTGAAAGTTGCAGACGTCTCAACACAAACTCCAATGTACTCACATTTCTAAAGTTTTAAAGCACGTCGTGCCTCAGTTGTCATGGAGATGGTTCACTTGTTTTCAGGTGTCTTAAAGTCACACAAGAACAAGGTTTTTTTTCCATGGTACTTAATATGACCCAGTTGTAATTTTCAAAACCAGTCAAATAATAGGATGGAGATTTTATTGAGTGATCTCTTATGGAGATTTGGTTTTAATTTCCCAGGTTTTGAGATATTCATCTCTTAAATTTTCTGCCTTCAATAAAAAAAAAAAAAAGGACATATGTGGTTTAGCTGATACAAATAATCACTTAATTAATGATGAAAAGAAAGTACCACAGTACTTTCACTCACTGTACTTTGACTTAGGTAGTGGAGTTGTGTACTTCGTCCACCTCTGGAAACACAACCCTGGCACATTATTATCACTTTCCAGGTTTATACGATAAACTTTTGAGCGAGCAGTTGCCTGTTTACACATCATTTCTGCATTAAGGCTGATCTGATCATGAAAATGAGTCACAGACTTGAAAAACATGATTCCCAGAGAAAACTGTGAATCTTTTTTTCAGCCAATCTCCCTGATTCACAGTGATAAATGTTGACTCCTGTTGTTTACTTGAAGTCTGAAACAAGTGACATACGGAAAGATTCAAAGACAACATCATCTGTTCCTCCAAAACAAATACTGTAATACTATAGGAATTGATAAGAATCATGCATCTCTGTATCAGAAAGACAAGCACAGGCAGATGTAATGAAAATGAACTGTATTTAAAAAAAAACAATCAATAAGTAACACATGCACGGAAATAAGGAGGGGTATGGGGAGTTGGGGAGGGGGAGAAAGGGGTAGGGGGTAGGCATGGGGAAGGAGCGAGTGGGTAAGGTAAGAGCAGGGTAAGGGAATGTGGGAGGGGTGGGAGGTAAGGTAGGTAGGGTAAGATGGTGGAAAGGGGTGGGGGATTCAGGAAGAGGGGCGTTGTGCCGTAGCTAACCCCTGTTCTTCTTTGCTTTGTTCTTGCTTTTCTCACTCATTTGTTTATTGTGAGTTGTCTTTCTCTCCTCCTTCACCTTCTCATAGTGATTGTTCTTGTTCTTTTTTTCCATTTGAATCTTTGCCTCCTCCTCCTCCTCCTCATGTGTAATTTTTGCCTCCTCCCGTTCCTCCTGACTCTTGTTCTCCTCCTCTTGTTGAAGCTTTGCCTCCTCCCTTTCCTCCTGACGTTTGTTCTCCTCTTTGTATTGAATCTTTGCCTCCTCCTGACTTTTGTTTTCCTCCACGTGCTGAATCTTTGCCTCCTCCTGACTTTTGTTTTCCTCCTCGTGCTGAATCTTTGCCTCCTCCTGACGTTTGTTCTCCTCTTTGTATTGAATCTTTGCCTCCTCCTGACGTTTGTTCTCCTCTTTGTGCTGAATCTTTGCCTCCTCCTGACTTTTGTTCTCCTCCTCATGCTGAATCTTTGCCTCCTCCTCCTCCTGTTGCAGCTGCTCTTGCCTGCTCCAGTCTTCCTCTCTCTGAGCTAGCTCCTGCAGACTGGCCACCAGTCCTCCAAACCTGGCCTTCCACTCCTTCTCTCTCCTCTCCAGCTCGCGCTCTTTTTGAGCGTGCAGGTACAGGGTGTCTATGTGGGCCTTTGTGCGAGCTCTCCTCTTTCTGATGCTCCTTTTGAGAAGCTCATCTTTTTGATGGAGCTCCTCTTTGAGCTTCGTCTCCACCTGCCTCCACTCAGTTTGTTGCAGGTTCATTTTTTCCACCAGAGACTTGTTCTGCTCTTCAAGAGACTTGATCTCATTGATGGCAGAGTATAGGGCGTCTCTGAGGCCCTGGACCACTGCGTGCTGATGGAGCTGCTCAGTGTGCAGCTGCACTGTGGCAGGTATGTACTGCACTGGGCTGTACAGGACAGCACCAAAAGACTGAAACATAGAAACATACATGTAGTTTCTGTCTGAAACACCAGTCCCACCTTAACAGAACGTGTACACTTACTGTTGAATCTACTTTAGTGTAAGCACAGAGTGTCATGTAACCACAGCCAGTAACTCAAATTCATACATATCCTATGAAAACCAAATATTGTGAGACCACAGTGTAATATTTTTTGATATTCCTGCCAAATTATCACAGTTAAGTTTGGTTTATTGTAGAATATTTTGGAGAAACTTATTGAAGGTTTTTTAATAAGGTCTTGAATATGTCATTGGTTTGTTATGTTACAATTCAGCGTTCATTTTTATTTATTTTAGAGACACTGACAACATAGGTGATCTGTGTTGAGAGAAAAAAAAATATGGCTTAATTTCTTACTAGGAACTTACTGCATTTGTATTTAAACGTTGTGTATTTATCAATGTGTCAAAACTGTGATGCATTAACTTGACAAAGTGTTTGAAAATGTTTTGAAGCTTTAGACAAAATATGAATAAATAGAAATATCCTGGCCAAGAGAGGGAAAAAAAAAATCTTACCTGGCTTATTAGTCTGTTCATTTCAGCTCAGTGAAGAGGCCGGAGCAGTTGAAAGTACTTGGCAGCTGAAACTTGACTTGAAACTGTTTTGTTCTGATGCAGTATTCAAGTTCAGATAATTAGTTGTCAATACAAATGGTTGTCGTTTCGCAAAATATCGAGAGTTGGTTTGGATCGAACACAGAGACGGTGGTTGGCTCAGGTTTTAGGAGGTGAATGAGGAGTTTCTGCAGCTGTAGGTTCTAACCAGGACGAACATGATGATGCGAGAGTTCTACAGTTGTGATGTAACAACTGAACGTTCTCATCACGTTCTAGACCATCGAGGTTCTAACAGAGCAGCTAAAATGGTGGCATTTTACAGCTGCCATTTTATTCATTCTGAACATTCATGGAGTTATGGTCAAAGCACTGTGGCGAAATATTGACATATTTTTTTTCAATGAGTTCGAGCACAGAAAAACACCAACATCCTATAGTGATAACAAGAAGCAAACAGACGTTTTCCATTTCTCTTCAAGGTATAAAGACAAAGTGGAGATTGGAAAGTAGATTGTAGAAAAGTAGAAAGTAGATAAATCTAAACAAAGTCTGGTGTGTAGTGTCAACTTTTGCTGGAACCATTGTGTCACGAACCTTCTCATGTTGCACAAACAGGATGGATGGAGGGTTGGTGGACCAGATGAGCTCAGGAAAAAGAGGATCCTTTGCTACACATGGATGAATTCACAATTAATTTGTAGGGGAAATTGCATTTTCATTCACAGAAGACTGTTTTTCTGTATTTACTATATGCCTCTCTTGCGGTCCACTTTCAAGTGGATTTGTGAAACTTCAGTTATTCCGCTGAAATTGGTGAGGCATCTGTATCTGCCCTCGTCCAGAGCATCTATGTCTGTCTGAATGAATATTAAATGAGCTGCTTAAACTCTGTCATCCTTCAGTTACTAATGAAAGACACACCTCCCTTGGAAAGAGTTAACATCCATAGGAAGATCACAGCATTGGATAAAGATAAGGTGAACTTCATCCCGGTTATTTGGTGGTACACAGAGAGAACAGTAAAATAAACAAAAGTATGGGCACAAAACATGAAAACACAGACATCTGTAACAAGAGGCATGTCCCGTCCATACCGCTTATCTGTCAGGGTTGTGGGGGGGCTGGAGCCAATCCCAGCTGACATTGGGGCAGCAGCAGGGCCGACATACAGAGACAACAAGCATTCGTGCTTACACTGATGCCTTCAGGCAATTTAGAGTCACCAATTTATCAAAACATTTAGACTGATTGAGAGTCGGAGTTTAAACCGAGAACCTTCTCACTGGGAGGTGATGGTGCTAACCACTGCACCACCATGCACTACTGTTATTTTGAAGTTCCTGAACAGAATAGTCTGTCTTTGCTTCATCTTGTAGCCTACACTCTTTGTTCAGTAAATCCCAGCACCTTTCATGTTTAAATGCAGCCAGCAGCACATGCAACCTGCTGTGCAGCCACTGGACACTATTTAATCAAACAATAGAGTAAACAAAGAAAAGTTGTGTGTCTGCTCAGCTTGTTTCATGACCATACAGGCCCCCCCCCGCGGGCTCGTTCCATCTTTCTTCTCTTTGGCAGAGGAGCGTTCACAATCACGACATGTAGAGCCGTGATATAAATGACAGCCAGTAAACACATCACTTACCTGCCTTGTCAGGAGTCACAATCCTCAGAAAACACAGAAATCACAGGACATACAGCACCATGAAGCAACAGGCAGAATGAGATCCTGATAACCCCAAGCCAGTGTTAAAGGCCGTGAACCCCTGTGGGAGGTGTCTGCTGAAACATGTTATCAGGCAGTCAAGAGACATCAGGAGTGGACAGCAGCAAAGCCCATTATCATTATTTTCAATGTTTCTTTCACTCCTCTACACTCTAAATATTATTACATTGTGCTTTGGACTCAGTTTCTATGAAGTACTCAGCCAAAAGAATTTTATGTTATTTTAAAAATGATCAGCCACACGCTGCGTTCAAGAAAAAACGACCACAGCCAACTGCGATGCTGTCAATCATGTTGCTCCGGCTGCATTTTTTAACAGTCTCTTTAGGTTGTGGTCCACACTTTATAACTAGTTACTAGTTATTTGATACAAATAACTAGTTGTCATATGCAAAACAGGACTCAAGACAACAAATGACACTGCAAAATTTGAGTAATGCCAAGTTGAATTTACTGGAATGTAAATATGTTTTCAACAAGTAACAAGAATGAACTACAGTTTGTATATCAAAGAACTGTTAGTCATTAAATCAATTTAAATAGTAATTCTATGAAACACAAACGTAATTTAAAGACATTACAGGAAGCAGCAGTGGTTAAAGCTTATCAGGAACAATGAACAAGTGTTATAAAACAGGTGTCTAAAGGTGCACCTTCCAGATCCAACGTGGATCTCAACTAGAGGTGAACTTTCTAAAAACTGTACTGAAGTAATGGCACATGGCTGTGTGACATTAGGCCTGTTTTATTGGTGCTCTTTGAGGAACTCTTTCATATAGGCAGCCAGCGCTTCAGTGTCCTCCAGCGTTACAGCGTTGTACAGAGATGCACGGATTCCTCCAACTGACCTGCAGAGGGAGACAAATCGTTTTTATTTGAGGTCTTCAAATGCAGAGGCGACTCTATCACACAAGAAAACAAATCCACTGGTCCTATCTAACATTATATAACATTATATAACCTTACACATGAAAAATTTCAGGATCCAGTAGTCTCTCTAGTAACCCATGTAAGTATTAATGGACCAGCATGAGGAGGTACAATCTAACCTGTGTCCTTTCAGCGATATCATTCCACGTTTGGCTGCTCCGTCTAGAAACTCTTTTTCCAAGGCCTCATCTCCCTCTTTCTTCCCCACACGAAATGGTACATTCATGCGGCTTCGACAAGCCACATCTACAGGACACCTGGACGGGAGGACACAGCAGGAAGTATTTAAAGTCAGTTTTTCACTGCAGACAGTAAGAGTGTGTGGTTATGAATAAACAAAAGAAAGCGTTCAAGGTTCTATCAGTGTTGTGACCTTTAGTTGTGTTCAGCAACCTTTACATAGATATTTTCTATTATGATGGTATTTGTTATATTTGTTATTTTTTTCAACTTCAGCTATATTATGAAGAAGAGTTCTCATTTTGAAAGCAAATTTCATTGAAAGCACGTTAAACTTTTTGACTGCCAAGTTTGAAAATGAATTTCTCGTACTTTTTAAAACAAACAACTGAGTGGGCTTCGGTTGTCTCAAACAAAACCAGGCCGAAACCCAACAATGTGGCTGGATATTTGATACGGACGCAAAAATATGCCAACCGGTGCAGCTTCATCACTCAGTCACGCAGTAAGTAGCTTGATCGGGGACACTGGCGTCTTTTAAGGGCTGACTCTGCTGTTGCGGTCCAGCCAAAACTGCTGTACTACAACAGTGTCCATCGCTGTTGGTACAGAGGAGGAAGTGAAGGATACTTAAGTGAATGTGTGATTTGGACTGGCTGTTTTTGTCATGTTTATCTTGATTTTAACAGGGACTGTTTGTTTTGTTTTTGACATTTGGTCAAAGTTTAAGGTTTATGACACAAGATCTTAAAATCTAACATTTAATGTCACTTGATTTTCTTTTTTTATGGATTTCATTCTTCATTCTGTGAACTATCTGGAAGCTCTACAGTATTTCATGCTGATACATGTAGGTTACAGTTTTAAATCTCATCACTGTAAATAAAGAGCTTGACTGTGTTGGTCCACACTGTTGAACACACCGAGAAAGTTTTGACTTTCACTGACTTTCCCATTTTAAACATCCGCCGTGTTTTGATACTCACACATAGAAACCGTTAGAGGCGTTGATGATGTCATAAATCATGGAGGACTTCTGCTTGTTGAGCGTTTCCATGGCAGCGCTGCCGCCATTGTTCTTAATCCACTCCAGCACCAGACCCATGATGTAGATACTGGACCGACAAGTGGATTGAAACACAATCAAAGTGGTAAAATGAAGTTTTACATTCTGATTATCAAATATTTTTAAATATCCTAGAGGGAAAAGTCTGTACCTGAAACACGGCGGCGTGTTGTAGAGAGAATTCATCTCAGCCTGCACCTTGTAGTCCAGGACAATGGGGCACTCTTTCAGAGCGTGGCCTAACAGGTCCTCTCGCACAATGACCACAGTTACCCCGGCACAGCCCACATTCTTCTGAGCTCCAGCGAAAATCAGCCCAAACTGCACAATGCAAGACATCATACAATAAATGCAGCTTCACTGTAACCACGCCATCGACTAGTGGAGTGAAAACTGCTCAGTTTGGCTTGAGGGAAAATGACAAGAGCAAAGGCTGTATTTTCACCTAAGTCAAAAGGGATTACCCACTGTATGGTGGCTGTTTTAGGACATTTCAGAATCAGACGTTGTCAGACTTGGCTTAACTTTTTTCAGTCTAAGCTCTAAGCATTTTGTCAGGCTTAATTGTACATACGCTCAACTGTTGTTTTGGAGCTCAATGATAATCTTAGCCTCTTAACATGTTAACAATGCTACCATCAGGTCTTAATTTGAGTCATGCTTTTCTTTTTATATCATTTCTCTATTTTATCATTCTAATATCTAGCCTTGCTTTTATTAAATTATTTCATTATGTAAAAGTCAAAACAAGATGCATGCTGATTCTAAATGTTCATTGTTGTTGTTGTTGTTATCTCCCCCTATAATTTAGAAACTAAATTAAATGTTTTTTCCAGACAGTTCGGGTTTTATTTTATAATGTTAATTTTTTTCAGTATCACCGTCCTCACCTTTGACACATCCACGGGTCGGGACAGGAAGTTGGAGGACATGTCACTGACGAGGACCACCCCGTTAGTTTCAGGCGTGAAGTTGTATTCCACGCCGTGGACTGTCTCGTTGCAGCAGTAGTACACATAAGAGGCTGAGGGGTTCAGGTTCCAGCTGCTGGGGTCGGGGATTTCTAGAGAGACCATCAGGACACAGTAAAATAATACTGGTTCACCCAGAGTAGAGAGTCCACAGCCATGCAGAGACTAAACTGTTTAACATCCCAGCTTTTACCTCGTATAAGGCTTATGATCTTCACCATATGAATTTAGAGTGTAAGCATGCTAACCTTTGCTAATTAGCAATAAATGTACAAATACAAAGTCCAGCTGAGGCTGGATTCCTCCTCTGATAACTGTAGATATCTATAATTCAATCCATCAAATAGTTGTTGATAGTTGTTTAACAACTATTGTTAAAACACACAATTCAGGCAGCTGGTGACGCTAAAGGACAAGGCAAAGGGCCCCCAAACTCAAATTCATCCTGAGCATAACTGTTTGAAAGGTATTTGGCACGACAATTTATCCAACACACACACACCAAAGTGGTGAACTAACATTGATCTGCACACATGGTCTTGCGTTACTTTGTTAGGAGCATCTATGTCTAAACTACACTTCAGCCTTCAGCATGTAAAAAAGGCTTCTAAGGGAGGAGAGAGGGACAAGAAAATTTACTCTGCCTAATATTTTTGACCATTTGGCAAACACTGCAACCAGATAAACTATTTTTTTGTGTACAAAGAGAACGAGAGTCTTCTTTCTGGTGAAGGAAACCAGCCGTCTGAGGACAGACAGAAAAAGCATCACTGAATAAATTCACCGTTTCCAATGAAATGTAATTCCAAAATGCTAGAAAATTGTCTCCAAACATTTACACAAGAACCCCTCTGAAAATCCCAATCAGGCACAACCATGTGGAAAAGGCTGCTCGCATACCAGAGTCTCTGGTAGCGGCTCTCTTTGTTTGTTATGTAACAGCCTAGACACACAGCCAGATTTTGCAGAGGGACTGTCCTAATGCAGCATGAATGACAATGGCCAACTCATAAGGGCTGAAACTCCTTTTTGATGAGGGGATGTTGTGTGGACAAAAACGTAATCTATTGATACATGCGCTCAGTAAAATGAGGGTGACAACAGTTATTGATGATTTTCTCATTTTTTTCTTTTAGTCTGAATCTGTAACCTTAATGCACACAGACTCACTTGTGTAACTATCCAGCTTCGGGTGGACAACGTTGACTTTGCCATATTTCTCTGCTTCTTTCGCCGCTTTAGCCGACCACGTGCCGGTCACCAGGTAATCGGCGCACTTGTCCTCTTTGAGGCCGATCAGGTTGAGAGGAACAGCGCTGAACTGTCCAGAGCCGCCGCCCTGCAGAAACATCACCTTGTAGTTGTCTGGGATATTTCTGGGAAGTCAAAGGTCACCGTGTTAAACGCCACACACAGAGCAGACGTCGACATGTGCAGCAGTAAACGCACCGGTTCATACGGCTTGCAAAAATATCAACCCAGGGCAAATGTTATAATCAAAGCATGAAGCTGTGACTCATGTGTCTGGTCTGGTTTTACCAGTTGCACTACTTACATTAAACTATTGGCAGTTTTCTCATCACTACAGACAGGGTTTCAAAAACTCACTTTCCATTTTTGAGATAAAATTTTATAAATTCAATTTTTTGCATGAAATAAATTATTTTTTATACTTGAATCCCTAAAAATATGAGATCTTTAACTCTGAAAATCAGATGAACATAATAATAGTACAGGCATTTCATTTCCTTGTAATTATTTGTCATGTTTTGTTAATATAAATGTGTTTTTAAAATGTGACTTTAAACTTTAATGTATACATGGTATTTTATTTACTATGTTTTGCTGTCAGTCAGTCAGATGGGTGGATGTACTTTATTTGATCCCAAATTTGAACATGAATTTAAACTTTAATGTTGTTCCATCTGTCCTGCACTATGAGCTTAGAGAAGTTCCTCCCAACATTAGATGACTTTCAGTTTAAGTCCCAACACATTTATTGTTAAAAAGCTGGAAATATCAGCCAACAAGGCTTCTCGCTCATCTTTTTCACAAGCTTGTGTTTTTTAAAGACAGCATTAAAATCAAATGATTAAAATAAAGAAATCCGAAAGGTCATAACACAGATTGTAAAAATCACAATCTGCACAATGTACAGCAAAGTTCATCCCTTACCAAATGGAGAAACACACTTACTTAACTGGTAAACACACCCAACCCTCAACATACTTGGCATTTGGCCTCCAAGGACTTGACAAGTAGATACATGATAACAAATGAATATAGAGCTGCAAGACTTGGAAAACATAGCATAGAGGAATTAATTAGTGTTTTGTTAATTTTATTTATCATTAACCATATTTTACTGATATTTTTCTGTATTTCTTGTACAGAAAAGAGAGACGTGAATTTAAAAAAGAAGGAGTCACCTGAAAATTCCTGGGAAAGATGATGGTGAAAAAGGTGTATTACCAACATACTGTGTGTGTTGTAAAGCTGAACATGTCAGGGAATATGGATGAACACCCTGATTTGAAAGTGTTACACGGCTGCAGTACAATACGGAGAAGAAGAGGAGGAAACAGAGCAACTGAAGTCACTTACAGCAACTCTCGCAGGAGATTCTCCGTTTTGTTGATGATCTTGTTGAAGTCTGATGATCGGTGACTCATCTCTGCAAAAGCATTTGAGTTTAATATTGCAGTCATTAGTGTCTACTGATCAGCTGTTAATTTTGCTTTGAGTCGATGGCTGCAGTTTTATGATTTAGTCCACTCCATTAAAAAAAAAAAAAAAAAAAATCAATGAAGGTTGACTAAATAGAAACACTTGTGTGTGCAATAAAACTGAGCTCAACTGTCATGAAGGGTGGATTTATGACATGACTGTAGCATTAGTTTTAGCCAAGTGCATCCAATAAAGTGGCAAACGGACGCATGTATTTCTCAAGATAAATACAGTAGCGTTGCTTCATAATAATCCATCTGTAGTTCTACTCACCGAGAACGCTAATGCCGACGCCACTGTAGTTGAGGAGCTCCTTCTGTGCTTGTAGTAGCACCTGCAACAGGCCACATATCAAGTATTTATACAAACACGTTTTAATAGATTTGAAGTTTGAGCAGAAACAATAAGTTACATGTACAAATCGGTGAAGACAAAAAGTGCGACGCAAACTACAGGAGCTGCTGTGTTCAGTCTCTGTCAGGAACCAGGGTGGGCTGTAATGATCCTGCAGGTCTAACAGGAACATTTTCAGACTCACCTGTAAAGATGCAACTGATTAATCTGTAGATTAGTTTTGCTCATTTGATGTGATGTCAAATTATTTGTTTTATCCAAACACAAGACATTTTCAGTTCCCAGGCAGTTTTGCTTCAAACGTGATTTTAAACGAATGATGAATACTCGGTATATTCGCTGAGCAATTTGCATTAATATATACGATATCTTAAAAAGTTTAGAGATATCCACTGTGGCTAATGCTGCGAATCATTGTTAGTCAATTAACTGCGAAAAAAAATATACTGATTAGCTTCGAGGGGTGAAACGTGCTTCAAATGTCTTGTTTGGTCTGAACAAACACCCAAAATGTTCAGTTTACAATGACATGAAACCAAGAAAAACAACAAATATTCACATTTCAAAAGTTGGAATAAAAGAACGAGTCACATTTTTATCTTGAAAAAAAAAAAATCTTCAAATAATTTGGCTGAATTAATAATAACAATAACTCATTCATTGACTTGTGGTTGCAGCCCCAGAAATGTGGTTATAAAAAAAAAAAAAAAAAACAAGCAGCAAGGCAAATATTTTGTGGAGCAACTATGTATAGATTAATTTGAACTCTAGATGAATGGGATTGTATTATTATTATTATTATTCAACATGTGGGATATATTGAAATGACTGTAAAAACCTCAGTGTAACTTCATTCATAGGGAGCCTGTCAAACCTAGAGGCCAATATGAAGGCAAAGACTTGGCCATTATTACTGGTAGGATAAGGTGCCACGTTTAGAGGAGCACTGGGAGCACTGGGAGCATTTGTGTGTCGAATTCCGTCAAGACATAACCTGCGTTTAGTTGTCAATCCCTGCTCGTTCAGTGGCAGCAAAGTGGAACCTTTCCTGCCATCTAGAGGCTGAATCTGCTGCAGCCAACAAAGGAGCAGGTTTCCACATGAATGAAGGAGGCTGATGCAACTCAACGCTGCGTTTTCAGTCTTTCTGAGCTGCGGACAAACGCCGAGCGTCAGCGGCGTTAAAGGCCGGGGGGGGGGGGCAGATACATGAGCGGTTCAAATGCACATGCTGAGTTTTTAAATGCTTGTTTCAGCATCTAACATTTAGAGGCAGCGAGAGGCTGAAGTGTGCATCTGCAAAAAAAAAGAAAAGAAAAACATAATAACCAAGAAACATAATAATAAAACAGCCTCCATCAAATGGAAGTCGTTAAGGCGACGCTCCTCTTTGCGGTCGTCTCCACTTGGCTCGTTTGTTCTTTGTTTTGTTTTGGGGGTTTTTTTTCAGCTTCTTGTCCAATATCATAAACGTCAGAGGAGAAAAGCGACGGGCTGAACTCACGGACTGGGGCAGTTTGGCGGGTCCAGCGCCGAAGTTGATGGTTGGTTTCTGCTCCATGATGCGACCGGTTCCCTGCGCTCAGCCGGTGGATGATGCCTGCGGTGGGTTCAGCGGAGTGAGCGGCTTCCTCCCTCGGCCTCGCTCCTGCTGCTCCGCTCCGCTCCGCCCGGACGCCAATTATGTGAGCGAGCGGAGTGCTGCGTTCACGTGCTGCTCGTAAACGCGCCCCTTCGATTAAAAAAAAAGAAAAAAAAAAAAAAAAAAAAAAACGAGGCAGATTTCGCAGCTATTTTGATAACCGGCGTGTTATTTCTTTCATTTGTTTTCTCAAATGTGAGCATTTGCTGCTTTGCTTTGTCATATCTGACTGTAATGGTTTTAACTTGTAAACAATATGAAGCTGCCATGGAGAATGATTCCCTATTTACAAGATATAGACCAAACGATTGAGAAAACAGAGTCATCAAAATTTACAAAAAAAAATTTATATATATATATATCACCATATATGGCTGAGCTATAAGTAGCAACGCATGTGTTGGCAAATCGATGAAGATGTTTTCTGAATTTTCTTGTTTTTGTGTCATTTTTTTTGCACGTTTTCTAAATTGCTGTGCCCTGAGCTCTCAGGACCTTTTGTGGTCAGCTGCTTCAATCGCAGCGTGTGGATACACCAACACGTTCCACATCACCTGAAGGCAGCACAGGGATCCCAAAGCTCAGGCGGTCATCCCATTGGTTTGTGTCACATGTTTGTATTTTGTAAATGTCTGCCATTGGTGAATATTGATACAGGTGTGACGTGATTGGCTCCGCTATCACGCCATGAAAACGTGGGTGAAGCAGAAGTCACATGGAAAGTTTCAGTTGAACGGGTTCATCTCAGCAAACATCATCATTAGAATATAGTTAATAATATAGTATCATGACAGTCTGCTCAATGATCATAAGCCACTTTGTTGCAATGTTAAAACAACCTGACAAAATAAATCTGAACTGATGGGATGGGCCTTGCAGCAGAGGTGGGGCCTGTCTGTCCTGTTATAAAATATAAATGTCATGTGACTGAGTGTGTTTCCTAATGCTGGCCTCTCCCATTGTATGTAATGAAAACGAGCTTTCTTTTAAATGTAAACTATAGCTAATGTACAGTGGCAGCAACCTTTGGCTGCTTGCTCACAATTTCACACGTGCTCAGTCATCAATGAATCAATGGGCCCTGCAGCAACAGAGCAAAAAAAAAAGTGCAGGTCAGTGTAATCTTAAAGTTTGATACCGGTCGCGTCACCCTGGGTCACCCTGGCCCACCCTAAGGGGCTCGATGAGGAGCAGAAAGTCTATGCCTGTGCGTCAAGCAAAGACTAGTTAAACAGGAAGTGAAACCTGCGATGACCGATCCCTACAACACTGCCTCCATTTGCACACATTGGCATCATAGAGTCCCAGACAAAGAAGTGTGTTGAAAATGGACTGTATCCTTCTCTTGGTTTTCCTGACACGACCAGACAGACACACACAATATGAGCCATTAATTAATGAGGAAATAATATGCAAGAACCTGTTAAAGGTGTGTGTGCACATGCTGTCACACCTTTTGTAGCTGCATAGCAGCGTGGCTGTTCACAAAAGAAGCTGTAGCTGAATTTAGTTGACTCTAACCAGAATTGTGTAGCTGCTGTTGCGTTAAAGATAAAGGTCCACCGATCGTCCCAAAATACAACCTCCTGATACTCAACAAACAAAATAACAGGACACTTTGATAAAAGAACCAGATTAGAGGAACATGAGATAACAACAGTGAATCTTTGAAACACCAATTAAAAGAGACAAAGCAGATTTTGTGCAGTTGAGAAAATGAGTGTTTTAACCCAGAGGCTTATTCTAGCACGTATTTAATAAATTATCATTTAATTAAATTATATACAAAGATGCATTTAGTAACATTTGTACTGTTTTCTTCACCTACTTGAGAAATTGTGAAACAGATAAAACCAGGAGCTCAAACATTTTGACATCCAGTAAACTGACAGTAATCAGTCACCATCAGTTAGAGCGAGAAAAAATGTGACAAAGATAATTGTGTTTCAGCAGCTCGTGAAGGTCACGAGAGGCATCTGACTGATTTGCCCTTTTTCAGAGATCACATGGAGGTGTGTGTGTGTGTACATATATGTGTATGGGCAAACCGCTCTTATCTCCACAATAAACTATAAATAAACAACGAGTGTCCAAATGCCCGATGTGGCCTTTAGGACCCAGATGAAAGAAAGTGCATCTCTGCTTCTCCTTTGGGTGCCTGGCGATCTGTTTCTCCCCCTTCCTCTGTGCCCATGTTTCCCACCCTGACTCTCCCTCTGGTGCGCCACAGAAACACGGCAGGGAAGGCGTGCTTGAAGGCCTTTCTGAAGTTGTTGCCCATGAAAGCGTAAACCAGGGGGTTGACAGAGGAGTTCGAGTAAGACATGCAGTGACCCCAAATCTTCAGCTGTGGGTGGAAATTTGAGACATTTGAGACGAGACATTCTGTGTTTCCATTTCAAGTTTCTATTTAAATTATTTTATTAATGTTACTTAACAAAGAGACACAAGATTCTCACAGATAATGTCATGATGAAGTTTATGTAAATGTCACCAGTTTAATGTTGATTCTGAGGAATCATGCTTTGTCTGTTTGGAACTGCTGATGGTTCAATATACTACAATACCCATAAGTATTGGCCATGGTTGCTATGGAGAAGGTCCAACGAGAGATACAAATTAAAAATGATTGAAATCCCTGCAGATTACACATCATGATTGGATGTTTCTCAGTGTTTGGATATTGGGCACTAAGTTTCATAACCATCCAAGCTCATGAAGTGATCCAACTGTGAGTCATGTAACATTGTCTGAGATTTCCAGAAGCACAGGTGCCCAAAATAACTTCTCCCACTGTGCAGCTCTATCGTCTCTTTACTGCCACCTCATTTCTCAATATTTTTTTTGTTCTCTCCAAAACACAAATACGTCTTGTAAAGAATTTGTGCAGCTCCTCTGACACAACTTGTATAACTAAAAACAAATCTAAACCTAGATGACTACAAATGAAAACATGAAAACAAACTGCAGCTTGTGGGATTTTAAAGGCCCTGTTTTCACCTCGCTGTGCATCTATACACAACAATAACTTAATTTCTGCTTAATTATAAATTATTATGAAGTTCTCATATTAACCCTTAGAAATTGTCTGACGTTTGACATTGTCTATTCTACTTCATCATCTGTATTCAATTGTTTTCTACTGCAATTTATAGTCCTCATAAAGATAACTACAATATTTAACCATGTGGATTGATTGAATGATGAAATGTATTATTTATTTCACTCAGAAAGAAAAAAAAAAGCCTAAACTGAGTCTACATAAAAACCTAAAATACATGGAGGCTCATTTAGTCGAAAGTACGTCACCTTGTATAGAACATAACTGCGGAGGCCAAAAGCTTGCAGGAGGATGCAGACTTGGATGGGGCCCCAGCAGATGAGGAACAGGGCCACCATCACGACCACCATCCGGGAGACCCGCGCCCGCACTGCTGCTGCTCGCTCAGCCTGAGCCTGAAGCTGGAGTTAAAGACACTTTGTGATGTCTTTGAAACCATCAGAAACATATTCTGCTCCCTATGGACTCAATAGGTGAGTGAACATAACGCCTCATCTTTCTCTTACTTGGTAGCTACTGTCGATGGGGTTCACACTGGGCTGCCCCATGCGCTTGAGCATGAAGGCATAACAGACAGTGATGGTGACCAGGGGCAGCAAGTAGACGGCCAAGAAGCTGTAGATGATGAAGGCTTTCTGGAGGTGGGCTGAGGGGAAGACCTCGCTGCAGTAAGTCTGAGGGCCAAACCAGTATCCTGTCTCCAGACGCTGGTACACGGCTACTGGGGTCGACAGCAACAAGGAGCCTGGAGAGGACAGTGGAGATGTATGTGTGTCGCTCAGAGCTCTTGATGCTCCACACCAAAGAAAAGACTGGATGGAAACTGAAAAATCTCCAACTCTCCCTAGAATTAGTGTAGCATTGTTTGAATGGGCATGTTTCTTTGATTGACAGGTATGTCACCCTATCGCATCGAACCATAGAATGGCGGTTGCTGCCTGAATGTCTGAGCTCTATCTCTGTTGTCCTGTCACCTAAATTTTCACAGTTTAACTCCAGACAACTGACAAGAATTAAACCCAAATTCAAAGCTTCGAAAGAGAAGTCAAATTTGGGCTATGACCAATCAAAGCTCTTTTATTTTTTCATTCTGTGTCAGTAGTCTCATTTCCAAAGCAACGTGTAGACAATGTCCTGTTGGATTATTAATTAACAGAGACAAAAACCCCAAATACTACAGTTGTAGAAGTTGCATCTGAATAAACTGTTTATGGCTTGTTTTTATCACATTCACAATGTCTGGCAAATCAGCTGCTAAGCAAAACAGTAAAATAATTACCATCAATTACCATCTGTTGCTTTAGTTTAGTAAAGCAACAGATTGTTAGCACCACCTCCACCATTATCGATTTGTGTGCATGCATGGTGTATTTTTTTTTTTTTTTTGTGATACCTATCCAGATAGACACAGAGATGGCCAGAGCCATGCGGGGGGTGCGGTGTCGCAGTGATTGTAGAGGATAGACAGTCACGTAGCAGCGGTCCACACTCATCGCTGACAGAGTGATGCATGTGGCCTGAGCAGTCACCTTAAATACACACACACACACACACACACACACACACACACACACACACACACAGGTAGAGTTTGTTTTCTGCTTTGATCATGTAATAGCAACACACAGAAATTATTTTTTACATTGTTGAATTAGTCAATTTTAAGTGCTTAAGTGCTACTGGAAGGACACACACAGATCTTACTATACACACATAATCTTACTATACACACAACCTTTTAATGTCATTCACCTAACATTTTATATCAGATTATTTAGGCAGGTTACTACATTTTTATATTAGATGTAGATATAATCTTATATGCAATTATTACTTTTTTAGCTATTAAATATAATTGGAACTAGTTGTTGTATTTACATCTGTGGCTGCACATCTAATACTAGTTATTCTGCACATAGTATAATGTCAATAATACTATTATTTCCCATGAGACTTTTTTTTGATACAGTTGTCATACTACAGGATGGTATTTTGCTGAACATGCCAGGACATTATCATGGTTCTGTGTGGTAAACATAAGCATCTTAGTGTTGGCTCTAATGGTTACAGAGCCATTTTTATTGGTATTACTCTGATAATCTTCTACAGCAATCCCAATGCCAATCCCATGTATCTGCTTGCTTACGTGTGTGTATCTCACCTGCTGAAGGTAGTTCACCAATCTGCACATAAACTCTCCAAAGATCCAGCTGGGCAGTGGGTACAGTGTGGCAGTGAACGGCACGCAGCACACCAGAAACAAGATGTCAGTCGTGGCCAGGTTGACTGGGAGATAAGAACAGTGAAGACACAATGTAATTCAAGATTTGAGATGCTTCACAAGGGAGAAAATAATACATACAATACAATACATTAATACCAATAACATGAGGAGGTGCTGAGGTTTTGACCATTGAAAATTTAAAAACTAACTGTGTGATCTCACTTTTAGACTTCTCCATTGTAATTTCAAAATTTTCAAGGTAAAGTGTGACTTTATTTTTCTGTCAAATGCAAGGCACCATCACTGTGATTGTTTAGCTACAACTGTTCTTCAGAAATGTTACCTATGTAAAAGTTGGTGACGGTCTTCATCTGCTGGTGTTTGGTGACCACGTGGATGACCAGGGAGTTGCCGACCAGGCCGACCAGCATGATGAGACTGAAGAAAGTGGGAACCAGCCAGGCGTCCACCAACACCGGCGGCCCCTGTCCCTCCAGAGCGGCGGACCCGTTGCATACGGTCCCACAGTCTGCTCCCTGATCGGCTGCTGACTCCACTATCATCTTCACAAGTCAAACCCAGGAAGATTTCTGTGGTGGACATAGAACATGGTCAAGTTGGCAATGTCTGGGTTGACAATCACTTTATAAAGATTTAAAAAAAAAAAAAAAAAAGAAAAAAAAAAAAAAAAGAAATTACAACAAAAACTGGCACATTTAAATGTGATCAAATAAGTCTGACTTATCAAATACGTCTGTTTATGTTTAGTAAGCTTCTCTTACCTGTGTTGTGCTTCTGCAGTGTTGCGCTCTCTGCTCTGTAGAGCGAGGTTTAGTCCTGTGCTGGACCATGAAGGGCTTCTGCTCAGCTCTCTGCAGCTCTGAGATGAAAGCACTGTTATAGACCACCATAACCGGAAAGGGGAGGGAGTGTTCGTAGGAGACTGGAGTCATTTTGCTTAGTGATTTAAAGTCAGAGAAGATGAGGTGGTAGGAGCTTTTAAACTAAATCTCCATCATCCTTCCATCATACTCCATCAGTCCTGCAATTACCCAGGACTGTCTGCCCTGCAAAATGACTGCAGCTGGATTTAAATAAAGTTATTTCATTTCTTCAGCAGGTTAACACACGGGGATTGTGGTCAGTGTAGGTGTCAGCTCAAACTGCAGCCACTCTTAATTCTATGATTATTATTATATATATAATTTATAAATATATAAATTATTCCTCCACATTTTATCTCATTAACACTGTGCACTGAGGGTTGACACCCTGCAGAAACAGGAAACAGGTCATGATTGGTACATAAGTTGCAAACCGAAACGGAAATGAATGAATCACGGAGGCAGCTGGTGGTCGTAGTGACACGGCACCTTGATCTTTTCAAAGCTGTCATTACACGTGATTACCTCAGCTGCAAAGTAACAAGTGGTAAACCTCACCAATTTCACAGAGCGATACGTGCGGAGGAGTGTTACGTACAAAGGTGATGTTGGTTGTTTTTGCAGTTGCTGTTTGACACATTATCCTGGCCATCAGTCATGTTTCATACTTTTAGATCCCACATTAAATGATTGCATTTTCTAAATGCATCATTGCCAAACAGAAGGAACTCCCATTTTCTTTATGCACACAAAACATAGTACAAAAGAGGAAAACAATGTTTTCTGAATCTGCTCTTACTGTCGACATATGATTTAAGAATCACTTCAAGTTATAATGCTTGTATCTTTGTAAGTAGAGGTATAAAAAAAAACAAAAACAAATTGTCTTTGCTGGTTTCAGTTTGATTTTATCTTTTCTGTGCCTTTGACTTTATTCAAAGAGGTGCAGGGGGTAAAGAGGAGGATTCAGATGAGTTGCTATGACTATGAGCACTTTTATCAGTCAACTGAGAGGATCCGCAGACTCCATGTTTCTTTGAGGCACCGAAGAACAGCTTCCTCTGTAGGTCCATCAAGTTCTCAAAGAACCACTGGTTGGTTGGCCCTAGGTTAGGATCAGACAACAATCAGTGAAGGATCTGGTTAATCCTACTAATTGGCATTAGTAACATAATTAATCTATTCATTCTTGAGCAAATTTTGTCCACAGTGTGAGAGCAGGAGGCCAAATTACTCAGTTGCAATAGTGCAATAGTGATGACTGTGCTACTTTCTATAAAGTCTTCAATGGAAATGCAAATTTAATGAGATTCGTGATTGTGTTTCCTCAGTTCCTGATATTGTTGTTGTCTTCATTGTTATTGTTTGGTGCTGGGTGTAAATGAAGTTCTGTATGTGTGTGTATTTGTGGTTGTGAGTGAAGGGATTAGGGGGTCTCTTTTTATCAATGATCCTTTCTTATAGCACGATATCAGTAATGAACTATTAACAGTGCAGATGGTAAGAACTTGTGCGATCCATTGGAGGAGTCTTCCTGATGAATTATAGACATAAAATGAAACAGCAACGAGGGTAAACTTCACATAAGAGACTCGTCACAGCCTGCCAACCATCACTAAATGCAGTAATGCGTTAACAAATTAGTGATTAACGTGTGGCAGGACAATGACTATAATAGATGTACATGCATATCACAGTGCAGGTAACTGACCAGTTTGGGGAGACACTTTAGGTGCCATGATCCAAGCCTGCAGACGTGTCTCTGGCTTTTTTAGACGTTCTCCAACAGAGAGCACTGTGTCAGAGGGCTGCAGCTTGGACTTTTCCAGCAGGTCTGCAACAAACACAGGATTTGAGGATGCTGGGGTCGGTTGGAGTTGTCCCTCCCGAGATGAGGCCACTGCAGTGTTTGGGGCAGGCAGGCTTTCACTCAGGTAATCTGGCCTCTGAAACTGACAATTGGACAATTGGCTGACGTTTTCAGGGAGGACGGCTCTGGATCTGAAGGTCCCATGGGTCTTCTTTAGGATGGAGAGGGAGGTGCTGATGTTTCTGGGGTCAATGCATGTGGTGTCCCGAGGCGGGGGTTTCCTCTCAGCCAAAGCCTTTAATAACTCTGAAATCTGAGAAAAACAGCACTGGGGGAGTTTCACAGACACTAACACAGAGATCAGTTTTCAAGATTCCTACCAGAAACCATGTCCTTTAGTGATTCAGTTGCCACTGTGGACCACATACATCATGATCGTTGGCTTAAACATTTGCTGTAATTACTTTGTTGGGCGTCATGTTGTATTTACAGTTATAAAAATGAAATCCTTCCGTTGTCCCTTTGTGATATCATTTACCACAGCATTCAAAAATGTGAAAATGTAACTAAAAAGGTAAATTAACAGTAAATACTATATATGTCATTTTTCACTACCTTAAAGCCACAAGACTCTCTGCCATCAGAATCTCCATCTTTGCTGTCATTGTCCATGACCCTAAAAAACCTGAAATAAGGGGCCAACGTGCTACTTTATCAAAATTTAAAACCTAAAATAGGAATTTGTATTAGTTATTAATATTAGTGACTCTACCTCTCCCACCTTCTCCATTTATACAAAAGCCTCAACAGAAAAGATTGATAGCCCAGTTTGCTGCAGAAACCTGGACATTGTGATGTAACAGACATATAAGGTATCACCATGACAACTGATGAAGATTCTTACAAAAAGTGCACCATCTTCACAACTGGTCAAACGGCTGAATGTAAAACAGTGGACACACAATTTCATGTTACTGGATTTAGCTATTTATTATTTCATATGTACACAGACATATTGCACAGGTTATAAATCTTAAGAGCACGCAATCTATACATACACAAGTTCCTGGTTTTGATCAAGCAAAAAAAAGAAACCAACATACAGCCTCTTGTACTCTTATGTGAGGGATACGTGTTTTGTGCGTTGCTTTTTTTTTGTGCGTTTGTGTGGTTCAAGGGAGATTTACATTCTTTATATTTACACAGAGATAAATATATATACTTTAACTTTTCAAAAGACAATACAAACTGATAAAGCAAATTCAAGACACTCAAACTCCTCCACTTTTGCAAACTTCTAGTACACGACACTAGATAATGGTACGCTGTCTTACAGTGTTTTTAATCATACAGCTGTTGTTGGCCCTAACATCTGGATTATGGCGGATAGATTCCAATTTAAACAGAATACATGTCAATTTAATGTTTCATCCTTTTGGCTTTACAAAGTTAAACCTGATCAGCTCGCTGCTTCAAGGAGCATACAAGTGGTACAAGTGATGGACTGAAGATAATTTGCGTATGTGTGTAGAACGGTCAATAAATTAAAATTTAAAAAAAAAACTTATTTTTGAGGTCCTTGTAAAGGTTTGCTTTTAATGTGTAGCCCAGAATAAAAAGCATTTGTTGACATCAGAGGCATCTGAACCTAAAAGCTGATCTGATCTGACTTGACTACACAGATTATGTGGAAACCTTCCTCTAAGCATGAACATACATACTTGGGCTTCAAGAGTGTGTGTGGGTGGTCGAGTGGTCTGCAGGAAGTGCAGTGGAAGGAAAGGAGGCACATCCACATCTCAATGATTTCCTCATGTCCGACTTCCTCGTCAACATTCAGTCTCTCAGTCTTTATGGATGGGACAAGGTTTGGAGCAGGGATTTGGTGTGGCAGGACAGAGGCTCCATCTTGCTCAGATGTTGAAGCTCTCTCCACAGCCACACGTGCCCTTGATGTTGGGATTGTTGAAGACAAATTCAGTGGACAGCTTAGACTCCACAAAGTCCATCTCAGTTCCCAGGAGGGTCAGTTGGGCCTTCTTCTCTATGAACACCCGCACACCTGCAAGACAGTCACAGTAGCGCAAATTACTCCCAAGTTCTCATATCGTCAACAACACTCAGTGAGAATGTTGTGGGTGGTCTGATAATACATTGCAAACAATGACAGAGCAACCCTTCAAACACATTTTTATTGCAGACACTATGTGAAGAATTTGAAAATGTCCAGCCCTGGCACCACCTAGTGGTTTTATTTAAAGAGGAATCATTGTGGCAGACAGCAGGACATGCTGTGAATAATAAATGAAAACTGTATTTGAACATTGTTTCATTGGTGCTATTCAAAATGTTTTAGTATAAAAGGAGAACACAACAGTAAGATGTTATTTACCATCCTGCAGCACTTCCTCATCAGATTTTTCTTTCTCCTTGGTGTAGTCCAGTGTGTAGGTCAGCCCGTTACAGCCGCGTGTTCTCACTCCGACCTTCAGACCGATCTAGAAAGAGCCAGACATTACCATTCTGTGTGATCTCCCCTTTACCAGTCACTACAGTCCCATCAACTCTGCTAAGACACATGCCCGAGAATGGAAGGCAGCTGTGTTAGGGTTAAACAAATCAATTACAACTAGTTTGAGATGCATTGTTTGAATACGCAAAAGTTTTTATGTATAACACACTGGAATGCAGTCTTGAAAAGCTGGCCACTGAAGAGTGGGAAATGAAATGAAAGGAAGGAAAAAGATGAGTCTGTGGTCTTATGTGAACTCTTATTTATTATTAGTTAAAGATAAAGCTCATCAAATATTGATAGAAGTTAACTTTTTAAAAACCCAAAGCAGAGGACAACATTTTGTTTAAAATTGAAGACAAAACAACATAGCACGCTGCTGCCATTACAAAAACTAGGAATGAATCACTGTGTGCTCGATGACATGTTTCAGTGTCTGTTGTTTTCTTTTACTCACATATTCCGGCTTGTCCTGCAACAATGACCTGATTTTATTCACAGCTGCTGGAGTCTGAAGAAGAGAAAACAGAAGATAAAAAACTTACTATTCAAAGCTATGATATACATTAGATTCATTTCGGCAAAACTGTGACTTTCCCAAACATACATACTAGAAAATGCCTACAGAGAAACAGAATATGGAGCCGACTGGAGTTTTTGAAGCTGTCTTGATACTGGGTTCTGCACTGTAATACCTTTCAGTTGGAGAGGCGTGAATTTATCAAGAACCTACTGTATGATGACATAACCTGCACCCCTATAGCTCCGGCAGTACAGGAGAGGATAGGAACAGAAAAGTGTTTGGGATCTCTTTCAGAGGCATTTGACTGAGGTGAACTACACCGGCCATATGGTGCTAATCCCTTAAAGCCGGTGTGTTCATCTGTAAGTGTGCAATCGTGCTGCCAGTATGTCCCTACTGTGTCACAGCTTGGACTTGTTTCATAACTGGACTGTCAACCCTGTGTAATGGCACTGTTCAAAATTTAACTTGCAGCTTGTTGTATAGTTAATAGCAAGTATTTTTGTACTGAATTATTTTGACATATCACATGAACTGCATCTTTTGGGAAGAGTTATGTTCATCATTGGCCTTAAACTATGACTAGTAGAGAAAAACTACAGCTCAGGTCTTTAATGACAATCGTCTGCAGTTGTCTGAGTGCTGAGGAACATCCCACTACTTTATTTACCTCAGTGCCAAACCTTTATCAGCTCAGGCCACCACATGCACACAATTATCTTGAAGCAGCACTGTTAGCAGAGCTCGTCATGCTGATATTCAACATCATCCCACCCATAACAACCAACCATGACTCGGCACTGGCAGCTTGCAACACTGGGCTTGTTACATTTATATCAATACCACACTTTTCCCACTAATTATGATTATTTTCTAGTACATTTTCCCCTATAAGCCATCCAACAGTACATAGACCGAAAGGTTGGGTAGATTTAAGAGGGTGAAATGAAACAAATGAGTCAGTGCATCAAAGCAAGAACATCACAGTTTGAGAGATAGGTGACAAAAACCAAACCATTTTGCTTTAGGGCTACCACAATCTCCATAATTTAGGTTAGGCCATAGCACATGATCCTCATAATTTAAATACTCATCCTACCATTAAGAGAGCCCTTGTGCCCAGGAGCATCTGCATTTATTACGTTCTTCTTCTCATGCATGTGGAATTTTCCTTTAATTTGTCACCTACTTTTATACCTTGAACGGACCAAGACCATTTTCTCCCCAACCAGAGATGGTGAAATGCCAAAAACATTTGCAGATTACATTGTTTGAAATGGGGATTTGTTTGCCTCTGACATATGTCATTGTAAACTGCATACGATCAGGATTAATGTTCGCATGAAACAAAACAAAAAAAAAATAATAATCAGATGATGTCGCCTTCAGCTCAACAATATTGACAGCTCTTAATGCTTTAGGGCCCAAGGAGGTAATCAAGAAAATAAAATCGATAGAGAATCTTATTAAATTGAATATCCTTGAATTATGTTAGATTGATTGGACATAAAAAAAATTGACAGAGACTTACTCAGTATGCTTTGACCACTATATAAGTTTTATGCAGCATCTTTTCACGCACCTTCACAGCTCTGCAGGATACAGTTTTCAACTTCCTACAGTCAGACCGTTATATCACGTTTTGACGCCCGTTTCTCTAAATCTGTTGAATTGCTAATGTGCAGTCAACCGTCGCTACTGACGGACAGGAGCCGGCGGCACATGATCAAGCAGCATCTTAGCAACAGAAACGAACATCGCCACGACATAATCTTCGCATCTAGCTAAGTAAAAAAGAAATTACGATTTATGAAACATTATGTCCTACATATATAACCGACCTAGTATTTGCGTCAGCCGACGCGAGCTCGTTAGCACATCGAAAAGTGTAATGTTTCTAGAAAGTTTTTCGGCGTTCAAGTCACCGATGGTTAGCTAGCTTAGCTAACTTGTACGTTGGTTCACGTAACGTTAACCAACGGACGCTGGTATTAGCGCTACACGTACCGGTCAGCGTAGTATGCACTGAGGGGGCAGAAAGGTGTTGGACTGGCGTTTAAAAATACAGTTAATCACTTACCAGTGTCAGTGCGGCTCTTGTTGGCAGTATCTTTCTTTTGCTGACCGCTCGGACGGTCGCTCGCACCATGGAGGCAGACATGTTGCTTCAAACAAAATCACAACATGCGTTTGCGCAAGCGTGAAAAAAAGGAGCTTGCAACCGCCCCCGTGGAAGATACCGGCTCAGTCATTGGCTGATGCTATGACGGACAGGCGCGACAGCCAATAGGCTTACGGATATGACACACACGAAGCTTCTGTTGTGTAACAGCTCTGTATTATGAAATACCGTTTGTATAGCTTTTCAATTAGTTATACTTTTCTAGAACCACTCTTGTGAGGTTTACTTTTAATTTTCTTTAAAGTTATACTTCTTTACTACAAAAACATTAACTCTAGGGTCACTGAGTAGTTTATTCCAACCCTTTTCATCCAAATCGCAGTCTCTCAGCAGATTAAGAGTCTGCTTAGTAGGTCAAACTACTGTTTCCAACCACAATATTGAACCTTCGCGCTCCACTGTGCAACATTTTGTGTGGCATGCAAGACTTTTTCTAAAGGAAATTCATTTAAAAAACAAACAAAAAAAAACATCTGGCTGCAGATGTTTTTAAGTAAACACAAAGAGAAAAGTATTAAATTCTTAATCTATACATATTCAAGCTTTGTCGGTTTTGTAATAAGAGTCATACCTCACCAATGTCACAAAAAAAAAAAAAAAAAAAAAAAAAAAAACTTCTCAAGCACATAGCCCACAGTGGGATTTGATTTTAGTTTAATGAATTCTGAGACACAAAATGGATTGCAAGCCGACCTTTCCTGGCAGGATTGGGGTTACTTAATAAACTAAACCTCCCATTTGCATACAACAAAAGAAATGCAGTAAAGCTGGCATTAAAACAAAGTTACTTTAAAATGAGAATTTCATCACAATACCATCGACAACACTTAAATAAAATTTAGCCATATTAGGACAACAATAAAGCCAGACAGTCCATATTTGAAGTTGAATGATAAGCAGGTCTTTGAGACTTAACTAGCAGCAACATAATACAAGGGTGTGGACCCTCACAGTGCAGCTACCAATCTGTGGCACCATTACTACAAAATGAAGCCTTTGTGGCAAATAAATACATTTATCTCTCCGCTGAAATGACCGAGATTGCCTCTGGTTTAGGAGTAAGTGAACAAAACGTTTGCAGCAGTGTATGCCATCAGCTGGACCAGTTTTGTTTGTTTGTTTTTTTTAAACCTTGATCACTATGTAAGCAGAAAACTTTCTCAACTATATGTTCTTGCACTACAGTTACAACACTTCCTACATACAGGCTAGAGTTAGCACAGGAAGTACAGTTTTACTGCAATTTACCTTCCACTCACACAGGCAGTTCGGGGGCATTATGTTTATGAAATAGGGGTGGATCAGCAGTCTCAAAAAATAAAACTATGATCCTGAAAAAATATCTACAGGCTGTTTTCTCTTACACAGAGACACACAAGCGCACAGAGACATCCTGCACGAATAGCTGCTTTCAAGGCTCAAGGAGACAGACTGCTGGACGTCAGTGCTGATGACAAATACAGCAGGATTAAAAAGAAATTCCATAAAAAAAGATCCTGGCCACCACACGTTACACTGTCAGTCCTGAACCTATATTGTAAGTCTTTTTTTGGTTCAATCTGAAGAAAGAATTACACAATTCATCCTAAACACCCTTGCGAAAATAGAAAATAATGAATGAGTGAACTAACGAGTGACTAAGGTTTAATCTGAAATGATCGCTCTTAACTGACGTCGAGTCACATTAAGTAGCAGACAACATACCATCACCATGTCTAGTTGTCTTACAACTGAAGCAGTGTTTAAAAACACTAGGTCTTACCTGTGAGGACACTTGGACCTATAAAATGTCAAGAAGCCTTTGCATCAATTGCAAAACAAATTGTCAGTATGTTGTCTGCAAAAGTTACATTATTATGGTTATCAGGATCCAAGCAATTTACAATTGGTCATATAGCAGACAGGTCTCAATTACTTGCATTGTCTAATTTGAGCAATTTCACACTGAATCTGCAATGAAACTGTTTGAAGTGTAATGAATGTAAAAAAATTTGACTGGCAGTGTAGGTAAACAAAGACATGAGGTCTATGCAGAATGGCTTTTCATGTTAAAATGAAAGCTTTAAAAAGCTCCTCTGAGGAGGAGCACTTTAGGGGAAAAAAACAACACATAAAAAGGCCCTATTTGGCTTCAAGTCAAGGCGTCCTGGCTTTGGCTTTTAATGGGCTCCCATTGGCCCAACAGTCCCATACAGATTTAAGGGTTTCTGGACTTTCTGTCTACATGGACAAGAGTAGAACCTCGTGGTTGGTGTAGCCACAGCTGCTGCTCATTCCACTGGGCTCTTCCTGTGACCAGATCGACCCATATTTCGGCAGGCTAAACTTCCTGAAACAAACCAGACAGAAATTGTCAAAACTTATTCCAACACAAGCTTTAAACCTGCACTGGCCACTTTTGTAATGTAAAAATACATCTATGCTGTCAGACTAAATGACGGAGGAGACTGCACACAATGTGATAAACCGACAGCTGTATTTCGTGCTTTTTTCTTTATTTGCACAAGCTTTATTTCAAGTGACAAGTATCATAACTCAAAGAATATGTTTTTGAGCTGTCTTAACACAGTTTCTGGAAAAGCATGGCTCAGTTTGAGCCTGGTGCAAAAATGTCTTGCTCTCATTCTCCCTCCACACCAGCACTAAAACAAGACAGTTGACCCAAAATGCTCAGTCAGCAGTTTTTACTGCATTTTTTCCCCCTCTTCTTCTTCTTTTTAAATTTAAGCTCAAGTGTAGCAAGTTTACGTACCTGCTTGTGGACTTAATATCACATTTTGCTGCTTTCTCTTCTTCTTCTCTTCTTGTAGGGGTGAACCCTGAAAAACAGAAGTTAAACAGGGGCACAGGTGTAGCTGCACACATAGTTGTCAATCAATTTAGAAGAATATTTTTCCATTCACAAAACTGAGATCATACCTGTTTCTCCTTTTCTCTCAAATTCCTCAAGTGGGTTTCCATCTTCACATTACCTGTCAAATGACAAGATTAAAAAAAGATACAATTTTCTGAACAACATTAAAAGAGCTTAATAATGGAAATGGAAAAAAAGTATAAAATAAAGTGATAAACCAAACTTTGTATGAACCTGCAGGGTTTCTGTACAGCTGACAGTCCTTCTTGATGTGGGCACTTGATCCACACAAGTAGCAGCAGCGCATTTCCAGTGCATCTCTTTTCCTCCATTGCTCACGCTTCTGTCTGATCTGATCCTTGTTGTTCTCTGCTGTATCCATTTTATCCCTCAGGTGCTCTGGCCTTTTCTCTAAGTCCCTTCTGTGCTTGGACCTGGGCAAAAATGATCCACAACAGAAACAAGTAACTTGATGAACATTGCGGAAAACCACTCAACAGTAAGTTAACACTGAAAGTCAGGCATGTATTGTGATTGGACGTACTTCTTGCGCATGGGGCAGTCTTTCATGAAGTGCCCGATCTTGCCACAGATGCGGCAGCAGCGATCATTGGGAGCCACTTCTCCCTCAGTGAGAACTTCAGGATCAAAGAAATACTCCTGGGACAGATGAGGATAAATTACATTATCAGTGCTTAGATAATGCCACTGCAATATGCAATTATGGTGTTTCCATAGAAATACTAACCATCTGACTGGGGTATATGGAAGGAAATACTTTGATGGGTGTGCCAAACACTGTTCTGCCGTTGATGAAAGCCTTCATGATGAAGTTTGTCACTGTTTTGATGGGACAAGATGAGAAAGTACATTTGAAAAGACTGAGAAGCAGGAGATGACAGAGAGCAGATAAAAACAAACAGAAAGAAAGCATCATACTTTTCCTGGACAGACCGGCACCCAGATTATGATTCAGGTCAAATGGATCTGTAATATGAACACAAAAGACAAGGGGAACAGTTTAACATTGACAAATATTTCCAAGTAGCCACATGATGACATCATGTGATAGGGGATCGGTGTAAACCTAGAGAAATAATTGTAGTTGTATGACACTGTGCTTTACATTTTCACCTTTTCTGTACATGTTAGGATCCTGAAAATGTTGCATACGCTAACCTTCAATGACAATGTATTTGGATGTCCACTGCTTGTTGAAGGTGGTGAGGCGGGAGTGCTGACGGATACAGACAACGTGCTCTCTGAAGTCAAAGTCCTCTGTGTAAAAGCGGAGCAGGCCAAGCCACAGCTCCCCCACTGTCTCAGTGTTCTTCCCATACTGTGGCCATCGACTGGGCTGCAGAGGGAAGAGGACAGGATTGACATGAAAACACAGTGTGAGATGCTCATTGACTGAAATGTTAAGATGCACACTTGCAGTGAATATATTACTCACTAATGTTTTCAAATCATCAAAGAAGTACACGTTCCAGCCATCAACTAACACTTCTGGCTTCTTTCCATCATAAATCTGCAACAAACAAGCTCAGTCAGAAAATTTCACAATTATGAGCATACACAACACATCTTCATTACAAGCTTATTAATATGATATTGTACTAGATAGGGTGCTGCTGACAAGAAACGTGAGCCATGTTGAACCTTTTAAAATTTGTCATTTGTAGTGGGGCTGCACATTTAATCAAAATTGCAATATGGAAAAATAATCAAAAATAAATAAATAAAACTACAGAGGGATTGTTCCTATTTGGCACAAGCCTGAACAATCAAATAAACAATAAATAAAATTTAAAAAAAAGATTATTCCAACTGAAATCACATGTCACAATATCTGCCAAAGTAATAGCAATGATTTTTTTTTTCTGCATATCATTCAGCCCTTTGTACCTCTTGAAGAACAGGAATAACTGGCAGGTTTCTCTGCTGGAGGAAAAACAGCACCATGAGGGTGTAAGCGTAGGACGAAAGGCTTCCACGCGAAGCATCACCAATGTCACACATCTGTAAAGGGAGACAAACAAATATAGCGGTTATACATTAATCAAGTATAATATATAACTATAGAAACAAACATTTCACACACAAAGAGGCCTTAGCGGCAATTGTTTAAGGCCTATTCACCTTGGCAAAAACCTTCATGACATAACAGAGGATCTTCACTCTCCTGTCGATGGCAGCATATGAAGCTAGCAGGTGTGTGTTGTGCAGGGCCTGAAAAGAAAATATATATATATATATATATATATTTAGAAATGTGTTTTTCTACTGACACTTTTCAGTTTTATTTTACTTAAAACAAAACAGAGAGGGAGAAAAGGCCCCACCAGTGTGTTGTAGAGGCTGATGTCACCTTCCAGGCCAGTACGAACATGGTAGAACTTCACGATCGGTACTTTTGCTGTAGTTATAGGTAGGATGTTCTTCAGACCTGATGAAAGGGTGCAGATGAGGAGACGGGCTAAAAAGGACAGACTGACATTTCCTGTTTCATCAATTTTGTTCCATTTCTCACGTCACCAGGAACAAACCATTTTACATAAAGTGCCACAATGTCCCATAGTTCCTGGTAAACATCAACTTCGCTTGAATTAGCTCGTAATTTTCTCCACACAAAAACAAACATTGGCAATAAGTGCCAGTAATCCAGGTCTGCTATGTCTTACCTGGGTGTTTCTTTAGCTGTCTTGCCAGGCTTTCAATGATAATGATGCAGTTACCATCCTGTGGAAAATGTGTGGATGTAAGGAATATATATAGTATTCTGATTTCAAAATCATAGGTGGTAAAAATAAGTCACTATATCAACTCTTACAGATGTTCCCAGTGGTTGTAGAAAAGACTGATTATCTACATGTTTTGTGTTTCCCTCCAACAAGAAACTAAACTGAGAGGCTTTAAATTAGGAAACTTGTTACTGCAGCCAACTTTAAGAAGCTCACAAATAAAGGATAATGCTAAACACTAGAACAGAATCTGAATGCAACAGTATATAAATAGTTTTATGGTCATTGTAACATTAGCACTGGGATAAAAAGATAACTTACATCTATGGTGTCCTGCCCCTCCAACACCATACAAATGTCTAGGTCACTCTGTCTGAACCCAAAGCCATTTTTGGATGATCCAAATAGTTGTAGCCGAGCTCCTGTGCAGTCAAAAAAAACATGATCTGTCAATTGAGCTGATATATGGAAAATAAATGGGTTTCAGTTCGAAAAACTGAGGCTGCTAAACTGTGAGTATGGTGGATTTGTGTCACCAGCAAACTGTCGTCTGACGAAGGTCTCCAGGTCTTGAAGGATGTGCTCTCTTACACTCACTTCAAGTTCATCTGGGGCAAAGTCAGCTGAAAAGAAAAAAAAAAAAAAAAACAGACCTTTACTTTTCTTTTCTTTTTTTTTTTTTTTAAGTTCTACCACAACAGTATACTGACATGAGGATGACAGAATGTCCTTGTTATAAAATGTATGCACTTAAGAATGACAAGGTTCAAAAATAGTATGTGCACAACTCTCCATCTCTGCCGTACACCATAATTTTAATTATGAATGTTCAAGTAAGTAAAAGCTACTGGAGATCCGTGTGCATTTGTGACAAAAAGGCACATTTTCTAATTATTTTTAGTAGTTGTGCTTTGACAGGATGTCTGACAGGTGTAAATAGGTTACACACCCCCCCCCCCCCCCCAGCAAGGCTGCTACGGAAACTGCTACAGGTTATGTAGCTCACTCTGTTTCATTCATTTAGTCTTCAGAAACACTTTACCTGGAAATGTTCACCTACTTATCAAGTTGAAACTAACTGTTTACAAGAGAGTACAATTCTGACTAGGAACATTGCAATGAGCAAATCTAAGATGAGAAATGTTACTGTATGACCCCTAGACACATGTTAAAGATAACCAAATGCCCAGAAAACATATTTTAAATATAAATAAATGCTGCTTTACTTTTACATTTTAAAAACACTGACTTAATGCAAAAATGCCAAATTGATATTATAAATATACACCTAGGTGGCATATTTCATTGCCATCAAAGTAATCACCTCTGAACCAAAATACTTATGCAATTACATAATACTCACTGTAGCACTGCTCACAGACTTTGTTAAGGACATTGCTGAACTCTGGCGTTGTTGGGGGCAAAGGATCCAGCTGCACCTTCTTGAAATCCTCTGGGCAGTCTTTTTTCAGATGTCCATCACGCTTACACAAGCTGCACACGACCATGTGTGACTAAAAGACATTGCACGGAGTTTAACTGTGATGGTGCACGTAAGCTTATTTGCTTTAATATCTTGGCTGGTTTGACTTCTAGTCATGGACAGGACAAATTATTACCATAAAGCTTTAAAAAAATATTCACTCAAATTTGATTTTTTTTTTCTTACACAGAGAACTTTGATTTCCAGAGTGGCATTCTGTATGTAAAGTAACAACAAAAATGAAACTAAACGTACCCTTCCTCTGGTGAAAGCTTGCCTGGTGAATTCATAAGACCGTCTGCTCTGTGTTTGGTTTTTATTTTCTGGGTTCTCGTCTTTAACTGCATCCTCTAAAGGTGGAGGTGATGGACTGAAAGGTGCCACCTCTTCTTCCTCTTCTTCATCCATTGAACCAGGTGTATCCAAATCTGGGCCCTCTTCAGACAAAAGTTCCTCCTCTGAAATCTCATCCACTAGGAAAATCTCTTCATCCTCAGTGGTGAAGCTGTCCAAGTGGTGTCTTGTATGTG
This sequence comes from Rachycentron canadum, assembly GCA_038496675.1. Taxonomy (NCBI): domain Eukaryota; kingdom Metazoa; phylum Chordata; class Actinopteri; order Carangiformes; family Rachycentridae; genus Rachycentron; species Rachycentron canadum. The sequence goes on from CM076654.1 coordinate 7,233,713, forward strand.
CATCCTCATCAATATCTAGATCCTCATCCTGCTCCTCCTCATCCTCAGAGAGACTGCTTTTGCCCAGGTCCTCCTTTTCTTTCTCTCCCTCTTCATCTGATTCACTGTATTCTCCAACTTCCTCCTCTTCCTCAATAATGCAATCACAGTCTTCAGGACCATTTTCTACAGCTTTAGGCTGCCTTGCATGTTGAGACGGAAGAGTAAGCTGACTGAAATGGCATACAATCTCTTCATTCAAAGCCATGGCGTTTGCCCGCTGACCAGGTCTAGGCCGTGCTTCTGTATTATGATTAGCAGCTGATGTGTTGAGGGACAGTGCAAAGTACTTGTATGTGGTTTTGAGGCAGTGGAGAATGTACTCATACATTTGCTGGCTGTTCACTGTTCGGGCCACATTTCTCTTCACAGCAAATGGGTCTGAACACAGAAACATAGACATTTGTTAGTGATCAACCATATACAGGTCAGAGTACTCAATCTCTTTATATGAATCTAGATTCTGTTCATTCCTTAATACACTTATACTAACAAATGTAGCGTTGGATAGTTTTCTCAGTACCACAGCCCATCGACAAAATACAACTGACAAAAATTCAATTCAATATTAACACAGATGGGATAGAATTAAACTCTAAATATTGAGTCAAAAAGTGGAATTTCAATTAATTGAGAGCTATTGTACTAGCACAAATACTTTCATGCATCACTGCATGAAAATATTTTGTGATTCCTACATTACCCAAAAGCAAAAAGATTCATGCTACACATGAGAAAGTTTCTGACCCTCCACAGCGATCCGTTTCTTCGGCCAGTCTTTGATCTCTCGGGAGAGGACAGTACTAGTTCGCACACTTATCACATTGTCAGCCATGTTGAACTCCAGCGAATAGAAGCGAAGCATTTCAACCCAGAGTAGCCCAACTTCCACAGGTGGGTGTAGGCTCTGAAACATCAGTGGAACCTGCATAGAAAGATATCAGAGAGCATATGCAGTCCTGACTGTAAGTATTTAGGCAGTTACACTGTCTTTGTTCTTTAGGCTCTGGGATCCCGTACATTCAAACTGAGATTAAAAAGGGATACAACATTAATGTACCGAGGCCTTGGGTTTAACTTGAGTAGGTTTACAATAGTGTAGAAGGAACTGTGTGAGAGACATAAACCTTTTAACACATAGCACAATTGTGATAGGATCATATTATGCACCCGTTCCTCGAATGAACTACAAAAGCATACATAAATACCAGTTCCCAAAAGCATACCAGACTATGTGCTACTGTCTTTGAAACATCCATTGAATTTACCAAACACATTTTCCTTTTCCCCAGTAAATCAATGCAGCTACTATTTCCTGTGCTTTGGGTGAATTCTAATTTATTTCAAATGATGGAACATGACAAATCTATTCACTTTGACAAAAATAAATGTGGGCAGGATGTTCTCTATGATGGATCATTACAATATCAATGAGTCTGTTGCAAGTTTGTTTTTTGTTTTTTTTTTTTTAAATCTGAAAAAATGTGGACACCTTATCTATGCAAGGCATTTCAATATCAGTACTATAAAAGGAATACACCAAAGTGCCAAAAAAAAAAAAAAAAAAAAAAAAAGGAGCTCAAGAGGCACTGTCTTCATGATTACCTTTCCCTTTATGCACGAGTCCTCTGCTGGCTGTGATGATTCTCTGGAAGAAGGGGTGTAAGCCCAGTGTAAATATCCATTCTCTACATGCGTGAGATTGAAGTCTGACAACCTGCTGTGTGAAAACACCTTTATCTAAAAAAAAAAAAAAAAAAAAAAAAAGAAAAAAAAGAAGATTAGATTAGTTTTCTCTTGAAAAGAACTACCAAGTACCAATACTGAAATTAATGATGGATATATTATTTCAGGGTCAAAATGAAAAGACACCTCGTGGTTCAGGTAGGTAGGCAAGAGGGGTTCTTTGCGCTGCTGTAAAAAGTAGATAACCATGAGGGCGAAGACATAGGGTGGCATTCCACCTTCCTCTGCACGGTCAATCTCACAGATCTAAGCAGGAGCACATGTTAAAAACAAAATGTTTTGTTGTACATGAAAACTTGAGGTATTTTTTAGCCACTTTTACTAGTTGCCTGGCTAATGAGAGCATGAGGGCCTAAACTGGAGACATACCTGAGCCCAGCATCTGAGACCCAAAACCAGTGGGAGGAGGAGAGGCTCCTGGCTTGCTACAGCAGAAAGATAGGAGGTGGTTTGGAATGCATTTTCATTCCCTGCACTCACTTTGCAGATCAGGCCACTGTTGAAAAATATAACAGTTTCAGTTTATTTATAGTTTGTTTTTGTTTTACAGATGAGAAAAGTCATTCTGGCAGCATTATTATAATAATTTAAAGGTCACAACTTCTGAGTTTCTTTAAATCATAGTTTGATTCATCAAAACATCTTACAAATAATCAACTAAGTGTGAATGGCTGTTGGAGATACCCACCTCTTTTTCTCTTTACAAATGACAACAGGCACCCTGGCATGAAAATCAGCTTCGAGTTCAACAAAGAGAGCTGAGGATAGAAGAAGAAGTGTTAAATTTAAAGCGTCCATGACAGCCTAATACCTGACTGGCTTTCCTATGGTGGTAAAATCGTCATAAGAAAAAAATCTTGCACTGAAATGAAGAGGTGACTCACGGCTCACTGAGAGGCTCTCCTTAACCAACAACAAGACGTCTGGCTGATGCATCTGTGAATACATTCCATTTCAAAGCCTTTATACAACATAAATACAATATAAAAAAAGGACACATGAATGTGGTGTGTCTTACAAACACAATGGCCACAAATTTGAAAGATTTGACATCTAAAATGTATTTTAAAAAAATAGAAAAATTTTGATTTCTATTTTCAAGGGATGTATGGTAGGGTTTTCTTCATACTCTTACTAATCAATAAAAACCTTATAATAAAAACAGTAGTCACACTATCAAACTCACACTGGGCTACTCACGTGAGGTGGATACTGAATGTCAATGTTGACATCAGAATCCTTAAATCCAAACTTAGTGCAAGAGGATCCATATAGCCTGAGCCTGATCTCTACAAATAAGCAAAATAGAGAGGGAATAGCATTAAAATATAACTCACAGAACAATGAAATGATGTAAAGTGCAAGAACTAACACCCTGTTTCCTACAAAGCAATGCCACCATCATCATCAATTTGGGTCTAGTATCTGAACAAATATTTTGTCTACAGGTAACATACCAGGCAGGACAGACAGAAGGAGGTCTTGCATGACGAAGACCACATGCTGTCTCTTCTCAACGTCCTCGTCATTCATCCCATGTTCCCGGGCAACAGCTTCGAGTGCAGCACTCACTGCACTTACCTGCTCCGGGCCTGGAGGCAGAAGTTCAGTCAGCATTACCTGCTCTTGCTTCTCCTATAAACACAAACAAGAAATTATGTTAATTTATTCATGCGCTCAATGACAGTATAGTAGCATCACCTGTGTTCAAACGTTGACTGCAATAATGTAAATGGTGATTTGAACAATGAAACAATTTCTCACCCTTGTCTTTTTCTTATGCCGTTTGTCTCTGATGTGCTTGTATGCGTCTGACACAGATTCCAAGAGAACATCACACACAGCGCAGGTGTAAAGTGCACTGGGGTTACTGTGAGACTTCTAGAAACATTTTTTAAAAAAGGAGGAAAGTATAAATATCGGACAACGGCTGAGAAAAATAATATAGACCTGTACAATACAGATTATCAAAGCAAATTTGCTCTAGGCAGTGTATTTGGGCTACAACAACAAAAAGCCTGTACCTTCTTCAGGCAGTAGATGTCATCTTTGTTAAGTCGTCTCTCTGCTTGCTGTAAGCTGCGCAGCTCTTTGGCTGATGGCGTGGCGTCTTCATTCGCAAGGCCCCTGTTCTCTTCAGCAAAAGCTTTCTTCTTGTGTCTGTTTCTCCATCTTCTGCCTTTGGATGGAGGAGTGGAAGAAGTACATGTGTCAAAAATATTTTTTATAGTCTTTGTTTTTCTTGATATTAATAAGTAATGTGTTTATATCATGGACAATCACGTTAAGCCATTTCTTACAATCAGACCTAAGCTAAATTTTAATATACGGTATATCACTGTGATCAGGATCTGAGTTACAGGGGATGATAATGTACCCCATTCTAAAAGATGTCCATTGAGATCACTGACTAAGGCAGACTGTCACAGATCTTTTGTTATTTTAGGTGTGGATGAACCTATGTTTTCACTCTCTTTCTCCAAAATCTGATTTTCAGATCCTCACCTGGTTTAGGAGCAAGGGCCTCAGGGGCCTCTCTCCTCCCGTGCTCTCTCTCCTCCTTTGGACTTTCTCCTTGAATACACCTTCTCCAGTACTGCTGCTGCTGCTGTGAGCGGTCTCTCCAGTTATCTTCCCGACTCCCACCACTGTTCTCAGGACCTAAGAACCATCGGGCGTCATCCTTCTGCGAGGGGCTGTGACCACCTCTGAATCCACCAGGGGAATAGCTTAGAGGTCCCTGTGCTCCCTTCTTGGGGCTAGCCCAGTAGGTCACACCCTGATTCTTCTTGCCCTGATGACCTCCCTCTGGTCTGAAGCTCTGTCCACGACCCTGGTCCTGGATCCTCCAGCTTTCTGTATTGTCTGCTGCTGCTGGTGCTGCTGCTCCCCTCTCCCAACCGCTTTGTCGAGCCCGGTAAGGTCTGCCTGTGTTTTCCATGGTTCACTTATTCTAAAACTGTAGGATGAAATGTTCCAACAATATAATATAGTCCTTTAATAATCAAAACTAAGTTGACATAAGCTGTTAGCAAGCAGGATCATCTGCTAAGGTTTTAACTTTGTGAGACGACCCTATCTTTGGAGGAACAACATGCTATTTTAGATGTCTGTGTATTCCTTTGTGCATTAACGATCATTGGCTGCGACAGCTCTCACGAATTGTCACTTATTTCAGACCACACTGAAGCACAACTATGCAGCTAAAATAATAACAGTGGAAGTAGTAAGAACAGACGAAATAAAGCGGTCGATATACTTGGTCATTACAGCTTCGTTTAACACTCAAACGCTGTCTGACTTCGCCAAAGTCAGGTTAAGTGATAAGCGACTTTTATTAGCAATGGACGTTGAGCGTTTTACGTTTAAATCTCAACCCCGCGGTGAAAAAAAAAAACAAACTATTATACTACTATACTACTAAACGTCAATGCCTCTCATGTTACCACAGCTAGCACTGAAATAACATAAACGTATGGTTAATTATGCTGACTGTGTACGTTAACCCACGACTCAAGTTACCCGGCTAACTGTGACGTTAGCCATCTCACCTACCGTTAGCTGACTTTGTTATGGCAAGGTGTTAGCATATGCTAGCTGACTTGGTTCTGCAGCCCGGTTTGCCTCGAACATTACTTAATCCTCTCCCCCGAGGTGAAGGCACAAAACTCCGTCAGGCAGGTAGCTGGCACGCCGGCAACAAGCCAGTGTTAGTCACGAAATTTAACGTTAGCTAACTTGCCACATATAGCCTAGCTAACGTCCCTACTTCGCTTGTTAGCTAACGTTACGACACCTAACGTGTAGCTCCCCTGTTAGCAACAGCTAGCGTTGCTGTTAATTTGTCTTCAAGCTGTTCAAACCTGCAGCTGCGCTCAAGGCAGCCACCAGTAAAATGTCAGCGGTAAATACCAATGAAAAAGTGTCTTTAAATACCTTTTGTTCGCGCACAGAGGGCATACTTGAAGCCTTGTTTAGGTCTGACTTGGCATGATCGTTTGTCTAGCACTGGAGTTTGAGAGGTGAAGTCCGGACTGTCTGTTTTGTAGCAGTCAGCGTTTAAGTTCCGCCCACCGCAAAAACAGGAGAGGTCCTCTTTAACATAACCCAAAATTATTCTAAGTGCACACAATATTTTTTTATATTGTTTTAACTGCACATGAAGAGCGACGTGAATCAAAATCAGCTAAGAAAACTTTTGAAACTGCATTTGGAGGCATAAACAATGACATAACCTCATTCTCCACCCATCTCTACTCCTGCTGCTATTTTAAGACGTTCTTTAATTTCGAATAATAATAATAATAACACATTTTAGAACAGAAACAAGCATTAACAAAATCCAAACAGTACATTTTAATTAATTATGTGCAACGTTATGTGCAACAACACAATTTTAAAGTAAAAAAAATACAAAAAAACGCATGTAAGCTTTCATTAATGTGAAATGAATCAGGTATCACATGTAAAAATAAAACAGCAAATAAAAAAATTTCATTTTACACGTGCAGCCTATTAGCCTGATAGCACATGAAAAACTGAGAAACGTGGGGAAATTATTATATGCACTTTTTTTTTTTTTTACAAAGATAGATTTGTGTGTTTATTTATTTAGTCTCATGCAATAGGGCTATAAATGCCAAAAGGTGTCACATATGGCTCAGGGTTTATGCTAATTAATTCCTACATGGGACGAGTAGTTGTTTAGCCTCGGTTGCTTGGGGCGACGGGAGAAAGGTGCGCTGCAAGAGCGGGGAAGACCCCGGGAAAACTGAGGCCAACCCACATTCAGCCCCCAGGAGCCTGCTGCTGTGTGACCTGGCCTCAGTCACACTCAGCCGACGCCCGAACAGATCTCGGTGAGACTCGGTGGAGATGGTGTCCTCTGTGAACGGCGGGACTGTTTACAAACGGAGACGGGCGAACGGCGCATCTCTTCCTGCAGAGGCGCTCACACCGGGTAAAGAGCGGCTGGCAGCCAGACACAGAAAACAGAAACTCATGTCCAAACTCAGCGACTCCGGCTTCGAGGAAGACTTGGGATCGTCCCCAGTTTCGTGCCCGGCTCGGACAGACGTGTCCCCGCTCCGTCTGGATGATCCGGAGCCTCCCGCAGAGCAGCTGTCCGGCTGGTACCTCCAGTACGGAGACGTCGGCTACAGCATCCAGAGGGAGAAAGAGGCGCAGTTTCATCTCTGCAACAGCTTGGCACGTCAGCCACAGGTAGGCAATGAGACATGGTCCACTTTTCACACGTTACAACGCTTCAAGATCAACATCTGCAAAACAATATTATTTTCTCATAATGATTGTACCTCTGATGTCATTGGCAATACGGGGACCTTTTGATAGAGAATCGTGCAGTTTTTACAAAAGCTCTGCGTGTTCTTAATAAAATTCAGTAGTTTACCAAAATTGAAACAATGATCATGCTATTGTGGGACTGTAGAGCTTGAGTTATTGTCTGAATGCATGAATACCTTGGATTAAATATTTGTGAGACCCTGTTATAAGAATGCAATAGCAGGCTGCAGTGAAGATTATATTTCTATGCACTTAAATATCACTGAAACATGTTATTTAATTTATAAAATACTATGTATTACTTTCATTCTGTTGCTTATGCTAATGGTTTCTGTTTACTTGCAGCTGAATGCAGAGGCACGCTGTAAACTCGTGAGCTGGCTCATCCCTGTACACAAACATTTCCGTCTGTCCTTTGAGTGCTGCTGCCTGGCAGTGAACATCATGGACAGATTCCTGGCATCCACAGCGGTGGCTGCTGACTGCTTCCAGCTACTGGGTGTCACTGCACTTCTTCTCGCCAGCAAACAGGTGTGTCATTGATTGAGGTAAATGCTTAAAGAACAGATAGGTTGTGTGGACTTCAAAGAAACCCTCTCCCTCTCTCTGTGTCACCAAGGTGGAGGTTTGCTCACCACGGATCAGCCATCTCTTGTCGCTGTGCTGCAACGCCTTCACTAAAGAACAGCTCTGCAACCTGGAGTGTCTCATCCTCCTCCGTCTCAACTTCCGCCTCGCTGCACCCACCCTGGCCTTTTTCCTGGACTATTACACCAACTGCATTGAGGCTGCACAACTTGTGACTCAGAACTTAGGGGCTGACAGGTTTGCAAGAATGAACGCAGACACAAAAAGACCCTGGCAGTGTAGCAACTTTGCACAAAAGGTATGCGAGTTGAGTCTAGCAGACTATGCTTTCAACAAGTATCCACCATCCCTGACTGCTAGTTGTGCACTGAGGCTAGCCAGTGAGTTACTGAAAACGGAACAAGGGCTTGTTGAGCATGCAACCATCCACTCACAGGAAGACCAGTCGGACAGTTTTTTAGATGAATTATGTAACCAACCAGCTTCTGCCCAACCATCTGAGAGCCCTGAGATTTCTAAGAGCCAGTCTCTAACAGTAAAGGGCTACCTTCTGCCTACAGGGCAGGGGAGCTACAACCACAATCTGGTTCAGGAATGCAAAGACAATCTGAAGCTTTTGGTGTCATTAAACCAGGACACATTGGAAATGATGTCTATGATGTGACAGCAGTGAGCCAAAACTCAGATGTCAGCAAAATACCAAAGTTTAAGGGGTTATAATTTGGGGTTAATTTTAACTAATACAGAAGTGAGAGTGCCATTTATATGTGATAAAATGAAGGTGATGTCCAGAAGTAAAATCATCCAGTTCATCCAGTTCTGTGCACTAAACCTAAATGTACTGTATATCTCCCAGACAATCAGTCATACTTGATACCAGTCACTGAATGTTTAACAAGTTGTTATTATTATTGTTTTATATTTATTTCTCATAGGTTATTGTTACAGCTGCTGTTTTTTATTTTTAAATAATTCTAAATAAAAATCATTATTTACTATAGGTTATATGCACTGACATGCTGCAGGTTTATATGTTATGTTACTGCAAACCATTAATGAAGGACCTGAAAATGTGCTGTAATGATTGATATTATGAAATAAACTACCAGTAAATTAATTTATGTTTGTCTGAATTGGTGATGAAATATGAAATGAATGTTAAATAATCACACCACCTTTGAAACTATTGTCAGGGAGCCTGGATGACATAAAAAAGAAATGATGACATTTAATAAAATGCTGTTAAGTGTTAGAAACTCTATTGGAATTTAACATAGCTGAAGAGTGTCTTGGCTTTATTCCAGTGTTCAATACAGGGCTAAATTACAAGGAGATAAACAGATACAAGCAGACAGTCTATCCTTTAAGAGTGACATAATGCAAACCACATTACAGTATATGGTCCTAAAGTGCCATAAATGTGAGGTTATAGTAGCAAAATAAATTTTTTTCTCAGTGTAATTGTTTGCCTGTAGATCAGTTAACCCACATTTTCATTTAATCGCTGTCTGTTATTTGAAAGCCTAAAAATTTCAATGCTGCAGGTATGAGTCCCAAAACCCAGAAATAATTTAGTAGTTTGCATTTCCTTAAGTTTACAAGTTACAAGCTCCGTGGTGGTGACGTTGAAGTCACGCGACTAAGGTGTAGTAAGCTTATAGCCCAACATTAGCTTTTAACTTCTGGTGATTGTATTTTGGCTTAAAAATCACTAAAGTTGTGTTCAATTGTGGAGATTATCCTACTGAACAAAACTTCTAAGTATAATAAACTTTTGTCTGTCACAGATCTTATTTCTGCAATTATCCAAAAGACAATGGAAAAATCCTATTGGCATTTTGTGAGGGGTCCATGGATCCCAGTTCATGTTTCCCCTGAAACAGAGTGGTGAGGGGCTTTAATGTGCATGGCATCTGGACCTGGTGACCAGGTACTATTTTTAAGAAGAAACTACAACTATGACACAAGTTTCTAACTTCTAAGTTAGAAACTTAGCTTTTGGATAGAGAACTATAACCATAATATAGTTCTCTATCCATTAAGTAATCATCAGTAATCATTTATAATTATGCATAGTGCATTGTTCTGTTTTTGAAGAAACCTATTCTGCACCTACCTGGCTGTAAAGAGAAGAAGAGCTCAATCTACTTTTTGAAAGCACAAAGCGCACAATAAAAGTTTAATGGAACTACAAAGACATACATTATTTAGTTCTTTGTATCATTATTATTTGTATCAGGAATGAGTTGATATTATGTTTTTATTCATTATGTTATGGCAAAAAGGCCATGTAATTTTTTTTTTTTTCAGGGGAAGAAAATAACAGGTGTTATCCCACCAGCAAAAACATTTTAGAGATGGGTCATCTTTAAAAAATGGTGAATTGATTGGAAGAAAAGCAACTGTAGAATTTGCAACTTTTGAACTTTTAACACATAAATGTACAAAAGTGTAAACATAAATTAGTTTTTGTAATATTGTGCAGAAAAATGATCAAATCCTACTTCAATAAGATTATACGCTTCTTTAGCTGCTGTTTAGTTTAAATATCAATATAACACTGTTGACCATTCAGTTTGGTTATAGTGACTCCCTTGCATGACACACACTTTTGTGATAACTGGAACTTTACACGCTTAAAAAAAATATTCTCTTTCCTCACTTGGTGGAAAAAAGCGGCGGTGCAGTACACCTATGCTGTTGACACAGTGTCGACCACACAGGTGCATTCAGCGTTAAGTGCAAGGGGATTTTCTCTTGTTTGTTTACCAATAGGGACATTTGTCACAAGTGTTTACTGAGCTGTCTGATGCAATTACCCTTTTCCTTTTCCACCTTGCTTCAAATGTGGCAACAGGCATTGAACTAATCGAGGTGGACACTTTACGCACAGAAATTACGCATTGAAGGTTGTGGCCATCCACGTTTTAAAACTGCTCTATGAACCAGTACAAGTGTAATATAATAAACATATACATTACATTCGTAATTTTATATGTTGTCGGCCTTCACAAACGGATCCGCTGTTCTACTTTACTCTAGATGTTTATTTGGAGATTTATCTCTTTTAAATAAAACATAGACTTGGTTGGAAGAGGCCATGGCAAGCTCTCCACGCGCCTCTGCCAGGGCGCTGGGAATACTTGGCCGCAGGCAGAGGGAGGGCAAGTCAGACGCAGGGAACACCTGCTGCAACGGCGCCGTTATGCGCGGTCCCACTTCACACTTCAGACCAGGAAACCGTTAATCTGCACCACTTCAATCTCCGAGGACGCTGTCACTCCCTGGAGACCAAATAGGTGCATTTGATTGGGCCAAAAGTACGAAACCGCGGCATGGAGAGATGCAAACCGGGAGAATGTCGACTATATCAGCTCTGTATCAAATCATGTCCCTTCAGTCCTGCAGTCCGCGGCCGAACTGATGGAGATGCCAAGAGACAGAGACGTGTTTGGTGGCGCTGTCTGCCACAACCGAACGACCCACCAGGGGAGGAGGGCTATAAACAAAATGGTATGAAGTCTCTCTCTTTGCTGCGAATCACACATCCCAGCTCTGTATGACTGGAAAGATGACCGAGATGCTTTCTACCTGTAGGATAAAGCGCTGCTGCCGCGGAGCAGCAGTCCAGTCACGGTGTACGTCGAGCTCCCCTGCATCGCTGAACAAGGTACGAGCGCCTTTACCATCACGGCTGAACTTCATCCGCGTCTCTACGCGCGCCTGAGTAAACAGAGCATGTGAAAACAGATGCGCTCCAGGGCTGGGATCACTCGGACACTATTTTCTTGTGTTACAGCTTTTTCGACTATTTCATGGGATGATTTGGAGGACTGCGCCTCTGCAGTGAGGCGGGAGAGCGCTTCCCTCTGCTCTCAGGTGAGGGGGGGGGGGGTAGTTCATAAACCCCGTTTAAATCCACGCATTTCCAACATTTCACCCGGGGGAAAGACATCAGGTGGCAGATGTGCAGTTGTGCATCACTCCGAGGCTGTTAATGTTTGACATGCTGTGCTGGAATCCTGCACGAATCGCATTGTAGTTTACTCGTGACTCGCAGGGCCACAGCTCATTGGCTGGACCTCACAGGTTCAGATGTCAAACTGCCTCTGGCACAGATCACCATTCTGCCACAGCCCTTTAACGCTTCTCCACACTTACTGAAATGACAACCGGGACATGTTCTGCTATGCAACCATTTTACACAGCTTGGTGGGATTTTCAGGTAGAACCGTTGTGATTTACTCTTTGACTGTTTCTTTTGAAATGCATCCGCGCATATATTAACCCTCTGTTTTGTTTGTCCACAGGTAAATGAATCTGACGCAGATGACCAAGACTTTGGAGATTATGCGCTGGATTTCATGGCAGGTGAGAGAATAAAATAAAAGCGTCTACTTCATGGACATGCTACATTGAAAAGCCATGGATGTCTGTTTTGTGAATGTCACTATTATCCTATGATCATGATTATTATTGTCGACTGGGGAGATCCTCTAAAGTCACGTCAGCTGAATCCCTGGATGTCTGTCTCCTCTGTCAGAGTCCCCCACCACACTGGAGAGCAGTCTGTCTCCAGCTGAATTGGTACCATTTCAGGGATGCATCATACCTCCCCTCACCCCCCAGCGAGACTTCTCTCCAGAGGACAGTATTATTAACTTATCCACAGGAGCTGGTAACCCACCTGCCCAGGATGGAGCTCTCTGGAAGGGCATCACCCACTGTCATGTCAGGGGATTGGATCATTCTCTGGAAGTCAACCATCAGGTAAATCTTTACTGTGAGGTTTTTTTGATGACTGCAGTGCAATGTTTTATGTAATAATTTAACCCACTTTTGAAATAACTGTATATTCATATAGTATCTAAATTGATTATCAAACATCAATGTAAAAGAAAGGATTCTCAAACCTGAGAGAAATGAATGATCAGATTTTGCTTTTCACATCTGCAGCTCCATGCGACCCTTCACAGTCGGCAGAAAGAGATTGATTCCCTTCAGGAAAGAAACCTTCACCTCAGGCAGCTGGCCAGTCGAGCAAAGCATCTTGCCTCAGCGCTGGAAGTGAGTACATGACTGAGACAAGCAAATACGTACACACAGTTTCATCCTACATGCTATAGAATCTCTGAAGCCTGTATTGTCATAGTATACATCTAATCTTTATTTCGGTTTGTCTTGTAATCCCACCATTTTGCTTCAGAAACTGATGACAGTCAGAGACCCAAAGGCAAGAGAAGCAGTTCTGCCTTGCAGTGACACAACCTCACTGAGTCCCTGTAAGAGGCAGCGACTGGATGAAGGATATGAAACAGAATCCTCTGACTCAGTGGAGGACATGCTGAGGGACATCAGCACACGCTGCAATGCCGTCCTGCACGGCACCACGACCGGAACGACAACACAGCAGGAATCTGAGACTATACAGATGTTCGGTGCATTCTCAGGCCTACAGACTTCTGTCTCTAAAGTCGGCAGCCTGAAGACTGATGGAGCGGAGGCGGAGGAGAGCATCTCATCTTTCAGAACTTCTATCAGAGAACACTGCACCATAAGGACTCAGGTGTTTCCTCATGGACGCGCCTTTACGTCAAGGACTCAGGAAGGTGGATATCGCTTTCGCTGGGTTCCCAACCACAGCTGAAACCAGAAAACTGAATCTGCTACGCTTCTAATTAGTGATTTGACTGGAAAGTGTGGGTGGGCAGCAACTGTTAATGCTTAACTAATAATCTGTAGTGATATCTGTAAATGATTAAATTATGTCTTCCTCAGGTAGCTTCTAAGATAATCAGTCAAAGGTGGTGCTTAACAAAGGAAATAACTGCCCAAGCTATTGTTTACATTGTGTTTCTGTTTACCTGCCTCAATGTCATGTTTAATTTTGCACCTCACGTTTTTGTCTCGGAAAATATAAATGATTTTACACGTTTGGGAATAAAAATGATGTTTCAGTCTATAAAGTTGAACTGGAGAGTTTTTTTTTTTTCATTAAGAAACACTTAGGTGATATTTAAACAAATGGAAAGAAACTGTTTTCCTTGTTTGAGTAGTGAAACAAATGTGACCCCATGACCCCCTTTAAGAGACAGGGCCTTCCTTTTCATTTGTCTTTGTCTGAGTGGCTGTGTGGTCTGGAGGAGGGCCCGGGGTCATGATGTATTGCAGCTAACATCCTTGTTTACATCCTTTTTGGAAATTAAAATACATTGATTTTCTCAATTGCATGACTTATTGGTTGGTGTCACTTAAGCACTCCCTCAGTAAAGATATCTAATGTTAATCCTGACACATCTTTCTTCAAGAATTGTATTTTTAAGAAAAAAAAATCAATAATAAGAAAAACAGATGAGCTTATCTTCAGAGGATGTGACCTTCTGACCTTTGTATCTGTGATGTCTTCTTCCTTCAGCTTCACTGTTGAGGGTTTGTGTGAGGCAAAGTGGTTAAACCTCAGTTCAGACACCTGTTTAAACTCCCCAAACCTGAGCCTGTTTACTTTGCAGCAGTGAAGGCAGCACTGCAGCTTCTAAGGTGGGGGGGGGGGGCAATTTACAGTACTGCTGCTGTCGATAAAACTGGATCAAACAGCAACACAAGTGAAGATGAGAACAATCTAATATAGTGAGATGGGGGTCAGACGTTTCATTTTAAGATACTGGGTAGATTACAGAAGGAAGATTTTTTGGATTTTGAATTTAGGGCTCCACAGATAACCACACCCACATCACTTTAGGATCAATCAATGTAAAAAAGTTTTTCTCTATAACAATACAATCTATGTTTTGAGTAGTTTTGAGATATTGATCTTCAAAGCTTTTGCGTTTCATAGAGCAGAATTGGTAGACCCTATTTGTTTTTAGGATTAGGAGTCCAAAATGCATACAACTGAACAGAACACCTCACATAAACATATAGTTATCACAGAATCAGATTATGTGAATGACTCAATTTTGACAAAAATGTCAGACAGAACCTTTAAATTCTAAGGGGACGGCGTGTATGGTGGTTTATTTGTCATTGTTTGTGATGGTGATGAAAGAAATGTAAACAGAACAAGAATCCAAAAACCTACCAACCTACCTATCTCTCTCTCTGCCAAAGTGCTATGATGAGACAAAGTAAGGGACTTTTCTTGATGGACAGTCAATCAAACCAGCACAAAGAGACTCCAAATAAAACAAAAGTTTAGATGTAGAACAAAAAAAAAAAAAAAAAAGATGTAATATGAAGCTGTGAATAAAGCGTCCGTGTGTGTTGTCTGACTAACCCTGACCCCACTGGTTGAGCAAAGACTCGGTCACCGTTAACACTTTAAATTCCTGCTGCCAACGTAAAGCAAACAGGACGCCTGTTGTCGAACCTCAGCCGCTCGTGTAGTCACACAAACCTTCACGTCAGCTCAGGTCGACAGCCTGGGTCGACAGCCAGCCGCGCCTTGAGCCGCTTTTACCGCAAACAAATCCGTTTGTCATTGAGCAGCAGCGCTGCCGAGAGCGCGGGCGCAGGGGGCGACGCTTTGTTCAAACCTGGCTCTGACACATTTGACCGGCTAAGCTACCGCCAAACCGCGGGGGGACGGTGCGGGAGGGGAAAAGACACAATGAGTCTCTACGGTGACTAAGGCAAACCTGGGTGGAGGCTGCAGACCAGACGAGTCCCGCGGGAAACAGGGCGGAGAAATTAATAATAATAATAATAATAATAAGAAGAAGAATCATAATTTAGGCCTATTTGTCCTGGAGCGATGCTGAGGGTGGAGGGCAGACTTGTGGAGGTGCGAGGCCTGTGGGCAAATAAAAAAAAAGAAAGATAAAAACAGTTTGGAGTTTTGTTAGTTGAGCTACTTTCACTTTACACCTTGAATTAGGGGGAAAAGACACATGGGTAGCCAAACAAAAAAGACGAGCAAAGACAAAATCCCACATGAAAACACATCAGTGGCCAACATGTATTATTTACATTTATTAAAAATTTGGATTAATTCTAATTAGGCCGATTTTGTTAATGCAAGTTGGAGAATGATGATGAATTTAGTAGCAAACGATATCTGACTAGTCAAGTTATATGTTGTATTTCAAAGGCAATAAGTGAAACACTACTTTCCAAAGTACAGTCTATGACTCTCTGTTGATAAACGGACAGCAGGTCTGTTCAGGCTTTGATGTCATTGTAGGGCTGTGGCCCGAGGTGCATGGCCGCCTGCTGGTCCTCGCTGATGGAGCTCGTGTGGTTGAGAGCACGCACCTGTCGCACTGTGTCAGGCTCGAGCTCGCGGGGCGAGCGCATATGGAAGTGGCAGGTGGCGAGAACGTGCGCCCGCTCGCGCCGTTCAGCGCAGTTAGCGCCAGAGCAGCTCCATCCGACGGTGGCCCGCGGGTCCAGGGCGGCCCGTCCCAGAGGAGCGACACAGAAGTTACAACACTACTGAGCCAAGACACTTGTTAAACAAAATGTATCTTATTTAAATGGTGTTGACGTTTGTCGTTTGTTAGGCCTATTGAAAGAAAGTGCTGAAATCTTATTTTTCTTTTTAATCTTAAATCTCTATTTCATTTCAGTTACGTAAAAAAAAAAAAAAAAAAAAAAAAAAAAAAAATATATATATATATATACTGTCTCTTATACACAT
>CM076654.1:7250196-7268813 GCA_038496675.1 Rachycentron canadum
ATATATATATATATATATATATATATATATATGTAGAGGCTCCTTAACTAAAGTTATAAATAAGATATAGATTAAAACATTTTGCAATGTTTTTAATTTTACCTTGGATAAAGCATTTTATTTAAAAGTAGAATTAGATAAAACAAAAATGTATTAAACTTCAGTTGAATTGTTAAGTAAAGTTTTTTTTTTCTAAAACAATGTATTATGTTGTTGTTAATGTCTACCTTTCTGCATAGAAAGGGTTATTATTGAAGCTAAAATGGACCCATTAAACGCTTTAAATTGCCATTCGCTGCAATGTGCCACACGAACCTGCATCTCTGCCTCTCATGGTATAAATACCAATACAGCTTTGACAATAGTAAAATCTTCAGCCGAACGACAGACTCTGATATGACAAACTGTCCTTGTCTGGGTTATTAACTGATAACACGCTGCCGCCTCCACCTTTAAAACATCACCGCGTTGCTCTTTTTTTTTTTTTTTTTTAAACTGTGTCTATTTGTTTCCAGGAGAAACCAGGACGCGGAGGGAATCCCTCAACAGGAGTATCTACTTATCTTTTTTTTTTTTTTTTTTTTTTTTAAAAAACAAAGCAAACCTCTCCACCTAACCGCCAATGGCAGAGCAGAGGACTGCGCTTCCCGCTCCGCGGTCCGCCCGGGGAGGGTATTTAGGAGCTGAGCCCGAGCAGGAGAGGAGACAACAGGTGCACCGGGCATGACCGGGTCAGCCTCCGCACACGGGCGGAGAGGGAAGGAAACGGACCCATGGGAACTGAAGATGCGTCTGAAACCCACAACTGGAGCTCCGCGTGGCTGGGTGAGCTTCTTTTTTGTTTTCACAACAACAGAGATAGACTGTTGTCTAATAGGGACATATAGGCTTGTATTTCCCTGCTTTCACTTATGGTGTGTTGCTGTTGCGGCTGCTACCAGGCAACCACTTCAAACTCCAAACACATGACTGCTCCTCTTTGCTTTATCATCACTTTAACTGGAGCCCTGGCTATAGAGAAAATACATTTACTGAATAATTTAGAAATGTACTTTTGTGTTGAGCATGTGAGACAGTTGTCCTGATGGTGATGAGCATCGCGTTGACTGAATCTTTTTTTGTTTTCATGACCAGGACAATATGAGAGAAATCACAGGTTTTGTAGTAAAGAGGAGGCAGTGCCCCTTCAAGGTAAGATGGGAAATGTGAAAAATGTTAATTATGCTGACTGCATCCACCCAATCCCCATCCTCCTCCCAGTGCTCCTGAGCTGGTGGTGACAGTGTGGCAGTGTACTGCTGCTGGCTGTGCCACTCTCTGACTGACAGCTGCCAGCTGCACTCCTCGCTGCCGCTACCAATGGACCTCAAAGGGTCGCTGCTGACACCGCCACACGTTCCACTTCATTCACCTGCAAAATAAAACAAAGTCCCCAGTTGGGGGGGAGAAAAAAAAAAAAAAAAAAAAAGCTGGCAGGAAATGAACGAGACATCTTTAAATTTAACACCACGGACCATCAGCTCATCATCAGCTCCATGTAGTCAAATCCATGCATTTGCATAAACAGCACAGGCCTGTGAGTTGTGACTGGTTGGGAGGCAGTGTAATGTTAGCTGACGTGTCTTTTGCCAGCTCACACTGCTCTGCTACCTTAACGGTTACATTTGACCGTACTCCTCGCGTGTCTATTTCCCGTTCACTGCCTGCTCAGGCTCAAAGCAGTACAAGCATCCTTATATTTCCAAAGGACAATCAGACTGGGAGACGTTTGGAAACAGCAGAGAATGAGGTTTATCTTGAGCTTCTGGTGTCACCGTGACTAAACTAAACAGAGGCCATTTAGAAGGATACAATCACCTGATATTGCAAAGATGTCATCAGTTTGGTTTTTTTTTGTTTTTTTTTTAGCTCTCTCTGCTGTGGATGGCTGGTAGGCAGTGTCTTGTTAGCTGGTTGATTGTGTGTGCGCCAGCTTACCTGCTGCTGCCCTCCAACTGTCCATTTAAATCCACGACAGAGGACTTAACGTTGACTTCTGGGATTCAGAACTGCTTCTGTACGTCTGATAAACCAGTCGTCAGTACGTTAAATATTCAGAGTGGGGAGGACACGATATGTCGAGACAGAAAAATCAACAGAATTATACAGAATATCAGCACCAACGTGCACTTGTGTTGCATTACTTGCAATTTGCTATTAACATTCTGATCCTGAATCTTTATGTGTGGATTATTTTATCAGTTAATTAAGTAGCTTGAAGCTTATTTCCTGCTTTTAAAACATCAAAGATCCCGGCCTCATTAGCTAAATCAAATCATTTTATTGCTGGATGGATGTTTCACAATTTTCTGAGCTCAAAATCAGTCAGAACGGCTTAAAATGTAAACACAAGTACAGCAAGGTACAAACTAAGCCAAACTAAATATGTAAAAAACTTCAAAAGGCTTAACAATCCTTTAGCCGCAGCAGTGGTCATTATAAGGAATGTTCATTAATGTCATTATTAACCACAGGATGGTCCCAGTTACACACACACACACAGACTCAGACTCTGACAAATACACACACACCATGCATCCTTGCATCTCGCATTTGTCTGGGAGGAGACGTCGCCCGACCACACTGACTGTCACAGTTCATAGTCCACCACTTGTTACTCCGGGCTGTCAGGAAGCACAGACTTAACACATCGACACGTCAACTATCCATCAATAAGCCCCAATCATAGCTCCACCCGTTTCTTGAGGATGATTTCTCGCACCAGCGACGTGGCTTCTTGTCGAACGTTTTCCATGGGCTCGTCTGTTCGCCAGAACCGGACCACTTTCCCCTCTGGACTCACCAGAAACTTCCAGAAGTTCCACTTTGGAATTTTCTGCACAGAATCTGAAAAACAGCACAATTTCTTTTTCTTTTTTTAGCCACAAACTGTAAAGATGCTCCGATTGTTTCCACACCCAGAGCCAAATATGAATCGACTGGACCCCACAGTATGTTACCCACACCTAATCACAGTGGTGCTAAAGAAACCTCAGCCTCACTGAATTTTACTAAAATGCACTAAAGACACACTAATAGATACACTGGGGTGCAACAACTACTCACTAAGCCAGAAGTCAACAGAATCCATACAGTGCGTTTGAATAAATACCAGATTTGACACTAATCCTCTACCTATAAAGAAATATTGATTAAACCAACTAACCTTCAGTGTCTACATGAGTGCATGTTTATGGTTTTGTCTTCTCTGGCAAAGTTTAATTTGTATTTTGGCAGGCAGGAAGAAAGGCAGCTGTTAACTGAGGGAAAACTTACAATATCATCAAACATTTATAGCATCACACATGCAAAGGCCTTTCCATTATAATTCCATTATTTATCCTCAGGCCCGGGATAAAAATTAGTCCTGATTATCACATGATCACAATCAGATTTTTGTCATGTGGGTCAGTGATGTGGTTGGGTGTCTTTCTGCCAACCTGTGAGGAACCTGAAGGCCGGGTCCGCCTCTGAGCCCATTATTTTGATCTTGCTGAAGAAGGGGAAAGTGACTCCGTAGTTGGACTTGGCGAAAGCCTCAATGTCTCGGCTGGTCCCGGTCTCGGTGTCCCCGAACTGGCCGCAGGGGAAGGCCAGGACGTTAAAGTGAGAGGTGCCCAGCTCCCGGTGCAGCTCCTGCAGGAACCTGTAGTTCGCCTCCGTCTGCTCGCTGTAACTCGCCACGTTTACAACCAAAGACGCCTGCACGGGAGTCGACCAACAGGGTGCAAGTGTTTGCGAATGGTACAAGAAACACACATTGAGCATTGAAACCCGAAGTTAACACACGGGGGACAACTTGGACAGAGTCTGCGCAAGATTTCTTCTCTAAGCGAAAGGTGGCTGGTGATGATGTGGACTTACTTTTCCTCGGTACTTCTCCAGAGAAAGCGACCTCCCCTTCGCGTCTTTGACCTCGAAGGAATAAAAATCCTTCGGCTTCCTCGGCTTCACCAGCTGAGTCTGCAGGAGGAACAGGCAGCCCACACCGACTGTCATGCTCAGCAGCACCGTCAACCTTTTAGCTTTTGGGTTGGAGGACTTGGCAGGGTAGCCCCCTAAGGCCTCCATCTTGGAGGGGGAAGAACAAGCCGTGGTCGGTGAAGGGGTGGTGTGTGTCTCGGGGCGGACCGGAGACCGGAGCTGCGTTAAACCTCCCGAAGAAGACCGGGTCAGAACCGGAAGGATGGCGCATTCTTTCAAAATAAAACCTGCACTAGAACACGTTCATCCCTCATACGACATATTATCTGTTAGAAGGACAATTAGATATTTGATGTTAACACGGAAGTTACTTTTTGTTAGATTTTTTTTTTAATTTAATTTTGTCTCCTGTATGTATCATCAGCATCACAAATTAAAGTAATCTCGTAGTCGTCATTTTAGCCATTTTACCTGCTTTTAATTTTATTTGATACAGTTTTGTGCATTGGGACTTTGTTTGGATCCTTTTTAGTTAGTATATCACAGCAGCTAATGCTCCCGGGGTCCATATACAAATATACAGTGACAGAGTTAACACCAGTGACAATAACAATGCAACACACAGTAACACACTCATATGACTGATTATTGCACAGTACATATCCTATCAGATAGCCTATAACACAAAAACACACTGTAAAATTCTGAATAATATTTTAATATCTCGCTTCTATCATAATAATTTCAAATTAGAGAGAAGAGAAATCCATTCAAACCTTGATATAAGATGCTAATCTTAATTGAGGTTGTCTGAACTTTGGGTAATAACTATAACTTACTTATTTTTATAAAAACAAGTAGTAACCCGCTAAACACCTAAATAACTGTTTGATGGAACAAATGACCTACTGACCTTTTTATAACAACATCTTACCTACTTACTGCTTTGAAAATGCCACTGTCCACCTGGAAATATCAGCAATAACCTAGTGACTTGACAATTGAGGAAATGCATAAATGATCCGATGAACAATATTTATCTTGTGAAATTGTTTGATGCAGCACATTATGGTATAGATCTGCAACAAAAAAGGACAAAAGCAGTTTCGAGAAAATATGCTGGTTCCAACTTCTTCCTTCACAAGATTTGATGTTTCTTTTTGCTGAACAAAACTTTTAAAATAATCAAGATTTTCAACACTATTGTCTGTAAATCCTTGTCAAATTGATTAATTAATTGAGAAAATAAACGGCAGATTATTCAATAATGAAAATAAGCGTTAGCTGCAGCCACAGTAGAGTATAACATAACGTTTTTAGATACTGATTGGTATTTTAAACGGGATAAGAAAGAGCTTATTGTCAGTGCTTTTCTTTTGAAAGTTAGCCGGAAGTATTGCGCTTTCTGTGGCTGCCTTGACTCTAGTGAAGTTGTGTGGATTGACGTTTGCAGATGTATGATGTTTGTGTCCGTTTTCAGTTCTATTGAGGCGAGCGAGATATATTTTGTATATATTAATTTTATTTATCTTCTTTTAATTAAAAAAAAAAAAATTCTTCTGTTCTTCCCAGGGACACGACGACGCTCGTCACGTGTCATACAAGCGTTTCAGGAGGCGGATCATCCAGAGGAGCAGCAGAGAGGCTCCAGCTGTGAGTACACCTCTGGCCACCGAGCGGCACTGTGAGCAAAGCTTTGAGTTTGATGCCGTGTGTCAGAGACTGGAGCTGGACTCTCCACCGAGGCAACGTGAACCGGATCAGAGAGTCCTGCATGGAAGAATTCAAGGTATGACTTTAACCACACACCACATCACAGAGATCAAAACTGTGATCATTAAAAGAAAGAATTAGAACGACACACACTCAGCTTTGCGGTTAATTTAAATAGATTATTGGAGAAATGAAAAGTACTTTTGCTTCAGGGTTGCATTCAAACTTACTACACAATCATTTCATTTCATTTTTAAACACCTAATCATTTTGTTGTTATTGTTATTTAGTCAGAAATAGCTTTATTGGCCAAGGATATGAGCACATACAGGGAATTAGACTTTGGCGTAGCATTGGTCTCAAGTAATAGTAACATAAAAATGAATATTTAGTTTAGAGGTTGTGCAACAAACAGATAATATAGAAAATAATATACAAAAATAGAGACTAGACAGATATAGACAAGGAATATCACCATGACTGTAGTGTGTGTGGGTCAGCTGCTCTTTATATAAACAATGTTTTGTTGTTTGCCTCAGTTGTACTGCACATTTTTTAAATATAGCCCCCAGAAATATCAGGCCTTCTTTAATTCAACTACATTTTTATTTTCAGTGGGTTTAAGGAATATGTAACTTAGGCTCCATTTACATACAAGAGGCCCGATAATAGCTTAACACACAATATGCCTTTGAAGTGAATTATATCATTATTGTTGGATATGATTATTATTATTATTATTGTATTGCAGTAATGCCATGAAATGTGTTGGTAATTTATGTATAATTGACACCAGTGCATTTCTTGCCCTGCAACTTGCACAAAATGTTAGATTTAACCACACTTCACACCAATGTGGACAACCCCCAGCTCAGTGATGCATATCATAGCTGGTGCTGCAGAGTAACACATTTTAGTGGTAACATGCCCCCAATACACATCTTTGTCACAACTCTTCTGTGACTACATTTGAGAACTAATTGCAAAACTATACTTGGATTTTAATTTGAATAAATTAACACAGAGTTAATCTCCTTTAACGGTGTCAGCAAAGTTCCTATTTTTTTGTTTTATTTCTAGAATATAAAAATTATCGTATGTGCTCACTACAAGATATCGTCTGTTCTATCAGAGACAGTGTTGGATGTAGGTGTTTCCTTCTGCAGTGCTGTCACACCAACAAGCACGCCACACACCATCTGTGCCAGGGGACGGCCTGTCACAGAATATCTCCCCAGACAGGTTTGTTTCAGGTTTGAATGTATCAGAATTTGATATTTGTGCCTGTTGGTCTCCCACAAGAAAACAAAACAAAGGATGTGCTTGGTATTTCTCCAGGCAATTTCCTTCCTAATATGATCTTGTTTTTTTACCTTTTTATATATATGTTAGTTTCACTGAGCCACAGTCTGACCCGCTGGCCCCTGAGCAGCTCCAATGGAGCAGCTGGGGTTAAGGGCATTGCTCTAGTGCATCATAGTGGTGTTAATAAGGACTGACTTGACTTTTACCACCAGGATTTCATCCTTCCAGTCTTGGGATTGAACCAGTGATCTTTCAATCATTAGCTTGCTCCTCTAACCTTAATGTCAACACCACCCTGTCAAGTAATAAAGTTGAAAACTGTGTGACAGGACAGAAAATGACAAACACAATACCGGACCTGGTTTATTAAAGTTTTTTGGAGGTGTCATTTAAATGCAATTTTGCGATCAGTGGTTTCTTTATCTAAGATCACTTAAAGTGAAATAAGAAAAGCTGCAAAGGTTAACAACATAAAACAAAAACAGGTATAACACAAGTTATTACGAACAGAGTTTAGTTTTACCTAAAACACCTCTGTCAAAAAAACTGTGCACGGTCATTGATGATTCTAATCTTGATGAAATCTCTTTATTTATTACACGAGTAAACTAAATCTAATAACTTTTCACATTTCTTTGCAGGGATGGATGTGGAGACCTGCAGTTCAAGAGCACTGCAATGTACAACAGACTGGTACAGCATGAATGTTTTTTTTTATTTCACTTCATTCTTACACACGCAAACGCACACACGCAAACACACGCGCACACACACACACACACATTGGAGTGACTGCATGATGTCATACCAGGAAACAAGATTAACTTGCTGATTTACAGGCTTTTTTAAGCAACGGAAGCTGCTTATGATTGCTCGTATGACCATATTGTTATATTATCTCTCATGATAATCAGACTTTCTTGTCTTACCTTAGAACTGAGGGTCTGGAGAAAAAAATACACACACACACACACACACACACACACACACACATACACACACACACACACTCACTCACTCACACTTTCCTGATGTATTTTAGTGTGCGTACAACTAGGTGCTTTCCTTTTAGAAGAACGAGCAAAAATGAATACAACTGACATCATCAACAATAACCCAGACATGTATTTTTGATGTGAACCTTTTTGTGTTCATAATATTTGTGCAGGTTCTGATGTGAGAAGACAGGATTCACAGCCATTTGCTGTTCTGCACAAAGCTGCTGTGAGTCTGCAGGGAAAGTCAGTGATGAAGTTGGCAGCACCGTCACTACAGAACGACTACTGTAAGAGAAGATGCTAATCCTGCATTACACTTACAAATACATAAGAAAAAGAGATTCAACAGCAAACCACTGGTAAACAAATCCTATGAAAAGATCAGAGTTACCAGTGTGTTAGTCTCTCTTTCTCAATATGTCCTGAACTTTCTGTGGCATTCGGCACCAAGTTAATTTTTTTCCTACTCCTACATGTCAATGTTGAAAAAAATGTGTCACAAATATAGTTTCATTTTTAAAAGAAGTTGAATATTTTCCCAGAATAGCTAGACACTAGATTTTTAGCAAATGTTGCTCAAACAGGTGTTAACACTATTTGTTGGGGACTATTTTCAGCCATGGATAAATACAAATTCTTTGCATTAGTGCAATAGTATGGCAGATTATTCTTCAGAATGCCTTTTTCTTAAAATCACATATACAGTAGGTATAAGATATTTAACATATTATACAATTATGAGACCACCTCAGTTTGTGTCTGAGAAGTTTGTGTCTGAGGTATTTCTGAAATCTGTTTCCTACTGTCTGTTTGTCTGACTTTTATGTGGTCGAATGACCCACTGTTTAAAAAATTTAAAAAAAAAAGCAAACCAATAGCAAATATAACTCCTAATTGTAACAGACACTCAAGTATTTTTAACAAAAAAATAAAATGACACCAGTTTAATAAAAAAAAATACCAGTTTCAGCTCAGCCTGTCTGCGAGCCTAGTCATACCTCTGTAGTCCTTCTTTCTTTCCCATTTCTTTCCATTTCAGACACTAATGTTCTGGACTGCAGTTGCACTGGTATGGTTGCATTAGCACTGGGATCTTCTGTTTACCTCTGGAATTCAGAAACTCAGACTCTGGTGGGATATTTGGATCAGAGTCCACGAACAGGACGACCGTGCCATCAGTCAGTCTCGTCTCTGTGCTGGAGCAGAGATGGCAGATCTCTCTGCATTGGGACCAGACGAGGGGAGATACAGGTAAGTTCTTTAAAACTTCAAGTAAATGAACACACAGATGGTGGGAACTGGTTCATACAAGCTGTGGTGAAAGGGGGGATCTATCGGGGGAAGTGCAAAAACTACCTGAATCAGCAGGATGACGGTTTGTGGTGTCTCTGTCACTCTTTTAGTTGTGGGACGTTGAAAAGAATCAGAATATGAGGTGTCTACCATCACACCTCTCTGTGGTCAGAGCCCTTTCCTGGAAACAGCAGTTACTCAGCAGGTATTCACTTCAGTAAAGCAGGAATGACACAAAAAGATCTCAGTTGTTTTTCATCTGAATCAAAACTGTGTTAATGTTGATATTAATATATGTATTGAATGCAGTCTTTAAACTGTCTTCATAATCTAACAGCGGCTCTGTCCTTGGACGTATCCATCACCTTGACCCTCGGGCCCCTGCACGTCTGGTAGGTGCAGCCGTCCAGAAGGAGGAGATCTGCAGCCTTCAGTGGTCACCAGGAGATGACTGGCTGGCCAGCGGCTCCACAGACGGTCTCCTCCATATATGGGATGGTGACATCGCTGGGTTAACAAGGTTAAAACAGCCAGTTACTACAATGACACAACCCAGTGCTGTTAAGGTCAGTGCATTTAAAACTGGGACTTCAAACATGGGACAAGATTTAAAAAACATTTTTCATGCTAATATCTGCAGGTTCTCAGTCATAAAGTATTGGAGAAATAGTAACTTTGACATGATGGTGGTGCCTGAAGTATTACATCTCATCCTTAGGTGAACATGAAAGTGCATCAAATATCATGAAAACCTATCCACTTGTTTTCAAGATATTTCAGTTGTGGTTGACTAAGCAACTGACATTGCCGTTTGTACAGCCCCACTGCTCAAAGCATGACTGATGGGGAATCCTGTTACTGATTTTTCTCAGTTGTTTGACTTGCAAAAGAATATCTGCCTCATTCACAGGGGTCCAGGCATGTTGTGTAGTTTTTATTTCTGTTTAATCCATCAAACATCCGGCTAACCATCGTGTGTAAGCTTGTGTATTAATTGTGTTCGATTGTTGAGGCGATGGGATGGTGTCCATGGCAGAGAAAGACGATTGCTACAGGAGGAGGGTGGAAAGATGGAGAGCTGAGAATCTGGGACACACAATCAGGGACATGTGTGACTTCTGCCAGCACAAACTCACAGGTGCTGAAGCCTGAAATTGTTTCAGAGATGTTTTTTTATATATAAATTTTTTATATATACATTTCAGATAGACTACTCCTAATGACTCCAATTGCAGATCTGTTCTCTACGATGGGCTGAAAAGAAGAGATATTTGGTCACAGGTCACGGCCTCCCTCATCACCAAGTCATCTGCTGGAGCTCTGAGTTTCCCTCCCTCAACCCAATCTACCAGCTCACAGGTTAGAGAGCCTGGAAGTAAATACATGATCAACAAAAGGGTTCTCATCACCCCTCATAGGAATAAATGCATTGTATTGCACACTGAGTAATACTAAGTGTGACAGTTGGCCCATGGCTGCAGCTTTGTCATCAGTTCCTGAGGTATTTAGCCATTTGCCATTTACTGACTCATTCATGTCCTGGGCTTTCAGTGATTTTGAAACCATCTAACTACAAAAATCATTATATTTGACATGAGATGTCACAGTTTCCTGAGGTATTAAAAAAACTTACCTGACAAAAACGTTTTTTTAAAACACACTCATGTTTGCAACTGCATTTACCTGCATCTACTCTCAGTGACTTTGTCATTTTGTGTGACCTCATTACTCAGTGTAGGAGGTAGGTAGGTGGGGGGTTATTGTGCCACTGCCACTAAAATAATCTGTTATAAGTTGTTATTTCTCAGAGTTAGCTAACAAAAATGTGATTGTTGTCTGTAATAGCAATGCAAATGACCATTAAGACATTATAAGTTTCATAAAGGAAACAAAGTATTTCAAAGTGAAATGTACAGTCACGTTGTTGTTTTTTTAGGTCATTCTCGTCGAGTGCTGCACTTGTCCTTAAACCCTGACAGTACTCAAGTTTTCTCTGCTGGAGTGGACCAGTGCTTTCATATCTGGGACCTTTGATTATAACATGGATGGAAAATGTTGTCGGTATATGGTCAGACCTGTATTAAACTTGTGCCGGACCACTTCTTGGTAATGTCGCTGTGTATCGCTGCATATTTCCGGTCCCCTGCTATAAGTTAACCACATTACCAAGCCAGTTTATGCTAATATCTGCAGGTTCTCAGTCATAAACCACCACCACACACCACAACCTAAAGGTTTTTGTGGCTTATTCAGCAGAAAAGTTTTTATTTTTATAGCGCTCATAAGCAGATAAAACAACCTATAATGTAGGAGTAAAATGTGTCTCAGGGCATTAAATACAATCTTTAGGTTGTTTGAATTTTTCATCTTTTTATGAATTTGCTTGACTAGATGTTTATGTATGTCACTTCCAATGGTGAGCTAGGTGTGTCTGAACTGCCAACACTTTATCTGGCAGTTCAACAGATCAGACCTGTATGTTGAGATGTTGACATGCCTCAGTTGCAAGTGTTTTAGCAGATGTGAGAAAACACTTTGTATCTGTGGTGAAGACTTCCTTTCAAAAAAAAAAAAAAAAAAAAAAAAAAAAAACAAGACCCCCATCTAATGTGACATGTCTTATGGGAAGCATGTTCACGGACACTGAGGTATTTAGTGCAATACGTCAGGTTTAGACTGTCGCCTCAGACGACTCTTCCTCAGACTATACTTAAATACTTTTCATGAAGAGACAGACTGATGGTTAAATGAAGCAGCTACAGTCTGAAAAATACAAGTTTTCAAAAATCTAATCAGAAGAATATAAAACATAATATATTGCATATACAGATAATGACATGACCTTTATGGAACCACAGTGAGAAGTTATACTTCCAGTGATCTCTTACTCTGAATTGCTAACTAGTTGTTTAACCTTCTTTATTAACTAGCACATTTTAAAAGTTATGTAATGACAGTTTTTACAGTGCAGTTGAAAATGTGCCTTTGTTTGACCTGCAAGTGCAAAAATAAAATAATTACACACAATCAACATCCAACATTATCCCAATGAATGAATGAGTGAATGCACAATGACAATTCTGATAACATATGAGCAAAACTGAAACAATGACAGAAAAACAGACACTTTGAAAGCAGCTGCCAAGTGTGTATTTGTGAGTGTGTGTGTGTGTGTGCGTGTGTGTGTGTGCCCAATCTCTGGTAAACAAACTCTTCAATAGCTTTTGCCTTTTTGATCATATGAGTATGCAGCTTATAAGCCTAGAGACAGCTATTCACCATCAAATCAAATCATACTGAGAAACACAGTTTTAAGCCGATATACTTGTGATAAGAGGTACACAGACTGTAACTTCTTTTACACCCAATCCAGGTTGTGTCATTTTGGTTTATGCAGAATTCTTCCTGTTCTTTGTGGACATGCAATACATACTCAACATACTTCAACATACTCATTATCAGTTTGGAAGTATCAAAAGTCATTTGAACAAACTAGATCATCTAAAACGAGGGTGGAGTTACATGAGACTATTTTTAGCAGCTCCTTTAAAAGCTCAACACCTCTCACCTGGTGGCAAGTTTCAGCTGTGTTGTTCAGCCTGTTCAGACCAGTCTGTTGTTTCTGTCCACCACTATCCTCAGAAAGTAAAGATTTCTGATGTCTTTGTTTTTCAAACGTGGTGCAAAAGATTAGTGATGTAGTAGAATTAGAGAAACGTTTAGGTGGTATTAAATGAGCAGGAAATAAAAGTATTGCACGAGTAAAGTGAGTTGAGTTCTTGATATAACGTCATCAAACAGGTGAGCACTCAACGTGGCCACTCCCACCTCTTCCACCTCTTGCATCATGCCACAGCGGCAGCCACATTTATAAACTTCCCAGGCAGGGAGAGCTTTTAGGTCAGTGAGAGGGGGACTGGATAGGTTGGGTACAGAATCGGCTACAGAGCAAAAAAGGGATGAAAAAACTAAATCACACCTTCCAGGAAAAAAGAGATTCTTCTGTATGTTTGCCTGTGAGACTGAGCTGATTCTGCAGCGACTGGCTCTTCTGGGTGACTATTTCCTATTAACTTTGACATTGAACATTATGGTGGTGTTTAATTGTTGAGAAAAATCTTATATAATTTAATGCCAAGTGCACTAGCTGTTGCAATTTATATCAGTTGTGGTTGAGGTAAAACTATATGATTTATCATAGCAAAGACTGGCTGTTTTCTGAAGATATGGCATAATTACAAAAACTTAAATGTGAATAAAATAAAACTTTACACTAACTAAAGACAGAGTAAGGGGCACTCAAGGTCAGATTACTGTATGAGACAACAGACCCCTGGGCACATTCACTACATTTTAAAGGGCCCCAGTGTGAAACCGAAACAAAGCATTTAGTGTCTCTTTGTAATTGCTTTGAGTCTGTTTGTCTTTGAGTTTGTTAGAGCTAAACTGGTGTCAAATATATAATCATTCTGTATCTCAGTTTGTGGTCAATTGGATGTTGTTGCATGCATGTAGCTGAACTTCAGTATTTAGTTCACATTAGAGCTGAGGAGAGGCTGACACTCTTCTGCGCAGATATTATACTACATACTACAGAATCCTATTCAAAATATTAATTTGTGTTAGTATTTTATATGATCAAAAACAAATGTTGGACTCAATGTTGATGGCAGACATTTAATATTAAAAGGCCAATCAGTAATCCATTAATGGAAGCTGGCATGGCTGTTAATAACTCATCCATTTTCCTCTCTGTTATATCCCCTGACTCAGTGGTGTGCCATGGCTTAGCAGTGGGTCACACCGCCTCACGTTACTTCCTGGTGCAGAAACCCATGTCCTGGTCCAAAGCCCGGGAGTTCTGTCAGAGGCACTATGTGGACCTCGCTGTCCTAAACACAGAGGAGCAATACTTCACTTTCCTCAATGTCACACCACATGCAAACAAAGGAAGCTTTTGGCTCGGTCTGCATCGCCAGAGCATAATCAGTAGCTGGACCTGGGTGGACGGGGAAGAGTTGAGCTTTGAATACTGGTACCGGAGAAATAATGAAGGCCGCTGTGCAAGTTTGGAGGCCACGTTAGAGAGAGATAATAAGCTACTGGCTCGCTACTGTGATGAGCCACACATATTCGTCTGCCAGGGTGAGTAATGCCTCAAACTAAGAAACACATTGATACATATGCATTAATTCCCCTACAGACTTTGTATCATATTCATCTATACAAGCTCTTTTATGTAGGCCTTTTATTTTGATAGAGGGACAAATGTTTGATAAATGACAAAAGTTGTGGCAGACATAATGGATATATGCAATTTTGTTCTGGTTTAATCACAACATCAACAATAAAACTCTTGATTTATGGCATACTAAAAAAATCTCTGAAATTCTATTTAGCATGACACAGACAATCTGTCTATGGCACAAGATGCTTAATTTTTTTTTCCTGTTTACCTGTCCATGATTATTTCTGCTAATTTATTAATAATATTATCAAGGTTCTTGTATTGCACACGCTGACACACTGTTACACTCATGGCTTACTGGGTCACTTGAATAAAACAGCCATTGCTGATTTCGTAACACATGTAACCATTTGTTGTTTGTGATACTGGATCTTAAATCAGCCATAGCTTACCATAACCTTTTTTATCTATGAGGTCTAACAGCAACAACATAACATACTAACTAACAACAGAAACACTATTCATAGAGGAAACAGACTTTCACATATGACAAACACAAGTGAACTGGACCACAGGTGTGAAACTGGCTTGGCTGACATTTTCACTCTCATTCACAGGTCCTGTTTCCCCACAGTCAGTGGTGGTAGAGCCAGTGAGCAGTGATCAGTTAAATCTTAACTGGAACGTCTCTACCTATATGCAGATGACACCGCACAGTTACAACGTGACAACATGCACCAGCTCATGCCAAACACTCCTTTACCCTTTTGGCTCCCCCTTCATGGATATCAGCATCTCCAACTTGACTCCAGCCACTGAGTACGTCATCAAGATCTCTGCTTTTGTTATTCGGCCTGACAGTGTTACTGGTGAAAATGTGACCCTTCAATGTGACTCTGCAGTTCTACAAGTGAAAACAGGTAGGAGGGGCTCAAATGTAATTTATGTGCCTTGAATGTTGATGGCACTTTGGATTGTTTGGTGTTGCTGTAGGTTTCTAATGGCAAATTTGATAATCAACAAGTTAAATCAATTGATGCTTTATAGCAATTAATCAAACAAAAATGACAACAATATCTGACATGTCACTATAAAATGAAACTCTCTAAGTTGAATGACTATTAAGACAGGATGTAACAATAGTCATTTGTTCTTAAATGGGATTAAGCCCATCTGTGTGTGATGCATTTTTGTCTTTTCTCCTTCACAGCAGATTCTAAGCAGTCCAAAGTCACTGACATTTTAAAATTACTGAAGTTCACGTTTCTGGCTCCTCCACTGTGGATATTTTACATATGTATATGTATCTTGAAAAAAGACAAGTCTCCTTTAATGTGTAAGAAAAATTATAATAAATATAATAAACATTCGTTTTGTCAAATATGCATCTTTCATGTGTCCCTTCTTCTTTCTCCAGATGATGCAGATGATGAGGTCTCATCAGTGGAGTTATCAACGGAGGATATAATTATTGATCTGATCCCCGAGAAGACAAACAGAATCAACTAAGGAGGGGGAGGAGGAGAGGGAATGTTTTCTGTACCTCCACAGAAAAACTAAAAGGTTGCAAAGAGAGAGAAAGGTTTAATCCATTAGTAACCCTGTTCACTAAGGCATGATTTAGATAAATGAAAACATATGGGCAGAGGTTTCTGACCTGGAAAACAGGGCTGATAAAGAAATACAGAATTGGACACATGTTTTTGAGAATGTGATGGAAAGTTCAGCTCACCTGTTGATGAGAACATCGACATGAAAATTCATGATTCATGCTTTGATCTTGCTCATGCCTAACATTTGTACGATTATCACTGCCACTACCTTTTCAACTAAAACTGACAGACCATCTGCATCAATTTATTGGTGCGAACCAATAAACCAGAGATGGCGAACCAGACCATAGCATAAGCTGAAGTATTAGCTCGAATGA
Source organism: Rachycentron canadum (assembly GCA_038496675.1). Lineage (NCBI taxonomy): Eukaryota > Metazoa > Chordata > Actinopteri > Carangiformes > Rachycentridae > Rachycentron > Rachycentron canadum. The sequence goes on from CM076654.1 coordinate 7,266,587, forward strand.
ACTAGATGATTGTATTGTCCACAACAGTTTACTTCAAGCTGGGAGATATAGGGCGATCTGTATTGTGAGGCCCTGTTTCCCTCCAGATTAAGCTTTAATTTCTGCATTAGTACTATAAGATCAACAAGATAAAACATGATCTGGGGAGAGTAGCTGAGAAAGAATGAATCCTTCAGCTTTTTGTGTGAAGAATCAAATAAGCAGCAAATTCCAAAGTATTATTTATTGGGGTTTTTTTTCTTTTTTTGTCCATCTTTTTTTCTTGACAAATATCATGCCAAATAAAACACCACACAGGGATTAGCCCGTCTGGTGTCCATGGACAGAAGTGACAAAAAGCCTTGACTGAAAATTATTTTGGTGAAACAATATTTTGATAAAATGTCATTTACCAACAAGGCTGAAAGGGAAACATAATTGTGAATGTGGCTGCAAATTTTATTAGTCATATCACAAAGACTTCAAGCATTATTTATATTTTGCACTTTTAGGTTTAATGTATTTTTTTAAAATTTGTTTTTCTTTCATGGACGTTGGCTACATCTGAAAAAAATCTATATATTTTTTTCTATTTGTTAGGAGACGGTGTCAATAAACCATATCTAATATATTAACTGTAGCGAGGCCTTTGAAGGATTCACATTTCAGAACCGTAAAACAAGTTATGATTAAGGCAATGAACTTGTTCATAGCCAATGAACTTGAAATATTTTACATACTTGGTGCTGTCATTTGCCTGAGGCCTTTAGATTTTATATATTTTAATCTGTTCTGCATTTGGAATATTACATTATGTTAATTTTGGGGTGTTGAACAACACTTGTAATGTACTGTACATGATTCATGTTGAATCGAATTTGTTTCAGATCCTTTTCAATATCATATATATTAAAATACTGATTTTATCTATTTCCCAATCTATAAGATACTGTTCAATGTATGAAAGTGTGATACAGATCCAGTAGGGACAATATGGCCTAGAATTGAACCAAAAAGCCTAGCTGCTGTTGTTGACTGCCTACATGATGTTGGATGTGGGATGGCACAAAATTCCCTACAATTTAATAATTCAAAATCTGAAATTATATTATTTAACCCACAAAACCCCATCTCTCCCAGTCAGAATACTCTTGGTCCCTGGTCTCCAAATATTCAGCCCTAGAAGTCACCAGAAATCTTAATCTTTGAGCACCATATTTCAAAAACTGTCCAAACTCCAGTCCAGTCCTGCTTCCTCCATGAGATCCATTTCAAAAATCAAATCATTCCCAACACACTCTGATCTAGAAAAAGTCATTAATGCTTTCATATTCTCAAAACTGGATTCCTGCAACTCCCTCCTCTCCGGCATAGATCACAGGTCTCTGTCCCGCCTCCAACTAGTCCAAAATACAGCAGCTAGGCTTCTTACTGGTTTTAACAGATGGCATCACATTGCTCCAATCCTTGCTTCCATCCACTGGCTCCTTGTCCATTTCAGAATTGATTTTAAGATTTTACTTATGAGCCAGTACGCAGCCTTATATACTTGGGTGGAGCCTGCTGGTTGTTCCAAAGTCGAGAATTAAATCTAGAGGTGACCGTGCTTTTTCTATCAGGGCCCCTCAACTCTGGAACAATCTCCCCAAGATCAGAGATCAAATTAGCATATTCTCATAAATAAGTATTAAGTATTTGAAAAATAAAACGCATCCAATTCTTCTAACAACAAACCTGTTTCCTGAGGGTCATTTCTACCCTGCATTTCTTGATATTTCACTTCCACCTGTTTGTTTTCATCTTAGTTATTTCACTTTTCTCCTGCAGTCTTTCTCTCTGCTGAATCATAACATAACACTATTAAAATGACTCACAAGTATAGGTGAAAATATATCAACCCCCCCTTGCCCTCAGATGACGTGAGCTGCATCATGTAAAGAAAAAAAAATCCTCTACGACATGCCCTGTAAAAAAAAGGTGTATGACTACCGGTAAATGACAGCTCACAGCTACCAGAGGCTTCTGCACAAGATAGTACTCATCACTTTTCATCTAATGTTTGCATCCATTTTACTGACTCATGTGTTTCCATGGTCAGACCACATCCTTTGAGCTTACATAAATATCGGTGTGTGCATAGAGGTGGGCTTCAGTGCGTCTCACCATCACTTCAAAGAGAGCAATAAGAAAAAATGTTGTGTCTGAGGGTTTTCAGTGTTTTTTTCTCTTGCACGGTCCTCCTCATTAT
>CM076654.1:7269213-7413602 GCA_038496675.1 Rachycentron canadum
TTTTTTTTTTTTTTATCAATGTCTGTCTGAATATGTTTTGTCTTAGTCCATGGCTCTGAGATTATTGGTGGGAAAGAGGTGACGCCCCACTCGCTGCCTTTCATGGCTCTGCTGCACATCAGTAATAATGTTTTCTGCGGAGGGATTCTGATCGATTCATCATGGGTCCTCACTGCAGCCCACTGTAAAGAGTAAGAACAAGATACAAATGTGTCAAACCAACATAAAGTGTCTTAGAAAGGTGTTGTGCCGCTGTGTGCCTCTACAGTAGTTTCAGCGCTCTTTGACATTGATTCTTTAAATTGCTGAACTTGGAACATTTTCCCTCATTTGGTGTTTTGATGATGGTTGTTGAGTGCGCTCGACAATATATCAGTCCAAAATCTCCCATACCTTTTCAACTGAATTGTAATCTGGTGTCTGTGAAAGCCATAGATAATGATTCAAATCATTTTCACACTTTCACAGAACATGAACATTAATAATCATGCGTCCCCACATGGGCGTTGACATCCTGATTTTCCACTCATTTTTCAGATTTCTCTTTGAAATTGCCACCAGTCTCTATTCTCTTAAAATTACCTAATCTTATCATATACACTTAAACAATGTCTTTATTTTTATCAGACAGTGTAAACAATATTGTGCATTGGTTATTTAATCTTCATTGAGTTTTAATGAATAACTGAACTGAGTCATTACAAAGATTTATTGTATCACAGAACAGGGCATTTATGTAAAAAAAATTGTTTTCAATTCTTCTTGTCAATGCATGTCGGAAATGAAATGAGTCTGTATTTGTAGTTGGGAGAGTGAGGATAAATGTTACTGTTTCAGTGAGAGTCAGTTTTGCAGCTTCACCCACAGCCACACACTCATATCAACAAACTCTCTCATTCAACACCAAACTACGATCGACAGACAATGCTCACTGTGGGCCTTTGTGTGTCAGAGGTTCACTAAGAACACATATGCACATATAATGAGGCAGTTGATATAAAGTCACAGTTATGTGAGCTATAATACTGTGTTTTTGGTCTTACAGCGTTAATATGGTGTTACTGGGGGTGCACTCAATCAAAGCAAAGGAAACAAATTCCAGACAGGAACTAAAGGTTAAGAAGCATTTTCCTCATCCCTGTTATGATTCAGATGACAAGGTCAATGACCTCATGTTGCTCAAGGTAACGTAACATTACACTAACCGGGCAGGAATTACAACCTTGATAAAGCATGTTTGTTTGAAATCAATATTTGCTTCTTCAGTTTGTTTACACGGGAGAGGGAGATGCGGTGCAAACCAAATTTAGTCCAAATCAAATAATTACCAGTGCTTAGTCAGGCTTTTGCTTATCTTCGCTGCTTATCCTCAGTTTCACTGCTTATCTTCAGTTTCCTAGAAAAGTGGATAAGATCCAAAATCAAGCCAATTCTTCACCCAGCTTTCTTGTTGCCTTCACTGTTGCAATTTCCCACACACCTTCTTTTGTGTTGCCTATATCTTTGTTAACTGTCAACTGAGGCAGGCAGACATCCCAATGTTTTGAGGCTCAGTTTCTGAATACATGTGCATTTCTGTGTTGTCTGAGTGATTTGATACTTGATTTGTGCACAGGCTACCTGTGTAAATAATATTTGATAATACATAATAGATGCTTTATAATAAAAAATAGATATGGAAACCAAATTTTTTACGATATGTGACCTTTAAAACATTCAATCTGTCCTGTTTTGAGAACAGATTTCTTTCCTCGTTCAATGCTAGATATGAAAACATTTATATGTCCATCCATCAACCCATCAAAGCCATCCATTTATGTATTGAGGCAATGTAAAGAAAGATAATGTTCCTTCTTTTTTAAATTCCAGCTTAAAAAATCGGTGAAGCAAACCAAGACAGTGAAATGTCTCAAGTTGGCTAAAGCCATCAAAGAACCAGCAGCCAACAGTAGCTGTCTGGTGGCTGGATGGGGTAATACGAAAAACACTGCCCGAAAAATGTCAGACGTCCTAATGGCAGTCAATGTGACTGTGATCAGCAGAGAGAAGTGCAACTCACATGACTATTACAACTACAACCCTGTCATCACCAGTGGCATGATATGCGCTGGTTCAGATGGCAACAATAACGCCGACACCTGTCAGGTTTGTACACTTAGACTTTCTCTTTTGTGCAGGCAGTAAAACAGCCTGTCACCTTTTATATATGCACCTGAAGTGAACTGCCTGGAAATGACTGTCATGTATTATTACTTCTGTAGGGTGATTCAGGAGGCCCGCTGCTCTGCGGTAACCAGCTAGTTGGAATCACTTCTTTTGGAGTGAAGTGTGGCATTAAAAAAAAGCCTGGAGTGTACACTTTCCTCTCACCAAAACAACTCAACTGGATCCGAAAGACAATGAAAAACTCTGAAATATAATTATCTCCTGCAGTTAATAAATGTTGATGAATTTGTTTGAATTGAATTTGTAAACATTTTAATGAACCACTTTTTTAGACTTTCCTTTTGCCATACTCACTTTATCATAATTAGATATATACTAGGAGGATTTTTTTTTTTTTTTTTAATTTAAACCAAAGAGCCAAGTCTTAAACATGAAAGCAAAACACCAAAGGGACATTGTTAAATCTGTCAACCAGACAAATTCACTACTTCCTACATCAAAAGCTTATATTGATAGTGGGGCCTCAGCTCAAGTCTTGTGGAAAGGTTGTGTCTTAAAGGTCAATGCTATGTTCTTGGTGTCTGAAAACTCGATCACACAATGACATTTTCTACTGTCATAAAGGCATCTTGTCTTTCTCTCCTCCTTAAATTTCTTTTAATGTCTGTACCACTATATCTCATTCAAAATGCATTCTCATTGCAGTAGCTCCTGATTCTCACATCTTTTCAGACATCACAGGCTAATGTTTCAGTTCTTTGGTTTCAGAGTGTAAAAACAGAAGATTGTCCTTCCTTCTCTCTAGGTCACCCATAGGTGATGCTTTAACTGTCTCCTGCACGAGTGCCCAAGATTACTGTCATGTCAACACAGAGAACTTCTGAACCACAGCTCTCTGTATATTAAAAGCATTGTACAGGAAACATGCAAAATGTCACAATGTTGCAAAGCACTTCACAAGTTGATACACGTCAAACAGCTCCACTTTCAGGAAGAAGGAATGTTTGCCATTGTCATTAAAGTTGGCACTTTTGGGAAGATTATTCATGGTTTTCTTTGTCTCCCTTATCTTCAATGCTATTGTTCTTTCATTGCTTTAAGTTGACAGCAGCCCATTTATCTCTGCAATATTTGCTCCCTCTGCAACATTTACGCCACTTTAAATTCTTGTGGTTTTGTCATGTCGCACAGAAGTCAGCTCAGCCTACTAATCACGTCTCTATGTCCAGTCTTTATGACCTGGGCCTTTCAGACACTTTCATGCTCCATCACCAGGTGGTGCTCTCTGCTTGTCAGCTGAAAGAAAAACTAAAAATGAGTTTTGAGTTTGGTTAATAGGTTGATAAATACAGACTTGGCAATGCTAATTAAAAAGTGGAAAAAAATAGCTCTACATCAATGATGAGATATACTGTACAGATACATTTGCTGTTGCCAGATCAACCAAAGACAGATTTTTTTTCTTTGTTTATTTCAAATAGTTTTAGACACCTGAAGAGGTAAGAGGACCAAATGATTCATAATTTTAAAAAAAAAATTACTCTCAATCACTTTCAACACTTGAGGTGTCTATCCATCCATCCATCCATCCATCCATCCATCCATCCATCCATCCATCCATCTTTCTATAAATCCATAGCTGAGGACTACTGATGGGACAGTCATCACTTTTGCAAGTATTTGGTCATAATCCAAAGTCTTTGACAAATGAAAATACTGACCTGGTGATGGCACCAGAGTCATGATTTAGGTATCACCAACTAAATACTTGCAATTCACCTTGAAAGGAACATGAATGTCTATTTCAAGTTTCATGGCAATCCATCAAGTAGTTGTTGAGATAAACTCCAAATGTCAAATTAATGACAGAATAAAAGTCAAGGGATTCATCATCTTGGGACCAAGAATACTTGTAGAAAATGTCATAGCAATCCTTCTACAGTGATAGCAGGGTCAAGTGCAAATGTAAAATATATTTCACTACAGATTACAGAATACATGCCCTCAAATTTAATTTGAATCATATTGCAATGGTGAATAATCTATTTCAAATAGTTTGGACCTCTCAACAATGACTACATGTAGCACTGTGAATGAATGAGCACAACACTGCTGCCTTAAGTTGACTGGAACCAGGAGTCACTCTGATGTTAGAGTAAAAACCAGTACCTAGGATTAAAATAAAAACTGAATCTGAAATTACAGTACCATATAACATTTATAACATAAACCTTTTTGCTTTGCAATTAATCAGCCTAAAATAAAAAAAATACATGCTCAGCAAGATAGCCTATACGCCAAAAATGCTAATGTGCTGATCTGCAGTCGACCACACTTTGTTTAAGTATACGGTTCGCTAGGTAGGCAAGCACTGAATTAAAAACTACGTGTTCAATTTCACTATAACTACTTTGAAATTTCAGAGTGAATATTGCAGACTTAAATCAAGTAATCCCTCCATGTAATCTGTATAATTATCACCTATTTAAATTGTAAATGTAGTTTAATACAGTTACTCATGTTTTGTGTCCTTAATAGTTATTTCCCAACACTGTCCATCCAATAATTGCTGAGATATTTCAGTCTGAGCAAAAGTGGTTGGTCGTCTGACTGTGCCATCCATGGAGCTACGCTACTAGTGTGGACAAAAACTACCTGCTTGACAATCTGTGTGATTTGGCTAAATTAGAGGTCTGTGTAAGAGATGGAAATTAAAGACAAAAGAAAATAAAGAAATACGGTCCTTGGCAACTGACCCACTCCTTTGTAAAGGAGAAGGAAAAAATGTTACCACACCCAGAAAATTCCTGCATGTCCTTTATTTGAGCTTGAAGTGAATTATCACTGACCAACCATCTGCCTGTGTGTTTACTTTGTTTCCATAGTCACCCACAAAAGCTCACAGGCCCACCTCAGTGCCACCGAAACTATCAAAGCTCACCACACCCATATTAACTTATATTTGTCAAATGAATGAATGCACAAGTGTTTATGACTGTTTTCGGCATGTTTAAATAACCATTTCTGCCACGGTGATTGCCATCTCACACACACTCACACGGGAGAGTAAATGTTTACCTGCACTTGCATCACCTGTATGTGTTGGATGAGCTGCCCACCTTGCCTCACCTTTCCCTCACTAGTGACGCAACACCACACACTCACAAACACAGAGTGAAACCTTGTTTTATGAAGGTAACTGGAAACTGTTTTATGCTGGTGGGTGAGTCAGAGTCTTTGTATGGCAATTAAAGTACAAACACGGGTTTTGTAAAATATGAGATTTTAAGAGAACTGCTCATTCTGCAACTTGTTTTCAGATAAATACTTAAAGGAGAGGCTCAGACTTTAGGAGGAATTGTATAGCCGGCCACAATGCCTCAAAACAGAAGGAAATAGCTCTTCTGGCTCTGTCTAAAGCTGCCAGCACATCTAAAACTCACCAATTTACCCCAAATTTAAGTTGCCAAGACATAATCCGGTGAATAAATGCAGTTTTCGATCACTTTACTGATCCCTCCTGACCATACTATAAAACAATGATCCCTTCCTGGTGCAACTACACTGTCAGATACATGGGCCAAGTTCAGCTGTAGCTAATATGAATATACCAAAGAATGAACCTATTGATTTTTGCGTGGGGCAGCCCCACTTTGTTCAAACCAACAGAGATACCAATGGAGATCCAGAAGTGTCCAAAGATACCAATTATGCCAGGTCAAATTTTGAGGAAACATGTTGAGTAAAATAAAATGAATGAGACACCTAGATTATTCTCATTTTGTACAATGATAATGATAGGTGTAAACATCTCAAATGAAGCTCAAATGAAGAGCTGAAATAAGCTTGAATAATACTTGAACAATATACCATATATGATCTTGTCAGAAAGGGTGGAACAAAATGATTTTCATGACATTAGAGCAACTTATGGTGAAATATTATGGAAAGTGAAAAATAAAACAAAATTTGCTTCTTAACACATTGTACAAATTCTTCCAAAATAGGTCAAATTGAATTAAAAGGGTAATTTCTTCATTAAAGCCTAAGTTTGACATCTGCAGTCTCTTTTCGCTATAATGTAATTTTCCTTTCTTCCATTTGTTTTTTCAATCAGTGTTTCTTGATTTCTGGGCTGCACTGTGCTTGTGAAAATGTGTTGGTTTCTTTGTGTGCAGTCTATTCTGAGCTCCTTTGTCCTAAAGCATCTAACTAATGTTCAAGTCTTTGTTTGCATTTGTGTTAGAGAACTTCAAGTTGGTTGGACAGTCTCAAAATAACTCAGACGAGTCACGCCCCCGCTTTTTTTAACCAGTCCACCTGTGCAGCAGTATGTCATCTACACGTCCAGCTTTAGACGTCACTCAACTGTTGAAAACAAAGCCATAGCAACACAATGGCTTATGGGTTTGCGAGTATATAGCATACATCTATGTGTTTTTCCTTAAAATAAGATGGCTCATCTTCCAATACTTAAGCAACTAAGAGATAGAAATTAATTTGAAGGTCCTTGTCACACAGACACTGAAGAAGACTTTCCAGTCTCTCATGCTTTTGTGTTGCCCTGATGATGAATGCACTGAATTCCTCAGTGATGTCAGAGACATTTCTGAGAATCTGTCTCAGGGTTATTCTTGTCTGCTCAATCTGTGTTTGGCTGGATGGCTAAGGAGTTTGTGTGAGCAGGCTGCGGAGGTATTGGATGCATCCAGAGACGAGAATGTAAACACTAATGTCAGACAGACATTCATTGAATAAATAACACTTTCACATAACACTGAGAGACTTTATTAGCAATCAAATTCCATCCCTTTTCCAGACTGAGATGAAGAGCGTTTCTCTGACCTATAACAACAGCAGTGCAATAAATAAAACCAAACCTACAGATCATTAAAGGACTGAATGCTCAGCATTCGCACACAAAAGTCATCATAACAATAGTCCAACATACAAAGACTCATACAGTTGTTAGCAATAAATAATCACACTGAATAAATTACATTCTAACATGTCCTGGACAGTGTTTTTTTTACACAGCATCTAATGAAGCAGTCTATCAGTTCTACATCTTTATCAGGTCCTTAGACTCCTCTGGTCTGCTTCTTTGAATTGTGCAGCTGGCTGAGGAAAAATAGAGAGATAGAGAGAAATCAAAGGTTAGGGTTGGCAGGTCAATAGATACAAAAACAGAAGTAAAAGAAATAATTTCAGAACAAAACATGCATGCAACAATTATTTTAAAACATCTTAAAATTACTGCACAGACAATATGTTTCAGTATCAAGTGTAAAAGATTCTGAATTTCATGCTCCATTTTCATTGTAACACCAAATAATCAAATGTTTTGTTTGTTTGCAACCTGTCTAATGGTCTCACAGTTGCCATATCATATTAGGATTGCTTTGGTGAATACAAAGACAACTATGAAAATAGGTTATTAAAATTATCCTTTAAATACACAATTAAAACACTGTAAAAGCCTGTACATGTACATAATACTGAAGCCTCTGCATGAGTCAGACTTGCTTTTCTCAAGGTCGACAGTCAGCGACATTTAGTCAGACACGAAGTCTGTTAGGACAATGATACACAGCCACATTATTTGTCTTGAGGCAAAAATTTCTGTGTGTATGTAAACACGTGAAGTCTGCACGTGTGTGTGCGTGCGTGTTGCTCAGTGAGATCTGACCGCATGTAAATCAAGTAATTAAACTATTACAGCAAGATCCTCACGTGTACAGTCAGTGTGTCAGTAGTGTTATTGTTTGGACACACAGGTGAATGTGTACAACTGAATGTGTGGTTTTTCTTTACGCTGGTATGCAGAGCAGAGATGGGATAGGCTGAGACACCCCAGTCTAATCTTGGCTAATTCTTCTAGTGGGGATTCCTCTCCGCATGATGCAACATGCTGTATTCAATAACAACAACAAGCATATACGAGCCCTTCTGTCACTCTCTGAGCCCACTCTTTCCTGTTTGGCTTAAGATTCATGTGAGCAGAGTCCAGACACCACCCTCTGTGGATTAAGTCCCCAGAGGCAAGACTTTGGGGAAAAATACATAACCAAACTCTTCACCACAGGTACTACGTGCTCCTTCACAGCATCACAACAGTGTTTGAACAGATGCCGTTGGCACAGCACCAGCGTGAAGGTTTGGGTTTGCATTTTGAGTCTGCCATTGACTGCTCACTAAGCAACACTAAACAACCTCCGAAATTTGCACCGGATTAAAAAAAACATTGCTTTTGACCGAAGGAGGCCACTCATTTTACAACCGCTACCAGAAAATGTTATTATTGTAGCCAACTGGCTAGTTAGGCCAATTGATATCGCAAACCTTTTGAATGGCTAACGCTAACTCATTTTAAGACGAATGCTCATTTGACAAATACCTATATTATGCTAAATGCTAAAAGAATAAGCTTTATTTGCTTTATTTTTGGGTCCTGGGGGAAAAATATGCTGTTGAGCCCTCACTGTCCTCCACTGTACATGGCAGAAACCTTGAAACCAACAAGAAAAGTACCATAACTTTCTATTCTTTGTTTAAAGTGTTGGTATGTAAACTTCCCCCAAATCCAATACAACAGGACAAAGCTGCTAATGTTAGCTTATACTAATATAGTGGTACCTGCGGACTACAGAAATACTAGACACAGTGATGAACTAGTTGTGAGCAGTTTTGTCCTGTAACAAAATTATGTAGTATGAAATGTCCCTGACCACAGAAGTTAATTCTAACTTATTACTGTAGCGAGTTAGTTGACTTGCTAACGTTTGAAGCTTGTGTTAGAGTAAAAAAAAAAAAAAAACACAGTTACTCTTTACTTAGGTGTTGTTGTTTTTTTGTTGTTGTTGTTTTGAAGATTTTGAAAACACAAACAATGCGCACTATTTTAACATGCTGGGCTCAGATTGGGCAATGATGTAATTGTAACAATTGAAGTGTAAAGAAGTACAGTGATTGTGTACTTATCTGTAAACTACTCATGCAAGTTAAGTCAAAAGTTCAATTACACAACACGTACCTCATCATAACTCAATGCCCTCACACCACGACGTCACCAACAGGTATCTGCAGCTTCTCCTGCTCCGTCCCAGTTCCAAGGTAGGATGCCAGGTAGTTTTTATGTGACCTGTAACTACACAACACATTCAACATAAATATAAAAGCCGAGTGTAGCTCTCGTGATTATTAGTTGATCACAGTAATGGCAGGAGACCTATGTCCCAGTTACATAACTTTGATCCTGTCTGGAAATGAAATTCAAGGTGTTTTTGTTATGTTTTGGCAGTAATTTCTATGGATGGATTACAGACCAAGTGTATTGGTTTTTAAAATGAAACCCTTTCAACATTACTATTGTTACTGTTTTCTGGTTGTTCTGCCCACAAATTAAATTGGAGTTACCTTCCCTCTACTTTCTCTCCACCCCCCTCCCCCCACTTCACTATTGCTTGCTCACGCTGGTTATGAAGCTTTAATTTGCAATGCTGCTGTTATATTTGCACTCTCTTGGACTATTGACTTTGTCCCACTTTCAAATAACAGCTGTGAAGTGGTTACATATTGATAAGGAACTTGTGATTGTACAGGAAAGGATTAGTCAAACTAAAACAGGAAGTAATAGATAATTTAAAATAAAGTATGATTAGTGTATCAATTAGGGTAAATTTGTAGATTCATTGTAGATTACTACCAGTCTTCCATAAAAGTAAGAATGAGACATGAAATCTATGGAGGATGTTGAGGGCCTCGTTCAAGGGTGGTGAGCAATATCTTTTATAGTGTGGGTGTGTTTGGGTGTGTTATGTGCCTTCTGATGTGTCAGTGCGCCTGGATGCCAAAAAGTGTTTCTAATGTGTGGGTTCAAATGTGTGTTGGGATTTGCTGGGGTGTGGATGGTTGCCCTCATGTGTACTCGCTTAAAGCTTCAGTAATCTACCCTAAAACAATTTTAAAGGATAAAGAAGAATAAGATGGCTTTATTTCCAAACCATTGGCACCAGGCCATGTATCTTTAGATTTCCAACTATTGTGAAACGCAATAGTAAAGAGAAGCAGGTCACACTGCTATTTAATATATTGTCATCTGGTTGTGGTTGTCTTTTGACTAGATTTACAACTAAACAGCAGGAGGAGATAAAAGCTTGAACATATTTATGTTGATTACCCAGAGCTCGTTCACAAACACAGCATACACACACACACACACATATATATTTTATATATATATATATAAAACCTTAAACTCTATAACTTTAGGACAAATTTTGAAATTCTTTCCTGTTGTCATCTGTTCGTTATGATTTGGGAACAAGGTCCTTCACTGGTTTCCCACCCACTAACACATCAAAATGTGTGCCAAGTGTATGACACATGCATACTCACTGAGCACAGGTCATGAGCAGGATGCCAGTGCAGCTGATGACTGACAGCACCACGGCAATGATTACTAAGACCATCTGCACCAACTCAGTGTCACTGCTTCCTCTGGTTTTCGTTTGCAGAGTTTGGATCCCACAGCGCTCGCCATCATAACCCTTCATGCATCTGCAGAGCAGGAGGTAACAGGACAAATCAATCAGCTGAGAAGTGTGTTTTGTTCATCATGAAGAAGGGGTTAACAACATCAATAAATGTGGCATCAATTCACAAGCAGTCAACTGATGCTGATGCACTTACATGCACACTGGCTCCTGCAGGCCCTCTATGTGCTGACAGTAACCATGAATACAGTATCCCAGGTGGGTGGAGGTGCAGGGATCTTCTGCAGTGGTGAGAGTTGACGTGTATCCGTTGGTGAAGACCGTGTGCTCAGGGTTGAAAGGAGTTGTGTTTTTGCTCTTTTGCCTGCTCCTCCTCTTGCCTTTGCCTCTTCTTTTCTTCATCTCATCTTTACTGGGATGTAACTCTGCAGCAAGAGAAAGGTGTATGGTGTCATTTTAGTTTACATTTAGAGGTTTCTACATCTCAGGTTTAAATGGTTTACATGATGAATTTTTTAAGCATAGCAATAATAGTCATCGGTATAGTCCAGAAACAAAAAAATATGCCTACAGAGTAGTTTGGCTGGGTCTTTCAAAATGATCAATGACTTTTATTTCATACTATATGAAAACGTATTTAAGGGGGAAGCGTCTTTTATTTTGAACTTTTTTTTTTTTGATCAACTGAATATAGTGCACAGTAAATGAAAAATATCATGAGCCAGTTTTGTTTCTTCTCACATTGAGACAAAGTATATTTAGTGATGAAGAATTTAGTGATCAAGCGTTTGAAAAAAAAAAAAAAAATTCAGCTGGAAAAGAGATTGTTTTGGATGTCATACCATGGAGGCTGAAATTATCATTGTCCCCTCCTGAAAGCTCTTCGTCTACTGCCAGCTCATCATCGTCGCTCAGCAGACTCTGGAGGCCCTCCCCAGAGGCCGGACCCCCAGTCACTCCGGCTAATCCACTGGAGTGTGTGGCCTCAGATCCCTGAGCACCTAGAGGACTGCAGACGACTATAAAAATGAAGAGGACACATATTAAAAAAAACAACTAATGAGTGAGATGACATCAAATATACACAGCGATATGAAAATGACAAGCAGTAAGGAGTAATGAGGATAAAATGTTTCCATCACATGATGCAGTTTCAGGTATTTTACATCTACAGCATTTGGGAACATAAAGGACGTTCTTTCAAAGCTAGAAACCAAACTCAGACCAGAACCTGTTGCAATGAAGAGATTAAATGAATAAGAATTATCTGGGAAATTTACTTTTCTGCTGAAGAAGTAACCAGAAAAGTCTTGGAATTGATGAGATGGCAGCCAGTTTTTTAATCTTCGTCAATGGAGGAACCAAAGCACTTGTATTCAGAATTCTTGGCCGATTTGCAACTGACTCATCCATTCATCATAAAATATTGAAGTTAATCCAAGCCCACAAATCAGATATGCTGAATTTAAAACCAGTATAACCAGTCCACATCCCAAACAGTGCTGTACCCGAACACATCAATCACATAAGACAAGAACAACGATAAATGACAATCAAAGCCAATGAAGTATTTGAAATATGTTGACCTTTCTGGTGCAGTTGTACAAGGATTTGGTCTGGTAGTGATTCAGATACATCCTGAGAACCGCAGGCACTGCAAATTCTTTTCATTGAAACCTGCCTGGCAAGTCCTCGCTTGCAGAGACATTTCTTTCCTCCTCGCCCCCCACCCTGAACCTAGCCCCCTCCTACTCAGCCTTCATGCCATTTTACATTTCTCCTCTTTCCATTTCATTGATTTACTGGTTCTGCACACACACAAATACATGCACACACAGAATAAAGGCACAAGTCCAAACTTACCGAAGCATAAGAGACAGGTGAGGACGAGAGGGTTCATATCCCAGGAAGATAGTGTTTTGTGTATGACAGTCCTGGTCAAATCTATGCGTGTATGTATGTGTGAGCCCGAGTGTGAGGTGTCTGTTTGTCCCCTGCTGATTGTGCTTTGCTCTCTTTACCTCCACTGGGTGCAGCTTTTATAGACCAACGCCTGCCTCTCCACTCCAAGGAGAAAGAAGGGTGTGTGTGTGTGTGTGTGTGTGTGCGCGCGCACGTATGTGTGTGTATGTGAATGTATGTTCGTGTGTATGTGTGTGTTCGTATGTGTGTGTGTGTGTGTGTGTGTGTGTGTGTGTGTGTGTGTGTGTGTGTGTGGTGATTAATCTGCCTCAGGCAACACATTTTGCACCTAAACTTCTCACACATGACAAACTTCTTTTGGAGAATGATTAGCCTGAACAAGATTTAGAGACGAAACAGTTTGATGTATTCTGACCTGTTTCTCATCACCATTAAAACACAGTGAAACATTTGCTCCTGCTTCTTTAATTGTTATTGCTTCCTTCTTCTCCCTCTATGGTCACAAATAAGGCAATAATTACTTAGTCCAATAGTGACACACACACACGTACACATGTACACACGTACACACACCCCAACACACTCTTATCAGGTTAAAATATTGTATTGCCTACTTACAAGGAACTGAAACAAACTTTTTTGTTGTTGTTCATTGTTTATTTGTGGATATATGTATTATTAGGATGTTCAATGAGCTTAGAGATGAAAATATGAAAATCAAACAGAAACTGAGATGCTATGTTCTCACTCACACATTTTCTAATCACTGCCCAGGACCGGGCAAAGTATAAGATGATCAGTGGTGGCAATAATCATATAATAGGTTTTTATGATTGTGTGTGAATGATGATTAATTATCAGTATCATGTACAGATATGATACTAAGGGCAAGTGATGAGAAGAAGGACTACAAATGGTAATGTGACCTTCCAAGTAAATTCATCCCTGGTTCAGCTTTTTTACTGAGATATGAGTCTTTTGTTTTTCAATTTGTTTCATATTTGAATGTGTTATGATGGGGAACTTTAGGCAGAATAACTTCTGTTCCCAAATACATATTATCTTATATCCCTTTTTCTTTTATCCAGACAGTGGTTAAAATACACCAAATCTATGATGTTATTTCATATTAAATGAATGTTTTGTATTGTTCAACATTGTGTCATTCTGTGTCTGATTTATTGTGTGTGGTTTGATTAAATGATGGCAAGCGTTACTATTTTAGTACACCGTAACCATGAGGAGACCTTATGGCTTGGGTGGGGATGCTGCACAGGAGGGTGTGTTGTTATGTTGTTGTGTCTGCAGACAGAGGTTATCCTATCATTTGTGGAATCCAATAGAAGCCCTCTAGGAATGCTGGGAACTTCTCCATCTCAATCCTTGGGCCTCAACAACGACCAGAAGGTCCTGACACATTTTGTTTATAACAGCCATGGAATTAAATTGTTTGGATTATGTGTAATGGCACTGAGGATATGTGATGTGAATGTGTGGAAAGTCTGACACAAGCCTGGAGAGAAGCGCCTCATAACAGCCGCCCACTGTAAACACATTGCCATGTACCCAACAGCGTGAAGGGTGAAAACTTTCTGACACACAAATACAGACGTGTCTATTTGGATAAAACTTTGAATCATGCATTTTTACACAAGCTCAGTAGCTGTCATGATTAAACCGCCTCCACCCCCACCAAGGGATTATTGCCCACATGAAGCACAACCTTGGTTGAACAAAACCTTGTAAATAAAGAATAACTACTTTCAAGATTAACTGTAGACACGCTAACAGCTCTGCGATGCAGCACTTATGCATAGTGATGATGTATATTAATTTAGTTATAATTTATATAAGCCTGGCCCATATACTTCCAGATTTGGGAAAATTCAAACTGTCATCCTCTTGTGTTGGTTGACAGCCAGGAGATTTTCTGTTTGTGCCAGAATTGGTCCAAATGTAGAGCGTGGACCTGTAAGCAATCATGCTGTAGATGGGCCAGATTTGGGCCTGGAAACCAGTGTGGGCCAAGTATGGCTTGGACTGATTGTGCCATCTGTATTAGACAAATCTAAATTTTGACATAATGAGAGGAAAAACCACCGAAAGTTATTACAGTTTAACCCGAGGGATAATCAAACTATTTAACAGAGAAAACCACAGATATCAACCTTTTATAATACTGGAAGAAAAGTCAGGGGGTCAAAATCAGTAGGATTCCTTCTCTGGCCAACATGAACGTCTGTAAATCTTATGGTCTAATGATTATTGAAATATTTTAGTCTGGAACTAAGTGATGGACCAAATGATAGGCCAATCTCCACTAGTGTGGCTACCAGAAATAACACTGAAATTGAGACAGCCTTGCACAGCAAAACAAATGTATGCATGGAGCACGTGGACATTTTGTTGTGTTAAAGGACACGCAAGGATTCAGCTTAGTGGGGCTTCCACAAACCACATTACTCACTGAGTGAGTAACCTACTATTACTTATCCAGTAATTAGGTAATAGCAATTACCTATAATGAGTACACTTCCTGAACTTCGGATATGTTTATCCACAGGTTTTATATTTAGAACAAAATGGACACAACTGAGTGGGTGTGTTTGTGGGTCCTAGTGTGTGTAAGCGCATGCTTATGTGTTTTTACATGTTCCTTAAACAGGGCGGCATCTGCAGGTGAGTTAATGTTTATGTGTGATCACTGCTGTTCATTAGCATACAGGACATATAATGATGCTTCAGTCAGGTGTTGAATGTGGCTCATTGACTCTGGTTGAAGCACTAATGATGGTGTAAAGACTAAAATGGTGTTATTGATTAACTTGACACTGAAGCAGGTCAGATGATGACTGCCATGGTACAAACAGCATTTCTTCACATTATATAAGCTTAGGATGATGCTTAGAATTTGTCATGTTTTAATAAGAAATGGCAACACTTCAGCATATATAAGCAATCATGAACTTTTAATAAATAGTTTATAACTCACTATAACTTAGTTTAAAGCAGATATAAGTATTTAAAACCTAAAGTTAAAATAGTTAAAGTTATTTCTAACTCATAAGTAGAGGCTGGTGTATAAACAGATATTAGTGACAATATAATACTATGCCATTGTAATAATATAAAACATGTCTTCATGCAAAAATGTACAATTGATAACTAATTCATAAACTGCCTTTAATGTATTAAATGTTTGTATACTTCTTATAAATGCAAAGTAAAGAGTTACTTCCTCTGAACTGTAAAAATGATAAACACAAAATTAAAGAGTCAACCCACAGTGTCACTAGTGTTTAATCAGCGGTATCTGCCATTTGGTGTACAGTCAGATACAGGATAAACACAGAGTACCACCATACCATCAGTATCACTGATACCCATAATATAATAGTAATTAGGGCTCAGTAAAGAGGATTTTGCTATCTAATCAGTACCCATTGTAAAGTGTGTGCAGGAACATGTAGGTGTTTGCACCAAATATGGATGTGTGTCATTAAACACATATATATGTCATTATGTCATGTCATTTCATCAGATCTGAAATCCTTGCATGCAAGGTGATTTGTGTTCAAATCCTCTAAACCTGTTGCCAACAAAACATCTGGTGCCAAACAACAGGAGATATCAATGGTTACCAAAAGTTAAACTTCTTATTTTCTGGTGATTTCTAAATAAACTCTTTTGTAACAATTTTACACACTAAAACTATTTGTTGTAATGTAGCGAAGCAGAGTTTTGGTACACGTTCCCACCATGTGTCTTATTCAGAAAAAAAAGGTTCCTTAGCCTACATGGTTGGCAGTTTTTATAGATCTTCTTCAGTACTGACATTCTGACTTTTCACAGCAGGAAAATCACAGGTCTCTAACATTATTAATGTATTAATATCAATGACAGCTCAATTGTGTTAAGTGACAGTGAGCCAGCATAGACAACACCTGGGCCCACAGCTGTGAATCACACATGACTGGCGTTAATTGTATTAATCATGTCTGCTGAAACAGACCTAAGGAGCTTTTTAGGATATGTGAAGCTACACCAGGTCTACACACCAGTCTTTGAACAGAGCTCTAACGATAGGAGCTGCAGTCTGAGACCACACACGCTACATTTAGATTCTTATCTTAGTTCCCAGATGAATCACTTTCACTAACTGCAAAATGTTGCTCGGTAGACCGATATTTAAAAAAATATTGCAGCAAAACAAAACAAACAAAAAAACCAATGAACGTACTTGGTATTAATAAAATTTCAAAATAATAATCTCAATCTTTTCCTGAATCTGAAATCCAAATGAAAGAAATGAAAAATGAAAGAGGTCAAGCTGCAAAGTTGAAATCTGTTTTCTTTAATTCATATATAACTACATGTTTGTACCACTAATACTGCTATTGGAGGATACATGGAGGCAAAATGTGAAAAAAGCACAGACTTGAGAAGAATATGGAGTCTCTCAGCTGTTCCCTTGAGATGGCAATAAAGTACGAACAGAAAACATTGATACATGAAAAGAAATTCATACAGGAGTAAAAAGAAAAATCAGGCTGTATTCATGTTTCTAGCAGTAACAGAGCTTCCAGTGTTTATATTAATACTTTAAAATAAATTATCAAAAGGAGAAAACTTTCTGACTTAACTAGGACACAAATAAAAAAAAAAGAACTGTTACACTCAGTGGCCAGTAATAATGACAACATTGGATATTTTTTCATATTTGTCATCAGTAAAAAACAGCACAAAGGCAACAATAAATAAAAGCTAAAAAAGACAGAAATATTAGCTATAACTTAAAAACAGTGTTTAACAAATGATAAAACTGTAAATTTGTACTTGCATGAGTAATTCAAAAGAGGCATTGCAGCCAGCTGGTCAAGGCTTTTCCAGTTTTGCCCTACAGGGAAATTTAAAAGACGATACAAGATCTGCATCAGCTCTTTGAAATCCTGAAATCAGAGCCTACGTTCAGTCTAATGTGAAGAAACTACATGATGATCATTCTGAGTCAGTTAAGTTTTTTTTAACACAGGGAGGTTTGGCACTTGCTTTATGGCCTGAATCTCTGAAAACATGCTTCATTATAAGGGATCAGTTGCTTTGGTCCGGTCTTACCCCTTATCCCGCTTATTTTCGATGACGCACGATAGTGATGGGTGGAAAAGGCTTTTGTGTGTCTCTCTATTCATCTTTTCACACATGAGGGTATCAGGAACTGAAACATTAGAGCCAATGCACACAAAGCTGTTTCTGTTTTTTTTTTTTAAGTTTTAATGTTGCGTCGTTTGATGTAATGTGTGTCGATCTGCCTGCTTCATACACCAGCCACTGTGTAGGCCAATGTAGCAATGCAGATAACATTATGATATGTTGAAATTTTCTGTAGATATTCTTTTTTTCTGTAGGATGCAGTGCGTGTGTGTGTGTGAGACACTATATGGTAACTGGACTCCTTTGTAACCCTGCTGCTTCTGGTGACGTAGGAATCTGTTTTTCTTATACCTGTAAAAATGACACAGCACACATAAAACGTTAGTTCAAAAGACAACTCAGTCTTACAAAAGCCTAAAATCAAAATTGCAAGTAGATGGAGTTTGGTGTCCAAAAAAATGGCTTTGAGATCGTTATCATCCTCTGTGGTTTAACATGTGCCTGCATGAAACAGGATGTTGGGCCAGACTTTACGTCATGAGGAGCTTGAATCACTGTAAAAATCTGAGCATCACATTTCCTACAGCTACCAAGAAAAAAATGCACTAACAAAAAAAAAGGGGGTTTAAGTGCAAATGCATGACAAAAAACATATTAGCTGAAAAGACAATGAAACATAAAGGTATTTTTCATTTTTTAAGAACTTGAAAATTAGCTGCTTTTCATTGCACTTGGGGCCCACATTTGGAAAAGACCAATTATTATTATTACCAGTGCATTAACATGAGATCAGCATCTGAATGAGCTATTTTCTATATGATCTGATCTGAGTTATTTATGACAATAATACACTAGTTTAGTCAGATCAGCACAAAATTTGTATAAGGAACTTACAACAGGTTGAAGTTGTGAAGTTTTTTTCATATTATTACCTTTCAAATCAGTATGGCCTATTTAAACATCCAGCAGTTACAGATAGGCATTCATGACTCAAATGTTCTACTTTAAGCACGGTTTTTGGTCTCAACCAACTCCGGAGGGAGCCATCTGACTCTGTAGCTGCTAAATGCTTCATGATGTTCATGCTTGTTGCTACCAGTGTGTGTCTGCTGTCTGCTGCTGAGCAGGTAGTGTGCAGTGGGAGAAGAGGGAGTGAAAGTGTGGCAATAAAGATCGTGCCCAACAACTTCACAATATTCAAATTGAAAAATGATTTTGTGTCAGAAAAAGGAAATAAAAATGTTGGCTTACTGTCAGCTGTCCCAGAATCCCTAGCTACATCTCTGAAGTACTAGCATTTGATTGATCACATCATTCTCAGTGTTAACAAAAAAGTTCAAGTTATTTCCCTTCATATATAGCAGACACGTTCAATCACGCACTTACCATTTACAGAAGAAGTACAGAGCTCCAGCCAGACCTATAATCAGCAGACTCACACAGAAAATAGTTAGAATTATCTCCTCCTCTCCCATTGGCTTAAAGACGAGTTCTGGGTTGGCACACCTGGGACCATAAAAGCCCCTCTCACACCTGCAACACAAAGAGGCGAGTCATATAAAATCACACATGATGATTAAATGTAACTCACATACTCTCTCTCTCTCTCTCTCTCTCACACACACACACACACACACACACACACACAGGATCGTACTTGCAGTGGTGCTCGTTTATGTCCACCAGCAGCATGCACTGGCCACTGTTCAGGCAGTAGTTGTCGAACGTGCTGTCGCAGCTCTTTGTTGACCTCTTCACCACATGGGGGCGCCCCTCTCCCTGCCCTGAAACACAAGACAGCTGTTACAACGTCTGCATCGTTTTCACTTAGCGGCACTCTGTCGATTGTTAAAGGCGCTCTGATCTGATCTACCTCTCTTTTTACCCACTGCAAAGCACTTTGAAAGGTGCTGTGTATACAATGTTTTAAACATATACCCAATGTCACACTGGATCATACATCAATATAGTGTTGCTGTTTTGGATCAGACACCGAATGTGACATGAGATTAAATTGATTTTCATCTTGAATGGTTTCTGAGGGTCGTTACATCTGTATCCTGGGATAATATAATAAATCAATATGCCTTTTTAACACCTTAAAAATGAATGCTATAAGTCAGCATTTTATTACATCAGCAATTAGTCTACCTAAAATTTTCCCAACTATCAGTTAATAATTTTATCTGCTATGCCTGAAAGTTGTGAAGTTCCCCAGTATAATATAAAGGGGAGACCCTCATATGACTCATGAGTTTTGTCCAACTAACAGTCCAAAGACATTTAGTTTACAATGATACAAAACAGAGAGAAGCAGAGAATCCTCAAGTTGAACCAGTTTGCTATTTGAAAAGTGATTAAATACATGATTCTGAACACAGATATAAATGCTTGTTTATCTACAGTTATCAGGAGCTTATTATCCCATCAGTTGACACTACTCAAAAAAAAAATATCTGTTTGTACTGGTTAGATCTCACAAAAACTGCATATAAGGTTTGGTCCCATCAGGTGTCGGGGTGAATACCTGCAGGTAGAGAGGCATTGTCTGCAGGTTGCAGTCTGGATGAGACACTCTTGGTAAGTACATATGGCCAGAGCTGTATCATACCTGTGGAACAGAGAATATAAAGGTCATTTTTATATGGACTATACTGCGTGTATACAGTAATGATGTGAAAAGAAAATGAGCAAGATGGCATCAACCAAGGTTCACTCGTGGCCAGCTCTACAAACCAATGTCAAAGTTGGTGTTAGGAATAATAGACAATATTGTTTATAAATCATTACTATGATCAGCTTGAATGTCATATTAATGGTCAGAAAACCCTAAAAATTGAATTATTCCTACAATTCAACAGCCCCAAAAACACACTGATCCCCCTTACAATGAAGTCAAGTCTATATGTGATCCCTTGTGACAGGTCTGACAGATTATTATCTTGATCATTCCCACAATAATAGATATGTGTTTGTTGATTGTGTTTAGCTGAAATGCCACACTAGCATTAAGGAAAAATTCAAAACTCACACATACGTGAGAAAACACAATTTTGGAGAGATTCCCAGACAGTTTTTGTTTTTTTTTTGTGTAAACTACCCCACCTAGGACATTATGTGGTGTGGCTCGTGTTGCCGGGCCCTCATGCCTGTACCAGCCTGCACAACTTTGCAATGCGTAAAGTTTGCAGACGCCCACATTCCTGCAGGCAGGAGAGAAAAACACACGACCTGGATGCAAGATGTGTCTAGTTATGGCTAGTTATGAATCTGGTTATACTCGCTATAATATCCTGGCCTGTGGGTTTCTGTTGCTGCATGTTGTTATGGCTGCAGAGGTATTTTCTTCTCTGTTTTCGGTGAGAGGACACATGTTGGTTGTTGGGTGTTTCTGATGTGGCTGATTGGTACCAAACAGACAGTACACCTCAGCTGAAAGTGGTGACAAAGCAACCTACATCACTGTTCAATCAGCCCATTTACATCATTAGACACTGACTCACTCTAATAACAGGACATTTTATGTGTTTAATACCCAAAGATGTGCATGCATTAGAATTAAACTTGTATTTTTTTCAGCTAAAACTTAATGCATTCATTTCATATTCTTTAAAGGGTGGATGTAAGATGGAGGACTACTGTACAGTATATGACCCACATGAGTGAGAGCAGTAAAAAGAGGAGACGTTATCAGTCGTAAATTGTTATCATTACGGATAACCCATTAATTAACACCTTCAGTCAAAAAAAACCTGGACTTGCACTAAATCACTATAAAAAGGTGGTTTATTTAAATTTAAAAAAAAAAAGAAAAAGAAAAGAAAAAAATCCTTTGCTGATTACATCGATATTTATATCAGGCCAATCAGCCAGTGTTGGTGTTTCTTATAGTCTTGGTAAGTAACTATGTACATTGACTGTTTTCAAGTACAACAGAGTGGTACCTATACGTTACTTGAATATTTTCAAGTAACTGTTATTTTTCTAGATCTAGACAAATCATCCTGATGGACCCTATTAATCACCTCATAATCCACAGATTCATCTTGTGACCCCTCCGAGTTAGGAGGCAAGGCCTAAACCACTTTCAGTAACAGTTTGTGACATTGTTAAAACAAGCTCCATCTTGACTAGCAAACACATTATTAACAATCAGATAATGTCAGATACATATACTTCAAGTGTATTTTGTTTAAAATCTTCTTTACTAAGTAAAGGACCTTTTACATGGTCATATTAGTCGTCAGATATAGGATCTGAGTATTTCATCCACTAATGGATACAACAGTCTGTAATACCAAGAATACCTTGTTTCCTTCTTCAGTATGTTATGTGACTCCTTGGTGATAAGAATTAACCTGAACAATAAGTAGTCGGCTAAATGACAGATTTAATCAGACCACATATGCTTTTAAATAGTAAATCTTCCATTCATGGTTTATTTGCCAACATGTGTCAGCATCCCTCAGGCTCTGGGCTCAGCATGGGCATCATCTTATTTAAACCCTAAAGTTAAAAAGAGGAAAATCAGATACTTTACCAGGTAAAACGCCAAGTAAAAGTTTAATAAAGCATTTATAAAAGAATTAAGTATTTCGTAATAGTATCAAAATATCAGCAGCAAAATGTATTTGGATCAGTAGTAAAAAAAATGTGATGGTATTTTGAAATCATAGCTGATCCATGTATTATTAACTGCTGCAATAGCCTAAATATAGATATATTCATTCTTGAAGCCCAGATAAAGGATTTGATATATGGGTTAAGAAATGATGACATTTCAGACATAAGTACAAGTACATTCACCAAAATACTGCAATTGAGTAAAGTCATCAGGAATTTCCACGAAACTCCAGTATTTCCATTTTATGCTACTTCAATTTTTTGGTGTCTCAAGAACATTTAATTAATTATACTTCTACAGTTTTTACTGAGTACATATTTTTTCATTTTACATGTACTGGAGGTTTTTACACTATGGCATTGTGACTTTTATCTTCAGAGTGAATACTTCTTCTATAAGCTGCAAAGTAGCTGTAATAAAGGCAATGTCCTAAAACACAACTGAGCAAAAGTGCAATGTTGTAGTACTCAGATCCTGCATTGAAAGCATAAGTACCACGTGGCAAAAATGCTCCAACACAAATAAAAATCCAACATTTAAATATTACTGCAGGAGTTAAAGCAGTTACATGTGCTACACTCCCACTTCAACAGGGAGCAAGTTTCAACTACTTTCCATACTGGTGGGCAGTTGAAGGTCCCAAAGCAATGCAGGTTTTATACAATCTTTATCTGGAAAGTATCAAGTAGTTCGTAGTTAGTGCAGAATAAAGTGGGACAGCTGTGTTTCCTAAGACAGTGAAATACAGAGGAGCGTGAAAATGTAAATACGGCATGTTTCCAAAAAGCAAACAGCTGTTGAGTGAGTGCGTTAATGTCGCCTATCTGGTTTTTAGTTTGCTATCCTCCATCAGATCACAACAGGTTTAACTTCATCCCGTCAAACGTCAACGAAAACACAACTCACCGATGAGTGAGAGCAGCGCTGAAGCTTTGCCGGTTCCCATGTCAGGGGCAGGTCGTTGACGGGATCGAGGCTCGGCGGAGCAGCGCAGGTTCAGAGGGGTGAGCCGGTCTGGGTTAGAGCCGCTTCCGACCTCACACAATAACTGTCAGGCAAAGGGGCAGGCGATACCTCACTTGGCAGAGACACAACGGGAAGCCGGTGGGGCTCGACCCTGCGGCCTGGGTGTGGTGGGCAGACTCCCGTGATTTCGATCATTTCTCACTTGAAAGGCCCAAATTAAAAGACGGACCCTGAAGGCAACACATCAACTGAAGGAGGAGCTGCTCCTCTTCCCTCCATCCTTCAGAGGGAACCCCAGCCTTTATTCACCATTTCCACTGTCACAGTTAACACAGGAATGTAATTCAGCCCCCTTCACTGTTCATCATCATCATTACATCTTAAAGAAAGAAAAATATATTTAGGCCATACAGAAAAATGGCTCATGTCAAAATTGTAGGCCACTGTTAAATATTATAATTAAAGGATAACAAGCTGTTCGTGTTAGCCTGCAAAACAATATCTGTGTTTTATTGATCAATATAAGCTAAAAAAAAAAAAAAAAAAGTAGCACAAAATAACATAAAATGGAAAAATTCAAAATACAAGAAATTTCACAAACATCTAAGTATGTTAAATGTATCAATCTATAACTTGGGAAATCCTAAATTAACCTGTAATACCTGTAATAATAATGATAATACTATTTAGACTGATATTTGACATTTACATATATACCATTCATTTATACCAGACATATTTGTTTTATTTTTTTGTTTGTTTATTCTTTATTGTTTTCCTGTGTATTTTAACTGACTGTATTTCAAGATATATCTTCAGCATTAAGTGTTAGTACATCAAAATTACATCATTGTTTAATTAGCTGGTAATTACCTAATTCAGACCCAGTGTGTCTCAGAGACATTACTAGTCAATCTTTCATTTTATTTATAAACACAAAATAAGATGGTAACGGTTTCTTGAGCCTCACAATACAAAACCAATCAATTAATAATTAAAAAATATATATAAAATATATATAACAGTTTGTTGTATTTTTGTGCTTGTGTGTGTGTGTGTGTGTGTTTATTCACCTTTTACCCAAAGAAATTCAAGCAACACGTACAAATTCTTTTTCATAAATTTATTACAAAACTTTAAATAGCTATTTTCAATAAGTTAGATGCTACAGCACAATAAATAGGTACATTTTGTCTCCCTCAGTCTTTAAAGGACAATGAAATTATTCATGTCTAACCCTGTTCAGTGTAAAAAGTCTGTCATCTTACAGATCTTTTCTTTTCACAGCATCTGCTAGTTTGAATCATAGAGAGGCTGTCTTCATGCACATCAAATGAAAAGTCATGAAAAGTACAAAATTAATTGGTGATGATGATGATGATGATGATGATGATGATGATGATGATGATGATGATGATGATGATGATGAAGAGAAGGAAGAGGGACAATGAGTTGAAGTCACACTGACGTCTCAGATGGCGCAGATTTTATTAGTGGTGGTGATTTGATACACCTGGAAAAAAGAAACAAACATCTGTATCAGGATTTCAACACGTTTTTTTTTTACCAATAACTGTTTTATCTTGCATTAAAAACCTCAACTACTTCAACAAGTTATAACTTTGAATAGAAGTGAAGAATGTAATTTGAGTCAAAAGAGTAACAATGGTGCAGCACGAGTCTGAAAACATCCATCATTTCATAAGATTAAGGCATGAAAGACAAGAGTGCAAGATCCAGAGAATGAATGAATGAATGAACAAATTAATTCATTAATTAATTATTAATCAAAACCATAGATTTTTGATAAGAAGGAATGTGTATTTTTTGTCCCGCTGGGCAATAGAATAGAAATTTCAGTCTCAAATGTCAAAGAAAGAGCAATCTATATCACAGTACATACTCACCTTCTACGGGCAAAGCAGTACATCATGACGGCCAGAATAAAGATGAGCATGACTACCCCAAAGATGATACCGATCAGTTGCTCTAACTCAGGCAGAGATCGAGCAGAATCAATGAAGAAATGGCAGCGAGTCCCACTGTACGAAGACGTGCAGCTGCAGACAAGACGGAGAAATATGTTAGTGCATTCCAGGGGTGAACACGAATCAACATGTGCATGTGGGTATGAAGAGTTTTTACTGATTATAACAAAAACATATTCAGGACACGCTCTGGATATGTGTGGGTGTGCGTATGTGAAAACACTAGCTCTTACATGCAGAAGGGTTTGTCACTGTCTTGGGGATACATGCACTCGCCACCATTTTCACAGTAATTTTTATGTTCACTTCCACAGGATCTGTGAGAGCGCTGAACTCGAGGTTCCTCCATACTGCCTGCAGAGAGAAACAGAAGCATCATAATCACTGATCATATTTCATCAGAAAAGTATTGGGACCCAATTGTGTCACTAGTTCGTTTTTTAAGTGATTGAGGAATATACTATTTATTTGTCTGTTTTTGATTCTTCCCTTGAAGCAGATGGGCCCATACTGGCTTCATTAATCAATTCTTAATTGAGTGACACACGCGGTATCCATCCCGCACAAATATTTCTATAGATCCACTCTAGTTCAAAAAAGACAAAGTCTGAACCCTGACACTAAACTCAGACTCAGGTGATGACACTTACTGTTGCTGAGCTGTGTAGTGAGAGATGAAACTGACAGAAGAGGAGTTGCTGTGGTCTGGAGGTTGTTGGTCAGAACTGCAGATTGTCCTGCTGTGGTCAGGAGAAGAAGCACTGCCACTGCTGAATAAAGGGCTGGAAAAATGGCAGAATAAAAAAAAAAAAAAAATTCATTTTGTTGATTAGAAATTGTTTATTTATGTTCTATTGTGCTGCAGAACTTATTGTTCTCTAGTCAAGATTCTTCCACACTTCAAAAATCAATTAGTTACATAAACAAATCATCATTAAAATTTAATCAAAACTTACTCTTCTCCCTGTTGGTCTGTCTTTGTGTAAACATCTTCTTTCCTGGTGGTGTGATGACTGATTAGTTGTTAGTTGTTATTAGTTCAACTCCTTCTGCCTGAGCAGTGTGATCAACAACAGGTTTTAGCCGAGCTTATATACTGCTCTCCAAGCCACTGAAAAGATTTTGACAGCCAATCAACGAACCAAAGCTTTGGTGAAAAATGAGAAGCATTTCCTTCCAAAAATCCATCTGCATCACTTCCTTACTCTCTGCATGCAGAGACAAAGTCTGAAGGCTTGATGATGATAGTGGGGGCACGTTATTACCCCCAGGCTCTTTTGCTGTGGTTTATTCTTTGGAAGTCTCTGAACCCACACACGCCCTTGGCAGATTGATAGTTTCGCTCAAATACCTCCTTTGCAGTTTTGGGACATTGAAGAGTTGTGAAAGCTTCAATTTCCTTTGAGGTATCACTACAAAAAGATGTTTTTGAAAACATATATATGTATTTTTTTTGTGGATGCCTCTAACTTTATCTATGACCGTTGATGTGAGGATGTACAGAGAGGAAATATAAAAACATAGATGACTTATGTTATAAAGAAAAGAAGTGCTCTTAACTGGTTTAACTGGTTGGATATCCAAGGCAGAAAAAGGTTTACCAACAGGTCTTCACCACGAGTTCCTGGCCAGCAGTGATCAGGTCTGATTTTAACATACAATGACAGTGAGACAGTTTATAGGCTACAATTAAACAGGTGACACTTCATCAGCCACATCTACATGGCGGTCCGAGTATCTGAGGATCTGGGAGGTGGGATACTGTTGTAGCGCCAGACCTCTTCATGCATATTTAACTGTCCTGAGTTTCAGGCGAACAGCAGATACTGTTGAGTCCATGTGTTACCAGAGACACAATAAAACAAGTGTCTGCAGCCATGCCAGTGACTCTGTGAGGCTGCATTTACACCACATTTGTGCCAGATTGGAGTCTTTCCAACTCATAAACATTCACATCAATATCCAAGTTGTAATTATGACTGGGAGAGTCAGACTTTGCTCTAACAATTTTTGGAACTTACCACAACAAAAATGCCTGAAAAATCAAGCAGACATAGATACATAAGGTCCAAAAAAAAGCTCAAAAGAAAAAGTCCACTGTTTAATGTAATAAAACCCAAATTGTGTGAATATGTGTTCACTCTGTCATTGCATAATATTTTGAATCCTCACAGAATCACCTCCTCAACACTTGAAAGTTGTTTGCATGATTTTTTCCTGCCTCAGCCATCAATCACGGGTGACTTAAACGTGGCAAAGGGCAGTGATTTGAGTTCAATTCTCATGACAGTGCTGATATGGTAATTATTTACTCATTTATTAACTGCAATGCTTGTCCTGTCACAGGGGGACTGGAGCGAATCCCAGCTGACATTGGCTGAGGGCGGGGTACACCCTGCACAGGTTGCCGGTCTAACACAGAGCTGACATATAAAGACAAACACTTATTAGAGTTGCCAGTTAAAACAACTTGCTTGTCTTTGGATTGTGAGGAAGCTGGAGAAAACCCACGCACACGCAAACTCCACGCAGAAAGGTTGTCTGGTTCAAACCCAGAAGTACCGTGATGTGAGGTGACAGCACTCACCACTGCACAGCGGTGCCAGCTGACTTTAATGTGTTAGCAATGCTAACATTTGCTAATTACCACAGAGCAGAAAGTACAGCTGAGGCTGAATGGACTGTGGACATTTAAATTCGTGATTAGGATTCAGATTCTTGGGTCCATGACAGTCCCAGATCAGCTGAGGAGGAGGTAAAGCAGGTCATCTAGACTGTTCTATCTGAGGCTCGGGTCCTTTAATGTGTGCACTAGCACCAGTCTACCAGTGTGTTGTGGCCAGTGCCTTTGCTGTGGTGTGCTGTGGAGGCACAGGGAGCTGTGGTACTAACAAAGTGAACAAGCTGGTGAGGAAGGTCAGCTCTGTGGTGGGTATGGAACCGGAGAGTTTTGGGGGCAGAGGAGGATGAGATGAAAGCTGAAAGCTATTATGGACAACCCATCTCATCCCCTCTGTGGTGAACCGAGGCAGCTCAGGAGCACAGAGCACAGTCAGCCACAGACTCAGCCACGTGCCTCAAAGCATTTGCGCTGTCAGCAATCAGACGCCACAGCAACCACAAGATGCCAACCCTAAATATCAAGAGGGACAAATTTGCACACATTGTATACAGAAATGCAACTTCTTTTTGTATTTTTCATATTACACATTCACAGAAAATACTTTATTTTATATTAGTATTGTTACTGTATATACTATTTCAATTTTTAGCTTATTGATTCCTTTTATTTTTTCTATTTTATTCCTTATTATATCTTCTGCTTAAGCTGCTGGTCAATTTAAATTCTCTGCCCAGGATCAATAAACGTAAATCTTATCTTATCTTGCTCATCGGAAGGTGGGTGCTTTGATTCCTCCAGTCGAACTTCCCCATCATCGGGTTATGTGTGGTAGTACAAACGTTTTATATGTAGAAAAGCACTGAGTGAATGGATGAATGTGGCTTGTAATGTAGAGATTGAAAAGACTAGAAAAACATTAGGGACAACATCAGTCAGAGCTGGCACGTTGAGGTCTAAGTAGCTTGCTGTGCTGCTCTGCTGCGTCTTCTTTAAAATCACTACCAGGAGTTGTCAAAGCTCTGACCGTTTAAGCTGCATATTAGCTTCAGCTTAACTTTGCAATGCATTTTATATAGAACAAGGCCTGTGGATTTTGACCTGCATGTTTTAAGACGAGCAGAAGGGGAAAAAAACACGGACATAAAAGAAGGAAAGAGGTTGTAGAACTGGCACCGCATTGTTTTTTATTTAATATTCCTTTTCCAGTGAATCTGGAATGTTCAAAAATGAACCAAAATGACTTCAGTAGAAAAAATATGAATCTAAATTCTCAAAAAGTGAATTCTGAAATAAATAACTTAAATAAACAAACAAACGAAATTCACAATATAAACAAAGTAGATATCAAGTAAGTTTCCCAGCAGGTATGGAGACTTGAGCTCATGGATTTTTAAATAAAAGTGTGTTAGATGTTTGGCAAGGTGTGTGTATGTATGTATGTGTGTGTGTGTGTGTGTGTGTGTGTGTGTGTGTGTGTGTGTGTGTGTATAAACCTAAATAAACTGATGTATCTATATATGTGTATATGTATGCATATACTGTTTGTACCATTTAGCATTCATTAAAATGAATGGCTTTATACTGTATCTGTGTTTAATGCATCAGTGCGTTTCTGGCAGCAGTCACAGTGTTCTTCATCAGCATGGCAACTGTCATCGGACCCACGCCTCCGGGAACAGGGGTGATGACACTCGCCTTCTCCTTCACTCCTATATGTCAAACAGTTAGGATTAACACATGTATCTCTGCTTAAACTTTTATATCTGTGGAACAACATTACAAGTGATAAACTGAGTCT
Organism: Rachycentron canadum; assembly: GCA_038496675.1. Taxonomy (NCBI): domain Eukaryota; kingdom Metazoa; phylum Chordata; class Actinopteri; order Carangiformes; family Rachycentridae; genus Rachycentron; species Rachycentron canadum. The sequence goes on from CM076654.1 coordinate 7,298,948, forward strand.
GGATCTCAGGAAGCCTAATATGTGTCAGCCTTCAGAAACCTGCCAAGATATAAAAAGGTGCAGCTTTTATTTTAGTGAACTTTTTGATTATTTACCCTCAAAGTCCACATCACCAATCAGCCTCACTTTTCCTGTGTTTGGGTCCTGGATACGATTTATGCCCACGTCGATGACTGCTGCCCCCTCTTTCACCATATCTGCTGTGATCAGCCTGGGAACACCTATACACAGAAACCAAGGAGGGGTTTACAGTTAGAGGACAAAATATGATTCAGGAAAATGTGAGCATGATTCCTATAGAATTACATGGCCCCCATAGTGTTGTAGTTTCAGATAGTAAGTGCATCGCAAACAAAATATCAGCTGAAACATTGTGACATTGTGTTTGTGTATGAGTTGAATTTTCTCAGTCAAATTGCCCAAAACCTGCCAGATACATGAACCTTGGGATTTCTGTTGTTGTAGTCGGCTGCTTTACCCAACTGGTAATTCAGCTTCAGTACAAGGGATCAAGGACATTTTATTTTTCAGCAGACAAGATACTCACCAACACTTCAGCAGTCTCTTGTTGCTGTAAAGTTGAAAATGTTGATTTCACTCAGACAAGCTGACATTTAAGTTTATCTGCAGCCACCATGCAGCTCCCATTCCAACCCCCATGCCAGTGTAAATGACCCCCATGAGAAACAAAATCAAAGTGCTGCAGCGTTTAAGTTATTGTCTCTGAATGGGAGGCTCCTTTTCGCAGCGATGCTTGTCATCTCCTTTTAATCACTGGTTCTAGTCAAAGACCGAGACAATTACTGCCTCATCTTGAAGAGCGAAGAAGAATAACATGATACCACAGCTGACTGTCTCTGAGGAAGCAAATAATTAAGTATTGTACATTTATTTTCATTATCACTCAACTTTGCCGCAAAACTGTCCAATTATAACTCCTCCGACTGCAATTATAGCTGCTCAACAATGACATTAATTCTGATACAAATAATAATTAAGTACCAGGTTTAACTGTAGAAAATACCACTGCTCATGTGTAGCACACAGACAGGAGTGACACTCTAACCCCAAACTACACCCTGAGTATAATTACCTGCTAACTGGTATGACTGCATGTTCCGCAACAATTTAATCCTTTGCACTTGATTTTCAAGCCAAACGCGTGCTAATTCCCAAGGGACATTAAAGCAGCACAATGGCTGGGGATTACCTAATCATATATTATTGTACCAGTGCCAATTCCTTACTTCCAAAACGGAAACCGAACAACTGGATGAAAAGAAAAGGAGGGGCTCCTCCCCGAGAGCTGCTTTTAGTCATCAGGACAAAAAGCCCATTTATTAGAAACAAAAACTTGACAACCCTTTAAGGCATTATGCCACAATTTTTTTGACAGATGTTGCTGCCCTCTGTTGATTGATGATGCCACATTCCAGCTACCACAGGCGGTTATTGTTCTATCAGAAAGCTGCAGCCCGTGACCACAAATGGGGAAGAGTAACAGGTAAATATACTGGAACTTGCGTTGATTATTTACCCTCCAACAAGATTTCTTCAAGTAAGGGCTGGTTAGCACTTTCACAATCTTACCTCCTTCTTGCATTACCAGGCCACATAATCCCCTGTGCGGCAACATAATGAAAATGCACCTGGCAGTGGTTTAAGGAGTGTACACTTGAAGCAAGAGCCGCTTCAGAAACACCATGAAAAGAATTGCTTCCCTTAGAGTTACATGTGTTTCATTTATAATGCAACTTTATTGTTAAGGGGGAAAATCAGTTTTTCAAAGGAAAACAATGGTTAAACATATTTTAAACTCTCCACTTCAACAGTATGAGCTAATCCAGGTAATTGAAAGTGAAAGAGATGAACGATACCGTTATTACTCAGTCTGTATGTTGTAAATGTCCATTTGGTTTTGTAGAGTGACCACATGGTTCAACTTTGACCCAGTGTGCTTACTGTGCTTGTGTTTAGAGAACAATAGACAACTACAATGGGCAGGGCTGGCCATCTTGTCAAGAAGTGCATGAGAGAATGAGAGATATTAGTTTCTGCAAAAATCAACTTTAAACGATGGGCATCATTTTAGTATTAGTTCAAACGATCAAAAATCATCAGAAAAAAGTACAACCACATACAATAATTTATTAGTTAATCTTAAAAAAATTGTCAGCTACTTCGATTATCGATAACTCATTTAAGGGATTTTTCTTAATTGATACTGACAATGATTGTTAGTTTCAGCAGAGGAGCTTACTGTGACACCCTGTGCATGATTTTAAAGAATAAACAGGAATGATTCCTGATGTCTGGGTTATAAATACCTGCAGCTGCAATAATGATGTCAGCCAGACTGGTGAGCTCCTTCAGCCGCTCCCTCGGTGTACATCGATGGGCAATGGTCACTGTGGCATCACCTGAGAGGAAACAGGACTTTATTGGGTCAGTCCAACTAGATTAAAAAAAAAAAAAGGCATCTGACCCTGCAGACTTTCAGATTAATAACAAAAAGCCTCTTTTGGAATTACTCAGAATAGTCCCTGTGAAAACAGCTGACAGTGATGGTTATCCTGAACAATACATTTTTTCCAGTATTTTATGAGGCGAAAAGAGCCAAGGCGCTTTATCACACAAAACATAATTGGTGAGGACCACCAAAGTTACCAAGCTCACCAGTGTTTTCTAAACTTGAAAAGCTCCTATTTACAAAACAGCTGCTTTTTAATATAGTTAATATTATTTACTACCGCAAAAACAGGTGTGACACACCAGAAGAAAGGGCTCCTTTATTTCATCTAAAACACAAAAACATTTCAGCTCTTCAGAGCCTGTTGATGCATATCACATGTGGATGATGATGATGGTTTATGCATCTACAACTATGTTATTACCTCTGTCAGTTTTTACAAAAGTTAATCAGGAGGTAATAGTGATTGATTGATGACATTTGATTTTGACTTTGCAGTTCACCTCTGTTGTATCCAGCAGGCAGGACAAATGTCTTAAACCTGCATGGCTCACCAACATTGGGGGTATGTGAGAAAAATGAATGTAATCTTGGTGATCTACCTCTTCAATATATAAATGTTGGTAGGCCGTTTTTGCTCATCCAAATGTAAATATTCCTTTCTTTTATTTAGTAATATAAATGTTGAATTTGCTGTGGTCTTTCAATGGCACATCAAATGACTGATGCATTCTTCAGTGTGTGTGAAATGACGGGGTAGGAGCGTTTGATTCAGTCAGTAATTGCATAATGAGGATAAGCAACGTGATGCTAGTGAACCTAATCTTTATCTAGGATGTGTGAGGACATCCTGCACAGTCAGAACTGAACTGTGACCAGGAACACAGGTGTGGATGGGGGGAGAAAAACGATCAAGCTAGGAGGACTTTGAGGGAGATAAGAAAGAGATGAAGGAAAAGGCAAGTTACAGCACATCAAACCTGTAGATCGCATACCTGGTTTGATGTGGGATGTGCATGTGTAAGGCAGAGAAAGGAAAAAAAAAGACGAGAACTGACCTCAGTATTCAAATTACCTCAGCGACGAATATTTTTTAAAATATTTTCAAGTAAGTCAAAATTCAAAATGAGTCAAAATTTTGGAGGGTTGTTGCGTGTTTTTAGTGCACATTCAGTTACTCTCCTACAAAACCTTCTCTTTCAAGGAATTGTCAGAGGCCAAGTTCCCAACATGCACAAACTTCCACTTGACACTATCTGATATGAAAGGTAAATAAAGACAGAAATCTTCAATAATCCAAGTTGAACCTCTTTTGGGTGTGGGTCATATTTTTATGTATTCACTTGTTGGGTTCACAGCTCAATGAAATACATTGTGGAGGGTCTGAGTTATGATATGACAGATATTATCCAAGTGAACTTAGTGTGGTGACAGCTGTCTTTGAAAATAATCACAAAACAGTCTAATCTGAAGGTACGCGATAGTTTAAAAAGGGCTAGATAAATGCCCTTGAATCTTCCCCTATGGGTCAGTATTTCATCCCTTATCCACTTCTCATTTTTTCTGTCTCTCTCTGTTGTCAAGAATTTTACTTGCATGAGGGAAGACCAAAGTACAAACATTGGACAAAAACTAAACAGAGATTAAAAGCAACGTTCTTGGCATGTCCTCAACAGCTATTTTGATATTTTTGTTTGAAGAACTGTGCTATGTTGGCTGATTTGCGTGACTCATACTCTAAAGGGCGATACAAAATCACAGTACATGATGCGTATCGAAACAACCACATCAAATATTTTTCATCCTCCCACGACAACACAGGTCAATGCATTAGGATACCCTGATGCCCTGCCTCCCACACCCCTTACAAATCAACATAACAGAAAAGGAGTAATTTTACCACATTCACTGGACTGGCACATCCTGGTTACCCAACCCTGACATTTTTTTCTGGGTGTGTGTTACAGGTGGGGATTTCTCTAAATTGAGAAAGCCGAGAGTTGGTTGCACCACCTGTTTGTAAGTTTACACTTAGCCTAGTTCCACCTTAAATTTTAGGCAAGTTTTAAGTTTTAAGCATCACCAAATTAAAGATTTATACCCTTTACCCACCAGGTCTAACTATTATGTAGCTAACTAGCTAACTGATACACCAGAAGTGAAGAGCGTGCATCTATCACTTTTCAGGTGTGCAACGTGTAACTGAACCCAAGATTGTTAACTGATTATACGAAACACTTTCCTAAATAATGCATCTCATTTTCACAACATTTGAAATTTCTGTAATTTTTGGAGCATCTACTCAGCCTATAATATGAGCAGTAACTTGAGCGAACTATTGTCTGCATGCAGCTGACACTATGCTATTTACACTCTTGTGTTAATCTGAGCTGTAATACTGCTATACTTTGATGGGTCAAACATATCTTGTTTCTACATCTAAGCAGTAAATTCCATGCACTATCTTTGCCCCTCCTTTCTTCCTGTACCCTTATAAGGAATTGATCCATTCTCTAGTGGTGCACAATGCCAGAATTCTCACCCTGTGCTTTTCCTTCACACTCCCTTGTTTTTTTCCTTCCTGAACTCCTCCAGCAGGATGTGCATCAGCATTTATTGTTCTCCTGAATATATTGATCACATCCTGACAAAAGCTCAATGTATCAAACATCCTTCAGGGAAAGTCAAGATGGTGCAATACCATTTATCTACAAAGAGCACAACTGCAATCACATTACAATGCTGGCTCATCTAATGGTACACAAGGACACGCACATGCACGCACACTTACCTCCTGGGCGTTCATGGTTGCGATCAGTGTGCAGCAACATTGCAATGGGCATTCCAACATTTTTGGAGCGACCAGCAACCAGCACATTCTTTCCCACCGTCTCAATACCTAAAGACACATTTTCAGGAGAAAAGATCTTATGTGTGATAGACTCTACTGCTCAGTTTAAACAAAAGGAAATTAGGTGTGCAAAGAAGAAAATCATTAGAGCAATGCAATATACTGAATATTAACTAAAATATATCTTGCAGAGAGCCTGCAGCAGTATTTCACCTTTGACTGATCAGACAGGCATGTGGGAGGCAGGTTATTCTCCCTGCTGCACCACAGACTGGCACCACAATGTCGCTTGTGTGACAATTACTATATTCATGCCAAGACATTAATCAAGGCAAGACATTAAAGTGATTAATAGTGGAAGAACAAGTATATCCGTATTAGACAGAGATAAATTTGCTGACTTGTATTCAATATATGCATGATCACCTGGTATGTTGTCAACTAACAGAGGTTCTTGTCTTATATTAATTTATTCTTCAATTATATCTATGTGGATTCATTGTCAGTTTCATATTTAGTAAACCCCGGTAACTTTACCAAGCCCTGCGTTTAAACAATTCAAGGTGCTGCAGTAGTGAGGGTGTGTTGTTTGAGCTACTGAAGAGGCATTTAAACCAATCAAGGAAGTCCGGTTTGAGTAACCTCTTCAGCATCCATGAGTTTAAAGACTTCATCAGATGTGAAAATGCGCAGGTGCACAGAATTTTAAAAGCATGAGCATAAACATGCAGATGGAGGGTGGAGAAGAACACCATAACAGATCTTAGCTTGATGATCAATACTACCTTACTTATTTATTTTGTCAAAAAAAATCATTCCACTAAAGACATGGTATAAAGCTTCCTAAGCTCCTTCAACACAGTTTGGTATGGGATTTGAAAATCTTTTCTGATGGCTGAGAAGTGAAAAAAAAAACAGCCATCAGGGTCATGCACATCTCCATTGACGGCACTTATCTCCAACACCATCACGATCATTATAAACATTGCATTCAAAAATGCCCCAGTGTTCAAGAGCCCTGCCTGTCCTCTCTTGGTTGCAAAATACCTCTGCCACAACAGTTACCTGAACTGAACTGTCCAGAAGCTTTAGCTCTGCTTCCACATGAACAACAGCACCCTCCCCTGGGTTGGATCAGCAAGGCTATCAAGGGGTTACTTCCCATGGCAGCCAATGTTCTAGTGTTATAATTTTATCACTGCCTCTAGTATCTCTATGTACAGCCAGTACTATGAAATCTGGTGCATGTTGTTGTTCTTGTTGTGACTGAGTTCCCTTCTAATTTTTAAATGCAAGCTTGGCTGTTACATTTGAAGAATTATATGCCAGACACTTCATTCAGGCAAATTTTAAACAATATATTTTTCAACAAACATTGGATTGATTTATTTATCTTTACTTTCCTACCCATTTTTATTTGTAACAGCACATTCAGACTGAGTTCTTAACTGACAGAATATTTAAATCCTTTACTTGGACAAGAGGATGACACACATTAGCACATTAGAAGGGTGGACAGATTTTTGGTTGAAAAATGATTGTTATGCACCGTCTAATGGGCCCTGCATGGTAAGACAGGTAAGACATACGTGCCTGCTTCTCCCTTTGTCTCCAGAGCAGACATTACATTTATTGTAACTTAACATCAAACGGTTGTTGAGGTTTAATAACTTTATTTTTAATTTATAATTATTATTTTCATAATTTAAATTGGTATTTATTAAGTAATATTTAGATTGAGTTACAATTGATCAAAAATGCCATAAAATAACAGCAAAGACAAAAGCAAAAGGTTAAATTACATTAAATAAGCCTTGGAAATACTAATATTCCACTTCATTCAGGACAGTTTAATAGATCTTTAATGCCCTCTGCAGGATTAGTTGTTTGCAGCAAAGTAAAAAAAAAAAAAAACAAAAAAAACCAAATCAAGCTCACTATGAAAACCATGGCAAAATAACAACGTTAACAACTGAATTTTAAAAAATTACAAGTAATGAAGCTGAAGAGTTTCACCTGCTCTTTTGATGATCTCCCAGACAGCGGCAGGTGTGGCAGGCACCATGGATCTCTGGTCCAGACACAACTTCCCAATGTTCACAATATGGAAACCATCCACGTCCTTCTCCGGAGCGATGGCATTACACACTGCTCGCTCATTGATGTGCTCTAATGAGGGGACAGACGCTCAGTGATGTACAATGACAAACAGAACATGAAGACCGATTCTTGATCACTACACTCTACACTTTTTCTACATACTACACTACATTCTGCACACAATAATTAGCAATATAAATGTCAATTAATAAATTCATATAAAAAAAACCCCAAAAAACATTACAATTCAGAATGACAATTATTTTCTCTCAAGATGCTTTAAATTGTATTTTGTTGGTTTTGTGTGAATTTAAAGTGAGGTCTAAAAGATGATGTAACTCATTATTTGAACTTTGTTGTGTATTGGATGTGTGTTAATAATAGTTAGTAAAACATTTATGTTCAGTTTGTTATGTTCTGTTATACAGCAACACACATTTGTGTAAATTGGTGTAAAATAGACAGTACAGTTGAAACCTGCTATTTAAGACACCAAACCTTTTCAGTATAGTGTGGATCACCACAAACTTGAACTTCAAAGACTAGCTAACGCTGGTTAACTTTGATGTCAGTGAGCAAAACTGATCTGCAGCTGTGGCCCATGTTTACCGGGAAGTGGCAGCTGCACCAACAGGCCGCTGACCCTCCAGTCACGGTTCATCTTGTCAATCAGCTCCAGCAACTCTTCCTGTGAGACCGAACTAGGCCGCACCACTGTATCACTTGAAATACCTGGAGAACACACAAAAATCATGCCATGTTCAAAATGCTGTCATGTGCATGTGGGTTTGCAGTAATGTGAAATTTGACTCCATTAAATTAGCTTTTGCGTATGAAAATGCGTTAATCCATGCGTATCTATATGCCCATGCATGCCTGGAAATGTGAAACACATTAGGTAGATCTCTGTTGTGCTTGTTGACTTGTCACATTATACAAACAGTTTTCAGGAATACAAGTCATGCTCATATCTGACCCAAGATGCTGGCTGCCCGGGTCTTGTTCCTAACGTAGGTACGACTGGCTGGGTCGTCCCCGACTAAGACCACTCCTAGGTGGGGTCTCATGTTGCCCTGAGCCACCAGCTCTTCCACGTCACGCTGGATTTCTCTGTGGAGCTGACGAGCAAACTCTGTACCCGAAATCACCACAGCAGCATGTCTTGGGAGGTAAATCACACACATAGCACATCACACACTGAAAAACAGACAAAAGTCAAGAAATGTACACAAATTTTTAAAGAAAAAAATAACATACAATTAAACTCTTGCGGTTCGTCCAGCCTCCAGACCCTGGTCTTATCCAGTTTAAAATTCGAGTTGTAAGACCTTAGTTGTTACCAACACTGATTTCCCTTTGAGAGTGGCCTTGCTGATGCAAAATCATGATTTCATGTCTGTCGAATTCTGTGATCTTTGGCATTTTGAATGAAATGATGTGATTGAAAGTTTGAGTTAGATTGAAAGGTCTTATACATATTAGCAGCTTCCAATGAGTTAAACTCATACAACATGTGTATGTAATGCTCTAGCATGTCTCGCACAAACTTGGTGTAATAGACCTTTTTCACAGCATCATTTTGACATGAAATAGTCGATAAATAAAGGTGTTAGCAATGACATTAACTAGGGCTCCATTGCATTTAGGTTTAAGCCAGTTTCCTGCTATTGTTCAAGTGTAAGGGGAGGTCACACTGAATACCCGCCACTTTAGTCTATAAGGCTGTTTTTTGTCATTTTTTTCTGTTTTTTAATACCACGTAGACATTTCCTGTATTTTCTGGTTGTACTCTAATAAAGAGACAGAGAAATAATTATTATTTGAACTCTAGTCTAGCCTTCTGATTCAGTCCTTTTTCTGGTACCTGGGAAAATAATGTAATGGGGGTGAAGAGGGGCCCAAGAGCAATGTTTCGCCCGAGACCTCAGATGAGGTTAATCCGGTCATGGTGACTGGACATACCCGTTCATTTGTGACCGAATTACTGTTTTTCTGGTCTTGTTTTCCGGGAGGAATAATGAGTTGGGATTTAATTAGTTAAGAAACCGAGGTTAGTGGGCAGGCTACAGAGGAATGTGCAGCTAACCATCCACTAGCTGCTGCAGGCAACGTGAAAAAAAAAAAAAATGCAATGAGCTTCCTGGGCCACAGCGAAACCGCGGTTTGGTTGTGTCATTTTCTGACTCGATTTGTTGGCGGCGATTTCGATTTAATCAGGGCAAGTAATTAATCTCCCGGTTTGAGGTTCGTCCGCGACACCTGCCCTCTCCACCGTGAACGGTGAAAGCCGCTGTCAATCACCATCCCCGCGCACACGTGACGCCATACACGCCTTTCACCGGTGAGGCTGAAGCGGCGCTGCTTCATCCCCTCCGCACAGTGAAGCCGCTCATTTAACGGGAGGAGGGCCGGGGCAAAAAAAAAACAAAAAAACCCAACAACAAAAAAAAAAAAACCCGGTTTGCACGCGGTGCAATTTACCTCGTCGCCGACTGGTGTAGGTGTCTCCTCTGACTCTCGCATTTTCTGTGCATCCGCAGTTTTGCCCGGCAGCAGTCGTGGTGTAACGTTAACGGGCTACAAATCCTGAAGGAGGAGCGTAGCGGTGAAACAGAGGCCGCCATGTTTGTGTGCGTGTGTCGCGGTGCGTGTGTGCGTCGTGCGTGCGTGCGTGCGTGAAAGGGTGGGGGGGGGGGGGGGGTTGATTGTAGGCTGAACATACTGTATCTGATTGACTTGTTTGTTGTTGCATTTTTATTATTCATTACAGAAAGTGAATAATATAAACCAAAGTGCCCAAGAAGCCCCAGGTTTCGTCCTCATATTTTACAACTTTGTGCAACTTGTACAGTATTTATTTTTATTTTATGAAGTCCTCCATTCTCCAGAGGCACACTGTGTAAATATCTGGTTTTATAACCCTAACTGTTTTAATGGATCTCTTGACTTAAGTGATTATTCGTTTCTCAACACTGTTGCCAGTTCATTTTCTGTTTTATCACAATTGTTTGATCTGCCAGTAATTTTCAGCCTTTGGGTGCCTGGAAAAATAATGAATCTGCCATCTGTTGTGTGGATCAAGAAACTTTTGCCCTGGGGTTCCCTCAGAGGTAACACAGCCTTTCCAGGAACTCTACAGAGCAAATTTTACCAGTGTATGAACAAGGTGAAAACTTTTTTTTTTTTTACATTTATTCGCAATAAAAAAGGCATAAATGTAAAGGAAAATTAGGGTTGCTTGGTTAACCATGTAGTGTCAGACCATCAGCTTTATAACTATACCATTTTGTGTATGACAGAGGGAGCGATGAGGCCTTGTAAAAGGATTTTCCTTTTTTAGAGAGCATCTAATCATGAGATGATATCACTGAGAGGACACAGAGCAGAGTTTTCCACAACATTGTGACACAAAATAACAAATAACAAATTGATAGTTTGACATTTTGGGTGAATACGCTTATTCGTTTCCTTACTGATTTCTGCATGGTAAATAGGAAGCTGCTGATTATCTTAGCTTAACAATGACACGGGAAATAGAGGGGAACTGCTAGCCTGACTCTGTCACTGGCTCCTGCCTAGAAACAGTCTGACATGTGACAAACTGTAAAACCACAAATTGAAATCTTTTCACTTTTGTAGAGATTAAACAATAAAAAAAATGTAGTGTGTTAATCAGGTGTGTGTATACTGTATATACAGACATATATAACAAACTGAAGATACATTTTGTCATAATAGTCAAAATTGATAGAATTATGGCTTGTTCTTGAACATTTGTAACTGCATATATACACATATCAATTTTGGCATATTTAAGTGACATGTAGAATATGGATTCTTTCTGAATTGGGTTCCTCTTTCATAGTCACATATTTCAGAGTAAATCAAAGTTTAGCAATGTAAATGCTACAGTATACCAAAGGCAGTGACTGTCACAGCTTTGCTTTATTTTACCACAAGATGACAGCAAATATTTGCTGCATTAATTGAATTGTGGAGGGTCTATACCTTAATTAGTTAAAATACTTAACATTTTCAGAAAGAGGAAAAGAGGTTCTATGCGTATGTAAGATATCTATCTGGATGTTGATACTTCAGCCGAAAAAGGAATTGCACTGTGGGCTATTTATGTGCACAAATGATTCAACAGTCTAAACTAAGAGAAATGGGATTATGGCCAACAAGCTTGATAGTTTAAATAAAGAAAGTAAAAACATGGGACATGGGAAATGTTGTAAGCCCTTCATAGGCTTCCATATGGATACATGGTTGAATGCACTAAGTATGTGATTGTGTCTACAATTAGTTTCTTCATTTATTTTAATATTTAATCAAGACTACAATCATATCTCTGTTAGTTCTCTAAACATAAAAACCAGAAACCAGTTATTGTTCTCAGTGTTAATGCATGTGGTTGAAGGGTTTAAACCAGCATGTGGGAGACAAAGCAATTATGCAAAACAAAAAAAATCAACTCACACCATCAATACTAATGGTGAATATATTAAATCACCACATTTCAGTCCAGTGGACATCAATCCACATTTATTTTACATGTTAATTTAGTAACTTCACTTTACCTTTCACATGTGAAATATCAGAAAAAGTATTGTACTTGTATTATGTTAATTTAAATGAAATATTCAAGACCTATATGCCTATATGTGATTTTTTTCCTCGTGAGAAAAAGACTGTGATAAACATATAAAGGGGCCTAGAGAGAGAGAGGGAGAGAGAAAGAAAATATGGGACTTAAATTCATCAGGTTGTCAGAACCACAACTCCAAATGAATGCAAATGTTGCTGGAGCAGTTCATTTTGTTGTGCCGCCACCCATGGCCAGAAGTTCAAGTGGTGCAGTGTGTGAACTAGCAAACTTATTATGAACCAGCTATCTATACACTCACCATCCTAAGTAAGACATATGCAGTAGGTAACACTATGGCAACTGTTCAAATAAGGACTAAACAATCCATGTCATGGTGGGGCTGGTTATGTAATTGGATTCCAGCAGGTTGGTGTTAAAAAGTTCAAGAAAAAAAAAGTTATGGGGCTTTTGTAAAGATAGACATAAAAGAGAAAAGACATTAAAAAAATGGGAAAAAAATGCTAATGCATCATGCAGACCTGACATCTAAAATAAAGATTTAATATATATTCATGTATGAAGCATGGAATAAAAAAACATCTGTAAAAACATACACATAGCACATATATTGTGCATTACTTTGCTTGGTTTTAGCTTATTGTGTCCCTGCAGTATGAAAGTTAGTTGACAATTTGAAAAAGCTGTAAAGGTTTAAGCAGATATGACATGTTTGTTTGGTTAGGCTTGTTTGACTGTATTCGAAAAATCAGGTAAACACCACACCCTGCCAGGCTTGCCTGGGCATGAACCTTATAGGGAATGTATAAATTATCCTGTGTGACAAAAGCTAAGCTGCAGTTAATTAATGGCTTGTACGAACATGGTCTGTTTGCCAACCCATAGGTAAATCACTTGACTCTCCATTTTTTAAATAGAAATATAACGAAGCTGCTGATGTTTCCCAGATGAACGGTGTACATTTGATTGACACTGGGAACACAATAAGAACATACATGTGATCTGCTATAAAGCAACACTATTGGAACATGTTTATTCAAACAACAATGGTCAATACATAATATAATATTACAGTGGCCAACCGTAACATTACTGGGTATGAGGAGAATCCAAGAAAGCAAAGACAAAGAGGATGAATTTCCTGTAACTGTGATAAGGCTGTGATATTTGTTATGTGACTGTTAGACAGCAGACAGTGCATCTGAAGCACAAGATGTTGACCCCTCAGTGTCTGGTGGACAAGTGCTCTTATATATATATATATATATATATATAAAATATAAAATTAACAACATCCTGCCTTCCCTTCTTAAACTCACACCAAGTGGTAGATCCAACTGCGTTCTACAAGACCACTCCACATCTTCGATTTGTGATGTTTTCCATCCTTGGAGCATCTTAGACAGTGGGAGACAACTTTGGTCAGAAGATCAGAGTCAAGACTCATCCACTCATATGATCTTCACAACCACCATATGTACGTATACACAGTTCAATCCAATCACAAAATGCATCTTTTCTGGAAGTGGTCTTGCTGTCTTTATCTGGAATGTATACCCCCAACCAACCTGCTATTGATCTAACTGAGTCCACATTTCAAACCAAGTCATAGCTAATGTTTCTATACCCTTTCCTGTCACAAAGCCAAATAGGGCAATTTTGAGTGTGACAGGTAGGGATTTGATTCTCTTTTGGGCCAATGCAAATGCTGTGGCCTACACATTATTTTAGAGAAATCATCTTGTACTGTATTGGAAACCTCACTCTCCACCTGTATGTACAACAGACCCTGAGTGAATAAGGTGAGGGTTCATTTGAGGCTGAAGCTTAAATGCATCATTTGGGGCTTGGTGAATTAGTTCCACAAGGAATATCAACCATTCCCACACTACCAAGACAATTTCTATACTGAAAGAAATCTTAAAACTGATAACCACAAACATGTTTATCATTGCAGAGTCCCTTTGTTTATGTGTTGGCCTTCAGGGGACAGGGTGGGTACAATGCATGGAATAAGAGACTTTGAAATCACATATGAATGTTTCAAAACCTAACAATAATATCAGAATATATAAATTGCCTGTTCTATCCTCTCTGGGATGAGTATTAAAAGAGATATCCCAATTGCCAATCTGCTCTCATACCTGTATAAAATTTCACAGGATTATGATAAAAGAAAGGCCCCCCTTGGATTTATTGTTAGGAAAGTAGTTAGAGAGAGTTGGCAAACGGGATAAATAAAGTTTGGGTCTGTCTGGTAATACGTTACAGCTGCAGCCTTGTGTACGTTGAGAATATCCATGACTGTTAAGTCCAATGTGGAATAAAACAGGAGGCTCAGCTATGTGTGGGTGAGACTCTGTATAGAGTCAGTTGTTCCAGACCATGAATGGAGCAGAGTCATGTCTCTACAACACGGAGCATTTATATAATTGGAAATGGAAATTGTTCCTCAGATAACAAACACCAGTCCTCCTATATAACAATTAAACTTAAAATGCCATGTTTTATTCTTTAGTAAACTTTGACGCCACTCTCAGGCAAATCCAAGTTGGTACAAGCCATTCATGTGGATTTTTTTTTTTTTTTTTTAATAGTTCGACTTTTTATTTTTGAAACTAAAAAAAATGCTCTTGCTCACTACGGTGTAAACAGTAACTTTACATCATAAAATTGAGGCTGCTTTAGTTACCCTCCAAACGACCCCTCCTCCCTCCCACTGTTGTTGACTGGCTCGACCGGTTACGTAACACATTTATGCCTCGCGCACGTGGCCACAGCCATAATAGATGGCAACATGTAGACGGATTAAACATTAAAATCGACCCGGTCACAATAGCGTTCACACGAAAACCCACATTTTAGCTTTGATGCGGACAGTAAACGGTGAGGCCGGGGAACTTCTGGTTAAACGACGGATTTTGCCCAGTTTCAATAACAAGACTCGCGGAGACGGATTCCTCCGCTCGGCACGGGTCCTCTTCGCCTCAACCATACAAAAAAAAAAAAAAAAAAAACCCCACAATGAAAGCAGACTGCGGGCAGACAGCAAGACAATGTGTTTTTGCTCATAACTAGATCTGACTGTACACTTAGTCGCCGTACGGGTGCGTTTTCAGTTTTTGCTTGTAAAAAAGAAAAACACACACACACTAGTTTTTTTTTTTATAGGCCTCGTAGAAAATAACATTTAACTCAGAGAAGACAGAAGCTCGTGCGAGTAACACCAATTTAAAACAACTTAGATTAGGTAACTATTAATATCCCTGCTATAGACTACTGGCCCCTCGGATATGTACTGAATAATAAAGTCAAATTGTTAAGAACACAATGTAGGCTCCATGTATTTTACCCATGTTTGCTCATTAGAAATGTCCCTGAACACATTAATGCTATTAGCTTTATTTCCCCCCTGTTTGGTGTCACCATGCCCCAAACAGATTGACCACTGCTCCCTCTCTCTCCCTCCTTCCCCGTCTCACGCTATTACCCCCCTCCCTCCTCTCCTTCATCCTAAAGCTGTCATCCCGAACAGCGTTGAGACGACGGCTCAATCCGCCCGGATGAGAGCAGCAGGCGACACACGGGGCAACATGGTCGCATGAGTCGACCGAGTCGAGGGCAACCTTTCCGGGGGGGACGACGGACCACTGCTGGAATCTGTGACATTTTCGACGCAACCCACGCAAGAGCGGTTCTGGGAAAATACACGCAGAGATAGAGGCGTGGAGCCGTGGAGGAGCAGCAGCAGCAGCACATTTCCCCCCTTGTGGTGTCCTATTTCGTTGGTAAGTACATTTTATCTGGCAAAAAAAAAAAAAAAAAAAAAGAAACCCGCTGCCCCTGCATCTTTTACCCGTCGACGGGTTTTTTTTTTATCCTGTTTATCCACTTTCCTTGCGCATTTCTTTGTGGCGGGCGTCTGTGCGGGCTGCCTTTACGGAGGACCGGGCCTGGTAAGTGTGAATGTCTGTACTGAAATCAGCTGCTGCAGCTCCAAACCGCGCCGTCTTCTCGCCTGGGCTCGTGTAGCTCTGGCAGACATCACCGTAAATGTTGCATTTCACCACAAGCGGTTACATTTCGGGTCGGTGTGCTCGGTGTCATTGTTGCCACTGGTCGCACACAAACTAAACGAGTGAATCGTGCCGCCGCTACACGTGTGTGTATGTGTATGTGTGTGAGAGAGAGACTCCACATCCGAAATCACAATAGCACCGATTCAGATCCAGTGTCTGGTTCAGTCCACCGGCCTGAACCAGTGTGGGGGAAATCTGGAAAAGCCGAGGCGAAGCCGAAGCGCTTGGCCGCTTTCAACGAGGGTCTAAACATTTGACTGTTAATCACGCGAGTTCATTTCACTCTGTTGAGCTTTTCGTGTATACAAGGCGGGTCGACATCTGGGCATGCGCACTGTGCACAACCACTACCGCCCCATTGCCCAATAACAATAAGAAGTTTGGGGGAGACCGTCCCAGACAAGTCAGAAGTGTCTCAGGTCACTTGTCCGGTCTCCAACTAGAGCCTAAGGGCCCATGTTTTTTCCTCTGTGGTCACCGTGTCTGTGCGTCCACCTCGATGCTTTCACCTGTAGATGGCTTCATTGTTTCCTGTGGCACAGTCCGCGATGCAGCACATGGAAATAAACCTGTTCTCTGACGAGTTTCTGCTGCGTTTCTGCTCCTGAGGCCAAACAAAGAAGAATCACACAAACGCTGGAACATACTGCAGAGTGAACTAACAGGGGGTGGAACACATAACAGGAAAACACTGCAAAGTGATTTAGCTGTGGGTGGAGGAGGAAATACTAAGAACATTCACTTAAGTGAAAGTATAGTTTAAATTGTAGTCTGGTACTGAAAATGTCATTGAAGTCAAAGTATGTGAGTATAATTAGCAAAATGTACTCAGTGTCAAACATGCGAGTACTCTGTAGGGTTATATGGCCCCTGTGAGTGGTACGTTACACATTTTATTCTCACTCTTATTATCATTATTACTGCTGCTGATGATGGGGGTGGGCTTATTTGAGCTACTCCACTAACTGTTGGGTAGTTTAATCTATAACAATGTTTCACGCTTGATAAACTATCAATTATAGCTGTCAAATGTAGTGAATGAAAAAAGTACAGTACAATATTTCCCCTAAAACGAGCCGAGTTTAAAAGGGACTCACAAGTTTTCACTGTATGGAATATATCAAACGCAGTCTTCATATTATACAAGTTATATTTCATATACCTCATAGTGAAGATATCTTACCCTGTCACCTACATAGCCAGTAGAAGCACATACCATTCAAGTGGCTGGAATGGGGTGTGTGAGTTAATAATTGATTTCCATACCGTGATAAGGAAGAGTGAGAAAATAGACGAATGCGGGTGCTCTGTCACGACCTTGCATATTTTCTTTTAGCCTTTATTTTTTTCTACCATAAAAATATTGATTGGAAAATGTAGCATCAGTTATAGTTTTATACAGCAGGTGGTTGTAAACTGAAAATGCACTGATTGCTGTATCTTGTCTAGCCATAAAGACTATTTTGTGATAAGATAGACAGATTAATGACTTCCCTCTTTTTTTACACACCCTTATGCTTTATGTGAACACGAGTGCACAGTCTGCAGCTTCTGTTGTTGTTTCAATGATAAGGACAACGTTTGCGTCCTCTCCCATCCCTCCTTTTGTTTAAAAGGACACCCACCTCTCTATGTAGTGTGCTTAAGTAATAATGAAGTGGTGCTACAATTTGTTCGCCTCTCCCCACACCCTTCACCCATTTTTACACAGTTGATACACTCTTTGTCGTACCTCTTGAAGAGAAGCCTCCCAGCCTAGAAATGGCCTCTAATCTTGCTCCACTGGTTTAACTTGGTCATGCAGGGATTTATAAAAAATTTAAAGTTCTTGCACCCACACAGTTTAATCTCCTGTTTTGCATTCAAAGCCATCTGACTTGCTGTGGGATCCTACTTTCCAAGAAACCTTTCAGTCAAAGTTGTGTGCTGAACCTCAGCAGGTCTCTGCAGTGATGCTGTCCCATCAGACAAAAAGCTGAACTGGTGCTGCCCTTGGTTTGTCTGACCCTTAATTAAATTTCTCTGTCACTATCTTGTGAAATAAAGGTGGGTTCACTGAAAAGATAAGGACAGTGACAAATTGATATTTTTACTGTACTTTGACCTGCCCTTTATGAGTGTAATACTTTTGGAAGAAGAAGAAAAAACAAAGCAAAACAATTGAGGCAGAGTGATTCACACTTAATTGCCAGTTCTGTGGCGACAGGTTACAGCCACAGCTTGGACCACACCGTCGATATAGTCTCTCTTTCATGTCAACCCTTAACACTTCATACCAGACACAGACTGGTGCATTTTTAAACAGCGGTTAAAGTCAGACAGCTTAAGCTTGTGTTTTGTTAGTTGAAGCTGGTCGTCGGTGGAGGAGGGGAGGGATAAGGTGTTTTTTTTTTTTTTTTTTTTATGAACGAAAGAAATATGTGTACGTTGTGTAATGTTTTCATGTGCAACAAGATGCCGAGAAAGCTATGTCAGACCAGTTTGTGTGTGCTTTCTCACTGTACGTGCACTGACACCATTTCAAAGAACTTTCTGCCATCAGTGACTCCACCTTCAGTTCCAGGGTCATTGTTAAATTCACCTTAGGCCTCTCACTCCATGACAAGAATGTCCTGCATGAGCAGGCAGGTCATGCCACTTTATTTCACAGCCTCCCTTCTGTGCAGGATGTACCTTTTTCTCAAAGACTGAAAGATGGCTGTTTTCTATGTTGGACACACAGCGGGGCAGGGCTTATATTGTTGGTTATACGTGTTAGCCGAGGTCTAACGCACTCTGGACAGCTCATCGGTTATCGGTCGTTCATCAAAACGCTTGAATTGACTAAATGTTTCAGCACTGCATTGCAATACCTTGTTGTTTACCACTCAGCGTGATTAAATTCAGAGTTTCAAATGTTTAGAAGTGAATTCACGTTTACACAAAGCAATGACCTTGGTCTCACAAATCGCCATGAGAGGGAAATAAAATTAAATGTATAGAGAAGGTGCTGCAGTCTGCTCTGGTTTCCATGACGGTAGGGCCCCGTGCGGGCTGGCTCTTCTGCCAGTGGGTGTGTCTGTGCCTCTGTGGGCGGAGGGGCAGTTGGCACCAGGGCTGGCAGTGTCACAGTCAGAGAACAGTCTGTCTCTGATCGGCCCACCTCGCCCTCAGAGCACAATCACACTGTTATGTCTGAGGCCTTCTTCGCCATGGCAACATCACATGATAGCACTAAAAGAGTGGGAATCTTCATGCTGTGTGTGTGTGTTTGTGTGTTGCAGCATCAGCGTTGCTTAATTCATGTTATAGCTGAAAACCTGATTAAGCGCACCAGTGCTCAAGTGTCTTTTCATTTTTTATTGACAAAGGTCAAAGCAAAGCACAGCGGACACAGAAGAGCGGCAAAGGTCGGCATGTGAGGGTTGTTGGTGTTGTTGTTGTTAAAGGAAATAAGAGAGGAGTGCACATGAAGTAAGCTGCTGGCTGTCAGTCTTAGGAGAAAGAAGCTGAAAACAAGTGGAACAAACTTGGGAAAAGCCATTTCCGTGAGTCTCTTGATGACTTTATGAAGTAAGCGAAACCTCAGCTCTTAATTAGACTACTTTAGAGCCACTGGTTGAGTTTTGCCCCGGTGTTTAACCAGATCTAAGTTGTGTGGATAAATACTTGAGGCTGCATTCATAAACTTAAATATTTGTGGTTTGTACACATGTGAACAGCTGGTTTCAGGGAACTCCTGTTTAGTGGAAAGTTTAAATTAAGCGTATTAAAAATGCAGCCATCCCGTAATGCTTGTCTCCTCCTGTTACTGATATCACGCAGGCCAGCATTCTTCTATGACCAACATGTGAGTCTTAATAGCTCCTTTTGACCAACATGTCTTCACTGAATGATTGTGGTTTTTTTTATGGTTTCTTCTGTCTTCTTGACAAATATCAGTGTTTACAGCTAACACTGACTCATTTAATCATGCAGGCGTATATAGGCTTCCTGTTAGTGTTCCTGCCTTGATTGCCAAGAAGAAACCCTTCCTTAAATTGGGGAGGGAGATGCATAAAAGGAAACCTCAGCTCTTAAATTGTATCCTCCTATAAGACAAACCCTTAGATTCTTAGTAAATGATTTCGTAATTCCTAATTCCTAAGGATGATTCAACCAAATTTGAAATTTAAACCAGCCTACTGGTGTAAGAGTAAGACAAGGTTTTTCAAGAGTGAAAACTGCCATGATTAGCTGTGTTACCTTTTCAGACAGACGGAGTGGGATGACAGCATTTACATGCAAACTATGTTATACTGGTTTTTGTGGCTAATATTATCCTCACTTTGCAGCCTACGTCCAACCCCATTTTTGTTTTTATTGGTCAAAATACGATAACAATGGCACTGGTCTGTTCCACTTTCCACCTTGCTTGTTTTCAACATCAGGGCATTAGTCTGGGGAGTAGTGCCAGCTAGCGGCGGGTAGCTGCATAATATCATAGATGCAACGGTTAATTGGCGGTGTATAAAAAAGGAAACACATGCCACCTTAGATGTAAACAATTAGTCATTTAATACCCTAGTTAGCATGTGACTGCTTGTGCAACATTGCTTACTCTGACCTGTTGTGTGATTTTGGCCTCGTTTGTGCTCTCCACTCAGGCCATGAGAGCCGTTTTGTAGTGTCTCTGGTGGCCTTCTGTAAGCGGCAGGGTCTGTATCAAAGCACGGTCGCACAGAGCGTCTCTTGTTTGGGTGCTGGCCTGGTGTTAACTATGCTAATGACAGGCTCACTGCTGAACTGTGAGGCATTGTGGTTTTATTTATGGTAGGTAGAATGGACATTATTTCTCTGTTCTCCTCATTCATGTGCATTTGTTTAACAGCAGTCAGGATTTGCTGGAGTTAAATGAGTCATAATATTGCCACTAAGGCCTGGGGTCAGGTTGAGGTTTTGGAAAATGTTTGATGGCAAAACACGAGAGGAAGTACTGAAAGAACCATGGGAAAAGTTATTCTTGGCATGTGAGATGATGTAATGTCATGTCAGTGGCACTTTGTGTCATGTTTTTTGCCCGTTGGATACAACTCTGACAAAATTGCCTCCAAAATACAGAACATCTACTCCCACGCACTATGGGTGGGCCTGGTAACATTGAAAAATTCCTTTCACATTATTTCTTATGATTGCAGTATGGATCACTTCTGTCTCCATGTGTTGCTTAACCACTGAGTGGGACGTGCGGTGAAAATCAATGGGCAAAATTTTCTGAATTTGTTGCAACGTAAATGTCTTGTGTATAAATATATAATATGGAATGATGACGTATGTGTTTTTCATTTCATTTCTTTGGATAAATGGGGCTGAGACATTTCTTTTGGACATGTGAGCTCTTCTGAGTTTGTAGAAATCTTGTTGTTTGAACAGGTGTGAGCTCACATGTACATTTCAACTCTGCTCTCACAGTTCCACACCAGGGAGTTGTGAAGGGTGTTACAAGCCTCAGAGATGAATGATGAACCTGTCTGTGCTGGTCTGTGCTGTTATGTTGATAAAGTTACCGCCTATTTGCATTTGATTGTACACTGGGGCTGTGCTCCATGTAAGGATGAGCAGCTGGCTGACTGGTCACTGCACACACTCATGTGACACTGCTATTTCTAGCCAAATCATTCCTCCTCTCTACTCCCTTTAGCAACAAGAGCGAGTGCTGGATATGTGACACCTCAGAAAGCAGTGAGCCTGGAGGGTGGGGGCAGTTTGTCAGATAGAGTCTGGTGGTATCTATCCAGAGGCCACCTTGCAGGGTGTGGAGAAGCCAGGTAGAACAATGGCATGTTCGGGCCACAAATCTGTCATTTGTCAAATAATATTTGCACATTTTTTTTAGTAGACACACTCAAAATAAACACATGCTGTTGGCTGACACATATCCATCATGGCTGCTGACAGGATGTCAAAAGATCAGACGATTTTGTAGGGTTTAATAGGGTTTTTTTTTTTTTTTATCCTGGCCTGACTGCTTATGTAACAAAATATCATTTTCTTAGTAGTTTTCAGTTATTTTTCTCATCTCAAATGGCACTTTAATGGATTAGTATACTAATTGTGAAATAGCATTTGAGGGTCCAGTTGGGTTTCCATATCAAACAATCAGGAATAAAACTCACAGCGCCCACAGTTGACCTGTATGTCTGTGCTGTAATTGAAGATCGCTGTTGGCATGCTTGCCATTTGTACCTCTGGTATTGATAACTGAGGTGTTTCTCTGTGTGCTGATCAGTGACATTACCTAATTTGGTTAGCAGGAGCTAACTTGCCCGCACATTATAACCCTTTCGTGGCACATGGTTTCTGAGCTGGTATTGCCAATGTATAGTGGAAATGTCCAATCATTTAAATGGAGATCTCAGTAACTGACCAGATGTCCATAATATAAGTAAATGATGCCCTTTTTATAATTACATGTAGTTGCATAGTGGTGAGGAAATACTGTTTCATGCCTTTAAGCTCTAACAAGCAGAGACTGCCTTACACAGTAGTAATAGGGGACAATTCTTTTGAAAGAAGAATTAATCAGGGTATTCAAACTGAGCTCACAATTGTATAATTGGTAAATTGTATAATTGGTTTCCTTTCTCTGTGATACTCCATAATAGAACCATTTTAGATTGGAGTCTAGAAAATGCACTGGCACTGAAAATACTCCTGTACTACAAGACACCCGGGGGAAAACACTGAAAGTGGAAGCTGTGCAGATAAAATGGGTCCTGTCCTTGTGCAAAGATGCTGTCCTAAGGTAATGTCAGGCCAGTAAACCATGGGAGACAAGGATTAAATATCACTGGAAATCTCCAGGGTTCCCTTTACTGAACAGGTGATGACATATTCATAATGTTTCACACATTCCATCGTGGCTATGGCTCCACAGTGAGTGACCCCCCCCCCCAGTAATGCTGAGAAGGTTTATATGAACTATGGACACAAAACCTGTCAACAAACTCTTTACACATAAACACTCCTGTTTGTGACTTGAACATTTTTTTTTTTTTTATTGTGCCCAGGGCTGAGTGCAGTTTTCAAACGCTAAGATGTGATTTTTAACAATAACTTTAACAATACATGATTAACGGTGTCTGAATAAGTTGCAAAGTTAAAGTTTAAAGAGGTTTAAATAAAAAGCTTAAGGCTAAAGTGTGAGTTCTTAAAAGTCCAAGAGTGTGTGTCTTTTTGTAAATAAAGCTGTCCAGCTGCAGTGACAGACAGCTGATGGGTCGAGATGTTTGACTCTGTCATGCCATTGTTTCATGCCCTTAGAAGCTCTGACTGGGGACCTGCAGGAGTTTGGGGCTGTGGGTCTGTTCTGTCAACCCGTGAAGCCAATGTTCAAGTTAGCCTAAGCAGCTGAGGTGAACAGCTGTCATCATTAAAGCAGTTTGTCATCATTACTACAGCTGGTGAAATATGCAACCTTTATCAGCCAATATAAAGCCAGTATTGCTGATCAGTGTCATGTATGCCAAGATGTTCTGCTTCCGCTAAATTGATCAATTTTTGTGAAGAAAACTTACTCAGAAGATGAAACCGTCTGAACTGTGGGAGGTGCTCAGCAAGAAACATCTGCATCATTTTCTGTAATAATATAGAAGTTTGTGGTAATGCTGAGCACAGTCATATTATGCAGATGCAAACCACAAATTCAGGCACAGTTGGTTAATTTATAGAAAACAATAGCAAATCACAGTCACAGTTTGATATTGTCCTCAAATCAACATTAATGTCCATGAGGATGCTGGTTTTGTTTTCCACTGTGTGAAGCTCTTACATTTTGCTAATGCAGCTTTATCTCACCTCTTATTGTGCTCTTGTGTGTGGCAGCGAAGAGGAAAATTAAAACTTAAGAGCAGCAACAATGTATCTAGCCAGAGACACAAAGTGATCTGGCGACGTTCAGTTCTGCTTTGATAAAATAATGTTTCATGCCATAGCAAAGACTGGGTTATTAAAAAGTCATGTCAGGGAAGAAATAAAATATATGAGTGTAGTTACAGTGGTGGATCGCTTCAGTGCAGGCAGTTGTTTATCAGCAAGTTTTTAATGAGAACAACTGTAGTGGTGCAGGAGGAGCAGTGATTTCTTGCTGTGGCAAATGCAGTATGTGGTTTATTTAGACTTTAAGTAGTATTTATATCAGGGAAAATACTCAACCCCATGCATTTAAAATTCTATTCATGTATCAGGCAAGGAAACGCAAGGGGATTTGAGCTTCGCTGAGCCTCCTCTGATAGGGCAAGATGACATCCTGATTTGAGGTGATGGGTGGAAAAGTCTCGAGGAAATTCTATTTTTTTTTCCACCAACAGGATTAAAGGTGACCCAAGCAAGCCCACCCTCCTCCCTGTCTACCCTGCATTACCGGAACACGAGCAGACCACTTGTCACAAGGAGTTTCCTTCAGCGTTGAGCATGCTGCGACAGCACCCAGACACAAAAGAAAGCAGCACATGTCACACACAGCCTCAAACGATGCCATCCCCAAAAATATCTGTCTCCGGGGTCAGTGCAACAGCTGTACGAAAAGATTTTCTCTAATAGTCTGAAATGGTGGGTGTTTTGTTTTGAAGGCAAGCAGACGGACAGAACTGGAGTGATAACAAACATCTTGATTGTAAAGAGAACTTGTTTAAAAGTTCTTGATTGCAATACAAGTGCTGAAATTGTTGAGGACAATTAAATTTTACAGCACTCATCATCAGTATAATAAAATGTGTCTGGGTGAAGCCTGATTTGCCAACTTGTTCCACAAAAGTAAAAACTAAGCACAGTGAAAAACACAGTCTGTTAGTGTGCAACCCAACCTGCAAACATGTGATAGATAACACTGGTCACACAGTGTGCACTCTGTAATTTTAAGATTAACTCATTCATGCTTCAGCACATGTGGTAGCCGTAGTAACAGCGTTGATCTGTGTCCCTCTGCCGTGCAATATTTTGTTGCTCAGTTGACAATGCTGGTTTCAAAATTGGGATTTTTTTTTTTTTTTTTTTCATTGCACAAATTTGCTCACAGGTTGTCAGAAACCTGCCTCTCGATTGTTAAGTCTCTAGGTTTTTTTTGTAGCCTTTTGAGTGTTTATATAGTTCAGAAATCTCTCATGGAAAATATATGCAGTTGTTGTAGAATCTAATGTCCTTAGAGGCTTAAAAATTCAAGTTGATGAAAAATGTACGTGGAGGGTTGTCACTAGTTTGTCGTATTTGTGTTGATGTTTTCTGTGGGTTTATCTCCATTGCGTTTCCTGGGGGATTCATTGTTGTGCAAATATTATAAAGACAGAAATACCTTCCCCAGAGGGAATACAACGTACAGTCCATCTCCCATGGTGAAGCCATGCTGTGCTGAATTCCCCAACAGTTCACACTTTACAATATTATTTTCAAACCAGCGCTCAGCTTCATTTCCCTCCATTTTCCAAACTAAAACACTGCCTTTACTTCAATGAGGATAAACTCTGTGTTACTATAGTTCAGTCAACAAAATTAAGATTTAAATCTGACCACAAACTCAGTGCCAACTTTTTTTTTTTTTTTTTTTCCCCCCCCAGTTTTTGATATTTGTTGATTATGGATATAATCAGCCAAAGTATTGACTTTCAATACCAAGCCCCTAATTTTAAGGTTGTTTTTTTTTTGTTTGTTTTTTTGTTTTCTATCAGTTGCACATTTAAATCTCCCTTGTGCGCCCCCTTGATGCGATTAAGGCCTCTTGCGGAAGTCGTCATGTGAAAGTCCCCTCCTGAAGTGCCATTCTTGCAGCTCATTCCGCGGCCCATCATCCACTGCTAATGCTAGCTGCACGTTTTTCAGCATTACTCTTAGTTTTCACCTAGAATAACAGTGCCGGGGTAATCCGCTGACTCACTGACTCGCAGGCCATAATCCCACCAGCCTCATGTCTTTCCTTCCGCTGCGTACATTGAGGTTAAATGCTGGATAATGCAGTGTGTGTGTATGTGTGTGCATGCATGTATATGTGTCTGTACACAGGCTTGGCATTCCTACAAAGAGGTGGCAGAGCACTGAACCCCATGTTCGCCCCACCGCCGCCACGTCCGCCACTACGTGCGCACAGCAGCAGGTCTAATCAAAGCACTCCATAATACTGTTAGCTGGGTCATGTGCTAGAAGCCAGGATTAAGAGCAGGAGGGCACAGGCCACTAGATCCAGCTTAGGAGGTAGCGTTCTTTCTCTCTTTCTCCCTCTTTCTCTCTCTCTCTCTGTCTGACTCTCTCTCTTTTTGCTTCTGTGCTCATCTTTTCACCTCACATGTGGGGACACAGCCATCCAAGGTCACAAATGTCTATTATACTGTAGTTACACACACAGTGAATAGAAACAAACACATCTCCATGCTATACCATGGCTGATTTAATAATAAAAAAAAAAAAAACCTGCTGTTTGTGTATCTGACTGTTTATCCTCTTACCCAATGTATTCGCCACTTTTTTTTCCTGAAATCTTCCCACAAACGCTACGATACGATACAATATGAGATACGTTGAACTCTGTCTATGTGTGTGATCGTGTCCTTCCTTAACCTTTTAACCACATGCTGTTCCACTGGCGGCGCGTTCACACTGTGTAGAACTTTCCTAGGCAGCTGGCACTTCTTTTCACTCATTGTGGTCATTTTCAAAGAGACAGAGCTGTCATCAAAATGAGCACAGTGAAGTACAATGCACTGCAGAACGCCTGGAAATGTATTCTGTATTTTATAATTGTCGTTTATTTGGATCACTTTGTTTTTATTTTGTCACCAGTAAGTAGGTGCCTAAGGGGTTATTCAAATATTAACTGAAGGTTCAGTTTTTTGTGCAGTCATCTTGAGTCAGGAGCTTTATAGTGTTTCTGATAATTGTTTCTGCCACATTGTCTTTCTTTTCTTCTTTTTTTTTTCCTTTTTTTTTTTTAAGGTCAGTCCATTTTATCAAATGGATCATGTGACACTCAGGAGTACGAAATCATATGTCAGCATTTGCAAAAGGCTGGTGTTTTTGTTTCTCCTCTTTGAAGAAAACACTTTAAATAAGATTTTTGTTTGTCGGTCGGCTGGTAAGCGTGGATGGGAGCCCTAAAAAAAGACGACAAGATTTATTTATCCTCATTAGTGTGGACGTAGACTAAAACATCATTAATCATTGCAGTACCTCTCCGTTCTCACAGAGTGTCTTGCCCTTTTTGCTCTGCATTTTCAGCAATCGCTAATACCGGCACCCACTTTGCCCCAGTAACACAATTAAATGCCACCAAGCATGCCAACAGTAGATTACCAGTCTCAGCAGTGGAGAAAGAGGTAGGTAGGTTGGAGGTCCTGGCAGTGGTTTGTGAGTACAGAGCCAGATCAACATTTCTCAGTTTCCACACCTAAGAGAATGAGAGATTGGGAGGGGTAGGCAGGGTGAGTCGAGGAGTGGAAGGACAGGGGTGAACGGGACTCGTTTTGCCACTGGACACCTATGCTGATTCGTGGAAGAGAACTGGAACTGTCTGGCTGAAGCTGAGTGTGGGAGGGGGTGAGTGAGGGGAGGAAAACAGAGAGGGGGTCAAAGGTAAGATGACTCCTACTTGCAGGAACATGGAGACAGATGGCAGAAAGAGAAGAAAGCCGGACCCCGACCTGAAAAAGCCACAATTGTTGGTAGGTACCAAACCTAATTGTGTCTCTAGTCATATGATGTGAACCCTAGCCAACAAAAACTGGGCCCCTTACTGTTGGTAATAAAGTAGTTGGCTCTATATTCGTCTTTCAGGCACATTTTGATTGGTCAATTAGGATCCCTGTTGTGAACATGGTTTATTCTCAGAGGTGACTAATAGTTTCTGCTGGTCGAACAGCATTATTTTGAGCACTGCGTCCTTTGTGTGGCTGCTATTTTGGCCTCAGTTGGTTTTGTTGTATTGAGTGTGTGCATGCGTGTGCGTTAGCTCAGCTGGATGTTTCTAGAGAATAATTTCAAATCCAATATTAATTGACTCACATGGAAAAAAAAGACAACTATGAATGTTCACATACCTAAATAGTCATTAAGTTATTGCCTTGTATATTGTTTACTTTTATTTCTCTTATTGTATTTGTGTCTTTTTTTTCCCCAACCTCTTAGAAACCACCACAGGCAGCGTGAGGACAGTGTGTCTGTCAGTTACTGAAAACAGTCGTACAGACGCTCGGATAGGGAGGAGTCGCTTCAGCCACTTTGCCATTTCAGGGTGAGGGAGTCAAACCCTTGCACAGTCTCCACTGAAACCAGAGAGAGCTGACCTTAAGAGTATTTAAACATAAGGCTTACTCAACACTGAAAGCCAGAGGGGGCTCGATTGTTTGCTGTTGTTACACTGCCTGCTTCAGTGTTGCTAAAAGCACGGATACTTGTTCAGTCTATGGAGTGTGAGACTGACGTTTCTCTGGTTTTATCATCCTTTGGTGCTGGACTTAAAACAATAGCTTGCCGCATACATCCACAGAAGAATGAGTAAAGATGACCAGGTCTTGTGTCATAGACAGCAAATACTTATGTGACAGGTATCATATGAATGAACTGATACATTAATAGGGGATTTGATATTTAGAGGGGAAGTGCTCTGATTTTCCACATCAGTCTGTGTACATGTCTTGAGGCATGGTGATGGGGGGGGGGACGGACGGACCCTGGTGACCCCAGGGAGAGCTGGTTAGGAAGTCTGAACTGCCTCAAGTGATGTCATTTGAAGTAAACCTGCTGTGTTTTAAATTATGTCAAATAATTGGCTGCTGCTTAAATTTTTTCAGTTTTGCTTAGAGGGTGTTAGTGACACACAATCAATTCATCAGTTCATTTAATCATCAACTGCATGTTCACAGTATATTCAAATGTTCCTCATGAATTTGAATTCTACATAAAGCAGATTTGTTGGTGATGGAAGTAGTTTGAAGCTAATATAGGTGCCACACGATGTCAGTTCTTACCATTAACTTCATCAATGTTCAGTGTTGATTAATGTGCACTTTCCTGTATATATAAATAAACACTAAACAGACTTTAAATGAACTATGAAGGCAAAATAAATATTCATGAAACACAAAGTTAAGAGGTGCTGCCTTAGGATGTAAGTGATAGCAGGGATACAGAAGGATGATGATGATCACTCATCTCTACCAGGGTAAAAAAAAAAAAAAAAAGAAAAGTGCACTGAAAACTCTTGTTGTAGCTGCAGGTCCACATGGATTCATGACAGATTGTCTGAGTGCTCGTAATGGTCGTCAGAACCTGAAGGATTACCAGAGTTGCTTGCTTCTTGACAACCTGACTTAGTGCTGCAATGCAGACCCACGGCGGTGGGGAGAAAATAGAATGAGTGAGAGGATTTATGGAAATGTGTGCGTGCGTGTGTGAGGAGCCTTTGAAGATGTTGAGAGCGACATGGTCTTTGCAGTCGTACGCGCTGTTGTTGTCATTCTTAAGCGACCCCCCTCCTGCCCGTGGAGGCTGACTGATCTTAACACTGTACGGAGTGTGTGTATGTGTGTGTGTTTGGGTTCTAGGAGACAGTGCCTCCCTGCTGCGAAGCACAGAGTCAGAGGCAGCAGGTGCAGCTGACGCAGATAGGCTTTTTAGCAGGCAGGGCCAGTTGGGGGACAGAAAGGGAGAGAATGAGTGAGAGACGATAGAGGAAAAAGCCACAGGAGCTCAAACAAACATGAGATCAGACCTCTGAGCAGCACCGGACAAATGAATTTATCACCTCTACTCTAGTCCCTTTACAATATGTGAGAAGGAAGGGGGACGGGACCTGAACTGCACCGGATATTGCTGTAGCTTCAGTGGTGAACGTGAGTAATCAGTTTTTTTTTCAGTATATTGTTAAAACTGTGCTATAGTTGTGTGGAAGTTGATGTGTGTATGTGTGTGGTTGAGCCAAACCTTTGATAGATATTTCCAAACTTTGAAAAACGTGTATAAAGATGCCATCACCGCTTTGAAAAAGAGTATTGTGCTGCAGTATTAGATGAGAACAAAAGCTCCAACTAATTGTATTTTGTGCTTTAGCTCACTGACTAGTTCAAGAAAGACTTGTTAATGTTTGTGTGTGTCATTTTTTTCTTTCCATGCATCTTGTAGATTTATCAGAGAGTGTTGAGAAACTGCTGAAGAGCAGCAGACTCTTTAGTCTGCTTTGTATTTTGTCAGCGATGAGTCTGCAGTCACTCTGGCCCTTCATTGTGTCGACGACAGCCTCTGTCACTGCGTCCCGAAACCAAGTCACATAAAGGCGTCCTGTGTTCAGCGCGTTTTTGAAAGGGACAATTGTGGCAGAGAGAGAAAGGCAGAGAAAGTGACGGGTGGCTCGCAGCCAG
The DNA here is from genome assembly GCA_038496675.1 of Rachycentron canadum. Classification (NCBI taxonomy): domain Eukaryota; kingdom Metazoa; phylum Chordata; class Actinopteri; order Carangiformes; family Rachycentridae; genus Rachycentron; species Rachycentron canadum. The sequence continues at coordinate 7,329,411 of CM076654.1, forward strand.
TTACCGGTGTTGAGATAGTGTATGTGTGTCTCTGTGATGGGCCCCTGTGTCACCAGGAATAATGGTCCAAACCGACCGAGCTCATTTCATCATACTGTAATTCTTTGCCGTAACAGGCATCGTATGCATCCATGATTGTGTAACCTAGAGCTCAGTCCTTCAGCTTTGTTGCACTGTTGCTTCCCTTCTGAATATATGCGTCAGTATTTAGGTGCATATTAAATCTCTCTATCTGCAACTTGTGTTGTGTTGTGACCGGAGTAACAGAGGGAGGGCTAGTGCTCTGAATGCCCTTGATCCATCTGCATGCTTTTCTCCAGCTGTAAAGCGCATCCACACACAGGTTCACCTCCTCTCCTCCTCATCTCCCCCTCTTTAGATATCCTGCTCTGCAGCCATTGGCTGTCCTCCTCTCCATCCGCCCATCCTCTCAGCACACAGGCAGCCAGTCAAAGTTGCACCTCGACCTCTCCAACATTTGTCATTGGCTCGCGTGTGCTGTGAATGCGGATGCTTTCCTTTAAGGGGCAGTCTAGACTCAGCTGGCTACGCGCTCTCTCTCTGACTCTCTCTCTCTCTCTGTTGCTCTCTCTTGTTTGCTCGCTCGCTACTCTCCTCCTCCCTCTCTGCAACACCACCACAACCTGCTGATTTCTCACTAAGCCTCTGCTGCTCCTTCCTTTCACTCCTGTCATCAACTGTTCTCTTCCACTGGCTCCTCATAATTTCATTTCCTGTCAATCACATGCTCACCCCCATTTTTCCCCTTTTTCAACCTACCATTTCTCTCTGTCTTGAGTTTCTCCCCAATACTGTCATTTTACCTGACATTCATTAATCTCTACCACTTTCCCATCTTCTACTGATGTGAGGAGAAATGAAGGTGAGTGGAGTTGATTTCTAGGCTTTAAGGCTTCTCTACTTGCCTGCCTGTTTGTCTTGATATTTTATTTTGTCTTAACCACATCTCTCTCTCTTTTAACTTAGTATGCCGTCTGGTAGATGTGAAAATCCTGTGCCCTTGGAGGCACAGACTGCAGTCGCGTATGCTTCAGGTGTAACAATTAGCCGGCGCTGGTTAGGATGCTGCCGTGAGTCATTATCTGCCGCTGCATGTATGTTCTCTGAGTTCTGCTCTTTTCAGCATGTGCCTCGAGAAGACGCTGATGTGGGGAAGGGGGGGAGGGGAGTGAGCGGTGTTTGAATCATTGCGTGGATAGTGCAGCCGCGTGTCAATGCAGACTGTAGCTCGTGACACAGTGTTTTGCACCAGCTGTGGTGCAGTGGCATCTCAGGCAGATTAATGAGCATTGTACAGCGACAGCAGCGAGCAGTTAGAGAGCCGTTAAACAGTTAGAGAAGTGGTCGCAGTAGGTAGTTTGCACACAGGTCATGGCACACAGTACATGCCTCCTGAGGTTGATGCTGTACGAGATAAAAAGCTCTCCTCAGCTTGTGATGCAGTTGTATAGTTCTCCACATGTATTGAACAATTCCCCTTAAAATTTTGAATTTTTCCTCCAGACGTCATGATTAATTATTCTGGCATATTAAACATGAAGACCTAATTTGGGCTTGTTTCCCCCGAGTTGTGTTTCTTTTTTTGTGTGTGTCAGTGCCCTCATTATTTGTACTGTTTGCCACCTGGCACCCACAGGAAGAAAATGTGTCTGCCAGTACTAATCCTCAAGAGCACGTTGCCTCACAGACCGTGCTACTTCGAAGTGTTTAGATGGGACAACAGTTTATTTCAAGTATGAGGTGGTAAATTACAAAATACAATACAGTGATGTTTCACTGAAGCAAGAAAACACTTCAAAATCTGGCTCTCTCTCTCACTCACTCTCTTTCTCTCACACACACAAACACACACTCTGCTGCCACGCAAGGCGCCGGCTTGCCAATTGGGAGCAATATGGGGGTCAGTGTCTTGCTCAAGGACACTTCTATATGTGGACAGGAAGTGCCAGTGATTAGCAGACAACCCACTCTCCCTCCTGAGTCACAGCCGCCCCCAGAAAGTTAAGTTTGTATTTTTATAATTTGTCAAAATCAGAAAATGCTCATAATTTTCTATAAAGGATAGGAATACAAAAAATATACATGTCTCCCAACCATCTCCCATCCTGTGGAGATGGGTGGAATTCCTTCAAACAGGATTAATTTTCACCATAGTAAGGTAATAATAATAAAATGTTAATTAAAACAGTCATAAATGACTCTGTCTTACTCAGTCAGTATAATCCAAAGTAACTCCCTGTATGTTCAGTATGTCCCAAGGGCATGAATCATAGCTAAATTGTTGACAGATATACCTCTTAAAGTCCTCATGGAGATCTCCAGGTGTCATGAGGCACAACAAAGTGTGAACAGCAGCGATCACGTCGGTCAGCTCCCACATCCCTGGTGGTCTCAGGTTCAGCACCTTGGACAGCGCTGTGTGCAGAGCGTTATGTATGATCCACCTGAGCTGAATACGGACGCTGTTACAGACCGATCTACTTACAGTCTGCCGTATGTGACAAACCAACATCTTCCCCTAACATTAGGTTAGCTTGGCTAGCATTTCAATTGTGACCCAGAAACCTCCAGACGGATAAAGTCACATTAACACGAGCCTCTGTCTTATACAAGCAACTTGAAATGAACTCATTGGCAGTACATTAATTCCCCTGTGGTCTTTTAAACCACTTTTATTTTGTTAAGTACCAGAAATTATTATTAACTGTGAAATTACTGCTGTTGGGTTTTGAAGGCACCTGGAATCTAATATGTGCAGGTCTAAATTCTTACTATACATTAACTTATCCAGTCATACTCTGTCCTGCTCTCTGTTAGTGCTTCATCATCATCATCTTTGCTTGCACATCATCTCAAACATCTCTGCTAAATTGTTTTGATTGACCAAATAAAATTGAACAACAATTGCTGCCAGATCTAAGTCCAAGTCTAATTCAATGCCTCACTGTTTCATCTCCTGTTTATGTTTCCGCATCCCAGTGACCAGCAAAACAGCAACGTAATCAATGCAGTTCATTCTTACCCAGAGAGCAATCATGATCCATGCCATTATGGGGCTGCCTCCTCTGACTCTCTTCTGTGTTGCTGAGTGCCTGTTACCATCTGATATTTTTGAGTGAATGACAAATCGATCTAAGGGATGGTTAACTCCTGACATGTTAAAAATCTTTGCTTTGTTCTTTTGCAAAGTGAACTATTCTTGGTGTGGAGAAATAAAAAGGAAGCGTGAAAGGATAACCTTCAAACAGGTTGCATAACATTTTATGCAACTGATTTTTTTTTTTTTTTTATTAAATTAAGAAGATTGGATGTTTTGCTTCCATAGGACTAAACACTTTGCAGTTTCAAGGTCCCAATGAATCATTCATTTGAGCAGTGTAAACAGTAAGAAGTCACACAACTTGACTGTGTAGCCCGAGATGGTAAGGATTCATCTTAACATGCTGAAGGTCATATTGCCACTCTGTTAGCAAGAAAGCCATTTCACATGAGTTCAGCTCAGCTTGCATCATACACATGAATCTGTAACTCAATCTCTGGCGAATGTTGTGTTCTGAATCCTGGCTGTATGCGCAAATCAATGTATAAAGGAAGGCTTGACAGGATTGTTGACTTACTAGTCAAGGACACCTCTTTCCACAGGTCAAAAAACCTGCTAAGACCCACTAACATCAGGGTTTTGTTGGTAATGGAAAAGACTACAATTCAGACCCAGATCAAACCTCTCCAGTAGATACAGGTATTTATCTGCATTTATGTAAACACAACAACCAGGTGATCCTGCTATTTTTTGCCACTTTCTGCTGCTTACCCCAATGCACAATGCTGTTAAACTATAAACACCATGGCAACACCTTCCTCTGACTGTGAGTCTCAGCCCCAATATAACTGATATAACTTCACACCGAGGCTCTTGTGTATAGCTGCTAATTTTAGTGGGGCATATCATGACAGAGCAGGGGTGACAGACCAGCTGGAGTCTCATTCTGTAGTTTTTGCATATTGGTTATATTGGTATTGTTATCCATGGATGTGTAGCTTTCTAGCAGGTATAGTGCATGGGTGTAAAATACTCTTGCCTGCCATCCTGCTTGAGGGATGCCCTGGGAGGCACTGGAGTTGGTCCCCAACACGCTGCACTGTGGCTGCTGCTAAGTAGTTAAAATGGGTCCAACATGGAGAATAAAATTCCCTGCAGTCATTAAATTAAATGTAACTTAATATCATCAGGGGGTTGAGGCCTTTTGTCTTGATTCTTTCAGGCATTTTAGGCTTTTAAGCTACAGTAAAGTCATTAAACTGCATTGCTGCAGAGAGTAATGCAGTAATGCAGAGTTGTATTTTTTCTTGTAAGTCTTCAGTGTTGCTTCACATAAATTACATGGGGCCTCCTGGTTAATGTAAAGATTATGTAGGTTTATGTTTGGGCCATCAGTTTCGATTATTTCACTTTGGTTTCTTAGAAATCAGGTCATTTTGGCACAGTGGATGGTTCTAAATACGACAGTATTTATGAGCCTTGGTTGCCGTTGCTCTGGAGAGAAGCTAGTCAGAAGCGTGAATCAGCAGTTTGTTGTTCAATTTCCAAACCAATTATTGTGCTATAGTTGCTGAATTAAACCAAAATTGGTCCGTGATTCACAAGTAAATTAATCTAAGATGTTTTATTATCAGTTTTCTCTTAACTTTGACGTTTAGCTTTCACAAGCCGTTCTGTGACAGAATGTTTTCTCTGAAATACACCTCTTTCTCATAATCATATGCTTTTAGTATTTCTCATGTAGTTGTGTAATAATGCGGTTCATATTGATACTGATGAGTTGCATTTCCTGAATCAGGAGCTCCTCCCGCATTAAGATGCTATTAAACTTCCAGATTAAGAAGATTGGATGTAAAGGTCATGTGAACTAAACGTGTCTTCAGATCGACCTGACCTGATTTGTCGACTACCTCCTGTAACCTTGATGATTGATGCTTGAGGACATTTCTTTGGTTTTTTGTTTTTGTTTTGTGTGTGTTTTTTTTTTTTTTTTTTTTTGTGTGTGTGTGTGTGAGTGTTTTTACGTTCTCCCCTCAGAGTAGTTTAATCCTTTAACATATTTCTAGCATTTATATGGGACTGTCGATTCTCATCAGCACAGCAGTCAATAAGACGACTACACTGTAATGTCTAAGTTTTAGACCTGCAGAAAATAGTTTTTATGTGCACAACTGTGAGCGGCGGTATGTGGAGTGGTGCTCATGTGTTACAGTAGGACGAGGTCTTTAAAACAAACCACGTGTCGGCTCAGCTGCAGCTGTCACGTTGAGTTTCCCTGTTTAGAAAATTGTAGACCTGATTAAAATGGCCTGGTACTCATGTGCACGCCCACACTCAAGTCACTCACGCTCATCTTTCCTCTTCTCCTTCCCACACTTGCACACTCACTCACTCACACACACAAACACACACGCAATGGAAGGATGTACTGTCTGCTGTGACGTGTTTTGACCGTGGCACAGACCTTTTTCCTTGGTTGAGTCTCTGGTTGTGCTTGGTGGACGGCCATGTTTGACTGTGTGGTCTTCTCGTGGTGGTGGTGTTCCACTGATCAAACATTTACACAGCGTCTGTAAAACATATTATTTATTCAGCACTTGTGTGTTGAAGAAGTTGTCAAACAAAGAATGTTAAATTAAATTCTTAACTTATTCAATAAAGTCCCTTAAGTGACTCAAAAGCCTTTAAATGTCTGAATTTTGGTGCCGATTTAATAAAGCAGCACTTAAATGTTCCTGATAAACCAATATACTTGTAAGAGCCAACTATACATGACATGAAGCACTTTAGGGCACTTCAGATGGGGATAACATCCTACCTAGGATTTGTTATGTTTAGTCATGAATTATTAACGTGGATAACCTTTTAGTAGCAATTATCTTGATGTACACAAATTCATGGCTTCAGTTTATTGACTTTTCATCCAAAGAATCTCCAACTTCTATGCCCGAGACCCTGGATCTTAAAGTCCGGGGGCACTGATCCTTCACTCTGATCCTCTCTCACTGGAGGGAAGCAGGTGAAAAGAGAAATTCCCCTCACGGATCAGTGACGAATCAAACGTTGTCCAACACTCAGTCTTCTTGAGCTTTGGCAGCCTGTGAGCTCACTTCACATCTATATGTAAAAAGGAACTGGCCTGTCTCTTGAGTTACTCTGAGGAAGACAAACCTCTTAGATTTTTAAGAGTATTAATTCTCAGTGTTACTTAAGGTACTCCATCCTGATCAGGGAGGTCCTCTGTGGACTTGATCAAGAGACAAATCATTATCGTCTTTTTATGTGCGTGTTGTGGTTCAACAAAGGATAAAGGGACAGCAGTATGTGACCTCAACTGTTCCAGATGGAGCTCTTGGTCGCGAGGAGGGAGCCATAACTGGCCGCAGGCTATTTAGAAAGGAGCTGCCTGCCCCCACACGATGAGGAGCAAACAGTCGGTTCATGCCGAGAGAATGTACTAGTCAGGCCTTCAAGCTGTTTACATTTAATGCTCCCCCATTAAGAATTGGCTTAACCAAAGAAGGAAATGTGCTGCTATTAACCCATATGACATGACTTTGATTATGTGGCATAGACAAAAGGAAAAAGAGGCGAAAGAAGCCACAGCAAGTCATTTGTGGTGTGGAGGTTTCTCAGGGACCACCAGAGGTTTCAGTGTTGGTGGCCTCATCATCTGCTTCTGAAGCATGTTACATGTTTTCACTGTTGCCTTGTGGAAGTTTACAGGGACAAGGGGAAGCTGATGGCCTGTTGCTCTAATTGATGAACTCAAACAAGGACTTGGCTAAAACCTCGTAGTCTTGTTACTGGTCCCCAAAGAGATACTTTAACTAATGATGATTTTATTATTGATTTGTCTATTTTTATTTATCATTTCTACAAGAAGTTAAAAAAAATTCCCTGTTACAATCTCCTGTCATCAAAGGTGATTTCTTCATTTCTTGTGTTGTCCAACCACATCAAGAGTGAAAGATGTTCAGTTCACAGTGAAATAAAGGCAGAAAAGCAGCACTTTGTCGATGCTGAAACGAGGAAATGTTTGGTTTGTTCCCTCATAGATCGCCTGTTCTAACTCGAAGGCACCAGTGTAAAATTGTTTTTTCTGTTGTAGCGTGGAGATCAGATATGAGATGAGATTTGTCAGAGTACAACACTTTCACATTCACAGGAAAACCTGCTTATTGTTGGGGTGAACTCAATATAATAAATAGTTCTGAAATAATTCTCCCGTAGTAGATTTTCTGATTTGCATAGAAATATCCCCTCAAGCTCTACAGAGATCTGAGTGATTAAGGCTTGAGACTAGTTGGTGTCTGTTTCAGACATTTGGCAAAACTGGAGTCTTGTTCCACAGAAATAAAATAAATAAAATGGAGCAAGTAAAATTTAATATCAGTAAGTTACAAAGAAAAAGACATAATTTACTTTCCTATTTGAATGTGTATGAACAAAGTGAACTCCATGAAATTGCTTAACAATTAACAAGTTTGTAAAACGGAGAATGTCACTCACACACAGAAGTTGCATTTTCTCTTCTATATGATCACTTTACTTACCTGAGCTCTCGGAGTGCGGTTTTGAGGACTGTTCTCACATCGAGCAGTAACTGCTGACGTTCTCGCTGCATTGCAGTCTGGACTTAGACTTTTTTTTTTTATTTTGAACTGCAGCAAAGCCTTTGAACTCAAAAGGCATGTTGCAAAACTCACGTGAACCTTTGACTGTCACCCAGGGAGCACCATAACAGTCAGACAGGCTAAAGGCAAAGATTAGAGGGCCAACTGTAACACAACCTGCCATGTAAAAGTCCACCGGGCTTCGCCGGTCCGGTACCTCCGGTACCTCCGGTACCTCCGGTTAATTGTTAAGCAATGTTAAACCTCCTGGTTTAACATTTGTATTTTAATAAGATCAACCTGCTTCCAGACATTTTGGGAAGTGCCCCAATATTGTGATGTAAAGCGTTTAGTGTCCTTGGTAATTCTGTTTTATTATCACTTTTAGCATCACATGTGTTTGACATGAAAGTGATAGTGGTGGAGATGGTCTAGGAGTTTTCTGCCAAAGGCCTTCAGGATGCGTGGCAAAGGCCAAACCTGTGAAATAAAAGCAGCTTTGGCAGAAACGTTGGCCGCCCTGTTGTGTGGAGATGAGGTGTTAAGTCTACTCTAATGCTGGGAGCATTGCTCACGTCTCAATCGAGATACTGTGTTCTTTTTTTAGTCTCGGTGCTGACAGCAAGCCCTCTGAACGGTCTGATTTGATTTCTTTGAAGTGCAGACTGTGATTTCCTATTGCGGCTATCTGAGATGTCCTCAGATTCCCCCCACTGGAGTGCTCTCCCCATTTGATCAAAAAGCCAGTTGTGCATCACCGCCATCCATCCTCGATCCTCCAGTTTTTCTGTCTTTTGCTCTCCTCCTCCTCCTCCTCCTCCTCCTTCTCCCCTCCTCTCTCTTAGTCCCTCCCTCCTTTGTTTTAGGGTTTCTGTGGAAGTTACTGGGAGGTGTTGTGTCATATGGCAGCAGCTGTTGAAAAAGAGTAATCATGGCTTATGACACTAATCTGTTTCTCTCTCTCCTCCATCTCACTTCTCCTGCAGGTGAAGGAACGTGCAGACAGGCTGTCTCACACTAAGCTATGGAATGCTCCCTGCACCCACCATCACTAGTCTCCAATCTTTGGACTGAGCTCCAAACGCTTAGTTAGCGGCTGTGCTTCTCCCCTCGAACTCTTTACAACCAGGGGACGAAGAAAAGGAGTAGGCTTACCAAGTCCTCCGCCAAACACGCACAGAGCACTTCTTTTTTTTCTTTTTTCTTTTTGAATATTTAAGATAGTTTTTTGTTTGTTTTTCTCCGCTTGGATTTTTTCTGGTGAAATCATATCAAGATGGATATGGATCAGTATCTGTGGATGGTGATTATTGGCTTCATCATTGCCTTCGTCCTGGCCTTCTCGGTGGGCGCCAATGATGTGGCCAATTCTTTCGGCACAGCGGTGGGGTCTGGTGTGGTCACGCTGAAGCAGGCCTGCATCCTGGCATCCATCTTTGAGACACTGGGCTCAATGCTGCTGGGGGCCAAAGTGGGGGAGACGATTCGGAAGGGCATCATAGATGTCAGCCTGTACAACGACACGGTGCCCGTGCTCATGGCAGGGGAGGTCAGCGCCATGGTCGGTAAGTTGGACTAGCTTTTATTTCCACTGGGGTATGTGGAATCCTAACGTCACACTGCCCTACACTGCAATTTTACAGATACATTAAATACTGACATGTTGACAGAGTGACATGGATAACATGCTGTTGGTGCTTTTATGCGACTCTAAACCACTAACCCATAGCTTGTGATACAGCCAGGGTGATGCTTATCAAGCTTCAGCTACTTCTCAATAGACCATTTGCTCCATTAAAAAAGTGAGGAAAGAGCGAAAAATTACCATCACAATTCAGTACAGGCCAAAGCTACATCTTCTAGTTGCTGACCAATAGTCCAAACATATGAAATATACAACAATATAAAGCAGAGGGAGGTAGAAAAGTCCTCATCATCGAGAGGCAACAAGTTTGTCACAAGCACTTCAAAAATCTCACGTCAAAATGCACATTACATGTATATATTTGAATGGATTTAATGTAGGAAGTAGGCTCTACTCTTCCCTCTGCTGTACACATTTGAAATTAAAATTGAATTAAACTTTAGGCTCAATGAGATGATGTGTGCAGCTATGATCAGAGTCCACTCTGTCACACTGCCCTCTGTGTGTCCACAGGCTATTCATCACTCACCTGATTATATTACTGAGCCTGTTTGACCTTTGAACTTTTCCCAATCTGCAAACCCCCCCATCCAACCTGTGTATGACGCCACCTGTTTCTCTTTTTGCTCATAAACCAGACTAAACTATTAAATTACATAACTCCAGCCAACTACAGTGTTTTTGTATTCAAGTTGGTCATAATTTGTCATTTGAAGCTTTTGTTTTCCACTTTTTTTATTGGCTTTATGAGACGTTGTAAAATTGTCTTTGCAAACTTTAAACACAGTTCCATGAGAAATGGTGTGAAAATGTGAAAATCTGTTTGCAGATGTACTTTAAAAAGTCTGTCTTTGGTAACACAACTAGGTAGCAGTAACTTCACATTTAAACACATTTACAACAAAGCACAAACAGCAATTGTTGAGTATCACCAGCATCTTTACATACCGGCTTCCGAATAACTGGTGTGGAACAAAGAGACAATGGGGCTCCTGTTGGGACAATGCCATTTCAATGACAGTGAGTGCTGGGAAACACGGATAAATAAGGTGATTTTATGCTCAGGGGGATTCCTGTGTCCCAGACCAACAAAACTGAATGTTGGGGAAAAACTGAGCAGCAGGAAACAATTTTTTTCTGCCATATTGTTCATAGAGAATTTGAAGAATTTTTAACTCCATGATTTCATTTTGATAACAGCAGGAAAATACTTCAATTGTGGTCCTCCAAGATTTTACTTTGTTCACAGAAACAACACAAAACAGTGTGACTCTACTTGTCAGTTTCTAATTTAGGAAACCTGAGGACTTATTCAAATAATGGACTCTGCTCTCAATGCAAAACAAAAATAAACTAATTCCCAGAGGGATTTTTGGTTTAATAAATCAACCATTATTCTGTAGTGTTTGTCCTCATATTTTGATTTGCTCTGAGTGTCTTAATCCCTCATGTTAAAAACTCTGCAATCACTGTATCTCATTTCACTGTTTTCATGCAGATGTTTATATGACACTAGAGCAGGTTTTTCTTTTACCTTTTTGAAAGCTGGTCTTGTGCTGGAGGATCGTGCATCTGCTAATTTCAGACTTCACTGAAACATAAAATCCAGGTTCAGTCGTGCCAACTTTCACAAACAATACAAACTTAAAGTAATAGTTTTCAGTTTCAAACGGCTCAGACCATCAATTAAAATGTCTTGCTGTCATAACTCAGATTTTTTTTTTTCTTTCTTTCTTTCTGTCTTCAGTTAATGAAGCAAACCACAAACAGTAACACAATGTCACCACTTTACATAACTGAGGACAAAAATGACAAAATGATACAGCTTGGACTTTGTTTGGCCAATTAAATCTGAAAAATGTCTGAATTTGTGTGTCTGTCTTGATCACAGGGTCAGCTGTCTGGCAGCTAATCGCCTCCTTCCTCAAGCTGCCCATCTCTGGGACTCACTGCATTGTTGGCGCAACCATCGGTTTCTCCATGGTGGCCATCGGCACCAAGGGCGTGCAGTGGATGCAGCTTGTCAAGATTGGTACTGACTGAGGGTCGTTTGAGACCCGTTTACAACGCTTATATCCTCACGTCTGCTATTGTACATCTCTGACACACACATACAGTTCACTGCCTTTATATAATATTATTCACACTTGCAGAACTGCCACTTTCCCTGTTGAAAATGACACTAAATAATGCCACAGTGGGGTATAGCCAGTGCATCTCTAGTGGAGTTTGACTTCAGAAAGGTTTTTCTCTCTGTGAAACTCAAACAGTAATCATCAGATTTTGATGCCAGTGAGGATGACTCCCTTGACCATTTTACACAGAAACTAATTTATTATACAAGTGGCAGAGATACCAGCTCCTCTTCTCTTTAAGAGCCTCAGTAGACCAGCATGCAGTGTAGCCACAAAACACATCTCAAAATACCTGTAAAGTGGAAAAAAAAGGGAGCTACCCTTTCTTCTTAGCCAGAGAAAACAACTCAGGCCATGATTTTAAAGTTTTAAAGTCATTGTGGGAAAAACAGACGATGTAAAAAATTATATTAGTAAAAATCCAAATGGCTCATGATACTGTATCAGTGACTGAACTTTTCATTTTGTTGTTGTTGACATTTTCTCCTCCCTCTGCAGTGGCGTCATGGTTCATCTCCCCCTTGCTCTCTGGACTCATGTCTGGACTCCTCTTCATTCTCATCAGACACTTCATCCTCAACAAGGTGGGCTCACGTCCCTGTGCAGTAGCTCACCCTCTAAGATGAGCTTCTGTATTTTATGTATTTAACCTTAGAAAAGTTTGCATTATAGAGCCTTTTAAAACCTAGGTAGTGTAATAGTAATTCTCCACATATACAGAGACGAGAGTCGGGACATGAGAGATAAGACAGACATACACGTGTACACACAAACTCATCCAAAGAACTTTAGCACAGATAAAATCTTTTGGATTTGGCAACACCCTCAGATCTGTTGTTATGTAACAGGTGATCTCTGACAGACACAAGGGAGAAAAGTGTTCTGGATCATCCTAAGGTCACAACTGCAGGATTATGTATGAATGACTCATAGAGATGATTTGTCATTTGAGTTACTGTAAAGCTGGGTCAAATTCAGGATGAGTTCATCTGTCTCTTCAGGCTGTTTGCATCAGTGACAATACTTTAATTTCCCATTATGTCTTCGCAGTGTTGAAATTTAGTTTAGTTCACATGTTTAGTTTTTTGAAATATGGGACTTTACCTCAGGAGGTCAGTCACATTGCATACCAAGCTCTTTTGTAATAGTAAACCGCACATTGTGTAAGAATGAACTGTCACATGTTGACACCAATAATAAATTCTGTTTTTATTGTTCGTCAGCTTAAAAAGCACATGTTGATCACAACATCTTATCAGTGATCAATTTACAGGAACATTTGACCTTTGTATTACATTTATATTTTAAGAGAGCTGCTGAGAGTGATGCATAATTAGCGAGTATTTTCATCACATAAAAAAGCCCTTTATGATTTCCTAGGCCAAAGTTCACATCTTCAAAGTCTTCAAATCTTGTTTTTAATGCCCATCAGTCTCAAACTCACGTTAGAGCAGCTTCATTTCTAATTGTATCATCCACATGCTTGTATGTATATAACAATGTGTATAAAATATCACATCAAATATTAATAATTGATATAATATTAATTAATAATTGTTGGTCTGATTGATCTGTTATTTATTATGTGGCCAAACTTTTCATACAGATAAATTTATAACTCCTTCTTAATTTTTTTAATACAAATGTGCATGGAATTATCAATCAGCAGTACTTTGTGAAACAACTACACAATCACAATAAAGAGAAAAAGAGGATATAATCACAATCACAGCTCTTTTTATCATCATATCAGAACTGGACTAAAACACAATCTGTGTGTTTCCTCCTCAGGATGACTCTGTCCCTAACGGCCTGCGAGCGCTGCCTCTGTTCTATGCTTCCACCATCGGGATCAACACATTTTCCATCATGTACACTGGAGCCCCATGTAAGTGGGCGCGGTGGCAGTTCCTAATAGATATTGTTGGTGTTTATTTAGTTTGGCACTGATGTATGATCAAATCATCGTGCCAGGCTCAAAGATAGTGCCAATGTCGTTTGCCTGCTCAAAATTCTTTCTGAAGATGTGACAAGTAGAGTTTAACACTTCAAAAGGACTTGGAAGATGTAATGTTCTTATGTATGTGTCTTTATTAATTTCAGTGCTTGGGTTAGAGATGTTACCGGTGTGGGCCATCTTTCTCATAACTTTAGCCGGGTCACTGGTCTGTGCAGCGCTGGTCTGGATCATCGTGTGTCCTTGGATGAGGAGGAAAATAGCAAGTAGGTACCCGTGTGTGTCTCTGTGTGTGTGTCCAGTCTTTCTCACGGCATCTGAAAGCCTGAAAGCCCAGTGCTCTGACCCGGGCCTAACAAGAGAGCCTCAGCCTCAGCCTCTGCTTGCACACTCTGTGCTCTGACACCAAACATTGGATGCCAGCGGATGTGTTTTCTCATTGGCCTCTGCCAAAGCCACTAAAGCCACCGAAAAAACCCTGTGAACTCGGTGTAGAACTCCAGTTGCTTTGCTCAGACACTTGGCCAGATGCAAGGAGTTAAAATCATAGCCCGCAGTGTAGAAAGCTTTCAGATCAAGGTTAAGAATTGTTCCCCTAATGGGAAAATCTGCCTGGAGCAAAGCAGACAACACCATAAAACACATGACACATTAAATGAAACAGTGGAAAAAGCACTAAGAGGAATGTCTGAGAGAACGGAGGCCAGTCTGTTAAATTCAACTTAATGTCATGCAGGGTAAATAAGAACTGCAGCAATCCAAAGACAAAGCTACAAACTCTTAAGCCCCAAGTCTGACATGCCTGAGATGCTTTGCACCGATATAAAAACTTAAAACTGGGGTTTAATTGAAACAGCTTTTAACTGATTGAATCATAGATCTTAAATACCATAAAGAGGTTCTGTTATTGAAGCAACCAGTTCCACATTGAGACTAAAAATAGATCAACTCTTTTCTCGTGTTTTCGAGAGAGGCCAACTTGACCCGTTGCTTAAGGCACCGTGACCACTGAATGCCTGTGAGGATTATAGGTGATATTATCCGTCCTAATCTGGATATTACTGCATCCATCAAAATGAAACGGGCGATGACTGGCTTTGTTTATGTGTTGTACTGAGGGCTGTTTGGAGGGGTAGGGGGGCATCTAGTCTATCAGCACTGGGATTAGTGTGGATCAGCTGATGGCTATACTTGTTGTGGAAAGCTGCTGCTTAGTTTTTTCTACATTGTTTTGGCATACACATGCATGAAACAAAAAATATATTACTGTTATTATTATTGTTAGAAGAAGAAGAAAAAATTCTGAGTGCAAGATTAGTGACTCACTTATTAATCCCCTGTCCTGATTTCATCAGTGGAAATCATCTAAAGAGCTTTTCTGTAAAATCTTTTTAGTTGTTTTTTCCATGTTTCACTGTCATACTGTAAATGATCACTCTGGCATATTAAAATAGGGACCCGACAGGTAAATATAGTGGTAATTAGCATATATTACTGGTATTAATTGCTGCTACCGACTATCTTTCAGTATTCATTCTGTTAATTTTTTATAAATTTCTTGTACATTTAACTAGGAACAGAGCTGTTATTTATTGCAATTACGATTTTTATATTTATATTTATTCTTATTTTATTTTTGCTTACTATATTTTAGTACATTGTAATACTTCTTTTACTTCTTCTATCTAGCACATGGTGTTTACCTTCTGTGTCTAGAAATGTCGGAGCTCATGTGGCACCAACTATTTCCTCTCCTGGATTAATAAAGTATTCTGATTCTGATAAGCCCCCTGGATTCAAATATTTATGTGGTGGTGATGTTTTGTCTGTCCAAGATGATCTTAACTAAATCTCCCATCACTTGTTTTCCTTCAGGTCGTCTAAAGAAGGAGCAGGCTCTGTCCAGGATCTCTGATGAGAGTCTAGACAAAATACCTGAGGAGGAGGAGGAGAGCCCTGTCTTTAAGGAGCTCCCGGGGGCCAAGGGAACGGATGAGGCTGTGCTGCCGCTGACTGGGGGCAGCAGTGAACGGGGCACCCGCGACTCCAGTGGCGAGCTTACCAACCTGGCCAACGGAGGCTCCATCCTGCCAAATGGCAGGGTGTATGGTAAAACTGAAATATTAGACAACCACTGACTTGAGATAGGACAGTAGATCATTGTATCTGTTCTTGAGGGACAAAACAGAATAACTGTGAAACCTTGGACATTGGGAACTGCAGCTCTTTTGCTGCATTAACATGATTTGTGAGAGGTCACAGAACTTTACACCTTCAGCAGGCTGGTATGTTGGGCTGTTTCTGGTTATTTTTACATACATCAGTCGATTTAGGTTTGCAACTTTACAAAAAAAATATAACTTACAGTATTAATGGATTAAATTATTTGGGGATAAAGACGACCCAGAACTCTATCAAATGGTTTCTAGTTTCTTGTGCATCTCTCTTTGGGCTTTAAGTTAAAATTTAGAAGAGCATGGTTATTTCTTATCAGTTCATGTAAATTTAGAGCAAGAGACTGTAAACCACTTGGCAACAGTTTTGATTATCATAATCTTTATGCATCGACACCCTCTTTTCCATCTTGTCTCCTTCAGGTCGGACCCACTCAATGACCAATGGTTGCCTCAAGTCGCCCGTCTCTAATGGCAGCTTCAGCTTTGATGGCCACATGCGCAGCGATGGCCAGGTGTATCACACAGTACACAAGGACTCGGGTCTCTATAAGGACCTGCTTCACAAAATCCACCTGGGCCGCATGGACGACAACGAGCGCTCAGGCTCCAACGCCGGCCCGCCCGATAACAATTACCGCCTGCTGCGCCGCAACAACAGCTACACCTGCTATACAGCGGCGATATGTGGCATGCCCGTCCAGCCACTCATGCGCACAGAGTCTCGGGAGGACAGTGAAAAGCTGGTAGGTGAGGGAGGAGGCAGGAGCAACAGCGTGTCCTACTCCAAGAAGAGGGTACGGTATGATAGCTACTCGTCGTACTGTAACGCCGTGGCCGAGGCTGAAATTGAGGCAGAGGAGGGTGGGGTGGAGATGAAGCTGGCCACAGAGCTGGAGGGGGTGGAGGAAGAAGGGGCTCCAGCTCCTGTCCCTCTGGACGACTTGGCCGAGGAGGATCATGAGGAGAAGGACAAGCCTGAGGTTTTCCAGCTGTTCCACTTCCTGCAGATCCTCACTGCCTGCTTCGGATCCTTTGCCCATGGAGGCAACGATGTCAGGTGCTGCCTCCCGCCACTTACATGACACATAACATTGTACATGGCCACTGCACTGGATAAATACATTTTAATAGCCCCTAGAAGTTTTTTTTCCCTCTTCAAGTAACTTTTTTTTTTGGTAACAAAAAATCTACTTTACTGAGCTGCTTTGACATTATTTAGTCTAAGCCTATTACAGCTACGTTAAGAGCTGAATGAAGGTTGTGATGCATTTTCCCACCTTTGCAGTAATGCCATCGGGCCTCTGGTGGCACTGTGGATGATCTACGACCAGGGCGGTGTGATGCAGGACGCTGCTACTCCCATCTGGCTGCTGTTTTATGGTGGCATTGGCATCTGTGCTGGGCTGTGGGTATGGGGCCGCCGTGTCATCCAGACCATGGGAAAGGACCTGACTCCCATCACCCCCTCAAGGTGAGAAAGCCACCATGTGGGAGAGTGAGCGGAAAGGTGGGTGTGGGTGTGAAAGAGAGGAATATTTGTGGCAGGGTCGAACTCTCCCAACATGCTTGGTTTCAATCACTCCAAAGAGCCTCGACACACACAAGTGCGTCCGGGGCCACAGCTTCCTAGGTAAGTACTTACATGCACATGGCCGTTTTGGAATACACACACACACACACACACACACACACACACACACACACACACACACACACACACATGCCGTTTAAAAAGGCTGTTAAACGTTATTGAACAAGAACAAGAAATTTGCCATTCAACTCGCACCCAGAGGCAACACAATCACTTTTAGAGCGCCTGCTGTGTTGCCTTAAGAGCTCTGCATTCACAGGTGCAGTAAACTTGTCTGACTAAACAAGGACATTTGTCTCGAGCACACTCTGGTTCTCCACTCTCTACTTCCCAAACAGAGCTGCTGCTGCAGGCAACGCACCCTTCTACTACACAGACAACCTGCAAGTGCAAAGTTTTATCTAACATGTTGGCTGCACCTCCAGAGGAACACATGTGAAGTCATCTACTATATTAACTATATCAAATATATTTATATTTCCTCAGGACAGCACATCGAATCAATGTGTTTCCATACGATAGTGAAATTATATTTTCTGTCCTAAAAAAAACCTATGTTTCCCAGTGTTATAGGCGATTTGATAAAAAATATCATGGGCAAAGTAATTATGATATTGTCAGTCCTCATGCACTCCTACAGGAACTTTAACTTTGCTGCAGATAATTCTCGACAGCTTTGGAGCACATTCACAGGTCGACTAATAATTGCTTCTCTAGTGCCTCTTTGCAGAGGCAATGAAATAGGAATAGTACGCTCTCTGTCTATTTTTCCGCTGCCCTTTGACTTATTACATAATAATTATGAATAAATAAGTAGACTTTTGGACCACAACACATAAAGCCCTAGGGCTCACTTCATCCTACAACCTAAGCAACAGACATCATGCATCCTTAACCACTTACTGCTGCTCCTCTGTCCTTGAAATCAATATATGTGTCTCTCTCTGACTCTCTCCGTCTTTCTTTTGCTGTCCTCTCGTCTTCCCACGCAGCAGCAGAGCAGTGTGTGTGTGTGTGTGTGTGTGTGTGTGTGTGTGTGTGTGTGTGCACGCACATACCTCAAGGATGTTTGTGTTTATCATGTCAGCTTAAGGAAGCCAGGCTCCATGTTGTGCATTGAATGTACTGTATGAGTGTGTGTGCATGCATGCATGCTTAATGTGTAATTGCTCTAGCTATTTTGTGTGTGTGTGTGTGTGTGTGTGTGTGTGTGTGTGTGTGTGTGTGTTGACTGAGAGAAACATCACACAGGGTTACAGAAAGTTGTTTGTCATTCTGGATGAAGAGAAGTAGAGCAGGAGGGGTGAGGGAGGAGGTAAAGCCACAGTGGGAACCCTGGCCTCTCTTCTACAACCGCAGGGAAAAGCGCCTGACTCCTCTTGCACTTCTCTTTCCCTCCGTCTGTCTGCAAATCTCTTTATTTTTGTGGTTAACTCTCTTCTACCCTCCCTTCTTCCTTTTCCTCACTCCCTCCAATTTTCCTCTCCTCACTGCATTATCTTTTTGTCTTGCTTGTCTCCTCCAGTCTTTCTCATGGTCACTACATCTAATTATTTTTTCCCCCTCTTTCTTCATTCCTCCTCTTTTTTGGCTCTTCCTTCCCTGTGTCCCTTCTTTCTTTCTTAATCTCTTCCTTTCCAACACCAGCTTAGTTTTTTTTTTTTTTTGCCTGGATTCAAAGACAGATTTGCTTTGCTTCACTCCTCTAAAGGCTTCCTTTCCTCTACTGTGTTTCCATGCATCAGTCTGACAAAGACGTTTGTTTGGGGCAAGGACAGGAAAGTGTATCTGAGTAGGTGTAGTTGTGTGTGTTGTGTATATCCAATTCTACCAGGCACAGCGGTGAAAATGGTTCTTAGATTTGAAGTATAGATTTTCATCATTCTGGACGGCGTCTGTGTTTAACCACCACAGTGAATGATTCCTGCAGATCTGAAACACAAACAGTCCTGTTCAGTCCTTTGTGACGGACATCTGTGCTTCTCCTACGATGACAAGTCAAAATGGCTGCTGTGAAAAAAAAAAAAAAATTGAAAAAAAATCGAGAGCTCTAAAAAATTTTTATTTTTTTTTTCCTTGCTTGATGGCATTCAGGTGAGAGATGACAAGAAAGGAGAAATTAGACATTGGCTGCAGTTTAATCACACAGTCTGCTTAAGCCCATTTGGCCACCGCACCTTTACAGTCTGAAATGTTTCTGTGCACACATTTAAGGCGAGCTCGCGCTTACAGATTAGTTCAAGTTATGTTCACCATTGGCGCAAGTCCAGCGATGAGCGGACTGCTGTGAAGGAGATTGGCCCCTGCTGCCACAACAGTGACTGAAGTGGCATGTTGCTGATTGTTTTGTTTTTTTTGGGGGGTGGGGGGGGCTTTGGATTTTGTCTTCCAGTTCTGGAAACGGGACATGGCTTCAGACCAAGTGCCTCCTAGTCAACACAAGACAACAAACTCACACAACACCGTCTGTGTACCGCATGCAACTACATGTATTACATGGACAACTTTTCGGATGTGTGAGTGTCTGTGTGTATGTTTTAGCGAGATAAAGTGTGATTATCATGGTTTTTCTTTCTGTGTGTGTGTGTGTGTGTGTGTGTGTGTGTGTGTGTGTGTGTGTGTGAGAAGCATACTTAAACAAGCTGTTAAATGTCCTACTGTGGTTATTGTGGATGCGGGAATATAGTGAGACCATGCCATCAGCAGCATGTCCCAGGCATTACAATGAAGGATGTCTCTTTGCCCCTCCTCTCCCCTTCCCTTCCCCTCCCTCCTCCACAGTGGATTCACTATTGAACTGGCTTCTGCACTCACAGTCGTGTTGGCTTCCAATATCGGAATCCCTGTCAGTACCACACACTGCAAGGTATGACTGAGTGGGCCTCCAGCTGGTCTCTCAACTCCCCTCCAGGCATCTCCAGGGGACAGGGAGCTCACACTGCCTCCCAGGGCACCGGGCTGGAATCACACACACAAACGCTACTCAAGTCAGATAGGGCCTTAGGATGTTATGTCTGCTAGCCACATCGCTATGGACACTTTTGTCAGGCAATTTGTGTCCATCGCTTTTTTTTTTTTTTGTCCCCACTTGTGTTTGCAAGGAAAGATTGTATTTCACTAGACACAGCAAAGGTCAGACTCTTGTGGTAGAAAAGGATCATGTCTGGTTTATCACAACTTGGCCATTCGCTTCTGTCGGTTCTACTAAGATTGAACTCACCCAAATAGTTGCTGAGATCTGGCAAAATGGCTACAACAAGAAAACATGGAGCTCCCTACACTCGGGCCTGTTAATTAAGCAAGGATGTGATTTGCACTGGGGATGGGAGCAAGTTTAACAAGATCTGCCGACAATACTTATAGTATATTAATTATTATATTAATGTTATTATATTCCCCCAAATCCACGTGTTGATGGAACAACGGCTGAAGATATGCCAGTCTCCTTAGTAGTTATGATGCAATATAAGCTAACACAGTATCATGATCTATTAAATATTATTATTAAATATTTCATTTATATTAATTTATTAATTACCAAAACTATGAAAACTAAACCAGAATTATCCTTTAATTCCTTGCGTCTGACCATCACTACTATCAATCTTTTTACTGCATTAAAAGTCAAACGATCCAGCCCGCTACAAACCCCCGGGCAGCAGTGTGCAGCCCCTCTCCCCTGTTCTTTTCAGGAACATCGGATCCAGGCTGGAAGACATAGCGGACCCCTCCAGCCCCAACCCTGTTCCCCCCCTCACCCTCCTCCACATCAACATGGTGTCTCATCCTCTGTTTCATTTCCATCAACTCTCTTCCATTTTGCCCTCTCAGCACTGGCATGGTTTGGTATGTGGGTCCTCCACCCTCCTGTTCTTGGCTGCAAGCAGACTCTCTCCAACCCCCCACCCCACCACCACCACCACCGGCCTCCTGCCCTGACCCCACCTGTCTCACTTGTTTTCCACTTTTTTTACCTCTCCCTCTCCATCTTTCTCTGTGTCTCTCCACTCATCTGTCTTCACAGCGGATTTTGCATTGAAGTAATGAGTGCGCTAACAGTGCTTGTTGCATCAAATGTGGGCATCCCAATAAGCTCCACCCACTGCAAGGTATTGGAGTCATTGGTAGTGAAGCTGTGCTAGAGAGCCATCCCAGAGCTCTACTTCATCGCTTCACCTGTAGCTGTCAATCGCCAAAGACAATCACAACTCCCGCAGTTGAAGTTTTGACCTCTCGTGCAGTTTTCCTCCAGCAGCTAAATCTTCCACTAAAGTCCATAATGCGAAATTTGAAGAAATTCAATATAAACATTTGATTAAAAAGCAGCATATCATATCATTGTGTAACAATTAAACAAAACCTTTAAAAGGCAGAAACTCATGAGAATTTATCATCTGCAGATGTTATTTTATTTTTCATTTCTTCTTGTTTGTTAGATTAAATCACAGTCATTTTTTTTTTTTAAATGAAACAGGTTTCATTATGCAAAGGTCAAACATCAGTTTGTTTGTGTTTCTCCCACATTAGCAAAGATATTTAAAGCAGAATATTGAAGTATTCATTTAACTGTGCAGGTAGGTAGGTTGAGTGGAAGATGTGTTAAGTCTAATGGAAAAAGATTTTAGTGGATAAAACTTTTATTAGTGAAAACATAATAGTAACAACTAAAAAAAACAACCATGTGTTTTAATTTAGATAAATATTGTCAGGTCTGCTTGAAGGGAAACTGCACAAGACTCAAAACTGGTATTTAATTACTGATGATCAATTTGTCTAAAACATCAACATCGCCATCCATACCATAGTTTATTTCTCACCTCCAAACACCCTTCTCTCTTCCCTAAAACCTCGGATAATCAACTGCTATGCAAAAATGCTAAATCTACTGATGGTTAGAGGTACACAATTGTGGTGGTGATTTGATTGATTTTAGTGTGTGTGTGTGTGTGTGTGTGTGTGTGTGTGTGGGGGGGATCCACACATGTTGTTGGCAAAAAAATGACAATCAGCATTTTAAAGATATTAATAAATTTCTAATACAGTATTTATTTTCTGATTTGTTAAAAGTGAATTTTTAGAAACTGGCCAACGACATCTGTCAACATTTCCCAGATGACTCTGTGTGTGTGTGTGTGTGTGTGTGTGTGTGTGTGTGTGTGAGTGAGTGAGTGAGAAGCACTGGGCATCTATTTGGCTTTTTCTCAGCTAATTTCATGCAAACTGACCATTTTCTTCATGCATTGGCTCTTTTTTTTTTTATTCTTCTGTGGAGGTTAAGCTGAATTGATGCCCAGCTCTGGCATGTGACGTGTGGGTCGCTGTGGTGTGATTATGTACAGTGACTTGTTGTTTCAGTGGCTCTGCAGGCATTCAGCAGCCTAAACACTGAGGTCACACTGAGTTCACCCTTTGCCACTGCGTGCCTGAAATACTACTGACAGCTGTAAACACACATCATGGCCACAAAATCTAGATCTTCTCCCATGCAGGCTCCATGTTTCAAAAAAGAATCTTAGAAATTTTAGATTTTCATTCATTTTTGTGTAGTCCAACCTCTCATAGAGAGACCCATTGACTACAAACATGGCTGGTCTCTTACGACCTGACCTTCCACATTTAGTTGTGAGTGTGACATAAGGTGTATCATGTGTCTGGCTGTATAAGAGCAGGTAAACACAGTTTGATTCCCACCCGCCTGCAGTGTCAACAGAGCTGAAACTAGTCACTGTGCATGCCACTACAACACACTGAAGTGTCTGCAATGTGTGTGTGTGTCTGTCTACTCCAAAATGAATTCTCGTTCAGTTGTATTTTAAATCGATTCCCTTCATAAAGGTGAGTGAAGAATGCATCAGTGGAAGTCTGACAATTGCAGACATG
This sequence comes from Rachycentron canadum, assembly GCA_038496675.1. Lineage (NCBI taxonomy): Eukaryota > Metazoa > Chordata > Actinopteri > Carangiformes > Rachycentridae > Rachycentron > Rachycentron canadum. The sequence continues at coordinate 7,352,473 of CM076654.1, forward strand.
TTTGTACTATCTAAGTAAATATTACCTTAAAAATTCTCAACATTAGTTGTGTCTTTTGAGACTTAAAGCTTGAGGAGGATAATGATTTTTACAATATTTCTGCCAATTTCAGACTTCCACAGGCACATATTGAATTTAGGTAGTGATAACTACTCTAATCAGCCTGCTCTAACTAACACAGACCGAGCTGGTCTTGAAGAGCTGAAGGTTGTGTACAGGCATTTCTGTCCAGATGCTAATATTGTGCGTAAAGTACATTGAGGTACTAATATATTTTTTTTTTTCTTCTATCTCTCGTGATGTTTAGTCCTGGGAGATATTGGGAGATACTTTTTATTCCTCTACATTAACAGCTGAATGTGTGATCATCCTATAAGATGTGATCATTTTTATAGATGTGACAACCAAGAAACTACATGAAATTGTTAAAATGGCTCAATTTTGACCATATTGCTTACCCTATTATTACATCAGTAATTACCATCCAATAGTAAGAATATTAAAGTACATCTGCAAACAACAGCTGTACTTTTACTTTAGAAGAGACTTAAGAGAAGGTAAGAGAGAGTGATTTTTTTTTTTTTTTTTTTTTTTTTTTTTTTTAATGGTGGTATCACTACTTGTTCCACCGCCCTCAGTATCAAAGCCCGAGGCCACAAACAAACTGCATCCTTTCCACCAATCGCCACTGGCAGTTTAATTCATCAGCTGTGTTTGTCAGCTTTTAGCTCCATTAGAGACAGACAGACAAATAATGGCTAAACATACAGACTGTGCAGGGAAACGGATGCCTGATAAAACAAGCAGGCATTATCTGAACACCGAATGATCAGTTGGTCACGAAAACCCTCCATCAGAAGGAAAGCCTGGACAACCTGCAGCTCTTCAGCATCTTTGACTTTAGCATTTTAAACAGTTCTGCAGCTGATTGTGTCGTTTTCTTTCCCTCTGGCTGCGGCCTCCAGGTGGGCTCAGTCGTGGCCGTGGGTTGGATCCGCTCCAAGAAAGCAGTGGACTGGCGCCTCTTCAGGAACATCTTCCTGGCGTGGTTCGTCACGGTGCCCGTAGCCGGTCTGTTCAGCGCAGCAGTCATGGCCCTGTTTGTCTACGGCATCCTGCCCTTCGTCTGAGGGCATGCGGCTGGGAGGGAGAACAGAGGAGGAAAGAGAGTCAGAGAGAGAGAGAGCGAGAAAGAGAGGAAAACTTAGGTAAAAATCATAGATCGAGTGTCGGGGTTCAGGAAATGAAGAAGAGAGGAAAAGGGCAAGGGTGACGGAGAAGAGAAAGAGAATTGAGGGACCTGCAGAGGTTCATGGATGGACTTGGTTGTACTGTGGATGTGAGGAGGGTTGGTTCACATGCTGCCTGGCTCCATAGTCCAGAGATCTTTTTGACTCATTTGAGTTTCTGATCTGGTTTTTATTTATTCAATTTTGGGTGCATAAGAAAGCGTGTAGCCAAGTGTTCACCGTACCATTCAATCTGCTGTACATATGACAATAATAGTGAGATTTCCAGTAACTTTTGGAGAAACAGTTGTGGCCAATTTCTGTCTCATTTAAAAAAAAAAAAAAAAAAAAAAAAAAGACTAACAATGATCAAAAAACAGTCGATTCTGCATACCTAAACTGACAAACATGCTTGCAGTAAAACTATATCTTCCTGCCTGCAAACACAGGTAGCATAGTTGGTCAAGTGCTTATCATTATTATTATTATTATTATTATTATTATTCCAAAATGCCAGGAAAAAAACCCTGTACATATTGTTGTATTGGATTGAGTGTGATTTGTTGTATTGCAGCTTGCTTTAAAGTTTAAAAAAAAAAAAGATGTGCGTGTGGTCAACCAACCCATCCATCATCTCACTTTTAACATGCTAGCCAGGTACAACTGGGGCCAAAAGGAAAGAACGCCTCAGAGAGCGGTGGTGGGACTGTCACTCTGCTTTTTAATTTTCCACATGATACCGTAGAAACCTGATTTGCTAAAGAGTTGATTTTTGTCAAAAGCTCCTGTATGTTTTTAGAGATGGATCTCATATTTTTTAATGATGTATTATACTGTAATTTGTATTGTAAATACTGTCCTTAAAGAGTTTGGGGGAGGGGTGGGGGATCATGGTTTGTATTTAATGTTGTAGGGGAGGCCTCTTCACCTCTTCATGATGTCATATCATACAGTGTGTTTCATCCCGGAGGCTCACGATAAGAGTTCACACACACACGTGAACACACACTCGACAGGCTGCTGTTTTTTTGGCAGTTGGCAGAAGTACAATTGGAAAATGGTACTGAAATTTAAAGTAATCAATCAAAGCTGTTGTCAATAGAGAAAACTGGAAATATTTCATTCCTTTTAATTTTCGCTCACCAGTGAATTCAACAGTATTGACAGAAAGTTCTTCTAGTGAAGATTTCGACGGGTTTCAGGCGGCGATATTCGAGGGAGGTCGCACTTTCGAGAGCAGCACCATGCCAAAGTAAGCTGTGTTGTCGCCATTGTTCAGTATGCCAATCATTTAAAGTAGAATAATGAGGTTTAGGTGCAGCAGACGCCAAAACACTAAAACTGAACAGATGCAAACACAAACTTGAGCAGGGCCTGCAAATAATTCACATATCTGCATCTGTATGCCTTTATTTCCAAACTTAAGCTCAATCACTGGAGTCCTTTCCTCATATTGACGGCTCCCTGCCAATAATGGACCTCTACACTGTCCATGTTCGGGTCATTTCAGATCTCCTGCCCTGTTTGTCGGTCAGATTACATGTCTTACCTGTTTCAGTAGCCCTAAACCTCAGTCTCATAGCGCTCATGTGACAAATCTGAGGTACGTCTCTCAAGATGCCTCCAAAAGTTAAAGCCTTGTCATGTCGGACAGCAATTATGTGTCATATCAAAGACTAAAAAGTCAAACTGTTGTATTATAAGTCAGTCAGTTGTACAGAGGTGGAACAAAAGGGGGATTCAACCCCAGCCTCACTTGTAGCTCCTCAAAATGGGCTGATGTTGTTTGAAGTGTAGAAGCATTTAGTCTATTGATCACCTGCATTTCAATCTAAGTGCTAAAGGTTAGTTAGATATCATAGGGTCAAGTTGAGGGCTCAGTTGAAGCCCGGTTGGGGTTTGAGGCTGTTCACATCATCGGATATCACAAGACTTTTGTCTTAGGATCATTGTTTGAATGAGATGGTATCGGGGGAATAGTACTGATCATCACCAGCTTTTTAACAGGGTCATCTGACCTGTAGATGAACAAAGTCTAAAGCTTTTTTTATTTGAACAAACTCGATGCCAGGTGTTGCAAGTTGTTTGTGTTCTTGTGGTGTGTTTCCTAATTTCATTTTTTTTCTCATGAACAAATCTATGCTTAAGTAGCCACTTGCCTTGTAACATTGTGTTTTACTTTGTGCAGATACAGTAAAATAATTAAGTACTGTGGTGTTTACATCGTAACCATATTGTAGAGTATCTGAAAAAAAAAAAAACTGTTGCCTAATGATGCCAATGAAAGACAAACTATTAACCATGACTTTTTAAGTGCAAGTAAAAAAAATAACCAGAAGTGTCTAGAGAGAGAGAGAGAGAGAGAGAGAGCGAGCAAGTGTGCGCGCGATGACCTGTTTTTTTGTTTTTGTTGTAGTAGTAGTGCTAATCATGATCCCCGTCACTTTACATTGCTACTACAAAGCATTAACACTACATGTATGGGTGCAATTCAGTAATGAAGAGAATAACTAGAGGAATTTCATCAAGACTATATATTTTTCTACCATATCTGAGTTTTAACCTGAGTGAGCTTCCAGACACTTGGGAGGACACACTGTGGGGTTGATGGGGAAATTGGTAAACGGGGACTAGTTCACAGTGATAATAAGAAATCTTGTTGGGGGGGGGGGGGGTCCTGCCTTGCTGGTGCCATGCACCATACTCCCTCTAAGCCCAGTGTGTTCTTCTAACTTGTAGATTGACGTGTCGGTTGCCAGTAGATCAGATTTTTAAATTACCATTTTTATTTTTGAATTTTAAATGAAAACACTTTGTAATTTTGTTTCCCTACTGCTTTTATCATGAGCTGTGAGAGCAGGACAGCATCTTGCTAAAACCAGGACAAGTGCTCACTGAAGGCGAAGCCTAGAAGCAAAATCTGTGTAGTTGAGAAATGTAAATCTTAAACTTAGTAACTGAAAACTGGATTGTGAAGACATGTTTCCTTGTTTTGGCAGGTGACCACTCTTGAAGCTCATACCCTTTTACTCTTCCAGGCTGTGTGTTACATAGGGGGCACCACTGAGGGGGTGTGTTCAGATTCTATTTGTCTTGTACAATAAGCGTGGCTGGAGGAAAAAAAAAAAAAAAAAAAAAATCATGACGCACACAAGAGGTCAAGCTTTGTTTCCCAAAACATTAAAAGATCATTTTCCCACTCTCTTCGATGCAAACCAATGTAACAGCTAACTTTTCACCGACTACAAAAGATTAAGATTATGCACTATGGCATACTGTAACGGATACACAAGGTGAAAAGTCCCCAAGTACTTTCAGATACATGGGAAAATCCTTGCCAGTTTGTTAATGTTATCTAACACTAGCTACTGGTCATATCAGACCAAGTAAGACTGTAGCTGCAAAACCTCTGAGTGTACTGAACTGAGTAAGTGCGTTTCAGTGCTTAGAACCTCACATTTTCATCTTTAAAAGGAAGATTTTTGGCAAATTATCTTAGCTGGAACGCAAGACGGACCACTGACTTAATGGAAAGAGTCATTTGGACATAGCCACAATAAACAGTCAGTAAACACACAAAAATGTGCAATTTTGTTTTGTTTTTTTATGCAATAAAATGTTCTTATATCTTAAAGTAAATTTAGAAATACAGGTGATTGTTTTTTGTTTGTATTCTAACAAATAGACATGTACTATTATATCAGACAGTAACATTTGAGCATCTTCCAGCAAATTACTGCAACCAGATAAAACAACAGTTCCTTTGTTAACGTTAAACAACTACAGCTCCCATGAGTCTTAACCAAAAGAGCACAGTTAAAACCTCACGGTAGCAGCTGTTGTAGGCTGCAAACAAATTAACAAACCGATGGAAGAAACGTGTTATGACCAGACACATTGTGTGACCATGGCAGGTGGACGTTTGTTGCTCTTGTGTGGGTTTTAATGAACATTGAAACTAGACTTTCCTCATGTTGGATGATGAGGCTCATTTGTAAATGGACTGAGGTCAGCCAACACGCTTCAGATATCTGGTTTGTGCATCGTCACCGTGCTCTGTGGGCCCCCTTTGTAACTCACACTGTCATTTTTTTTTTTTTTATTTTGTTTTTCCATGCATTCTCAGTCCTGATAGGCCAAAAGGGATGCACTGCTCAAGATGGGGAGGGAACGTGAAAATCGCCCTCTGGTGACAGCGTTAAGTGACAGAAATATCTCAAACTCCGCAAACTCGGCTCTTGTGTAAAACAACTGGAGCTACAAGAAAAATATCAAGGCAGTGATGCAACTAAAAACTTAAAATGAGTTAGATGGTCAATAGTCACTGTAACTCTGCTGGTCTGACTTTGCGATCATCTATTTTTTTGTTTTGTTTTGTTTTTGGTTGGGTATGAACGCAGCCACTAGATGGCACAGTCGGACACTTTCCCTCCCCGTAGAGAGGGACAGCATTTTAGACCAGTCCGTTTCAACTGATCAGTATAAATCAATCAGTGGTGTGGTGTGATTGCCATTGAGGGAGTTACTGTGCTTCTTCTGCATTATAACTGTTTTGTAACATTTTTTTTTTTGTAGAGAAAAACTAGAGAAACAGAATGTGCCATTTCTTTCTCCCTGAATGTGCAATACAAGCTGTTTCTTGTGAAGGTGCAACTACATTGCTGTCACTCTGTGGTCGTGTAGCTCCACCTGCCCCGGTGTAATAGTGCCCTCTCCTGTCTGTGTGGAACTAGCACCACCTGACAGAGGTAGAGGGGCGTCGGTTCAGACCTTCATCTGGATGTGGCGTGCTGTCTCTAGTGTTCTGGTCTGTTTTGTAATAGAATGTGCTCCTTGGCTGGCCTGCAGGCTTTACAGCTCTGTGTTGTCTTTTTACTGTTTACTGCTATTTAACTGTCCGCTCCTTCAAAAGTAAAAGAAAAATAATAATAATAATAAATGACTAAAAAATCAAAAACTGTAGCCTGCTTCTACGAAATCTTAAAGCTCTTCTGATTTGCATATATCGTACTGTAATGTTTTATTTAAGAGTTTAGTGAAAAAATGTCTGCATTTAAACTAAATTATGGGAATTAAAATTACAAAGAATACCTAAACTCCACTGAGTTGTGTCTTGTTTTTGGAAATATATGTATCAGTTTTTTCTACTTTTTTTTTTTTTCATCTGTGATTTAAAAAAAATTATTAAAAGATATAACGCAGCAAGATGACGCCATATATAGCAATCGACATTTGAATTGGGTCTGTGTGGCTCATGTGAGTCATGAGACAAAAGAGAGAGGAAGGAAGAATCAAACCTCTATGACCTGATTTGTGTAAGAAGACACAAGAATCAGAATTTTCTTCTTTTTTAAAAGTTTATAAATGTGTAGGCCTCAAGAAATCTGCAGCAATGGTTGTATTTACAAAGATATCAAACTGTTTAAAACAACTTGAACAATACATCACTTTTACTCAGATGCTTTTATCCAACATGACTCACAAGTCTGCTTCAGTGCAGTAGGAGAAATTGGTGCAAGCACTAAGAACTACATCTGTTTAACAAGTTAGGTTCTGGTGTCAAGAGGTGTTCTCAGAAGAGATGAGCAATTAACCCCTGAAGATAAACGGATGGGCCTGTAGGTACAGGTGTATACTGTACAAGAATATATATCATAGGAAGACAAGCATCCATTTTAAAAATAAATGACTACATTAAAAGGCCAAGTGTCAGCTTCACTTTGACTAGATTTCCATCAATATAAAGATAACTGTGTGAGAGATACAGCAACTTTTACCATATAGTGACCGAATTTTAATGATGCAAAAGGCAGATGCTTCATATTGATCTTCACTTTCTCTTGACTAGAGCCTGACTGACAGATTTGGTGGCCGACATCTATCGGCTAATATTATCTCATTGCTGATTTATTGTACAAATGCAGAGAATGACAAAACTGAAGTAGAGGAATGTCAGTGTCACCATTCCCATCCCCTTTTCCACGCTTTGACGTCTCTCAGAGCGCACACATACACACACGCTGCAAACAGACCTGTAACCTTCCCAGCAGTGTTGTTAAACCACAGCTACACCTTCTGCTCAGAGTGAGCCCTGAAATAAGTTCCAAAATCACACAGTCACCAATCGATGCATCTCACATGGAGGATGAGAGCAGCTAGCTCTTTATCCTCTGTGGCTGTGTGTGTGTGTGCTCTGTATTTGTATGTGAAGACACTGCTCCCTGCAGTTGTGTGTCCTCTCCGAACAGAAAGGCAAACTGAAAAGGTCATAATTTAAAGAAACAGTTTAAAAAATAGTGTATTTAGGCTGTTGTTAATAGTTCAGTACTGAACTTTTTAATTCCTTAAATATCAGTATTGTCATTTTTTTGTTTTTGTTCTTTTTCTTGAGGATACTGTGAAGTACTCCTGCCTGGTGTTTAATGTTTAATGTCTAATGTTTAATTATATTATTACATCATAATTTTATTTACTGTTGTTTATTTTTACCACCAGTCTCATTATTGAAATATATAGATATTCTTTAGTTGTGCTCGGGAACCTATAGTCTCTTACAACATCTGATAATAACTTTATCTTTGCTTTTGATGCTGTATATCTGAAGCGTATTGTGCCCTAAAACATTTCATGTTGTGGTTGTGTCTCTGCTCATTTCCTCCCACTTTGCATGCATTTGGTTTCCTACAGCTACCAACCTCTTTAAAGACCGAAAGAATCTGCCAGCTCTTTTCAGGCCGCTGTTATTTAGGGTTTTGAGCTCAGATAATAATTCAGTGACTTGGCACAGATTGCACTTGGAGTTCCCAGCTCTGTGGCTGTTTGTGCTGGGTTTAATTTGAGAAGTCTCTACAGTAACGCTGAGAAATGTTGGCTTGATGCTGGCACACAGTGACTGACACCATTTACATTCGATGGGACAAATGGTTTCCATTTCATGTTGGTTAAACCAGTAACCAAGAAGAAATGGAAACCATTACCTCCCTGAAGTGTTTCAGTAACAGAGACGTTGTCCGTGCTTTGTGAAACATGTCTGTTCACCCCCTTTTCCTTATTTGTGGCCCTTGAGCTGCATCTTAATGGACAACAGACAGTCATTCGGCTGTGATAATGTTGCTCCTGCAAACTATTAAAAGTCTCATCAGGGATCGGGCTTGATGTCCACTTCATCCCAACTCCAGGATTACAGCGACTTCAAAAACTGCCTCACTTTAGGATATAAAAAGTAAAAATCTTAAACGGGGAGAAACTTGTGTTGTTCCAGCAGATTGAGACAATAGTTTTCTACTCTCTGGTACTTGACCTTATTTTTAACAACCATTTTTCAGTGTAATCTGTACTGTGCAGCAAATGTAATCATAACCAACCCTCGGTTTCTGAGTGACATTCAAACCATTAAAAACAGATCTTCTGATGGATTGAGAAGCTGAACCACCTCATCGAGTAAGTATGCATGGTGTTAAGAGTCGATCTTTCCCTTCGCTCTCAAGTTTTTTGACTGTGGCTTTTCTTCAAGTTCATTTCCATTAATATTCTACTCTGTATCACTTGTATCACCCATTGACAAATATTTTTCCCCCTGAGGTTTGAATAAATCTAAATGTAGCAGTCTTGGCTTAATGTTATAGTGTTATAATGTTATCATAGGGTCACCTTTGTCAGTGTGTGATGTTGAGAGACATTTAAAAATGCCCCATGATCCATGTTACAGGGGATTTGTGCCAAAGACCAGGAAAACCCCTTCAGACGAATGACCACTAAGGTTTTAAGCTCCAAAAAGCAAGTAAGTCGTCTTCTTCTTCATTGTTCCACGTACTGATCCCAAAGGTGAAGCATGGACTGACAAGCTAAAAGCAGTGTATTATTTCCAGGCATATTGTGGACTTTTTCCAATGTCCAATGAGATTCTTTGGCCCTATATGGCCTGTCTTTGGCAGAGATATGGCTATTTTTACACTATATGTCATTTTTCATGCAAAAAAACAAATATCTCTTTGTCCTATGTTCTCAGATGTGACCGCTTTCTGTGTAACTGTCATTTTGGGCTCTGGGTAACTGGGATGGTCACTATTTTATGATTTAAACCAAACTAATCTATTAACTGAAACATAAAAGATTAATAATCCGTAATGAAAATATTAATTAGCTGTAGTAAAATGATTAAAATGACAACAACAGCTACAGTAGTTGAATCCATCTTTTCTATTAATAAAGATAAAATATGTAACAGTCACAGGGGCCATTTACTTAACATTTAAGTTCATAATATATAATAATATATATAATGAAGGCCTTTAGCTTGTAACTGAGTACTTTAGAGTGCTATTAGTATGATGATACCAAGATAAAGTGAATAGTCTCCCCCACACCCGAGGCAACACCCAAGGCAAAAAAAGATCAAAGTGTGTTCATTGTAGCTTTGACTGATTTGAGCAGGTTAATCTCACCTTGTGCTGCTGCTGTGAGAGCGGACATGCATCAGGAGATGACAAGACTAACTGACTGGACTTGACCTGTAAGATAGGAGTTTATTTTTAGCATATGCTGTACATGCTCACCAGGAAGTTAGCAACTGAGAAAAAATAAAAGTAAAAACACAAACCAGAGGGCAGGATTGGGTTAGTTCATTTCCATCCAAAACATTTTTATTGTCCTCCAAACTGAAAGGTTTACCCTGTGATTTGGCTTGTTTGCTGAGCCAAAAACATACATTGCATTTCTTCAGGTAGCGGTGGAGGCATACAAAGATCTTTTTTGACTGAGAGAAATTAATGGAAAGAGCAATACAGGATTCTCTCCTTCAAGTCACATGATGAGTAATCTTTGCATTCAAGAGTAATGGAGAGAAGATTAATTTCAATCACGGGAAGCTTGAGAAAGTAGCATCTGGTCTTCCATAAAAGAGAGAGAGGGGGGAAAAAAAACAAAAACAAACCAACAAATAACCATATGAAGACCAGGGTTGTTGTGTTTCTTCCATGTTAGAAAAGGCCTGAAAATGGTCACACTGAAGAGACTGTTTCATCTCTGTTTGCCTCCGAGTTGTGTATCGCCTTTATGTAGAGCTTCTGTAGTGTACACAAATGGACACTGGATATGCAATTCAAAACCAAAGTGCCCACAGTCGATATAAAGCAAGGTCACATGACCCAAAACAGGTGATGTCACATAAGGGGGAGGGGGTTGAGACTGAACATGAAACGTAACCAAATGCAGTCCTCAGTCTGTTCGTGTGTGTGTGTGTGTGGTGCAGAGATGCCAGTGATGTGGCACTAAGCACCCTTCATTTACAGTTACTCAGGTGTCTGAAAAAAAAAAAAAAAGAGAAAAACCTCCCCATCTGGTGACTGTGCAGTTAAAAATGGGCACATGGTGATTTAAGCTCATGCTTAAGTTGTGGTAAACCATCCAAGCACTTCTTTAATTAATAACTATAAATACACAGCAGCGTTTTTACTGGAGAGGTTTCTGTCTGCCTCCTCTCCCTGGGTGAGTGTGTGACGTGTTTGTCTCTTAAACGGCTAACTACGCTTTGCTCATCTGCTAGAGGAAACACGGGTTATGTGGAATTGATTATCAACTTTCATATAGATTTTTCTATAATATATTTATATAGTTATTTTTTCTTTCTCTCACGCACCCACCACGCTTGCTTGCTTTCACATTCTCTCGTCTCACTACTTTTATTCAATGTACACAACTTAATAAACATGGGGTTGAGTGGGGAGCGACAGAGCTGAAATGACAATCACTGAAAAAAAAATAAAATAAAACAAAGCCCAAAAAAAAAAAACAAAAACAAAAAAAACTGCAGTCTCTTTTTTGTCATCCATTGGCAGTTGGACTGACTCATCAGTCAGCCAGTTACAATGGTGGTTTGAGGGGTGGGAGTGGCCATGTCATCAAAGGGGCGGCGCAGGAGGCTCTTTCTTCGTTGGTGCTGTTTTAGGCGTCGTTTTCGTTGGCTTGGTAGCCGGGGTCGTCTCCTTGAGGTTGAGGTTCTCCAGTGCCACGTCCAAGGTCATGACCTCAACACAGCCCATGGCCTCGAAGTCAGCGAAATTCCGCAACGAGCCGTGACAGTCGTCCTCGTCCTCGGAGGAAGAGGCTGAGGCGTCCTCGTCGGGCAGCAGTGTGGACAGCAGCAGCTCCGTCACAAACAGACTCCTGTCGGCCCACTGGGCTTCGCACGCCTGCCGCTCGGCCTCAGACAGCCGCGGTTCGCTCAGCCTACAGGAGAGAAATGGAACAGTAATAAGAGAAAGGTCTGAGGGGCACATTAAAGCTGAGAGGAACAGGTAGACGATAAGTAAGGTGACAGTAGAGAATAAAAAAAAAGAACAGTTTAAAGAGCCCCTCCAGATACATACATGACATAGATATAATCTAAAATAATTTCTTAAAATTACTGGCATCATGTCAACACTTTCTCCACAACTGAAAAATTCAGAATCTTTACTAAGAAGTCCACTGGTACAAAATCATGCTTGCAGACACACATCCTAAACATTTAAAGGGACCCTGTGGAGTTTTTCACCACTGTTTATTTGTCTACATAAGCTCACGTTAATGTGATGCACAACTGTTCCACGTCATTCCACTGAACCACAGGTGGTGGTGATGCATCAAGGAATGCAGCAATGTGTCAATAAAAAAAAACAGCTTTGAAAATGTCACCACGTCTGTCTGACAACTACACACAACATGTTTTGGTGTTTAACACTCCAGAGGTCACCTTTAAAGTGAGCACAGAGAGACTTTCACCCTTCAACAGATTGAGTGGAGAGGGACTTAAAGATACTTAAAGTATGAGAGTGACAGCCCCACCTGCTGAGTAGAAACTGGGAGCTGTGTGCAGTATGCTGTGTGTTAGACTCTGGTGGACCCGGGTTAGGACTGGGGTTGGTATTGTGGTTGGCGCTGTGGTTGGAGTTTGCGACTGCTGAATTTGTATTGAGGATTGCATTGGCTCGGCCTCCACCTCGGGTGGCGTTTCGGGCCGTCTCCAGCTGCTGACGTGCCGCCTGAGCCTGCTGGCGCTCCAACTGGAGTTGCATCTGAAGCTGTTGGAGCTGAGAGGCCGAGGGCCCCGAGCTGAGCTGGCCACCCGCCGAACGCCGAACCCCCGACAACTGGGACAGAAGCTCTGGGGGAACAGGATGGAGATGAGTCGAGCTTAATTTCAGAAATGATCAGAAGGACCAGTTTTCAGGAAGGTGTGAGCAGTAAATCAGTTTACCGGAGATCAGGCTCCGATGAAGTTAATACTGATGCGAGTTCAAATGATGCAACATAAATGACTGTCAAATTACCAGAAGTAAATATGGAAAATGTAGCCCATTTTTTTAGTTATTTATGACCTGTACAGTCACTGCTGAACTAAAACTTGAGGAATAGTCTAGTAGAACTGCTGTACGGCCACTGATCCACAATCAAAAGTACAGCACTGTAGCACAACACACAAGTACAGTGTGAGAAGACCCTCGGCAGTGAGGTTTTAAGGCTAAAAGTTGACCAGTCAGATTGATGGACCCAGCAGGTATCACACGTCATTCGAGAGGAGGCTGGTGCCCTGTTTGTAAAGCAGGCTGTACACGGACCCTCATTATGGCACAGCTGGAGCTGACATGGCGAATGCCAAGCACTGAACCGGATTAAAATTGGGAACAGGATAAACAAGAAACTGCCACAGCAACAACTCTGCCCACACATTGCTGTATTATCTAGACTGTGCACGCTGAAAGATGAACTAGTATAATATCTATGCTTCTGCAGGTTATTTATCTGTGTGTCTGAGAAACTATTTATATTAAGACAACTTAATAAATGTGGCTATTCATGAGAGTCACACATCTGATTTATTACTGAACATTTGTGTTTTGTGTGTCAGGCCTCCTGCAGTTGTAGCAGGGTGATAGTGATTTTAACAATAACATGAAATAATTGTTTTATGTCTGGCTGTACTAATAACAAGAATAGTCATTTTGTCTGACCTACATCAGGCGCCACAGTTTCTTCTGAAACTGCGTGCCAGCATGGTTTCATCATGTAACTGCGGTTTTCCTGTGCACATTGTGTGACTGACCTGCTATAGGGTCCATGGCCTCTCTGCTGTAGTTGGAACTCTGGGAGGAGCTCTGACTGGTGGAGAGCCCCCCTGTGGTGCTGCTGGTGAAGTGCATGTTAGACCTGCGGGCTCGCGGACCCCCCAGCCCACGCCCAGGGTGAAACATCCTCCTCACATGCCGCACCCCACTGGACTCATCGTGACACTTGCAGTTAAGGAACATATTAAGAGCAGAATAGTGCCATAACTCATAATTTAGATACCGTCACTCACTCAAGTGAAAATATCTTCATCTTTTTACACATTCAATGTAAACTCATTCACATTCAATTACACAAAAAATGACTAAAAACTGTGACAGATCACTGTTACCTCCAAGAAGTACAGACCACAATCAATATCCTCAATTTTGCCCGTTTTGTCTGAACAATAGTCTAAAGCTGAAGATACACTATCAGATTCTGTAAAAAATGTTCATGTTTGAGAAGCTGGAACCAGCAAATACTTCAAAATTTTGCTTGTAAAATTGCTTAAACCATCGAGTAACCAAGGGTGTCAACAATAAAGTTTCACAGTTGCACAGAAACTATTCCATTCCCACTACTCACTTCACTCAGACCCTCTGAACCAGCTGCTAACATATTTGCATGATGCTCTCAGGTCAACATGAAATCATACACAACACCCATTTAAAAAGAAAAAAAAAAAAAAAGTTACGTGCCTATTTGTGGTGCTTACAATGCACCCATACTGTGTATGTTCCATTTAACTGCATTTGCATCTTTTGTTTTCTCCACAGTGCATATTCAAATGTCATCTGTCCCCTGAGTCTACACTCACAGTATTTCAGCTGGTCCGTAAAGGTAAAAGCAGTTAATGTCATTTCAACCCTTCACACAGTTGATTAATAACTAAATTTAATGTTCTACACCTGTGTCCCAATTCAGGGGCCACATCCTTCGTGCCTGCATTTTAAGAGGGACGCTGTCCCATTTCAACGGCTCCTTCAAATGCTGCCTTCTTTTCCTGGGCAATGAGGTCTCCAATGGGTGGGTCCTTCGTTGCCCAACCAATCCCATGATTCACTGAGCACCAGTAATGAACGCAAACACCACCAACACATTCAGTCTTAAGTGTAATTTTTGGGTTTTAGTTTAGTTCAAGAGGTAACAGTTCAACTGTTAAAATCACAGCCTTTGAAACCTCAAGTTTTGTGAAAAAAGTTAAATGTTGTCAAGGTTGCTAGGAGCCGCACTTTGCAACACAATGGCAGGGATGGGCACAGCTGTTGACACAGAGTAAAAGTCCTGTAAACCAGACTGCCTCATTTTGGCTTGGTCTTCGCGGTCTACAACTGCTACGAAGGGCCACACCTTCATCCTCCAAAGAATGCAGGCTCTGAATTGGAACACAACCACAGACTTACACCTTTCTGAAAGGTGCTGATTAAGACTACTACTTATAAAAAACCCACTCACGTACATTTAGGTTAATAAGCAGACAATGAATCTCACCATAAAACATTCAAGACATTATTATTTACATTGTCTTGACTTTTACTGGCACATTACTACTTTTTGTGCCCCCAACTGTTACTTCCTTCTGCATTAGGGAGAAATGTGCGTCACCTCACTGCAGTGCCTCTGGCATGCCAGTTGGCAGGTGATTAAAAACAATGCAAACCGTTGGGGATGGGGATGCACCACAATTGAGCTTGTTCTCCCCAGATAATGGTTATGATACTGAAGCATCCATCCAACACCAGTATTTACTTAACTGGATTGGTACATCTCTAGAAACCATATAAACTACAACGCCACTTGAGGTCAAAACATCATAGGTAAAAAAAAAATGCAATAAATTTACCACTACCTCTAATGTCCTCTTTTGAAGAGCCATTCTTAGAAGGAGGAGAATAAGGACAAGGACAATCAAGCAAGTTTGACGGACAACGTGGAGATGAGTGCACTTGGCCTCCACTTTGCCTTTTCTCCTCTTCGCATCAAACCAGAGGTAAACAGCATCTAATGAAATCATTGCTGTACCTCTTTTATGTTCAGCCACCGCAGTCATTTGAAAAAGTACCACAGGAGGCTTTAATGCTATTATCAAAATGTCAACAAATGTCAGTTTCAGTGACCAGATGCCCCCGTGGTGTGCTAATCTTTAAAATGACAAAGCAATCCAGGTGACCCTAATTGCATCACTTCTTTCCTGTAGCATAAGCATCAATATCTAAATATTTTCCAAGCAGAAACAAATGTAAACACAAATAACTGCTTCTCTTTATAAAACTGACTGAAACACTAAATTAAGACATTGCTGGGAAGTTTTTCAGCCAGGTTAAGGTTGTGTATGTGGAGGTGAGACTCCTGCTTGAAAAGGATATCAAGTCTCTGGGTGCTCTGTGTTCAAGTGTGAGATGAGCAGCAAAGTCATCTGTCACATGATTCGGGTCGCCACCTGGCAGCGCTGCACATATGGGGCAGATCTAGAGTGGACAGGAAGAGAGAACGTACATGCTATTATCAACACACTTCACTGCACATTCAACATTTGCCAGTTGGTGCCAGGTCCTCCTGAACACACACTGAGATTGGTAAATATCCACTGCACAAATGCCGTGTTTAAACATGAGGAGATGCAAATTGATTTGTCTGTGGAACTTCCACCATCAAAACAATTCACATTCAGCTGCTGAACAGAAACAAATATGAGCTGAACTTTAGGTTCTTAAAGAATGAAAGTCAAAATTAGCTCAACTCGAATTCAGTGTTGACTTAGTCAAAATAGGTAGGACAAGTATTTGCCAAACAAACCTTGCTTTAATTTAAATTACAATAATTTTGCATTTTCTCAAAACTAGCATAACATGTCAAACCCTAACAATATCTGTGATCATGATCTCCACATCGTTTCTACGCATTAGCTGCCTGTCTGCTGTACCAGGAGACAAGTCATTAACTAAATCATTCACTTTCAGAGATTCATTGTCTACCTTGATAGTCTTGACTGATAAATAATCACTTTTTGTAAACAACCTTCCAACATAGCTTTAGATCAGCTAATATAAGTTATGACTGACAATGACATGAATGTTTGGGCGATTGATGATCAAACAATCTCAAAGTAACAACTAAATCAAATGCCTAACTTAAGTTTAAGTAAAACTATTAGTCACACTGTGACAGAATTAATACACCTCAAAATAACTAAAAAATAGTTCAAAATGAACTCTAATCTCAGAGTAAGGACATTCTTTGTCCAATCTGTTTAACAGGATTTACATCTTCCACCATTTTGATGGTTTCAGCCTCTCTAGCAAATTTTAAATCGGTAAAGTAACAATGCAAGGTCCTCTGCCATGTAAAGTGTACCAGACACAAAATAAGGTTCTTCAAAGTAATTCTCAGTAGTTCAAACCAGTGTTTTCTTGCCATCAGAAGAAAAACAGTCATTATCTATAAATAGAGCTGCACAGTCTATCTGACATCACTTGCAGTTCGATTTTTCTTGCAGTAAGAAGCTGACATCAAAACTAGGCAGAACATATGACACCATTCTTTCAATACCTACAGGCTCCTCTAATGTGAGGAACAATTCTTAGACACTGATTCAAGTAATGCAAATGAGAAAAAAATTTGAGGCATGTGAAAAAAGTCAGCACAAATGTAATTTTTTCCAAGATCTGTTTAAACATCCATTTAAGGTTTCATAGGTGGCTGTGCATGAGGTTTCAGCATCAACTTACCACTTCTGTGGAGGTCTCTGTATGCTCTGCAGCGACGTGCTCCTGCAGGGAAATCTCTGTGTAGCCCATCCTGCCACAGTAGGGACATGTGAAGGCCTGGGGCTGCTCCACTGAGAATGCTTCTCCACCGTAGTACAGGTCTGGAGGATAACCGACAGGCATTCAGTCACAATAAAATGGCACACTTTATCTGCAAGTCAATTTCAGGTGCTGAGATTGCAGCCTTTGTCCGACACAGAACCAAAGTTTCATCAAAGCTACAAGAGAATAATACATGATAAAAAACCCATGTCAAAAATATCTATATCAAGAGCTGTGGATGCTGGTGATGGGAACAATGGGACAATAACAGAAGGTCAAAGGTTCAAAAGGCAGATTTGACCAGGATGTAACGACATATAAAGTCGTGTCAAAGCTCATATGGAAAATGTTAAGTATTAGACTAGTTCAGCACAGACAGGTTTAGTCGATTAGGCACCTCCCAGTTAACCACAACATTTTTTTGTAGCTTTGCCATATCACAGGATACGGTTCATTATATAACATTTTCTAGCCAAACAAATTGTAATAATATTACATTAAAGTGTAGCATCTGGCTCTCTGGGTTCATATGTTGGGGACAGGGTTGATGATAGTAGTAAGACTGAAACAAGTATAACACATGCTGCCGAAATAAAAATTGCAAAAACGTTCCATGGGTTGAGTGATAGTTTGTTTCAGTGTCCTGCAGCTCTAATGCCCAGTCCATATGGGCTTACAAAACACAAAACACACAATTCCCCACATGATAAATGATAATGTAGACTTTAACAAAAAAAAAAAAAAAATCATCCAATTATTATATTGGATACAGTGTCCTCTGTCTCATCTGCCAAGCATCTCACCAAAAGACAAATCTCCACATTATAAAAGACAACATATCTACATCAGAAAACCAAAACAAATTAAGATTCCTCAATTGGATATCGTCGAAACAAATACTTACTAAGTATATAAAGAGCAATGAAATACAAAATTAAATTCATCCTCAGGAACCCTAAAAATCTGATAAAAAACACACAAGCATTGCTCTTCAGGAATGTCTTTATATCTACCTACATAAATGAACAGTTGTCACCTGAGCACACAAAGACCTTGATACTCTCTCTAAATATTCTAAATGGTTCTGCATGGTAGTTTAGTCCCCTTTTATTTGAATGTGATTTCCAAGCTTTGCCTTCTTACAAATTACCATAGATCTGCATGGATTTACAGAGTCTGGCAATAACTCTCTGTGGTTTCATCAATATGAACAAGCCCTATCATGTGATGATCATTAATATGAAAACATTTCACAAAAAATAAAATCCCCTACAAGAAGACTATTTATGGTAAGACATAACCTGTAGCTATCACTAGACACAAAAAACTGAAATGTAGCACATGGCTGTTTTGGCAGATTCTCTGAATATTTTTTTCATTGAAACAATGAAACGTTTTCAGGTTAACCATTAAACCGAGGTGTGTATGTGTGTGTGTATGCATGTGTGGGAGCCACGAACCAACAGTTGGTTCAGTTAGTGGAACAAGCAAACTGAAAATACAAAACCAGAACCACAAAAAGGAGGAATGATTTGTGAATTTGCACCGTCTGCTGTGTTTTTGGCAGCTGTGTTTTGTAAATTTTTGTAACAGACTGTAAAACAGCATTTCCAATATGTGAAAGGGTGAACACCAACATATTTCACAGTGCCAGCACATTAAAAAAATCCACAGAAAAATCATAATCTCACAGTTATTCCACATGTGAGATAATACCACACCTTCTGCCAAGCTGATTAAATATTAATAGTAACTGGATTTACAGTAAGTATGGCCTAACTAGGATTGTAATATTTTCATTATCACTGCCACAACATTTTTAGTATTTATCTAGAGATAAAACAAACCCAGAGCCTAATAACACACTCCCAAACACTCCTCAGACTGTCTGGGTCAAATCAATCACGGCTAAGCCACTTGGGAGCAGCCTTCCCGTCAGAAAGCAAAAGCCAGTGCCAGTCGAAGATCCAGAACCTAAACTGCAACAGTTTTACTTGTGCAGGCTTATTAAAGCCACCGAAGGGAGGTTTCCAAGGACTGCAAGGATTAGGAGCTTATCTTAACTATAACATGAAAAGAATTACCATGATGGGCATGTGTGCAGTGAATGTTTACTTTAAAAGAAAAAATAAATGTGTGTGCCAAGTTTGAAGAAATTCCTAATATTTTTTTAATGAAGCTATTCGTTCTTTGCTTTTGTCATTCTGCAACAACAGTCCTGCAACTGGTCTATTGGCCATTGCACCACTTGTACATGCACACCCCCTTTCCCTCTTTAGATGAAGATAGTTGTATTTTATTTATTTTTTGATAGTTCAGTGTTAATTATGTCTGACTTCCAATTGAAGTGATGCTGTGTTTTTGGGTCGTGGGTAATCATACAGCTGCACTGTAGAGATGCAGCAAATGTTCTAAATACTAAAAACACATGACTTCAAACTTTCCATATTTTTTTCCAATTTGCAATAAGCAAGGAAGCAACTTACCAAAGTCGACTCGGGTTAATATACACTGCATGGGATGCTCTGTGGTGTGTCTGGTTGTAGTTGCGCCGCTCTCGTAGCAGGATGCACACAGATCATAGTCGTAGCAAATTAAACATTTGTATCGTCGGCCTCTGAAGTTGCCTTTTAAACATGCATCACAGCTCACGCCTAGGGCATAAGAGAGAGGACAAAAGAAAGGTTAGGCGCTGAATATTTAAGTATAAGTCATCTTCATTTTCCTTGATAACCGCAGCATATTGCATAGGTAATAGTAATAGGTCTTCAAATACTACATTTCATAGTTTCAGATTTTGAGGAGTATTTTACCCAAAGCATGAAAATCATATTAACAAATTCTTTGCAACCATTTATTACAACTTCTTTTTTTTATGAAGCAATACATTAGAAATTGGATTTTCCTTAACCAATTCAGACCAACATAACTCTTGTTTAGTAAAAGAAGTGCATTGAAAATAACATTCATATTGTTAATTAATTTTTTCTTTGCTATAAAATGTTAAACTTCAAAAATAAACTTAGTGCAGTAATTTTAACAGAACAGGTAACTGCATGCTTGCAAATATGCAGACATCAACAAAGAAATTATGCTGAAAAGTGGGATTTTCATTTAAAGAATATAGACTCTTGTTAGACTGCTTTCTACAGGTCAAACAAATGATGCAGAAGACTTGCACTTTCTCCTATTTTGAGCTAATTGCTCAATTTTTTGTGTTGGAGCATTACAGTCACTTATGGATTCAATTTCCTCAAAGGTATGATATGCATATGATGCCCACAATGACACGAAGACATTTAAAGCATAATGAAAACTAATAAGATACAATAATTATTGTTCTATTTGTATTTATGCTTTTTTAGTTGCGTGAGAATGTGGGTGATGTGGTTTTGATTTGACTAGTACATTTCTTACAGGATTATTGCACATATATTTGAAGTATGATACTGTGCCAACCCCCCTATAGCAATGCCCTCACTTTAAGACACAAACATACATACATACATACATATAGACATATAAACGAGATCCTGGATCATTCACCTTTTCATAAAACGACACTCACAATACCTGGCCCATTCACAAAGCTATCCTCATCAATAAGGTCATTCCTACATTATGTATTAAAGGTATTTCACCTTGCGTGTCACATGGGAGCCTCCGTTTACAAGTCCAGGCATTTCTTGATTGACTAGGACAGTCGTGCAGCCTCGGTGTATTGTATGACACCAGGCTGTCTAAACTCCCTCATATCTCCATTCATAGCTAGCAAGCTGTTAAAGCTCAGCACCAACCGGATCCTGCTGAGCGGCAGCTGACGACTGGCTGGTGCAGAAACGTTAATGACAGTAACAACGATGACCTCTTCGTATTATACCTCAAACATAAATAATTTGATCGCTACCGATAGAAAAGTTGACAACAACACAGGCATGGAAAATAAAGGCCGCCCCGGCCTGACTAACCTTCGCTGTTGGCTAACCAATTAACAAATAAACCAGCTAACGTTAGCTTAACTGCTAGCTGACAAGCTAGTCAGCTATGGTGGACTTAACTAATTCAACTTCCAACCTGTTGGGGAGCTGAAACATCTATTGACATGGTTAACTGGCGTCTACTTGTCACTAGCAGCGAACTTCCAGCCCAACAAGGTTGGCCACAAGGACGAGGTGAATGATCGCTAAATGTTAGCCTGCGAAACAGGAATCTACGGGCCAACTTTGACCAGGAAGGGAGCTAAAACGGGCTTACGTTAACATTAACGACATGACAAGCTTTGATCCCCCTCAACGCCATCTGGGATCCGTTGCTCTCGTACGGTCCTTCTTCTCGGCACTCCCCCTTGCTGCCCAGCTCGTTAACGTTAACCTACATAACCCATCACCGGTTAGCTTGCAGGCTATCTAGCGCACCTAGCTAAACGATACCTAGCTTCTTCCGCTCATATGTCAGCGTTGTTTTGGTGAACTAACGCCAAGTGTTGTGATTTTTTTTCTGACACATACGCGTCAACTGCAAGGTCCGTTGTATCAGATACAGCTTTTGTTTTCGCCGTAATGCGTCCCAACGACATTAACTCAGACTGCAGCCAGGCTGCTAACACTAGCCGGGGCTAGCTGGGATGAGCTGCAAAACAAGAAATTCTCGGCTAGCTGACGTTAGCTGGGGCTGCTCTGTCAACGATTTTACCACAAATCCAGACTTTCTCGCACCTTTGTGTTCAGGTGTACTCTTACCTTCATGACGGGACATCCTACGAACACTAACGCAGCCCCCTGCTCGGGCTCCGGGGCTTCCTATACAGAATAATATCAGTGAAGAGAAGAGAAGCCGGGGCTGGCTGGCTGTCCCTGGCCTCTTCCCTCATGAAGGATCCGGTCTGGCTCACTGCCCCCCCTCCGCCTCCTGCTGTGTCACTGTCCGACGCGCCGCTCCTCCGTCCACACGGTGGCGCTGCTGTCTCACTTTTGGATTGAAGGCGGTACTGACTGGTGGTTGGCTGAGCCAACCTCCCCACCTTCCCCAAGGTGATCAAAGGTTTGATGTGTCACCTCCCTGTCACCTGCTCCATGAGTGCAAATACACACACCTTTGTCGGTTTATTAGGAACAGCTGGCTAAGAGTAATGTAGCCTTATACAACAGTCCTGTGACTAATCCTCCTCCATGAAGGGTTATGATGTGATCCTCCTCCACGAAACGGTGTTAAAGACACGTTGATTAAACTGTGTGATCATTCTGGACACTGTAGTGTGTGGTGCTGTTTCACTGCATTGGATTATACAGAGAAGTGTGTCTGGGTGTTCCTGACAAATTGCCAAATGAGTGAACTCTAAACCTTTCTTCTAAAACAGCCTAAAACAGGCTTTATTGTTTGTTTTTAATAGTGGTGGTTCCTCAAGTGCTGTGCTTAAATACAATTAGGTACTTTAGTTGAGCATCTTGATTAAATGCTACTTTATACTCAGATACCACTACATTTCAGAGGGAAACATTGTTCTTTATCCTCTATTATATTTATGTGACAACCTATAAAATACAATATATTGATAAAAAATATAAGAGATATTTGATAACCTTTTTGTATTGATATTTGTACTTGAGTGGTGTATTTCATTTTTCTTCCACCACTTGTTTCAATATATTCAACTAGTATGGTGTAATTATTGATATTATTTCAGGTCATACTCTGAGTAAGCTATGAGAATGATGCCTAATCATTGTCATCAGTTACTATAATTTCAGTGATAACGCCCATTACTCTCCTTCACTACTTCAGTGTTCTTTCTTATATTTAAAATAACAATTGATAATAATTATAATATCATAGGCTAAATACTATAATTAAAATAGCAATCTTCAATTTACAAAGCATGTATTAAAATTAATGGAAATTGCCATTACATGAATTTAAAAGTTAGTCTGTTTTACAACTAAGAAGTGCAGGCCATCCAACAACTGCACGCAGCAGTTCCCACCAACATACATACAACTATGAAAGAATGTCATACCTGTAGTTTAGAATAACCTCCATTTGCTCTCCCCACAGATCGACTTGTTTGTTTTTATGTTTCGCAGTACCTCATTGTTGGGTCTTGCCAGGCAGACTTTGTAGGGCAAAATCAGGACAGGTCAGCACCGTGCAAAATCAAACTGGCACTCAGAATAGGCAGATGGCTGAGGATTGTGGATGGAGACAATAACAATCCCCTGCACAAGAAGTGACTTTTACTTTGGATTAAATAAAACTTTAACTTTATATATTAAATGTAAATATATAATGTCTGACATCAAGTGAGTCAGACAGATTCTCAGAAGTCCTTGAACTTCTTTAGGAAAACTGAAGACTTTGGTTTCACTGATGTTCAGATAGACAACATAAACAAGAGGAGGGGTGTGACGTAAATTAAAACTGCAGTAAGATGTCCATCAAGATAAAACAAATTAAAAGAAATTACCACTACAAAGTGATTATTCTTCACATTCACCCCAAACTAGAAGGGGGTTTCATGATGATCAGTCTGGCTAGACCCATTTTTATCATTAATAGTATTTAGGTAATTTGTAAGAAAGTCTGCAATCATGACAGTTACATTCAAGCAAGGTTGTCTGGGGTCTCATGATTGCCTCTGTACTTTGTCTGTTCTTTGCTCTATTTTCTTCCAATAGTTCAGTAACATTTGAGTCAATAGGATAACCTCAGATTGACACAGATAAGAGACGGTGGTAATGATCCAACCCATGACTTTTCCTCTCTTTACCCCGTAGGATTTACCTACTTGGAGAAGCTCCATTTCCCCCCGCTTGACCCTGTAAAAGAAATGAATAACCAAATGAGTTACAACTGACTGTGAACTCAACAACCAGTACAGTACAATGTCATCATTTCTCCTAATATCTTCTATAGTTTCATAATTCTGACACAAGACATCCTGAGATGTAGCAATGACAGCCATCATCTAGACATTACTGATGTCTATGAAGAAATCATCTCTATAAGACTGAGTGAGCAAGATGGATTTTTACGCTGCCCTGCATCACGTCATCATATTAACTCTAGTACTCTCTCCAGATGCAGTATCACGCACCTTCTGCTATATTCTCACATACTTAGTGTTATTTATACACAGGTGCTCAACCCTGTGCTAAAAATAGGATGTTATTTTGGACTCTGTATTTCTTATGTGCTCAGCCCCACTCCCTTCCTTTGAAAAAGACCATTTCAATATTAAAGCTGGTTTAAAAAAAAAAAAAAAAAAAAAAAAGATGAATAAAAGTATATGTAGAGTTTATTTCTGGTCACATCAGCCCAAGCTGGCACATCAGAGGAGCCTGAGTTTGTACTGGACATTATCAGTTGGAAAGTTGGATAGTAGTGATTCACATCCCATCATTGGTTGTCTTTAAACAACAGAAATAGGCTTGTCATTACACATAGATAGATAGATAGATAGATAGATAGATAGATAGATAGATAGATAGATAGATAGATAGATAGATAGATAGATAGATAGATAGATAGATAGATAGATAGATAGATAGATAGACACTGACCTAGTCCACATTGTAACCACCAGCATTGGTTTGTTTTCATGGATCCCTACAAGCTGTTTATACTCAAGGTACCAGGGGCTGCTGGGGTGGCAGGTTGGCGCTTCCTACACTGGTGGGCGCTGATGTATGTACACAAAACAGTGGTGTTATTGTAGCAGGGGCCCTTGCGTGAGTTCACCCATTCTCTGCCTCATCAATCGAAACTGGCCGGCGCAGCCAAAAACGATGGCCAGGCGGAGGAGACGACGCTTGTCATGGGGGAGGGCGCCTCGCCATTTCTCCCCCAACACGGCTCCGAGCCTTTAAACTATCCCCATAGACGCGCGAAGGAGTATTGTGGGAATTTCTCACGTATGATAATAAGCAGGGGAAGATTTTTTTTTTTTCTTTTTTCTTCAATTGTTTAAATATCGGAGATTGATCTAAGATTTAAAAAGTCTGGTGGGCGTTAACACCGGGTCAGATTCTCCGGAAACCTCCTGTCACTCTCATTGATATATTTTTTTTTTTTCATAGTTTCAAACCGGCTAGGCAACAAAGGTCTGACCTTCATATCAATACTAAGCTTTTGGATACGCTTTGCGCATGTCTTTGGAAACACGCCCCACAGGATTTAAAACGCGCGCAACGTGAGAAGCCTACTACGACTTCATTCAACTTCGCCACGCCTTTCAACGTAAACAAACGGGGGCTTGACCAATAAGATCCACGATAGATCAGCCGATGATCAGATGACTGAAAAGGGGAAACTATTTAAAACTCTAATGTCAGACGTATTCAAGTTTATACATCTCCTGAGCGATGCTTCCATAGGCGCGCATCCAAAACGCACCACCGGCTCTGTTGCTCTTTTGTCACCACTGGCTCTAAACTCACTCACCTACCCACCGCGCTGCCGGCGACAGCAATAAGGCGACACAAAGACATTTCATATTCTCAGGGAGCGTTTAAGTCCTCAACACTCGCCTGTGACTGAGAAATGAATCATAAAGCCATTTTAATGTGGATTTTCCTACATTGTGCCGCTGCGCTCTTCTCCTCTGCTCTTGCGGAAAACGCTGTTCTTAAAGGTAAGACATGGCTCTTGTGCCTTTTGTTCATTCATTACTTTCAATTATTTCTTCCCCAGCCTCAGGGAGAAGTGTCAAAAATCTAACACGGCAAACGTAAAGTCGGTCAAACACGAGCGAAACGGGGGGACAAAAATCTGATGAATTGGGGAAAAAAAAAAAAAAAAAACGTATGTAAACGTGGCCCAAACCCCACGTTTCCCCCACAGCCCTGTTGAATTAATCTGCATTTTAGGTTTATTGGGCTAAATTACAAATAAGAACAAGTGTGGCGGGCAGAGTGAACCAGAAAAACGGGGATGGATTTAGGAGGCGAGACTGCGACGTGTCCTTTTTTGGGGAGAGCAGCCGGAGTCCTGAGGCGCAGCTCCGGGAGGAGGACGCACGACGCCACGTCTGTGGTGGAGATGTTCCGCTGAATCCACGTTTTACCACGGACCGCACACCATTTTTTTTTTTTTTTTCTTCAACCCCAGTTTAAGTCATTTTGGTCTGTGGCTCAGCACCAAAGGGTGTTGGGTTCATTGAAATCCAGATCTGACGTCTCTGCTATGCACGACCGGCTTTAATCCACTCATCTGCCCAAGGATCAAGAATCGAGCACAATGGGGTTTTTTTTTGTTTGTTTGTTTTTTTTTGTTTTTTGTTTTTTTTAAATGAAAAAATAAATTTTGGCTGCACGATCTTGAAATAGACTGACTCTCTAGGCTCACCAGTTTCCCCCTATAAAACCCGTGGATAAACTGACAACATCCTCTGGATGAATTAAAGGCGTCTTCCATCAGTTAAATGGTTTAATTGCACCATTTTAGCCTCAGGCCCGAAATCACAGCGTGTTAGAGTCGGTTATAATTTTATGAGCTCTGGCTGCAGCTCTGTGAGAGAGGACCAAATAAAAGAAGAGAAGGGTGTCTTGCAGGGATGATTGTGGCAGATGTTGACTGGCTGTGTCCGTGTCCCCCTCAAGTGTGACGGATAACTGTGTTCAAACTGTGTTTGTAATTGAATCACTTTGACAGATTAGTGTATTAATTCTTTCTAAAATTTTTTTAGTCCCAACAGAGGAAAGTAAACTGAACTTGAGCATTTCCTCTTTTTTTTCTTTTTTTTTTTTAAATCTAACATCCTTGGTGTCATTTTCCTTCAGGTGAAGACGGTGGATTTGATGAACTGTCAACAGACGCCAATGCTCTCAATGGCGTCAAGTACAACATGAGAAAGAATTTAGATCTGGAGCAGGACGGCTGCTTCCTACAAGCTGGCAAGAAGGAGTGTCTAGAGGAATGTGGCTTCAATGCCACAGCCAAGACAATCTTCGTCATTCATGGCTGGACGGTAACTATGAACATTTCTATCTAGTGTGCATCTCTCTGTATGTGGGTCCACCAGTGAAAGAAGCTGGTGGAGGAAGTGTTTCTCCAACCAGAGAGCTTT
Source organism: Rachycentron canadum (assembly GCA_038496675.1). Taxonomy (NCBI): domain Eukaryota; kingdom Metazoa; phylum Chordata; class Actinopteri; order Carangiformes; family Rachycentridae; genus Rachycentron; species Rachycentron canadum. Next base: position 7,379,658 of record CM076654.1, read on the forward strand.
GATTGTTTAACGTGGGAGTGTGAAATAACTGAGTCCAGTTTGTCAGAGAGAGGAAGCCAGGTTAAAGCAGTTTGAATGAATGAATGAATGACTCCTGTTGTCCCTTTCTTTTCTTTTTTCCTTTTTTGTCTCTCAGATGAGCGGCATGTTTGAAAGCTGGATGCACAAGCTGGTCTCTGCAGTGATGCAGCGTGAAAGTGACGCCAATGTTGTGGTCGTAGATTGGCTCGTAATGGCTCAGCAGCTGTACCCTGATGCAGTCAACCACACCCACAGCGTCGGCCTCCATATTGCCAACATGTTAAACTGGCTTCAGGTGGGTAGTCGTTTACACTCATTATATGCACCCTGTAAAAACTTGGATTCCTCACACGAGTTAATGTGCTCTGGTGAGATGAATCAAATCATGCAAATAGATCAGTGTGTAGGTTTTGAGAAAAAGAGAACAAAACTAGTAAATGCGCAGTATGCCGTCATTCCCGTGGTACTCACTCACCCTTTACATAACTTGGTTTGTAGCATCTGAGGCATATGAATGAATATAAATGTATCTCCTAAAATGTCATGCGTTTTGGCGTGTTATGTTTTTATATTGAGGTCCGAGCAGCTGACTCATAAAACCTGCCGCACTTCTGTATTGGTGTGATTTTTAAAAATTCAGTCTTTCGTGAGCAAAAGTAAAAATGGATTAGTGAAATGTTATGCCTAATAGCCACTATCTGTTTTTTGGAATTCCCAAATTTACCCAAAACACAGCAGCTCGATTTCTTTCTGGTATGTTGTCTTAGCATACTTTAAGTCCCATTAGATCAATGCTCATCTAATAAGGACCACGGTCTATTTAGCACCTCTGAGGCAACGACAACAATTCCCATTCAGTAGAACTGTCACAAAATTGGACCAGTACACAAATGGTGAGTGAGGAAGGGTACAGGCATGCTGCCATGCAGTTGTAAACATAGACAAAGGCTATTTCATGGATACAAACTGAGACAGATGGTGGAGGCACTGTTGCATGGAAGGGACTGTGAGTAGATTCGGTCCGGGTTAACTGAGCTTGGCTCAGCTGCAGGCACGACTGATCACCACTGGCTGAAATCCAGGATTTGCTCAGTGTGGAGTAGTGTCCACGGTGGCAGCTGCTGATGTGGGTGTCGTAACCTTTCTCTCTAACAGGAAGAGCAGCAGCTGCCTCTGGCGAACGTGCACCTGATTGGCTACAGTTTAGGCGCTCATGTAGCTGGTTATGCAGGAACGTTTGTACGAGGGACCATCGGCAGAATTACTGGTAAGTTAAGTGCAACATGAATCAGCATTAAATGCACCTCAAGGATCGCAGTACTAATTTTTCTGCCCGTGTTCTTTTATTTCTATTAGGTCTAGACCCAGCGGGACCAATGTTTGAAGGTGTAGAGGAACAGAAACGTCTGTCCCCAGATGATGCCGACTTTGTGGACGTTCTGCACACATATACCAGAGAGGCTTTGGGTGTGAGCATTGGGATCCAGCAGCCTATTGGAGACATTGATATCTATCCCAATGGTGGTGAAGTGCAGCCTGGCTGTGCGCTGGGAGACGTGCTGGCAGTGGCTGGAAGTAAGTACTCTTTGACTGTACCGTCCACAACAAAAGTTATCAATGGAACCATATCTATGTAAATTAAGGGTTTTACTCTCAAATGTTTGGTTGATTTCCATCTGCCATTAAATTGTTCAACTACTATGGATATATTCTTTGTATAATGATGTACAGTATATCCTCTAGCAAAGGCATGAAAGATACTGTATCTTGGTCCATATTGTAGTTTATATACATTTACAATCCCTTTTTGTATCTGCAGATTTCATGGAGGTGATGAAGTGTGAGCATGAGCGTGCCGTGCATCTGTTTGTGGACTCCTTGATGAACAAGGACCATATGAGCTTTGCCTACCAATGCACAGGCCCTGATCGCTTCAAGAAGGGCATCTGCCTCAGCTGCCGCAAAAATCGATGCAACAACATCGGCTACAATGCCAGGAAGATGCGCAAAAGGCGCAACAGTAAAATGTACCTGAAGACACGTGCTGACACTCCCTTCGGTGGTGAGTAAGAGTTTCAATATGATCTACAATTGTATTGCAATAAATCTTATCATTTACTACTATGTTTACTTCCTGGAGTAACTGTTATGATATGGTAGACTGGCTTCAACATCAAACGCATTTTATGGTTTTACAGTTGCAAATATTAACTATTATGTTTCCTTTTAAGGCTACCACTACCAGATGAAGATGCACGTTTTCAACAGAAAACAGTCAGACAATGCAGATCCCACCTTCCATGTCAAGTTGTACGGCGCCCATAACGATACAGAAAACATATTTGTCGACGTGTAAGTCCCAAATCTAATCTGCATAACCAGTCTTTCTCACGACAACTCACTGACAATGCATGAAACCACTGCTCCCTGGTTTGGGTACTCTCCTCTAGTCTGTTCAGCCTGGTAGCTGAGCTGCCTGGTACTGAGAAGTCCACAGCCTGCTGTGATATAAATTTGGAATTTGAACTTGATCCTTGGTTGTACTGACCTTTCAAAGTGTTACTCGCATAGTTTTGTTACGTAAAACAAGCTCAATGTAGAGGAGGTGCTTCAGTAACTTGCAGTTCAAGTTTCCATAGACACTAATGCTAATTTAACAGCTTTTGTCACAACCTTGGACATAAAAGCAAGTCATAAATCAGCAGGCATCAGGCATCCCAGCAGCTCAGCATCACTCACTACTTTATTTAATGTAAGCAAAATTAAATGTTTGACTTGGCACCAGATTTAAACTGGCTTCTCCCACCTTTTATTCAGCCACGACAACACTGTTGGTCTGAACCTGACCAACACCTTCTTGGTGTTTACTGAGGACGATATTGGTGACCTGCTGAAAATCCGTCTGAGCTGGGAGGGAGAAACTGAATCCTGGTCCTCAGTCTGGAAGAACATCAGGAAGTCTTTCTGGACCTGGAACCCCAAGCCTTCCAAACCTGTGCTGGAAGTGCGGCGGATTCGTGTGAAAGCTGGTGAAACACAGAAAAAGTAAGTTGAAGGGAGAAGCTGAGTCATCACCACATATCTAAAACTGTGCAGAATTAGGTTTTATTATACTGGTTGGACATTTTGCTAAGACTGCTTTTTTTCCTTTTAAATGTTGTCACAGGTTTACTTTCTGTGCTCAAGACCCCTCAAAAACTGATATTTCGCCAGGAGATTCCATAACTTTTGTGAAATGTCGTGATGGCTGGGAAGTGAAACCAAGAAAGCGGTATGAAACATGATTAAAAAGTGAAAATAAGTATGTTTGAAACATCAGATTCCTTGCGGATCTGTAGTACGGTGTGTGATTATTCTGCTGTTTTTGATCGACAGGCTACCGATGTAACAACTCAGTACTTCCAACAACCAATGCACAGTCACCTTAGGGGACCCAACACGGATCAGCGAGAAGCACTACCTTCTCTTTATTTGAGCACTTTTCGTGAGAGGAAGATTGATGAGCGCACAGTGGGAGGAGCTCCAGGTTTCAGACTCTGGAAGGTTTCCTGTGGTTTCTGGAAACAAGGACTCCAGGGTCTGTCCAGCATCGAGATGGTTGGGGGAAAAAAAAAAAAAACAGCTGGCAGGCTGGAATCAGAGGTGGTCCTAAATGTGTTGAGATTTGCCTGAGGAGTTGCAGAACGTTCCTTTTCGTGGACTAGTGAAGTAGTATACAGATCTGTGCCAGTGGACATAAACCAGCAATTGTAGTCGCTGTACTGTACATGTTTAAATATTTTTTATTTATAAAAAAAGCAGAAGCACTGCAAGACCAACATTATTTATCAGAGCACATCCCATAATGAAGCATATGTTGAATGCATTTCTCTGTGTGTGTGTGTGTGTTTGTGTTTCATTTGTCCCCAAGAAATGTGCCTTTCTGCTGAGAGATTACTGATACACTGTATAACTGAAGGAGATCTCATTGCACATGATCTTTCCAAGGCTTTGTGCGTAGTATGACTGTTACTGTATGTGGCTTATTTTGGGAGTGTGTTTATGTATATAATGTAAATAACTTTTTGGAAAAATAAATTCACGTTATTTGTAGAAACTGTTGCCTTTGTGCTTTTTTAATTTTTTTTTTTTTTTTTTTTTTTTTTTTAAAACCATTACATTACTTCTGATTTTAATGTTTTCCAAAGCTGCAAAGTGAAATCTGTTTGTGGAACATGCCACAGCCATTTGTGACATATGGAAGTGGTGCTCATAATTCACTTCTGTAAAACTGATGCCCAACCATCACAGAGGCTTAATGTTTGATCTGCCTTCTGTCAGTGTGGGAAACACAGGACATGCAAACGCTGTGCAGTTAAAAAAGAAACAGTTTGCCTAAATGTAGCCCTGAGACATGTTCCATCCTCAAATGGGCATGTCTCTTTAAACAAAGCGTGTTAATGTTAAAAGTTTTGCCAGAATAAGAACAATTAGTATTTTTCCCCATCAGGATGGTAGACTTTAAATTCCCAGCATCAATTGGTTTTGCTTTCTGTTCTGCTTGGATTTGAAATTTCCTTTCTTCACCTTGTTGGATCTCATTTAACAGAAGCTCCTTTATCCAGCTTCTGCGTTGCTCCCTCTGAACTGGACAGCTTATGATTAGGTAAATCAAGTTCCAACACTTCAGAGCTTAAATCTTTACTATGTTTAGATCACTGTTAGTAAGTATAGTAAGTGTTAACACAATGTTTGAATTTAGGTTTTTTTTGTATCTTTTCCAGTATTTGTTGCCGCATGTGCATGTACATGTATTAGTAATCTTTCGACAAATAACACCCACATGAAACAAAGTTTGGATTGTGAGTAGTGATAAACCAGGAATGCCACAAACATTCTGGAGCTGTAATGACACATTAGCACATGTTGGTGCATGAGATAGTGACGTGACAACATCCTGCAGAGCTTTTTTTCCCATGCTCATGTTTATCCTACACTTAATTACAGAAACTCAAATATTTCATGTCACACCATCACCACTACACCACTTCCATGTTTCACTGAAATACCTGGATGGTTTGTAAGAGGACAAATGTTTTTTGGTATGTTACATTTGAGTGTCACTTCTAACTTCTTGTGTAGTTAAGTTGACAGACATGGTGATAAATGGCTTTTCCTTTTTTTTTTTTTATCTCCATAAACTTTTTATCCTTCTTGTGTTTTTTATATTAAAGTGTCTGGTTATATTTATCTCCACTCTGTTTTGCTGTCTGTTGTGAGAACACAGAGCTGCCGTGTCCCCACGCTAACTAACATACCAACCAGTGTTTATTTAGTAATTCACTTCAGCTGGACAGTCATTGAGCATCTTAAACCTTGTCACACTATCTGCATCCGGTATATATCAAATCACAAGCTCTTGAGTCATTGTCTGCCCATCCAGTAAAGTTTAAACATGGAACATGATATACTGCTCCTTTAGATGGTTGTTATAGGAAAAGCTCAACATTTGATTTAAACAAGCTTCATTGGCATTACAGATCTTAAAAATAAAATAAAGTAAAATATCATTACCAGCAATAGATGATTAGAAATAAATATACACTAATGTGCAAATATGAACAATGATTACAATCATGACAAACCTTTACAATAACAACATATATTTTCTTTCAAATAATAATATATGTTAAACAGAGGGTGTATATTGCACATTGTTTATTTTTTCAAAGTAATTTCACAAGGCTCTGGTGGATGTCTTACAATTTAAAACTACTACAATACTAAGATATTATGTAAGATATTATTTTGATGTTCGTAGCACATTTCACAATAAAACCTGCCTTTATATTTTGTATTTCAAATAGTATGCTGATCTACAATGTGTAGCACAAACCATTATTGTATATCTATGGATGTATGTTGAATATGACTTCAAAGACTCTCCCAAATTTACCATTGTTGCTAGACGATCTCCACAAATGAGAGCAAAATTCAGGGGAACTCCACTTACAAAAACTGAAAAAAGCACTTTTATTTCTGCCAAATGCATTTACTAAAGATGACTTTTTCCATTTAAAAAGGAACAAAGATTTTTTTTTTTTTTTTTAGCTCTGATTCAGCACTACTGGGCTCTGGGTCCAGATTGTTACCACAGAGCCTCTGAAGCTGAATCACATGATGAAGGAGATTTAAGACATACTTTTCCTTCATTTGCAATCCAGCTGTAAATACCTCTGTGCACGCATTGCGAGGGAGGCAAGTAAACTAACTTGAAATGTTTTTATATCAGGGTCCAACATGCAGTTTCCCTGTCATTGCCTCTAGATCATTTGTCATAGCATGCCATGTGCAGGTCTGCGTTGCTGGTTACCCTCATGCCCTTGCAGATTAGAGAATTATGGTCCACATGGTAAAATGTTGGGGGGGGGGGGGGGGGGCATCACAGTGTACTACATGTGATACCAGTAGAGTGCTTGTGGCATGCCAGTCAGGATCTGGCAAACGTTGAAAGCACTGAGGTCATATGGTCTCACTGCATTTCCAAGTAAGACATTCTCAAACTTTTCCAGGAATGTAAGTTGTGAGAAGGACGACCTGATGACCATCTGTTTTTTAAGGAATATGAATATTTGAACAAATAATCCACTGGATATTTGATCTGAAAATGGTCTGATACTGTTATAATGAAACATGAAACCATTTGTTGCTAACACATGGGACCCTTGTAAAAAAAATAAATAAAAATTTGTATAATGTTGACTATGACTGTTTTAGTGTGTTAGCATGCTAACATGCCTTTGTGTTAATTTGCCCAAAGCATAACATACAGCTGATTGCTGGTGGGAATGTTATTAATTTTGCAATTATTTGGTCTGTAACCAAAGTATTGGTCAAAGTGGAATTTTGAACTGATGGTGAGGTTGGATTAAAAGTTAAGAGATCACCAAATGTTGTGCAATTCAGACTCTATCACGTGGCAATTGATCAAAAGGGTTTTGAGATATGTCACTCAAAACCACAAAATGTTAGTAGGAGTTTACCAAAGTCAGCAGAATTGATCTTCTGGCATCATGAATGTCTATACCAAATTTTATGGTAGTCTTGTAAATGTGAAATGAGCCTAGAAGTACAGTATCAACACAAGCTACAGTAAGCTTTAAATATGAAGCTACTTGTTCTGCATAGTTTCCAGTCTTCTTTATTGGCATACCCTTGTACACTGCCCTTTGTTACATATCTGGGGGATATCATGACGTCAATATGAAAGTAGAGAACACATGGTGCTCACATGGAAGAGACCACCGCTGTTGAGTTGAGAAGGTGAATCTCTTTACGAACCTATCACAAAATAGCTAGTAAAAATGAATATCCAATCAGAAGTTGCATACTTTGAGGTCTATGTTTATGTTTTGACAGCACACTCTATGTTTGTTTACAGACGTCTATTATTACACTGTCATCTGGTCCCTGTATACATACGTGAGTTTGTGGCAATTTTCCACCCTAAGCGCCTATTGGTGCACATGTCAACACTTGACACCACTGTTTCCATTTGTTTCCTTGTTACCTTAGCTGTCCAGAGTGTGTGGGATCAGCGCTGTGTTTTACAATGTTGTGATTGGCTGAGAGCTCCATTGGGTTCTCAGCTGTTGTTAGATGCATTAAGTCGTGTTTTACAACTTCCAGGAAGGAATTCCTGAGTTCAAGTTCATAATAAGAGGTATAAGGTGCAGCATCCATTACCTTGTGGTCCCAGAGGACTTAAAAAAACAAACTGTATCAGAATTTTAACTAATTCTGTTAAAGAGATTGATGTGCTGAGGTGACCACCCTCTACTTTCAGGGTCTTTTTGCCTGTACATACAGAGTACAAGTGAGAGCTAAGAAAAGCATCACTCAGGATGCCTTGCTGAGGATGGAGTTGAAGTTCTTTGACTCTAATGTATTGACATAGATGAAATAGACAGCTAGCAAGTATGTGATGGAAAGGAAACAGACACAAACCAGAAACTTTGTGCCAACTTACCATGAGGGTAATTTAATAAAGTTAATAAGTATTATATTACATAAGTATAATATGTAATTCCCCCTGTTCTCTAGAGACGAGCATTCTCCAAGATGCATGACCTCTAGTTACTAGTTTTTTGCTTTTATTAAAGGAAGATTGCTTTGTCAGCAAAGACTGAATTTTAGTTAATTTGTTGTAATGTTATACAACCAGTGAAATGACATTTTTAACTTTTTAAAAAGTGAACTGAACAATTTATACTTTAAACTTGGTAAAGACTGATGACACCTCTATCTCTTTATTGTATTTTGGGCTCCTGGGAGCATCTTAGCAAGTTTAGTGAATTAATGATAAAGTGGGAAAAAAAGCATCCATGGAAGAAATTTCTCACTCGTATATTGCTGGCTCAGCTTTAAGACTGTCATGCATAATAATTTCATGGGTTACTGTTGGGAAATTTAGGAAATAAAGAAAGGTTATCTCTAGATTATTTCTCAAATTCAAAAAAAAAATTCTCAAGGAGGAAGGGGAGAGGGCAGCTAAGGCCAGGGGTCGTTGTCCAGTAGTACGCGGCTGGATCTGTGCCTTGGCTCCAAGCTTCCCACTCCCTGATTCAATTCACCCCCCCCCCCCCGACAGGAAGTTACCATATATGACCACACCTCCACCACAGAGTACCAACAAAAGCACAACTGGAGAGGCTGGTGAGCCAATGGTGGGAGAGCTCGCCATAGTAAACCCAGTTGACCCAGTCAGCTGTGTGCCTGAACAGTATCAGTTCTCATCTCTCATGGAATTTCCCCCATTGAGAGGAGGTTCACTGGCTGCGACTGAATGTCACATATTTGCCACGACATTTGCCTAGAAATGCCAAGTGTCAATGACAGAGTTATCTTACTATCCAGAAATCACTGACAATGTTAACAAGTAGGACACTGTAATATTACAGGAAAAAAACTGATTTGTCACTGAAGCAGAAAACCTGATCAATTTCAGTTCCCATTTCTAGGGAAAGTCCAAATCACGATTCCATTTCCAACCATCTTGTTTCAGTGGTTTTGATTTACTAGGCTGTGATGTTTGTCATCACTGTCTTCTGCAGATGAACATCCAACTGCATGAGAGTTTGCTTTAATTAACATTAACATTTTAGGAAATGGTCTTATTCACCCAGAACTCTCTTACTAGGCCCAGGGGCTAATTCATCTAGTTTAGAATAAAGGATTAAAACTGGAGGAAAAAGGCCTCCAGTCCCAAAAGTTCAAAAATATGTCCACAGGCATTTCTAAAATTCAAAAAATGGACCAGTTTATCTTGCACTACAAGCAACAGTTTATTGGTTTGCACAGCTCCCAACAAACCTGCTATTTGCAAGCACTAAATTCTCACTAAAAGTACAAATTGCCATTGTTGTATTTCATATTTCTTTGCAGATAAAACAAATAAGACACAAAGTGTTAACAAAAAAACCCCTGAGATACAGTACAGAGAATCAAGCTAGCTTTCAGTCTTTATGCTTTATGCTCCCCTAAGACTTTAACGTTCCTGATCGTAACGCTTCCTTTATGTTGTTCAATGTGCCTAAAGTGACCCTAACCAACTATTTCTTCATGAAAATAGTTTATGTTAAAGTCACCTGACAACACCAGACAGCAACATGACTCACTGTTTAGAGGCCATAGGTGATGAAAAAGGGTCTAATCGTCCCATACCACAGTCCTGACTTTCCTAAAGACGTCACAAGCCAAGGATGAACAGGTGTAACAGAGTTACCTCCCTTATTCAGGTTACTCAGTAGCTCAGTAAACTACTCTGTAAACACACTTCCACATGGCATCAAAATGAGCACATTCAGACTCTGACGCCACTGTTTCCACAAACAATGTTTTCCCTCTGTGCCTTTTACTGCTCATAAGTAATAGATGACTTCATGGTGACTTCAACATGCTTAAATTACACATCTTAAGGACTTTTCTTTTTTAGATCAAGTAATCACAACCATGGAGTGGATGTTGATGAACCTTTATGGACGTTTGTAAGATTACTACAATTTTGTGAATTAAGCATTAAACTGCAAAATTATTGTGATGAAATGGTTAAATTGTTGGATGAATTATTTCCCCCCTGACTACACTTCACATTTTTGCCTCGTGTACATAGGTGAGAAAATAGGCAGTATGGAAATTTTTCTCCCAACAACTTTCATTGGCTTTTTCATACTCACAACTTCCATCATACAACCGAGTGCAACGCTATGAAAGTATGTACAATTATGCTTATCATGTATGATTTGGCACAGGACGCTGGATGCTCTTTCTGAAACTTGTTATTTCCCATCATGCTCTACCACCTGTGCCCACTCCCTTCAACCACATTAAATCCTAACAAAACCCGATTCCAAAATACCTTTCAAACAGTGAAGTGAGGAATGGCCACTATGGCAAAAGTACAAGAACAAAAGTACAAGAACACAAAAATGAAACTCTCAACGTAATCAGTCACAGAGAACATCAATGTTAATTGAACATTAGTTGATTGAACACTGTGATTCACTCTGCTCCCACACACACTCTCACACACACACACAAACAGCCTCTGATACCAGTCAGAGCATTGTCATTTCTTCTCTCTGTTCTGACTCTTTATGGAGTCAGGAGCGTAGGCTGAGACTTTCTCATGGGAACGAGCCAGGCAAGAATGAGGAATGCAAAGAAATGCCTTTTGTTGCTGAAAGAAACCCCCTATAATCTGCAGAGAATAGGATTTATGTAATTCTCACATGTTACAAAAGGATACAGTCCGCTCTCCATCTATGTTGATTTGGCTTAATTTCTGAAATTCTACAGCTTGAAATCAGCTTATACATTTACAGCCACAAATTATGTCTGGGCTCGAGAAAGAAGGTCAACATTTAGAGATGGTGTTGCATTTGTGGCAGAGATACATTTTGATATTTTTTCAAGATTTTGATTGTGTTTTAATATTTTTTTGTGTTTGGTTGTGTTTTTCTGGATTTACTATGTGCTTATCCAAGAAGAATTTCTGGTCTAATTTTCTGTGACAGTTCTTTGGATTGGCTGAGGTGTAGGACTAATGTGGTTTATGTTGCTCCTGTGGGTGTGGATGTATAAATCACCACAATCAGCCTTCCAACTGTTGGTTTTCATACTCAAATCGCAATGGTACTGCTATCATGAGGTGCTGCATTCGCACCATGGGTGATATAAGTTCCACCATTTGTTTAAGTAGTTGCTTTGTACCTGACCAGTTTACTGCTCCCATGATTACAACACCTATTTTGCCTGCATGCATAACACACTAATCAGCTTTATGACGAAGGCATACACCAAACAACTGTTGTTTCAAATACAGCCTAATCTGCATGCAGTTCTTAGCTGGTTTTGTCAATATTGATATGTTGACAAAATAGAACACTTCACAAAGTATTATGAGACTATAAGCAACAGCCTACAAATGGGCATCAGCCTTTTATGGCAAAGGATTCATGTCAGACACATATTGTGCTGCCACAAGGCCAAATGCACTTGAAGGTATTTGTCTTTGAAGTCACATGGCTTGATTCATATGATTTGAAGATTTAATGTAAGTAACTATTACAGTAGATCAAACACAGTGGAGTGTCTACGGCCCAACTCAGCAGCAGACAGATCCCACCTCAAAGGGAACTTCACTTTTCATCACGGCTACACTGGTGTGGAATGAGGATTTACTGTTAATCTTTTAATACCAAATGCATGTTTCAAAGACACTTTTTTTTTTCTTCGGGAAGACAGTGGGGCAAGTCCTCACAGGGCAAACACTCATCACAACTTTAAATGTTATATTATTATTGATGTATTGAAAAAAGCAAAATGATGCAAAGAAAAATGGAAACAGACAACAATCACTGCAACAGGAAACACAAGACCTTACATTACTACTTGATTTAGTGATCTTGTAATATAATTTCACACATTCCTCTGCAATAATTAAATGGAATCCAATAAAATTTTTAGTACGTTCAGAAACTTGACTAGTGTCCAGTTGGTCCACTTTCACTTACACAATGCCAGTTAATTGGCAGCATAATCTCAAGTATTTTATGGCACTTGACAAGTTAACCTTTGTCTCAAAAGTCATTGAAGAAGTTGTTGCTAAACAAAAACTAGAAATAGTGGGATATATCAAACTTTTCATTTTTTTTCCAGCAGCACAACATTGAAACTGCTCTGCTGAAAGTCACCAATGATATTCTTATGAATGCAGATTCTGACAGGCTATCTGTTTTAGTATTGTTAGACTTTTCTGCTGCTTTTGACACTGTTGACCATACCTTTGTGCTGGATAGACTAAAATGCTGGGTTGACCCTCAGATTGTTCTTTGCATATCATGAGATCTTTCAGGGTAATCTTTGCCTTGGGGATGTGTGGCTGATACATCATGCAAGGTTCCACAAGGCTGCATCCTCAGTCTCGTGTTGTTTAGCCTGTCTACGCTTCCCTTTTGATATCATTCACCAGATTAAAATGCCTGTATACATTGTTATGCAGACGACACCCAGCTTTACATATCGTTTAAATCATAAAAACATGGACATTCTGCACGGAAATCTTTCAACAAACATTAATCCATACCTCATATTACAAAACTGGTTCACTCTTGTTTTTTAAAACTCAGAAATATAATCTTAAAGTAGCTTAGCCTAGAGGAGATTTAGTCATTACAGCTGAAAACAAGTTGCACCTGCTGGATAACAAACCACCAAAACCAGCCGTAGCTTCATGACAACACTGGCTAAGTTAATTAGAAATGTACACAAAAACTGGTACAAACCAATTCATGAGTTTGCTTGGGCAGAAGTGACTGTGGAGCGGTTCAATTTTAGGGATAATGCAATAAACCTGAACTCCAATGTAACCATAAAACATTCACTCACTAATAATATTTATGCATGCTAGTAAAAGTAACATTTCATTTAAAATTCTGAACAATGAGAGAAAAGCTTGGCGTTTTCAGTTTCCAGACCGGCCCCAGCCTACAGGCAATCAGCTGCTTGTTTTCCTTTTTATTTGGTTTGCTAATGTCTGTGCAATGTAACACCAAGTTGCACCAGAAAATGAATGAATTGAAAGTCTAAATTCCATCCTCATTTGGTACAAGTAAACAGATCAAGTACAAAAGTTCAGTTTATGGCAGGTCAGCTGAGCATGCCACGACAATTCATAAAGATAAAATTTGTCGGGATTTGTTTAAAGAGAACAACTCTTTATCATTAAACCTACTAATAATTATGTAATATTTTCTATTCTAAACCAGTATGAGTAACTAACCAACTGTATCCCATATGTTCCTGGCTATAATAATAGCTGTTTGTTTGATAGGTTTTGTGTCAAGCCTCATCAAAGACAGATGAGCAATCGTAGAACAGCCAAAGAAAAAAAAACATTGTATCATCTGAGACAAAGAGCAGTTTAGAGGGCAGCAGTGAATCAAAAAGGACAATGACTGTCTTTGATCCAAAAGTACATCTGTTCTAAATTTTCAAGATAAAAGCAACTCACAATGCAGACACAGTGAGAGGGGAAGCAGAGTCTCTCTTGATGTTGTGAAGTGGTTGTTCTGTTTGCTTTGTTCAGATACAGGAGAACAGGATGGATTACATTGAGTTTGCTGCTTTTGAGCTGCAGCTTCTTGGCTCTATTGTATATATATATATATATATATATATATATGTGTGTGTGTGTGTGTGTGTGTGTGTGTGTGTGTGTGTGTGTGTGTGTGCTTATTGCAATGCAGCAGTTTTTTAAATTATGTACATTATAGTATGCTATAAGTGTAAGTAAGTAAGTATTAAAATGTGTTTTAACTTAGCAGTTGAGGGTAGACACTCTCTGCTTCACCATGATATTTTCACCAGAAAGCATCAATTTAAAACTTCACATTGTGGTATTGGCTTTCTGTCTGTTGATCTGCTGTCAGACAGAGGTGGCCTTATTTGCTTATGTTACTTACTTGTGAATTAATCATCAGTGTGAGCCTGAGGCACACCCTCCTGGAAAGGAGACACACCAGGTGATTTTTTGGCATACAAACTGTGGGAACTCACTATCTCAAACAGCAACACTTCTTGGAGCCAGTGAGATCAGAGACCAAATTTCTGCATCTTGTTTGTTTTAGCATCCTAATACCACTGACCGCAATGCTAAGTGATATTAAAGATGCACAAATCTAGATTTTTATATCAAGTGACAATATCTGAAAAATCTTATTTTTATTGAACTTACTGGTGTTATAAGGAAATTGTTGCAAATAGTATGGTGGAATTCCATGTCAGTAGGAAATTGTGTAATATCAAACTTTAGTAAATCACAAAAGTTATCAAAAATGTTATATGTGAACATTTTGTTGTTTGTTTTGATGTAGTCAACTTGCTCAGGCTAATGCAATTTCACTTTTATGTATATATTGCCATTCTCTTTATCCAACTAGTGAGCCAATTTATTTTACTATAGTTATCTCTATCCCTTACCTCTACTCTTTTGCAGGGTCAACTCAACGTATATTGCTGCCATTCTTTAAAAATGTTTTTCAACATTTTTGCTTCCATATCAGATACAATGTCCTCCAAAAGCAGGTTTGTGTTACTTTCCCCCAAAGATCCTTCCAAATAAAACATTGCCTTGTTATTAAGAAGAGCTCACATCTCAATTTTCCCACCCTCCTGATGTATGGGAACTGACCAACCCCTGTGCTTCACTGTATATTAGGGTATTTTGTGGAAATCTGTGTTGAGTAAGACACAGAAACAGCCATGTCTTGGCTTGATATAGATTACGCAAACCCCTGAAGGCAGATGACAGTGTCTCCATATCAAGTTACTCTCGCAATGGGACATCTGAGCACATACCTAAGTACACTCATGCTCACATACAGCTCCGAACCTAACCACAACCTTGCCAAAGAGGAAAGGATTAAAGGTGACCATAAACGGGAAACACTCCTGTTCAGTGCAAACACAGACATACTCGTGAGCAGAATAGGCTCAGAGATTGAGGGATTTCCCCTGGGATTGTGTATTTTGTGAATGAATGAGTGGCACACAATGGTGTGTCAGACAAGCTCAAAAGATACATGGACAAGAGCTTTAGGAGAGAAAAAAAAAAAAACTGACTGACTAGCACACACCAACACATGGTAACCACTTCTTTCTCTGGTGGCTGGTTGTTAGTCGTGAAATAGTATTTCAGACAGAATGAAAAGGAGCCAGGGAGACTGAAAGAGAGTGGGGGAGAAAAAAGCACAAACATGTTGATTGGCTCAGGGCTGGGTGCCTGATTCTAGCCCCATTGTGATTGGCTGAGAGGTGTGGCCTCACCTTAACAGAGGGTTACTCCAGTTCAATGACATTGAGATTTCCATACGTGTGTGCATGCTTTGGCGTGGCTGAAAAATGACATTCACCGCAAACATATGCCCTTCAAATCAACACCAGCAGGGATCAACCTGTACATTCCTGATCACTGCAAATCCAGGAAGAACAATTACAAGCTTATTATCAAAAAATTCGTGTAAGACGTGGGTCAAACAACCAAAGATCTGGGATCATATTTGTAACAGAAAACCCTATTGTGCTACAGAAGGCTTAAATTGAAGCTCAGAGACCTGATTAAGAGCAAAACAAAAGCAGTTTGATGCATCACATTAGCAAGGTTTAACAAATAACTTCCTTCTCAGTTGCACCATTCAGGCATTCAGATGTGACAGGCAGTGTGTCAGCATAATCATCAATGGCAAGTAAAATAATTGCTTGGAAAACATCACTAGGGACCGTAAAATCAGGATTCAAACCAAATTCATTTGTAGGCATGTACACATTCCTACTCTGTGTAGTGGAGCCAACCCCCCATGCCAATTCTAACCTTAACCCTGACCCTCGCTTTCCTCGCTTTCCTCCAACAAACCTTTAAACTGACCCTAATCCCTGGACCGTGACCCTGTGCTCTCTTTGAATGTTAGCCATTGAATGTGTGGCACTTAGCCAAACAAAGGGACTTTGTGTCAAATCCAACTCGAGCACTTGGTGGGAAAGAGGGTATGATTAGTTATTTGCCCATCAAACTTACTTTTGATCTCAAGTTTACGGACCTTCCTGATATTTTTCAGATGTGACTTTATTTAGCTCTATTTAACTTGAAAAATAACTGTTCTCTGGTTAAAATTATATTATTTCAGTCCATGAATAGTCACTGTTTCCCAGTTGTAACTAAATGAAACTAACTGACAGTTTTTTTATTTTTTATTTTGAGTAAGCATGTCCACAAAGTGCAGTTTATTTATGTGTGTTTCTGGATATATGAAAAACCCCTGTAAAAAGTCCCTAAATTTTAATTGAGTGGCTGAGTCAAATCTTATCTTTTCAGTTGAATCATCATACACAACAACAGCACAGCAGGCTAAAAACATTTACAAACAAGACTCCAAACCCACAAAAAATAACTGTATAAATGGCTGAGGCATTTGAACTAGGAACACACATCACTACATCTGCTGGCGTTCACTGTGACATTGGGCCGACAGCTGTCAGTAACATAGTAGTGGAACCACGGATTTTTATCTTTGTGAAGATCTCATGTATCCATGTCACAGATGATAGACAAAGACATTAAAGGTAAAACCTGAAATTTGACATGCAACCTGTTAATAGTAGCTTAGTGTGGGTTGTGTGTCTGAACACTTAAAGCCTAAACAGTTGTTGCTAACCTGGATGAGGGTGAGTTTTACGCTGTTCACACGTATTATAACCTCTTGCCTTGCAACAATGGCCAAAGCTCTTGTCAAGAAACAATCACCAGCAACTGCTCCCAGCAAGAAACCACAGAGAGAAAAACTTACCCAGAGCCCCTTTAAAGCATAATGTTGGTGTTATACAAGTCTTCAAGATATACCAGATTTAGGTTTCCAACACAGACATTTTGTTTTTATCTTGACTGAGAAAAGCTCTTGATGGTATGGAGTTTTGCCAGGAGTTTCCTAGTGGACAGTAGTGGATTTACCTTTAAAAATACCTTTAAAATTCAGGATGCCTGTCATTATAGATTTCCTCCAAAGTCCCCCATTTGGCCTCACTACAGGCAGATGGGAAGCTTGTAATCTAAGTTGAAATAACACGTTTTCCTTGAAATGAGAGGTATAGTGATGCCAACATACCAGAGATAAGACTTTTGACTTGCCTGCAGTCATAATTTTGTTATTGTTGAATATCAAAACTGAATGTGATAATCTCAAATGTTAATCCTAACCATTTTAGTCATGACTTCATCGGAAGGGCTTCATCCAAATTTCTAGCTGTTCAATGTGCTTGAAACTTAGGCAAACAAGTTGATGTGGTGTTTGCAGCAGGTGACTTCATTTTTGTTTAGTCTGTGCTGTGATTTCCGCTTCACTTACCAAAACATTTGTTTGATGTTATTTTATGTGGACGCCGTATCTTATTTTGTGTAAGATAATTTGGGGGTAATTCCCAGAACACACATGGAGGCCAAGGCTGAAGAACAAAAGAGACATGACTGAATTTCCATCCATTTGTGAAGATGTGAAGACAAGAGGAGGACGAGGAGCAGGGCTGCGACAAAACAGCTGGAAAACACATGAGCCTGCAGATGTTCAACTCTGTATACACTGACTGATGCCTGCCCTTCACACATGCATATACACAGACACACACTTGATACACACCCCATTCCTTCTGGACACATCCTAACGGATGATGCTAGAACAAATATAATTGTTTGTGTCTTTAATTGCTCATCCCACAAGTCTTATGGACCATGACAATGATCTGCAATGTGCAGAATGTGGACTAATATAAACTGTGTAAGCTTTCGTGATACCAGTCTGAGGTAAACCTCAAACCATCAGCTTCTTGCTGATTAGAAATTGCTTGTTTGTTGCCTTCATTAGCTCTTGCACACCATTTCCATGCTGTGCATATTCTGTATTGTTACCTGTTTTCTTGTCTATATACAACATCTATTGCACGTCTGCCCGTCCTGGGTGAGGGATCCCTCCTCTGTTGCTCACCATGAGGTTTCTCTTTTTTTTCCCTGTTAAAAAGGCTTTTTTGTTTTTAGTTCTTCCTCAGTCGATGTGAGGGTCTAAGGGCAGAGGATGTTGTTATGATGGTATGTAAAGCCCTTTGAGACAAACTGTTTGTAAAAATGGGCTATACAAATAAAATTGCCTTGCCTTTCCTTGTTGTTTGTTTGTTATTTGTTATTCTTATTTATTGTCTCCTGTATATTCTGTATCTTAGACGTTGGACTGTACAAACTTTCCTCTGAATCAGTTTCTGGTAAATCTGACTAATAACAAAAACCTGATACCAAATCTTATTCAGACCAAGAACAATAATGATAATAAAATGCCTTTCACACCCAGCAAGTTCCTTGTAACTTTGAGGAGCCTTCAGATCATTACTGGTTCAATCATTTTTCCACTTTTTGCTCTAAAGATTAAACATATTTCTATCTGTAGCTGTAGCTGTTCAACTTCAGGCCTCATTTGTACCTGGTATTAACATGAGATCAGTATCTGGATATGTGTCTGGATAATTAATTGTTAATTATATCTTGATAATTACATCCAACTGGCTGATAAATGTGGAGCAGGACTCGCTTGCCAATATTAGTGCAACGTTTGTTTGAGTTGGCAGGGGGAGATGGAAATAACCTTTCAATTCTATTCTTCTGAATACAGTCACATAGAGTCACAGATGGTGAATAGCTGATAGTGATGTGAGGATAACCTCAAAATGTGGTCCATGGTCTGAATGCATTCACAACTGGTATTACCATGTGTTTGTCCCAATCCAGATAGCATATCCAGATACAGATGTATGTTAACACCAGGTGATAAGTAAGGGTCTCAGACACATTCGCAAACACTAGGCTGGATTGTTTAAGTGTAATACCACTTCATCTTCAGTGAACAACAAATCAATAAAGGGGAATAAGAATTTAAAGTATGAAATCTAGATATTAAGCCTGGCAAAGACTCAGCCCCTGTGATCCAACACTGGGGCAGATCTTGGTAGTGTGCACCGTAGGAGGGCGTCTCAGCCCATTAAACAAAACAACCCGCAAAAGCCCTGTTCAGTAATGACCTTGTCCAGCTAATTGTCCCAAGATGGCGTATGGTAGTTGAGTTGGGGCTTGGACCCTGGTCCACCTCCCAAGTCTAGTTCTATTGTCATAACCTATTTTCAGTATAAGACTTACTCTGCATATTTCTGGAACATACTCTGTATATTGGATCCAGAGTGAGGTTAGAAAAACTAAATACACTTCAGCTGTCCTTTATTTTCCATCTAATAAAAGAACACTTCAAAGGATGCTCTGCAGCCACTGGCATCCAAGAAATGTAACCCATCAACTATGCTGAATTAATTAACTTGAGAGTTACTTATAGTCAGTGACAGTTTATGTTATTTTGAAATTCCCAAATGAAATGTAATAATTGTACTCATTGACCCAATTACATAACAAGACATTCACTCGAAACGCGGCATATAAATGCAAATGATTCAGGTTGTATTTAAATGTCAGTGCATAAATGCTGTTCATAATGAGAGCAATACTGAGCAATAGAAAGTGTAGACACACTTCTCACCTTCACTTTTTGATGATGCAAAGTAAATGACAGGATATAAAGATGATCAGAATGACCTGAGGCTTAGATAGAACAAAAGGCATGTCTGCAGGTAGTTATAGACTGTACAGTGTCGGAGTAACACGTCTCACAACTTTTTCTTTTTTGTCTTACTATTGAAATCTAAAGCAATTTTAACTCATGTTTCATTGTGTCAAAAAAAAAAATTCATCAAAACATTCAGACCTGCAGAAATTTGGGTGTAACTATATAAAGTTCTCTGAGTTAAATTAAACATAATTAGAGGGTATAGAGGTGCTATATCAGCTGTGGAATTCCTGCCTGTTACTTCATGCACTATAATATGCAATTAGGTCAACAGGACGATGCAAGCATTCAGAGAACAGAAGACTTTCACACTAATACATTTGGAGCCACAGGGGTTTGGCATTTCACAACAATTACATGGTAAACACAACCTGTCTGTATCTGCCTAAAGGAATGACTCCACATTTTAAATGCTATTTAATTGGCCAGAAGTGTTTTAGTCCATCCATTCATTCAGGACCTGGGGTGCAAAAGCACAGTAGAGCAGCTCAGACATCCTTTTCCTTTGTCACTTCCTCATCTCTTCCTGGGCAGACATAAAACAAACAATGTGTGAAAGAAGACCAAAGTGATAGTAAAGCCTGGATAACACTGATCGGCTGAAGGTCTTAAGGACCTGGGGGAGACTTCTGTGAACTACAAAAAAAAACCAAAACATTTTACTAATATGTTAAGTATCATAATTTCCTCATTATGTTGATAGAAAAAAGCAGCTAAAACAGTTTTTGTTGTTGCAAATTAGATAATAATACCTCTTTAAAAAACTCCTGGCTGCAAACCTAAAGTGGCTGGAAAAACTGTGCAGAAATGGATTCGATTGCAATTTGCAAATATTTACCTGCGATATGATCAGAATCTATGTTATACTGTAATCTATGTTTATGGTCCATTTTCCTATTTACATTATTTTACACAATAGGAAGCAACCTATTATATATTATATATATGTTATCCATGTCAAACCCTTCTCATTTAATGAAACTGTAAAAGAAAATATACTACAAAAGGTGGTGCAGTGGTGAAGAAGTGCCTATACAAGTGACTTTACAATAATTCACATTCACATTCCCACGTTCACTGAAAAAGTGTATTTGTGATTAGTTGTAGCTGTCTTTTAGAATATATGTTGTCATATGTCATATGGACAATTTAAACATATCCTGTTGTAAGTGAAGCCAATGCTGAAGAGCCTATATTCTACCTGATGACCATCAGGTAGAATCCACTGGTTGCAAAAAAAAAAGTTCTACAGAGGTTTATTGGAAAATGACCCTATTCTCACTTGATTTATTACCTCAGTAAAGGTTTTCCTCATTAGGTTATGTTCTCAATTGCTAATTTCAAGTCTTCTTCAAAACAACATGATGTTCATTTTTAAAAATTTTGATCCCATGGATACCCGTTGATTGACAGACTGTACAGGAAATACCTGTCACTCCTCCTCAGCTCCACCATCTCATCATCTTCAAATATGGCTTTTATCTGGTCTCAAAAAACCAAGATGACGATGGCCAAATTACAAACTGGAGGCTTCAAAGTGGCAGTTCACAAACCAGTCTTTGACATCACAGTGGGTTTCCACTTCAAAGTTGTGATATGGAACAACACATTCACTGAATAGGTGAAGGCAAAGCCTAAAAATTTCATATTTGTTAGCAACATTGCAATCGCTATGTCCAAAGCAAGAATCAAGCATAAGATTCTCAATTTGAACTACAAACCCTGATCTCAGTACTATGATAAAGGAAGAGGGAAACACACTGTTGTATCAATAAGCAGGCAGGTTTTGTTACTGAGGGTACTGATGAAGAAGAAAAGATCTGGATCTCTCTCCATCAAATCAACGTCTTTGCCTTTGTCACTATCACTCTCCCTTTTCGCCTTCTTTGCCTCCTCTTACAACAAGGTTATTTTTCTTTTCCACTTGTTCCACTATCCACCATTTCCAACGAGTGGAGAAAACTACAGATTTCTGCCGGGGGGCTTTCCTCTATCTGTTGTGTTTGCGCAGTCGCAGACTTGTTTCTTTTGTGCCCTAAATCTAGTCTTTATTTTCCTTGGAGGTTTTGCACCCAGTGGCAGAAAGGATTACTTTGTGAAAGCAAAGTTTATAGGCAACCAATTTTAAATGAAGCAAAAAACTTGTCTATTGCCACTTTAATGCACTGAGTGTCAACCACTATGTCCCTGGTTTTCTGACTTTGTTTCCACATTGTTCCCACTTTTTCTCTCTTCTTATTTTTTGTCATCTTTTCACGGTGGATTCAACTGCAAGGTCTCAAAAATCATGGCAAAAACTATGCAACAGGCGTGCTTAATTAATAAATTGTTAAAAACACATCTTATTTGACATTTCGTCCATGATTACATAATGAAGGCAATATTTGAGCGTAAAGGAATGTGCTCCTCAGATCAGACTGTTCAGAAAAAGTTTGGCGTGCTTGATGCCTTTGTTCTCTGTGACAAAAACTTTGGCTGCAGACGAGGGTTCCCAGCAGACTGAGGTTATCACAGCGAGTGTCTGTGTGAGTCTGTTCAGCCATCTGAAAGATAGACTTGATATCACACCACACCACTGTCTGTCATCTAATTTGCCACGCGGAGCCCCTCTGACACCACCCACCAACTCGCAACCCGACACGCACACACACAAAGAGTCACAGTCACCTCATACATATCACACCACTTCTCACCAATTGGATGTCAGGGAGTCTCCAGTAACAGGTGTTTTGTGTGTGTGTGTGTGTGTGTGTGTGTGTTTGAGATGACTGGTATCATATTGTCATTTTAGTAAAACATCTTTTTCATTTTTGTTCATACTTGACAATGTGACAATGACATCTGCCACCTTTTTAGTATCATAGTATTTGTATTTGTATACTATGTGTGTTGAACATGCCCTTTAGGAGTCTAGAAATACCAAGAGTGCATGTTTGTTTGTTGGGGGAATTGCAGGTTCAGACGCCTTAGTGATCTGCACCCTTCAGCTGTCTGTTGTCAAGCTGTTACATGTACTGAAGATTAAAGATTTTCTTACGTTCTGTGTATTTAAACATCTGAGTGGTGTTAAAATTCCCCGAGGTGGTTGATTCTTCCATATGCTTTGTACAACTCAATATTTTGATTTTGTTTTTATTATTTCAAATAGACAGGCAACAGGGATGGTTTGTTGTTACCATCTTCAGTCTTCCAGACAGAGACTCTGCCTCTCACCACATTCACAGACAGCAATGGTCATTAAAGTGGCTGTGGACAATGCAGACAGTCAGGATGGACAGGACAGATTCAAACATTTTAACATTTGTTAAAAACACTTCCATACAAATCTGCAACTATCTTTGTTGTCTGGTCAGCAACCTCAAGATTGCAGCTTTTTAAAACATGAAATACTAGGTTTGGATGGCAGACCGTTAGAATTAAAACAACACATGGCTTCGAGTGAGACTCACAATTTTTCACTGTGGACCAATCCCATAGAAAGAGAGCTCCATTCACATTTCTCCTCAACATCGGCTGCATTAAATCACATTTTGTGTGAAGGGCTCAACACTAATCATGCACACATTTGGTAGATTTAATTTTGCCAGACCCTCAACTTTACCTGAAAACAGTCGACTGTCCTGGGGGGGGGGGTTAAATCTTTTGATGATTGGCTACATCATAAAACAACTACTGGAATGCAATAAACATTACAGACTGACTTACACTCTAAAGGAAGTCATTTCACCAGCACGTCAACATATAATCAACATGTTTGTAAGGTTGGCCTGAGGAACTCGCTGTACACTAGAATCTATTCACCAGGACAGAGGGGTTGAGGGGCAGAAGTGAAGGGAAGGCCAGGATCAGGCGATGTGCTGAGGCAATGCACTTCCTGACAGCTGTTGTGCTATTTTACTGTAACTATTAAGGAGAAATTAAGCAATACATGAATGTGCAAATGGCCATCAGCCAGAATGTGGCTTTGAACTGACACTGCCAAGAACAAACCAAATATTTTGATTTAAGATTTAAAATTTTGGTTTTGTTTATTTCAATTTTAAGATCCAGGTGCTACCTCCTCAGCACCACACATATTTGTGTTAAATACTGTAGACCAAAACAAATGTTTTCTATCCAAACAGTTTGTTTTGGCGGTTTAGTATCCTGCAGGCAGGAATACCAAGAAAATGTATCATTTCAATGATAAAGAGACAACAATGCAGAGAAGACAGTGAGAAAATTGAACATACACTCTGAACACACACACATAATCTCGAGGTCTGGTCTGACAGAATAATTGAACCATTTCGTTTTGCATGGATGTGCAGTACCTTTACATGTTTTTTGTCTGAGCTCTCCTCGCTGTTCGTGCTGTTGTGGGAAAACGGTTTGATTCAGGGCGCAGCAGTGGAAAGTGGAAGAAACACAAGGCTATACTTTGCGTGTAAGAGCTAAGGTTACACTGTAGCTTATCTCTATTTTCTCTCAACTATTTCAGGCTATTTTGTTAATTAAATAGTTACTAAAGAACGGGAAAAAGCTCCTCAAGCTATTGAGCTTGCTAACAGTTAGTTAGTAAACTTGTTAGCTTAGTTTGTTAGCTTAGCTCAATCGCTAAAGGGACAACACAGTTCTCCATAAGTTGGACTCTGGTTTCCTAACTGTGACACATAGTTCATAAGCGTCAATAGCTTCCTCAAATTTTGGACTCTCAGCTTCTCTGTTCCCAACATCACATTCAAGACAGTTTAGTTTTGGTCAACAGTGAGATTTATCCATTTCTCAAAGTTTATTTCCTTGCACATGGTGCCGTCCTTATGTGTTCAGGCCTTTAGAGGGGGAGCGGTAGGGTCAGACAGAAGATGGAGGGAGAAAGAAAGACAGAGCGTTGTCATGAAAAGGATGCAGCTTTTTCCTTAGGTATGTTTCAAACAGCACATATCGTAGCTACCTGTAGCTGCTGCTTGTCAAACTGCACCACCTCCACTGGACGTTTCCTCCTCTCTTAGGTAAAATGTTGGCATTTAATTGAAGGAAGTGAAATTTCACTGAAATTCCTCTGACCTTTTGAACAGAAATGGAAACTTCTTATGTTACCTACTTTTATGGGGCATTGAAATAAGCCACCAGTTCTCTTATCTGTTCAACTCCTTGCCTTCCTTTGAGTGCTACTTTCTCGGTATGTGATTTTTTTTTTTCTTAACTGTACTGCCATTTAACACCACGGCACCCCAGTGTGTCTGCTCTCAGTTTCCAGGTCTCTTCTCTGTCAGCTTTTAGTCTTAAAATATGCATTCACTGTCTTTGTAAGATTCAGTTCCATAAGAAAATGCTTACTGCATATTACTCATTTAAAGAAATGACCTTCAACTCATTTATGGGAACTAACATGAGGGCATCACCTCAGTTTTAACACATCACAAGTAGATACTCCTGGGGGAATCGAGATGCTATTAATGGAGTCTTACGATACATCTCATTTTACACTTACTTTTTAGGCCTTTAGCTGACACACATGCAGAGTGACATAAAAAGAGTTGTTCAAATGAGGGGTCTGTCTTATGCACAGGGGAGAATATTAGATGATTGACTCTGGATATTATTCCTAGAGATTTTATTGATGAGCTTTGGCTTGATATTTGTGTTTGATCATAATATGTTGTTCACAGGGAGACAAAACCATTGTCTATCAAGTGCATGCAGCATGTGCAAAGATTTTAAAAACACAAAAAACAAAACAAAAGATTGTATGGGAGCCAGTGAGGTGATTAAAAGGACACACACAATAAATCCAGATCTTGCCACTGATCTTTCTGTCCAGTCAGGAAGGAGCATAAACACTTGACACTAATGACTGATCACTAATGACTGGAGTTCTGGGTGTAGACAACCCTGCAAATCTTGCAAGGATGCCAGCTGTTGTGTCTTTTTGTACTGGAATGGAAGCTTGCATTGTTTATAAGCAGTGTATTTTGCCATAATTTTCTGCTTTTCTACCAAACACACACAATTTCGGCACGGTACGGCATCTTGCCCACACTTTAAAATACAGACTGGAGAAGCCGGGAATTGAACCATCTGGCGGACAACCTGCTCTACCTCCTAAGCCACAGTTGTGTGTCTTTCCACCTTCACGCAAAATGTAATAAGAGGTTACATGTAGACTTCGTTTTGTTTTGAGGGGTTAGCCATTAGTCAAAATAATAATTTATCAACCAGATCCTTGGGAGAGGTGGGTTGAAGACAAAAGAGAGATTAAGTGACCATGTTTCCATACAGGCAAAACAAGGCAATTTTATTTTCATAGCAGATTTCATCACAGGTAAAGTCAGTGTGTTTTACATTAAAACCTGAGTAAATAGAAAAGTTTTGAATTCGGACACAATGATTACACATTTGTAACAGTTCTCAGGTCACAGGGTCCAGATAAAATAAAGAATTAAAATTCCTCTAGAGTCAAGTCGAACGCTTCCTTTGGGATCTTACTCACAATGTGATGAGACACCATACAGACTTCTGTATCTCTGGTACATACAATAAGCAGTGTAGTGTTCTTGTAACAGTGACAATGTGGAGCAGATTAAAGGTCGGTGTTTCAGTGACCCCCAACATGCTAGGTAATGGGAAAATTATTTTTACTTCTGGTATAATTTCGGTACAGTGTTGATACTAAATATTGGGAGAAATGAGAAGAATAAGTTCCACAGAGGTGTAATAACGAGAACGGTGGCTGACTTACTGGAAGGTTCGTCCAGCACATTTTTATCATTATCATCAAGATTCTCTGTATATGACATAAGTCGAACGCTCCCTTTGTACAGAATGATCTTACTCAAAATGTGCTCAGACACCATGCACACCCGTGTATCTCTGGCAGAGACAACAAGAAGTGTAGAGTTCTTTTGACTTAGAAGAACTTGGGTGTTTCTATATCAATAATTTTGACATACTCCCTATGTAATCAGAAAGGTTGAACTTTTTAGTCAGAGTTCTATGAAGGTGAAATAATGAGAACAGTATGACTTAATGATAAATTGTTTAGCCTGTATTTCATCCAAGACATTTCAGCATTGTCCTTTGAGAAACTGATGAACTCTATTGTTCTCAGTTTCTCACTGCTTGTATTGTATGAAGAACACCACAATCTGATTTTCAAAGATGTACAGCAAAATTCACTTTATGAGAAACCTGCTGACCAAGCCTGAAAATCCACACCTCTCATGTTACAAGTGGGATAATCTTAAGAAGAGACCTTCGATCGATTAGTGAGAATGTTTAAATATGAAAGAATCTCATACTTATATGCACTTTGTGGAAAATAAGTGTTTATATTATGTGATTATATGTTATTTATTTTTTAGTACATGCTCACACTGTTCTCATAACTCCCTGAACAGGTCTGTTAGCTACAAATCTGTCCCTAACAGTCACAATACAAAAGACGTGTGACGTGGCCAAAGATTAAGAAAATGCTCATTGACAGTCAATGTGCGCTCTTGTGCAAGCGTGTTTCCTTCCCTGGACATAATTCCAAAGCCATGAGAAGCCCTTAGAAAATGTGTCACAACGAGTTTACTTGCCAGATTACATAGTTACCTGAGTTTTAAGGTTTTGCAATGTTCTCAAAGAAGATTGGATCTTAATCTTTATTCCCAACTGAATATCTAGCATTTTCATTTAAGAACACGTATGCTTAGCAAAACAGAGAGACTTTATTTATTTATTTTTTTTGATTATTAAGATAATTCTGAATTTCTTCAGTGAGCCTTTGCACACTGAAAGGCTGCTCACATAATCCTGGACAATCAGTGTTTTAACTGATTAAAACCTTGAGCCGACAGTGCTCAGAGCAAGGGTTCGAGCCCTAGAATCACTTATTAGTCAATGACTCAAGAGAGAATCTTGTTCCCCTCAGAGTTAACTATAATGATTATCTGGATCTTCACCTAATCGTATGAACAAATAGATCTCAAGATCCATTCATTATGAATACTGCTTATCCATGCAGGGTTGCAGGGGGGGCTGACAATTGGCAATGGTGTGATACAACCTGGACAGGTTGCCAGTCTATCACATGGTTGACATATAAAGACAAACAACCATCTACACTCCTATTGATACCTACAGACAATTTAGAGTCACCAATTAACCTAATGTGCATGGACTGTGGGAGGAAACTGGAGAAGAAGAATCCACTAAGGGAAAACATACAAACTCCACAAAGAAAGGCCCCAGAGCCGGGGTCAAACCCAGAAACTTCTCCACCGTGCCGCCCTAGATAGACTTTATGTCCTGAGAAATAGATTCAAGTGTTAAAAATGTCTCAAATCGCACAATGTTTGCTATAAACCAGTTCAGTATGACAAACAGGCATAGTTGAAAACATCAACTCTGGTGGAGGTAGTAAGGTTACATAAGCTATCACCTTTCACAGGAAGACCATAATGTGTAGTTGACAGCTCCTGAAAGAGTTCTTAAGAGGACCCTGAGTGAAGATGTTTCTCCTGTGCTCAGCCTAGCTTCAGTGAGGATGTGAGTTGTGGTCAGCCTGAATTTGCCTTATTTCTAACAACTTTCTTTTGTGATATGGTTATTGGTTTATTGTGAGTGACAGGATGTAATGTATATAATTAAGGATCTTATATTACTCAGAGAGAGAGAGAGAGAGAGAGAGAGAGCATGTACTCAAATGTTATCCCCAGTTGTAGTTGGCAAGTTGGTAAAACTTGGCATAATTCAAAGCCACTTGCCAGTCACTTGGTTGCACTGATTTAGCTTTTATTGGTAGAGCAGTAGTCTTTGTTTTTTTTTTTTATTTTCATCAGTGTGACACATTTGTTGCATCTATGTTGGGACAAAGTGAGGCTCCTCTCTCTGTACTACAGGAATTCCACACACCTAAATGTCAGCGTGCCTCAGGCAGGGCTCAGTCTCTGAAGTGCCAGTGCTGTCTCTCATTGTTAGCCTTTACAGTGAGCGCTCCATGACGATGCAGATTAAAGAGTACAGTATGAGTCATTAACTTGCTCCCCATTGTACTGAGGCTTTTTTTTCCCCCCCATGGAGTTTTGTAAGGAAACCTAGTCACCAAGCAAACAAAAAGGCACGTCCAGTTTGAAATAATGTGCGCACAAGGCAGTGTGAAGGCCAAGCCAGAATAGTTTGGTGAAAGTAACACCAGTATTTATGCTGGAATTATACACTGACATTTTTGTGTAAAAATCTATAAAATACACCAGCTTATTTCTATTTGAAAAACTTTGCCAGCTGCAAAGTACTCGATGTTAGTACAGGCTGTGGAAAAAATGTCCTTAAATTTTAGCTATGGACAGTGAAAGAACTGGAAGGCAAATAAAAGGAGGTGAATTAAAACATACCAGGTGATGGCTGATATCTCATATTGCTATTAAAGCTAGTGTGTGTGTTTGTGTGTCTGTGTGTGTGTGTGAGGCCTCAGAAACAGTTGACAGACTTAAACCCAGGGACTTTTTACTGTGCCATCCAAACAGAAATAGCAGCTACAATAAAGTTTGATATCAGAAAATGTGATTCAAAGCATCACCTGTGCAAACACCATGTCTTGGTCCACAGAGAGAGCGATTCTTCAGAGAGTTGAGACCACAGCCGCGATCTTAGACACGTAACACACAGCTGAACTGTCAGTCTATTTATGTGCTGTTACAGTGGGCTTACCTTTTGAGTTAAAGCTGTTCAAGACCTTTCTATGAAGGCTGGAGAGAATTTAGACTAATTAAAGGTTTGAAGGCCAGAGTATAATGATGCCACACACTAACAATAGTTAACAATGCGGGATATTTTTTTCCCTCTCCAATCAAATCAAGATATTATCCATATCGCAGAGATATTGAGATGTGAACTGTTTATGTGCTGTGGCCTCGCTGGACAGGGAAGTTTTCATGTAATAGCAACTTGCAGACATATTTGAGTAGGGCATGGCTGTTAGTCAACACACCCATGCATGTGAGAGGGTTTTTTTTTCTCCCGTTGCTCTATAAGGTGATCAGTCATGTCAGGTTCTGAATATTCGGGAATTCTCGAGAGCTCCTCAGTGGAGGGAAGCTCTTACCTTCTGTCGACTCAGTCAGTGCTGGAAACAGACATGACGCACAGAAACTTGACTCCTTGCTGCAAAGAGCTTGGACTATATAAAGACAAAACCATTGCAGTGCGGTAACACTGAACCCCCTGAGCTTGTGCATGCACGACACACATGTGCACACCTACTTGCATGCAACACCTTTATTTGCTCATTCAGTTTCCCCATCAACTGCCTTATCTTGCCAAACCTCTCAATGCTTTTTTTCAAAAGAATGCACTCTGGAGCATCCTCACAGGCTTGTTAGCATTCATCTGGTGCATCTGACAAGAATGGCCACACTGTTTCTCTCCAATCAATCAGAAGGCCCCATGAAAAACCGCATAGCTCTCTGAACGCCAACACCTCTGTCCTTGCTGCTCTTCTGGCGACTGCGGGACTCCGGGCGTGATTCCGGGCACTGGGATACCTAGAAACTGGGCTGTGTGGTCAGTGCCAGTTTCCATGGTTCCCCACTGTCAAAGGGAGGTTCTTTACTGGGCCTGGTGTGTTTGTGAAGGCCCTGTGAAAAGATGGCTCTGTGTCCTGAGGTCCCGAGCCCACAGAGAGCAGGATTCCTCTATGACTCTGGCGGTGTTGGGGTTGTGCAGCGCAGCGGATGCAAGGGAAATCAGGGGAGAGAACACAGAAGCAGCATGTTTGGATCCTGGCTCAGTGCCATGCATCAGTTAGGAGCTCTGGGGACTGGGTCACAGGAGGGAAGTAAACAGGCCAGTGTGTACACATTTATACCTGCAAACACATTCAACGGCAAAGATACCAACAGAAACAAGTTGATAACTGTACAAGCCCAAACATTTAAAACAAGACCTGCATTCAACATTTTGTCCCTACTTCCATTTAGAGTTTCCATTTATAATTTATCAAGGATTAACAAGACTGAACAAATTTACCCCCTGTCCTTATGTTCTCAAATGCCTTTCATTTCACACTTTAAGGAAGTTCATATACAGACATTTTCATAGAAATAGAAAAAAATTGAAGTAGTGCAGTTTACATTGTCTCTGCAATCCTATTGGCACACCCTCTGCTATCCTTTTTTCTCCGTCAAGTGTAGCAGTCATGTCATGAAGCTTCTGTTTACTGTGAACCTCCCACAATGACTCACTGGAAGTATAAGGAGACAGGAAAGATTATGCAAATAACACCCAGATTTCCCAGTAATACGCAAAAACAGCTCTAAAACATAAACCAATGATGACCAACGTATCTTTAAGTGTCACTTTCACAGTGAGTTTACACAAACCACAAATTTCCTGTAAAGCGGAAAGATGTGTAAGCCCACCTTTCTCTCTCTCTTTTTTTTTATATTTTTAATTCCTTGCTTTGAATAGCAGTAGACTACAAAAGTACCATTGTCTCAGGGCTGAATATGCGAAAGAGAATGAACGATCTGATTTCAAAGGGACAACCAGTAACACCACCCTCTCCAGTTAACCAAGTGCTGGTTTGGCACCTGTGACCGTACTGAGCTGCTCACACCTTGTAATTTTACAATTATTTCCCCAATCCTTCTTTTCCTTAAGGCAAGTGATTAAACATTTGTTAAAAGTCAAATGTTTGCACTTCAAGGTTTCCCTAAATACCAAACTAAATAATACTATGTGTTGTGCAAGCTGAAGTAGGGCACTGAACATCCTGAAAACTGATGACAGCAATGATAAGGGACATAAAATCATAAATAATATCTGACCCAACTGAAATTCTTCTGAAATTATTTGTCAATTAGACCAATTTCAAAAAAACTAATTGAAATGTTTTAAGATACGTAGACTGATCCTGGGTATTTCCCCCCCTTTTTTTTCTTTAAAACCTGAATTGCTCTATGGATATGAAATGAATCCTGAAGGAGCAGTGTTGTTATTCACTACAGCGAGATGAGGCTAATACAGAGCAGCATCACTGCAGCTGGTAGTGATTCAGCATCTTGCTTCAGGACAGTTAGGACAGCTGTTTGCTGCTGCGATGGTCTGAGGCTGGGTTTTCCTTGCTGAACTGTTACATGTGCAGTGTTATGGATAATCGTGCTTCAAGGATCCAGTGAGCTCTGATTTTATCTGAAAGAGCAAAAGAAAAAAATACAACTGTTTTTTCTCCTTTATTACAGGCCCAAAAGAACATGTTGAACAATCTATGTATTCTTATTGTTTCACACTTGACAACATAAAATTGCCCCTGAAACCTTTTCCACAAAGAGCACAGTGTTTGGTGATTAAATAGTCCCTGAGGCTCCTCTACACCTACACAGAACACAAAATTTATGTACGTCAATTGTTATTATCTTAATACCACTATTCATACAATAACTCCCATGACAATAATATCATTCTTAAACAGGCACAGAGAATTTTTACCACAGTGTTCAAAACGGGCTGACTCTGCTCATACTACCAGCTGAATTCCTGAGTTTGCATTCATTGGTCGGCTCCTTTTCCACTGTGGCTTCAGAAAAAGCACCTGGGCCTCCCCACATCGTGGCAGATGGAGGAGCAACCACACACCCACTCAGGGCTGGAGGCTCCACTCTGTGGGGCCAACCATAACAATAACCCCCAGGCTGGTCAGCACTCATACGCTACTGTGCTTTCCATGTATGTGCAGTGTTGAATCCAAGGTTTTTCATGGTCATGGCCAGTGAACCCTCCGTCCAGAACTGCACTAGCTTCTATGAATTTATAGACAATGATTTAGTGCAAAGTCGGCATTAATGAGGTGTAATAATTGGATCTATGTAAAACAATATCTCCATTGAATTACATTGTTTTTAGATAATAATTTCATTAGGGAACATGGTTTGCCATATTTTACATGTATATTGTAAATACAGCATGGGAATGACTTTATAAAGACTTGAGTGATAAAATAGACCAGGAATATAACATAACTGTGATGTTTGGTAGTTAACTGGCTCAAGCTTTCAGAACCATTTAAAATAATTTCTCTCTTAATAACACACATGTTGAGGTGTAGTCCAGTGTGTGGCTCAGAGTAAAGCAAACATGAACTGTTTTATATTCATCTTATCTTGTAAATAACTGCTTGTCTTGTGCTTAGTCTCCTGTAATAAGGTAGATGTGCGGACGGGATGTTCACAAATAAAACTACAATTCAGGAGCAAGTAACAGAGTTATTTCTCCCTCTAGAGGATGAAAGATGGTAATGCCACTGTCTGTGGTGCTTCATTAATCCCAGGCAGTTGCACAATTAACAGGTTATGACTTTCTACTAAAGT
This sequence comes from Rachycentron canadum, assembly GCA_038496675.1. Classification (NCBI taxonomy): domain Eukaryota; kingdom Metazoa; phylum Chordata; class Actinopteri; order Carangiformes; family Rachycentridae; genus Rachycentron; species Rachycentron canadum. The sequence goes on from CM076654.1 coordinate 7,412,755, forward strand.
AATTATATTCGATTTTTCGAACACTATTACGACTTGAGTAGAATCATGTATTGCCCTGTTCACTGCAGCCGTCATTAACATATATACAAACATTTGTACCTATGAGTGTTGGATATTTCAGTCTTTTAAACGAGATTCAGTAATCCCAAGTTTCATGAGGGACTTTTTAATAAGAGTGCAAGATGAACAGTGGCCAGGTAAGAAACAGCATAGAGACATCTGTGGTTTCTGCGTTTTAAGAAGAACTGAAGCTGACTGCAGTCATCTGAGGTGAATCAATATTACCAAATTAAATTTTGAATCATGAGTCTCACATGTCTATGAACCTGAGTGACCACTCTTAAGCATAAAGCAACAGCAGCGGCAGGTCTGAGAATTATCCCCCACTTTATGTGGAAAATGCCAAGATAATTTAGGGTTTGAGTCACAGATAAAACAGGAAGTCATGTCTGGAAACAGTCAGGGACTAAGCTTCAATGTTGGACAGATAGAGTTAACAAGTTGCTACAGCATGACAAGGTTTAGTATTTGTGATGTTGATCAATCAGTACTATGTTAGATATTTTTAATTACTGTAAATTAGTGGACCTAAAAGAAGGCACCTTTGGGCTCCAAGGTCACTCAGAGTTACATTGTTTAATCTTTACCTGTATTCACTTTAGTTCGCTTTCATTCATATTTCACAGTCCTGATTAGAAAATTTGGCAAATTTGACATAAATGTCAACGTCTGCCCGTCCTGGGTGAGGGATCCCTCCTCTGTTGCTCACCATGAGGTTTCTCTTTTTTTTCCCTGTTAAAAGGGTTTTTTGTTTTGAGTTTTTCCTCAGTCGATGTGAGGGTCTAAGG
>CM076654.1:7418526-7565504 GCA_038496675.1 Rachycentron canadum
GAGGGAGATATATATATATATATATAGTAATTATTTTAGAGACCAATTTTACTTCTGCTTGATCAGTTTACTTGTTTTTACAGAGTGACGGTACTTAAGCCTCCACGCTTTCATTGCCAACACGGAAGTTACGGAGGGTTTTCTCTCTCGCTGAGCCGTTTTCATCTTTGTCCGTGTCCGTCAGATGTAACACCGGTGTTCAGGAGGACGGACAGGTTGAGGTTGATCCACAGCGTCGGTTCATCCTCCTCCAAAAAACCAACCAGCCAGCCAAAGCAATAACAAACCACATTAACCCGGGACATGGGCTTCGACATTAGGCGCTAGACGTGATCACATTTCGGTATGTTTGCCTTGACTTCCGGTGTTCACGACATTACATTTGTTCGTCGTAGCAAAGGAGCTAAGCTGCAAAACACTGATCAGTGTCAGGGAAACATTAGTGATTCAACCAACGCTGACAAACTGAGAGAGAAGTCTCACTAACTTCAACATCCACATTGTGATAAACTCGTTTCTCAACATATGTTTGCTTTGATATAAATGTAGCTTTGACTGTAGCTATCAGCTAACTAACATCATTTAAAGATGTAACTACTATTAAAGTTGATTCATTCAAAAAAGGCCGCAGAAAGTAGCCATTTAAAATGTCTTTTCATTTACAAAGGATCTGAATATTTGTTTCTGTACATACATTTGTTTTGTCAGGACGCACTGGCTAGTTAAGATAATCGACTTATAATGGACAAAATGTAAAGATAAATAAATATTTAACATGAACACTTTTTCTGCTATTTATTCAAATGGAAAAACTGAAATTTTACATTGACAGAAATATTCATACACTTGAATCATTGAGACGTTTCCACCCCTTGAAATGACTGATCCTGTTGCACTGAAGTTTCCAAGAGCACAGTGGAGCTTGGAGCCACTAGAAAAAAACAAAAACAAACAAACAGCAAAAGGACCCTCGGGCTGCGAGATTGACTTCCAAGCATCGTGTCTGGAGGAGACCAGCCCTGGCTCATCACCTGCCCAGTGCTCTCAGTGTAGTAGTTTTTCAGCAGCAGGGACAGAGAGAGCGATCAGGGTTGAGGAAAAGCTGAATGGAGCAAAGTATATTATAGTATATATAGTAATATTCTTAATGAGCTCAGGGCCTCAGCCACAAAGCATACACCAAAGCCATCACAGGAGTGGCTTAGGGACAACTCTCAGTGAGCTTGAGTGTCTCAACTCAGGTCCCCATCCAACCTGACAGAGGATCTGCAGAGAAGGATGGGAGAAAATCCACAAATCCAGGTCTGCAGAGCTTGTCATGTCATACCCAAAAACACTCAAGGCTGTAATTGCTGCCAAAGGTGCTTCAACTAAGTACGGAGCAAAAGGTCTAAATACTTATGTCAATGTGATATTTCACGTTTGCCCTTTAAATACATTTGCAGAAGCGATAACAGGGTACTGGATATAGACTGATGAGGGAAAATGAATTTGATTGATTTTAGCATAAGGCTGCAACATAACAAAATGTGAAAAAGGTGAAACAGTCTGAATACTTTCTGAATGAATTGTAGGAGCTATGTTGTTTGTAGTTGTTTTGCTTCTCCTCATGACTCACTATTAACAGTCTATATATACAGAGGAATTATTGGTATATACAGCTGGGAGGTTTTGACAAATAAAACTTATACAAAGGTCAATAAATTAATGAATTGTTGACCTTGTTGTCCCTAATGGTTTTTTGTCATTTTTCAACAGTCATTCTGTGCAATATTAAAAAGATCTTACAGGATTTGAATTTGATTCGGTGAACTCTGCAGAAACCCTGTGTAATGTTAGTAGCCCTTCACAAAGGGCTACGTGGTTTTTGTGTGATTGTTCAGCAGAGTGAAAGTGACACTGATGAAGCCTTCATGGTTATTGTGTCATCATATAGAGGCTCACTAGAGGGCACCCTGCTACACATGTAAAAACATTTGGGTGCCAAGAGTTTTTTAGTCATAACTAATGATTTATTTGATTTATTTATGATTTATAAAGTATACATTACATTCCCGTGCTGTGAAAACTCTATCTGGCTGCTGAGTCTTTGATAATAAACTTTAAATTTTATTTTAATTATTTACTTCTAACAAGTGTTTTAATAAGTTTCTAATTAGCATCAATTAAGCTATTACAGCTTGTGTTTCACTTTCTATGAAGCCAACTAAGACCAACCAACTTTATTTTATATGTTAATAAGAAAATTGTTTTTATATTGATCCCTCAAGCCTTTACTCGTCAACATTACTTACTTATTATTATACTTGTTGTTGTTGTTGTTATTATTATTATGGTAATATTAAGATTTTGGCAGGACAAAACAACCATAGCCTACACCTTGGTTGGGATGTATTATCATTTTACACAGTCTGTTGTGTGTCTGATAAAAGCAAAACCAGCAATGTGTTTCCTGTTTCTTACATTGTTTGTCCTTTTTAGGTGAGAGAAACAGACTGAAGCACAACATGTAAGAGCCTCTTAAATACAAGATTGTGAGTGACGTTACTTTTGAAAGAGAAATATCTTAATATTGTACATACATTTTTTTACTTTTAAAGGTCAGGGTTAAAATATCACATGTCAGTGCCTGTGGCAGTGGGTGTCCTTCTGGTGGGCCTCCCCTACTCCATCTCTCTAGCTATCCAGTGGATTTATGGATGGCCCAATAAGCCTGGATATAAGAAGTACACAGAAGCTCTAAAACCAAGGTAAAGAGTAAAATGCTGTAGATGTAGGCTGCTGCTTTTTTTTTTTTTTGAACTCATTAATTCCTTTCTTATTTTTGTCCTCTCTATCAGGCGAATATACTGTTTGACTAGAGCTGTGCTGGAAAGTGTCAAGTATCTGCAATATGGGAGACTTTACGTTCAGTGTCAGTCATGGTACAGGAATGATGAAAACAGTAAACATTACGAAAAGGTGAGTTAAGGAGAAGTTAGACAGAAAAATGTGGTTGTTTTATCAGTGAGTTTGTGTGTATATGTTATTTCAGTAAATACCTAAAATAAAACTGTTACATTTGCATCAGTTTCACCACTTGATTCGTCTTGGTCCCTGGAAACCTTGCTATGCAGTTTTGTCTGTCTGCTCACTCCAAAGGCAATCATATTTGGCCGCCGGGGCAACAAGCTGGACTTGTACCACCCTCCAAATGTGGGGAAGCCTGAAAATGAACCTGCACCACTAGTGGTTTTCATCTATGGTGGTGCATGGGGCTCTGGAGAAAGATCCATTTACTGTCTGCTGGCCAGGCAAATGGCTAAAGAGATGAATGCAGCTGTAATTTGCCCTGATTACTGCACCTATCCTAAGGTCAGAAGAACACAGTTGTCCTAATGACATTCATATTAAAGATTTCTAGCACATATGTAAATTACAAGTGACTAGAATACAAACAGCACTTCTGAGAATTTTTCAGTGGTAACCCAAACGGCAGATAAGAAATGTAATTATAAATGTTCCTGTGGTATCTGAACTGACTGCGGCTTTCATCTGATCGCCAGGGGAACGTTTTAGGGATGGTCCAAGATATTGCTGACTGCTTGGTTTGGGCCCAAGAGAGTGGACAGAGGTTTAACTTTGACAAAGTAAGAAATATTGTGAAGTTTCCTTTGGGCCTTGAGTAAAACTATCAGATTCTAATTTTAAAAATGAGTTAGTTATTATTATATAACCCCCAAAAGAAAGCACATTTTTAAAAGTTCCACAAAATCATATAAAGCTGAAAATTCCCTGAATCAAATTCCAAATTGTCCTTTCTACACATTTTAAACTCATGATGAAGACACTTTTTTCAGTTTGCTCTGTGGATCAACAGTGACATGGTTTTCATGGTTCATGCTCGTGTCTTGTTTGTCTCTCTTTTTTATAGAACAACATTGTGTTAATTGGCCATTCAGCAGGTGCACATTTGTGTGCTTTGACCACACTGTTTCTCATTGACACAAGAGAGGAGCTTTTCATAGAGGCCTGTAAGCAGCGGGACGTTGCACAGGCAATAAGAGGAGTGATTGGTAAGGATATCTGAACTGCACTGCAAAGAGTGTTAGTCATGGTTGCAACCGTGTTTTATGCTAAAAAAAAAACACAATTTAAATGGATTTTTGTGTCTTAAAAAGATTCTTTGCTTTAAACTGATGGCAGTGAAATGAGCTGAACCTCTGTCATGTTTTCATACAGTTGATTTTGTGTGAGGTGGTTAATCTCTCATATTTGTTGGACAGGTCTAAGTGGTGTGTACAATATCATGGACCATTATGAGCATGAGCAAAAGCGAGCAGTTGAATACGTGTCGACCATGCACAAAGCCATGAACGGAGTGGAAAACTTTCAGTACTACTCACCAACACATTTTCTGAAGAAGCTCAGTCAGGAAAAACTAAACAGGTGAGACAAAAGGCTATGTTTTTTTTCAACAACAGTGAACTTTAAATCATTCGTTTTTGACTGACAGTTAGCTTTTTTTTTTTTTTCCTGCCAGAATGCCTCCTTTCACTTTGCTCCATGGGACCAGAGACATCATCGTTCCTGTTGAATCTTCCACAAAGTTCTCCGAGCTCCTCCACTCGCTGTCCGTGAAGGTGTCACTTTACCTGCTGCCAAGAGTCGACCACACCAATATCGTCACTGACCTCATGGAGTCAGACAGGCGCTTCTACCATCCCATCTACAGCTGCATCAAACAGGAGTACAGAAAACTTCTGGGGACCTGCTGACTGACGACAACAACATCAATCACTCTCACGTTTAATGATTGTGCCATGCACTTTATTTACATCATCATTTCCTTCATTTAATTTGTGATTCCATGATATTGTTTTACATTTTGATCAGCTCTCTGATTGTAACTGAAGTGATTAGACTGTGTCTGTCTGTCTGGGTAACAGATTGCAGTACAGCGAAATGAGTAAATGTGAAGTGAAATCAATCACAAAGCAATAACAATACTATGAAAAACATAATAAAGCACATAACTACAAAGCATTGATATGGAAGTCTAGTTACTATGTTTTACTGAACTGGCAACATAAACCTTGTTTTTTTTAATCAAATGAAACATTTACTTGATTTTCTGTAACAGCGTATTTTGAATAACTTTACTGATTGCAGGTACAGACATATTAAACCTACATGAAGGAGCCAGTTGTTTTGCCTTTGACCTTTGTTAAATTACATTTTGTGCCTAGCAGCAACAGTCAAGAGCCAATATAAAAGCTTTATCAACAAAAAGCTTATTGCTGTAAAAATGTATCTTATTCTTAATATATGAAGATTCAGTACAAATTATAACATCTTTGACAGACTTTTCTATGGCTACACTGCTGCAGGGACTGGGCCATAGATGCAATGATTTTTCATATAATAAAGGCTAAATCGAGTCAGTTTCATTATGGGGTGTTCACACATTTCCACATGGTGTCGTTTGGTCACAAAGGCCTGCGGCGTCTTTCCCTGTCTTCTTCTAGCTCTTATTTTGAAAAGTAGGATTAACGTGCCTGTTTCTTTGAGGCGACACACACACACACACACACACACACACACACGAGGCGGAGTTAACCGAGGGTCCACACCGGAGCAGTTCAGGCTTCAGTCGCTCTCATTTTCACCGTCCGGGGGATTAACGGAGGCTCCTCACGCCGCGTTTGACGTTACCGGAGCGAGAAGAAGTGAAAACAGGTGTGTAAATATGTAACTGCACAGTTCAGTAACAACTCGTGTTTGCACCGGGAGAAGGAAGATGGACCCAGTCGTGAACAACACCGAGAAGAAGCGGTGGCTCCGCGGTCTGCTCTGGTGGTCGCTCCTGGTCGAGCTGGCGTCGGGAGGTAACAATACAACAACTTTTTATTCTTCTTCTTTTTTTTTTTTTTCTCAATGAAAACAAACGAGAAACGAACTCATTAAATGGTGCTTTCAGTGACGGCTTGTTAATGCTGCAACTATGATCTCAACTCGACTTTCATCAAGTGTTTGTAGTTTACTAAGGAAATAGTTTCCTGAAGGCTACTTGAGATTTAGGTTATGACTTAAGAACCAAACATAATAATTTGCAGTTTGTTTGGTTTTTGTTTGTTTTGTTTTTTTTTTTGTTTTTTTACTGTCGGCTCTTTCCTCGCATATGTGGACTGCAGCACTATTTCTGTATTATCGTGAGTGTGTCTCTAAAACAGGCTTAGTATCACTTTACAGAGGATTGTTAAACATTTTCTATGCCAGCTGTTGAGTTGCTGTAGAGATTCACGGGTCTCAAATTGTTAACCTCACTGTGACACCTGCAGAACAACAAAACGAGGACGAGTCTTCATTCTAGCAACAACTGAGATTCATTTTTGGCCTTTAAAATACATGATCTTGCATTTTTTTTTTAAATACTAATGAGGCTAGTAATCCCAGTATTTATTAGACACAGATGATTTGCAGTGGAGATTTTGATAATATGTGCATGCATGGTGCACACACACACACACACACACACACACACACACACACACACACACACATGTGTTATGCAGTGCACTCCAGGCTCCCACAGAACTCTCACCTTATTAGAGGCAGCAGCAGACATGGGACTGCGATGCCCACTGCGGTGGAAGAGTATCTGACTGTGACAATAACACATTCAAACAAATGCGTGAAAATGGACAGCCATTGTCGCTTTAAGGGACCTAAGGGAAAAATATGTTTTTGTTTTTTTTTGTGTGAGTTTTTACAGCTTCAGATGTACATTATTTACATCTGTGTGGGCATTCATTAGCCTGTCTGGTTGATTTGATTCTGTCCATGTGCCATCTATATTCAATGTTCATCCAAGCTGTGTCCCTGAGGATAATCAGGAATTATTTCACTGTGACTCACCCTCACCATATCCTTCAATGAATATAACTACAGTATAGACATTTGCTTTACTTGAATGCATCCCTGGATGTGAGCATCCTCTCTCTTCCCCTCGCATTATGAAACAAGCCTCAGTTCCAGGTTTTGATAATGCATCAGCAACAGAGTGGCATGACAGCCCGCTTAAAAAAAAAAAAAAAAGCCAAAGAGACACTTCAGTCAAGTTGCATCTCTGATTTTTTGTATAAACTGAGCACACAGGCAGTGACAAGCACTGGTCTTGGCCCTCAAATTAACTGTAAGCGGGTGTTCACTAAAAGGTCACTGGCTTTGTTGTTGAGGGAGCAGTTTGTGAAATCTCACAAAAAAATGTATGGGTCGCACAGAAAGAGCCCCTGCAGACATGTAGATTAGAGAACAACCTTCAAACACCTCCTGCTTCTGCACAGTCAGGTGAACACAGGTATGTTTATGTGTGAGTATTGTTTTCTGGCTCTCTGCTGCGCTCTTTCATTTACATACCACAGACAACCACATTTTTTCCCCGTACATTATCACTAATCTACAGCTTTCTAGGGCAAGTTATGAGGGAGATCCTTTTGTTTGAGGCAAAGACGACATCAAATAACTTCAACATCATTCTGACGACAAAATACAATTGAGCATCCCAGTGAATTTAAGGGAAAAATGTTGTTGCGTTCCTCTTGGTTGGTTTTTTGGAAATGCTTCCCCCTGTTATGAACACAGAGCCAGTCAGATGAATGAACATGACGTTTAAATGAGAAAGGACAATAAACTCACTCCGTCGGGGTCAGTGTAAGGATAAGTAATGCTGGATGCTGAGTGCCTGTGGGCCATTTTCTCTATTTCCAGCTGCATTTAACAGTTTAACAGTCACATTACACCAGACTGAGAATTAGAACTTATTAGATGGACTGGACGTTTAATGATGACTGAAATGAGTTTAACACACAAAAGAAATTAAATCCAAAAAGTACTGCAAAATGAAAAGTACTTCTCCAGTTGACTTTCCTTTGTTAGGCCATAAACAGAAACAAAATGGAATATGATCGGGGTCGGAACAAATGTTCAACAGCGTTGGTCTATAGGAGGGGTTTATGATAATCAGTTCATCTTTATAAGTCACATTTCAAAGAAAAGATGCTAAACATTCACTAATAGCAGCTTCTCTGTTGTCTCTTGATCTTTGATAACAAACTGAATATCTGGACTGTTGGTTGGACAAGATGTAGACATTTGACCGTCACATTAGTATTAAGGAAATTATGGCTGTTTTTTGTTTTTTTTTTTCACTGTTCCCTGGCAATTTATGTGGGCTACCGATGAATCAAAAAATGAAGGGAATAGTTGTTAAGAGAGTAAGTTGCAAGTTATAGTCAACATCACCAGTGTGAACGTTGCCTTTGCATATAGAGATGTTTGCCATTGATAAGTTACCTAAAAAGATCAGAACTGTGTAATTGCCCTTTATGGCCTTGTTAAACTCTGAAAATGAAAAGGTTTGCTGGTCATAAATAAATCACACTCATTTGCTAACTTGTCGCTCCATAAATCCTTTGAACAGGTCAGCATGTCAGTCGATCCGACGCTTTGCCACGTTGGCTCCGTTGGTCTGTGCAGTTTTAAAACGTCTTTTGCAGACAGGTTTTGTGGAGTCAATGAGCTCTCCTTGACTGTCGGCTGTCTAAGAGAAATCAGGTTGTATTTCATTTTGTGCGTCTGTTTCATTGAGAAGCCGTGGGCAGCTTACAAAGGTACTTGTTTTGTCACCATGAAGTGGTAGCATGTATATCAGAAAAAAAAGCAGTTGGCATGGCCATTATACACTGTTTCACATTGACATAACGCTCTTATTATAACACTGTCAATTTAAATGTACCTGTACTAATAAAACGGGGAATGATACTTTTTTCACTGATGGTCTTACATTTAATGTGCTTTGATGTCAGCTTTGATAGATTTAGGTTGATTTATGTAGTTTTTTTAGTTTTTATCCCTCTGCTAGTCTGCTCCTGTTGATTGATGACTGTATATTGACATGGTTGAAGGGCTAATTTACATGCTTTACTGGTTTAATTGTTTTAATTCATACTACACAGTCAATACAGATTGGACTTGATTAAACAAATGACCTATAAGTGCATTAACCCTTTTAGGAGTAAAAACAATGCATTAACTCAGACTAACTTTATCTATCTTCACTAGTGAGTCACTCTGAGCCATTAGCAGCAAGCTGCTCTTCCCCTGGGTCATGAGCTCCACATAAATCAACTCTGGAATGGACATGTTTCTTTGCAGAGGCAAAGATTTGGTAATCTTTGAATATGCGTGGGACTCCGGAGCTCATTAAAAACTGAACTGGTGATGCCTGGGCATGAGGGCTTAGATGAGAAAGCTTCAGAACACGTTAGCCTAGATTACAGGGTGATGTGAAATGGCAGGGAGGTGAGGTAGAAGAAACAGCTGGGTCCATCCGCCACACTGTTTCTGGAACACGGGGCCACAGACAATGTGGGGATGTCAGAGCCTTTCATGTTCAGGTTGAAGGTTCCTGTCAGGGCAGGGCAGGCCCAAACCTGTCTGACTCCCTCCAAGCCACCTCTACATCCACTGCCTCAGTTTGGATACTGCTGTTGTGGCATTAAAGTCGAATTCCTTTAAAATTTGTATATGTCATTATTACAGTTTTGGACAGTCTATGAACAAGGTTCTCTTAAACCTACAAACAGGCAGAGATTTAAATCTGCAATTCTGCTGCAATACACAAGCGGGAGTTCAGTTTCATCCTCAAGGTGCTTATTATTATATAGGTAATACTTTAAAACTCATAATTGTACTCTTGTAAATCATTATGGTTGCGCATATAGAGAACATACACAACTATCCTATCAGGAAGGATCTGCTCCAAAGAATCTTACAAGCACTCTTTAAATCAGGTGAGGTATAATTTGTGCACAGAGTGTGTCATAAAGCTCTTTGTGTGTGTTCATGAGTGTGTGTATGTATGTGTCTTCAGTATGTGCTCAGACTTCCCTCATGCACAGGCTCTGCTCCACTTGTAAAGAACAAGCAGGATGATAATTAGCCTGGCTTTTATATCTAAATGTCACATGTTGGCTATATTAAGACCACAATGCTTGACTTGACTTGCTTCATGTTTGTTGTCGTCATTGCTACTGTACTTTCTGTTCCTCATCTCCCTCGAGGTCAGCTCAGTTTGAATGATTGTGATGTACCAATTTAACAGACTGCAAAAGACAGTCAACAGTCTGCATTGGACCATAAAGGCTACAATCTCCCTCATGTTCTCTTTCTTTAAAAAAAAAAAAAAAAATCATTCTCTCTCCAATGTCTCTTTCTACAGCTTCTTTCTATGGCGACGGCTTTGTACAGCTCAAGGCAACAGAGTCGTCCAACCATAACATGCTCCGCATTCGCTTCCGAACCTCCAGCACCAATGGCCTGCTGTTTCTTGCTGCGGGCCAGACCGACTACTTCCTACTAGAGCTCCATGCTGGTCGCCTGCAGGTGGGTACATCCATGGCCCCAGCACATGAGCATATGTGTGCAAGCATACATTAGCACACACATGCACGCACGTACGCACATGCATACAACACCAAGCAGACGTATGTGCTCGGCTCACAACAGACGCACACACTGACCACCGTGAGCAATGGCTCCATCTCAGTTGACAGTGTCAGTCTCTCAACACAGTAACACAAGCAGACAAGCCTGAGTGTTAACTCCATACCAGTCACTTCTTGTCACAGTACAAATAAGGAGATAATGAAAGCAGTCAGATCTGTGTTTTTAATGTTTTCAAATAAGTAACATCTCTCTCCCACCATGTTTTCAGTTATTAAGCAATATCAAATTAATTGGCGTGCTGCTCGTATGTCTGTGCCTGGTAGCACTGTTATCACTCCATGATATATTTAATTTGAGCTGCTGTTAACAGTTATTTTTGTATTGATTAATCATTATTATAAATTAATTAGCTTGATGAAGTGTCAGCACAATGTAAATAAAATTTGACATAATTTCTCAGTGCCTATGGTGATGTCATCAAATTGCTTGTATGTCCAACTAGTAGTAGGAGTGTGTTGTCGCAACTTCACCAGGGCCGTTATCTGGGCAATTCTCTTGTTTTGCCCAACTATCGGTCCAAAAAAATCACACTCGCATCGCAGAGGCTGCACCCAGGAAAAACAGCTGATTTATTATCAGATTATTTTCAGATTTCTCCCTTCAGTTAAACAGAAAGTTAAATGCAATTAATTTAAAGAAGTTAAGGTTGAATTCAAGTGTTCTAGTTATTTAAAAACTTATTTAACATACAGTATGAACCAGTCATCTTTTGTTTGTGTTTCATTATGGACAATTGAGGTGACCAGTTCTATTTAATAACTAGCTCACAGGAAGAGTCTGTCTCCCTGTCACTGAAGGTGCTGGATTCCTTAACAGGCTTAAATTCTGTAAAATTAACATTCAAGTGAAACTGCCACCTTATTTGTAGCTGTAAATATAATAGAAATAAACATCACGAGCAGTACACACCTCAGGCAGTCAACTTCGAAATTTAAAACAAAATATGTTAACCTGGGAAACACTTTAGAAATTTAGGACGGGTTGGTGTCCCAAGGAGGAGGCACTATCTTTAGCCCACAACACAAGCCTTACTGGGAGGATTTAAGGGTAAAATACATTGTCCCACCAAAACTGATTCCAAAGCATCCTGTAAGCAGCTCTGCCAAGCTTAATCAACACACAGAATGGACAGATGTACTGCAGGAAGCCTTTTTTTCAAAATGCAGACACATTCATAAGAAACACAAGAAGTCCTCAGATATGCAGTGTAGCTTTTGTGCATCAAACTCACAAAACCCTTGTGCCTGAGCTTCTATTCGTGTTAGACTTGTGCTGGCAGGAATGAATCATACTGACGACTGTGCTGCATTGTTGTACTTCAGTGAGCACGAGGAGTGAAAGGCTCGTCCCTGTTCCTTAAACTGTCACAGGTCACCAAATAATTTTTTTGTTCACCCACACAAGTTTTCCTCGGGCTTGGGATCTCATTCCATGTGAGTCAGACATGAGTGTTGCTACTTGAAAATCCGTGCATGAATAGCAGGGACTCAGCAGCAAGCCTTGACAAGCATGTCATCTAAATGCAGCATTAGTTTGAGATGGTGACATGATGCTCTCAGGACATTGCTGAAGGCAAAGAGATAAGAGTCCTCTTCCTGCTTTAAATCACAGACAAAGCTCACTGTTATAAAAGGTGACATCTTGGAATATAAACAGTCTAAATCTTGTGTTTTTCTTTCCGGGTATTGTCGTATCTACAATTAGAGGATTTAATTTATTGAAGTAGAATTATTTCATTTAACACAGTCAAAATAATTTAAGAATTTACATATTATTTTAATTAATTGTTAAAAAAATGTAAAAAATATTACTAAAGTCAGTAGGATTCATCTTGAGGGGACCTTAAATATCTAAATTTCATTGCATTTCATCTAGTGGTTCTTAAGGTATCTTGGCTTGAGGCAAAGTAGATTAAACTGCTACTTGGATAATTTAGTAATTTTCCTTTTATTCCTGTCATATACTATATTTTTTAATTGTGTTGTTTCTTGTTCTAGCTGAAAGTGGACCTTGGATCTGGGGAGCAAGTTTTGCAGTCAGACCAAGGCACCCAGCTCAATGACCTGGCCTGGCACTCTGTGGAGGTCCACCATTCGCAGCGCAACATCACCCTGACTGTAGACAAGAACTCTCACACACGTGTAAAGATGCCAGTCTCCCATCATGATGTCAACATCTTGGATGGCCTCTACGTTGGAGGGTCAGGGGGCCTGGACAGAATTTATCTGCCAAGAGACCCAGTTGGCTTCCGAGGCTGCATGGAGGATGTGGTCTTCAACGAACATGACTTGCTGTCATCCTTAAGGCCATATACTGGATTCAAGAATGTCCACGAGGTGTCTTTAGGCTGCAGTCCTCAATTCTTTGCCACAGAGGAGGACCCTATCAGCTTCTTCAGTTCCAGGGCTTACATTTCTTTTCCAACCTGGAATGCCCAACAGGAAGGGATATTCGAATGTGTTGTTCACACTTCAGCCAAAGAGGGAATCTTGCTGTACAATTCAGCCAGAGAGGGGGACTTTGTGGCTGTAGAGATTCAAGAAGGTTTGCCAGTGGCCATTGTTGGAAAAGCAGGAGCCAAAACTGAGCTCCGCTCCCTCACATTCATCAATGACAGGAAATGGCATTCTATCAAGTTGCATTTCAGTTCTAAAAGCCTTGAGCTAACTGTTGATGGAGAGATGGTGAAAAGCAGCATCCGCTCTCGTTCAAAGGCGCTTCAGCTCAAAGGTTATCTTTTTGTAGGAGGTATTGATGACAGCACCAGAGCAGAAGTTAGAAAGGTGGGACTTGTGTCTGTGTCTGGAAAACGTGTCAGAGGTGGTTCCTTCAAAGGATGTTTGAAGAACATTGAAGTCATGGGGGTGAAGATGGGTCTCTCTAGTGCTCTAGTCACCAAGGATATCTCAGTTGGTTGTGAGCCAGAGAAAGAACCAGAACCATCAACCACTGTAAGTCCAACAAGCGCTCCAGGACCCTTTTTTCACCTAGTAACACCAACACCATCATTTCACATGTCCACTCTCGCAAGGGGCTTGGATAAAAGGTATGGCTCAAATTTTGTGCAGGTCAAAAACCTTGTGGTGCAGGAAGGTAGTAGAGCATCTCTTGAGGCCAAACACATTAAGGTTCTCTTGGACTTCAAGAAGCTTGGCATTCGACAGTCTCAGATTATGTTTCGAATTCAGGAGCAACCAATTCGGGGGCAGATAAGGCTTGATGTTGATCAAGACCAAGAGGAGAACACTTTTAGCATGTTGGACCTTTGGCATGGACGAGTGATGTATATCCATGGAGGATCAGAGGAACCAGATGACTTCTTTATGTTTTCAATTTATTCTAGCAGTAGAAAGCAAGTTCCTGATTATCTGAAGGGAAACAAACTGTACCAGTACAATATTACTGTGACGCCCACCAACGATGCACCTGAATTGAGTCTCCCTGAAGGAAATCTCTTTGTACTGTTGGAGAACTCAAAGAAACGCCTTACCACAGATGTTCTGAAGACCATAGATATTGACAGCAGCTACTCTGACCTTGTCTTCTCTGTGCTTGGGAACCTGAACGCTGATGCAGGATATTTGGAAATTGAAAATAACCCGGGCAAGGCAGTGACCTCATTCTCATATTTAGACTTGGAGGAACTCAAGGTGTACTATGTTCACACAGGGGTTAGAAACTCAAGGATAGTTCTTAGAGTTAGCGATGGGGAAAAGGTCAGCAACACAGTAGTTCTAAGGGTCATGGCTGTAGCGCTGGAGTATAAGATCGCCAACAACACAGGCCTTGAGATCATTCAAGGAGAGATGGCTATAATTGGTTCAAAGCAGCTAGCTGTCCAGACCAATGCTGTGAAACAAGTTGTGGACATCAGGTATGATATCATTGAACCACCTCAGTATGGCGAACTCCAAAGGCTTCACTCAAGTGGTGAATGGAGGACTACTGACTCATTTTCCCAAAGACTTCTAGAAAAAGAGCGCCTGAGGTACGTTAGCACTTTTCAAGATATCCAGACATCCAATGCCACTGATTACTTTAAGTGCAAAGTTAATGTGGCTTCAAGGGCAACGACTGAACTACTCTTCCCAATAGCTGTGAAGTGGGTGAAATACCACCTGGTGAGAAATATTATGATAGACTTGGATAAAGTTAGGAAAGTGACACTGGACTCAGAGCATCTTTTTGCCACAGCTGAAGGTGTGGCCCTCTCAGAGGATGACCTTTATTATCGGGTTCTCACCATACCAAAGAAAGGAAAACTCTTGCTCGACGCAACACTCTTGAAGAAGAACTCAACCTTCAGCCAAAGAGATGTAACAGATCTTAAACTACAATATGAGCTAGTTGCCAGGCCTTACGAAGATACAAGTGACAGGTTCAAATTTCAGCTGGTTTCCAAACATGCTCAGTCTCAAAACTATGATTTCCAATTTTCCATTAAAGCAGATATCAACAGTGTATTTATAAGAAATAATGGACTCTCACTTCAAGAGGGAGAAAGTAAACTTATAACGAAAGAAGAGCTCTTTGCAGAGACTTTAAGTACAAAGGATATGTACTACACAGTCATAACCAGCCCTAAACATGGAAAGCTAGCCCGTATCAATAAGTCAAATTCCAATGCTAGCTATGACAACATCTTAACCTTTAGTAATCAGGATATTTTAGAGGAACGGATAATGTACATTCATGATGACAGTGAAACAACTCAAGATTATTTCAATTTTATAGCTTCAACCAGCAATGGATTCAAATATTCCATCGCAGAGGATGAAATTGGCTCGAAGGAAGGATTGTTCAACATATCTATTCAGCTAGTTAATGACCAAAAACCGGTGCGTGTTATTGATAAAGTTTTCCATGTAGTAAGAGACGGGCAGAGGTTACTAACCAAAGAGGATTTGCATTATCATGATGCAGACTCCGATTACGATGATGGACAGTTGATTTACACTCGACGTGGAATCCCAATGGGAGACCTAGTTCTGGTTAATGACACTACTCATCGGCTTTTCCAGTTTCGACAGAAGGATTTGGAAGAAAAGCGAGTATTGTTCATTCACAAAGGCGTGAGCACCGGCAGATTTGTGCTCTTTGTCTCGGATGGGAAACATTTTGTTTCAAGCCTTTTAGACATTAGTGCACACGATCCGTTCTTGAAGGTTGGCAACAACACTGGCTTAATGGTTCAGAAGGGCCAATCAGTGACCGTTTCCACCAGTAATTTTAGCATCATAACAAATCTAGACATCAGAGATGACCAAGAGGTAACTTTCAAGATGGATGTGGCTCCCAAATATGGAAAACTTTATTGCAATGAAACAAAGGTGGATTCGTTCACACTGTCTGACTTAAAGGATGGGTGGGTCTCCTATCGACATGATGACAGCAAACATCTGGCAGACTATTTCAATTTGACAGTGAAAGCAAAAGGCTTTCAACTTGCAGTGAGGATCAATGTGAAGGTTTACCTGGAAAGTCATCAAAGGCCACCTATTGTGCTGCATCACAACACCTTACAAGTGGAAGAGGGAAAACCAGTCAAGTTAGACGAAACTAAACTTGAGGTGAGTGTTTGAGAAGAGATAGGTAGCTTATAATATCTTTTTATTTTATGATATTGCAAGATCCAATTCATTTTAACCAACTTGTATATTTGCAGTAGCATTACAGTTTCGCAAGTTTTCTGTCACTAAAATCTAATGCTCATATTCAGTTTAATGGTTCTTTATTTTTCACTAGTGGATCTTAATCCATTGCAATAATAAGAATTATATTTATGATGCGAAGCACAATAATAAGCAAATAATAATATGAATACGTGTGAATTCTCTGCACAATGTTTCCTAAGAGACATTTAAAGTTAAGTTTGTATCCCTGACTATAAAAACATCTATTCAAACAACATGCATCCTTTACAGTTAAAGGGAAAATGTTTGGCAGACAGTGTGAATTACCATATCACCATAACAGATGACTTTTATTGTTCTGATTTTTAAGGCTGCTGAAAAAGAAGAAAAAGGAAAAAACAGTGAATGCTGACCCATGTTTGTTTTTTCATTTTACAATGATGCCATGTTACATATAGTGGAATATGAAAACTAAACTTTGGTGACACATGCAGCATTTCAAGTCTAATCACTGACTGTTTTCTGATTGTTGCAGGTCACTCACGAGGACAACCTGCCATCTGAGATTGTATTCACAGTCAAGGTAGCCCCCTCTCATGGCTTTCTCCGGCGTTTTGTCGAAGCGGAGGAGCGCCACATCGGAACCAAACAATCTCCTGTCAAGACGTTTAACCAAGAGGACATTAACAATGGGAACATCCAGTACGTGCAGGTGGAGCCCACCGAAGTCAATGACACCTTCATCCTCGATGCCACCAACGGGGTCACTGCCGTCAGTGACATTAGGATGTCTGTTGACATCATCCCACGCCTCATCCCACTTCAGGTCTCAAATTTCACTCTGAACGAGGGTGCTTCCAAGGCACTGACCCAGGATGTGCTCAAAGTCACCAACCGCCACTTTTCTGGAATCAACTTCCTGTATAGTATGACTGAGCCCCCACAGCACGGGCACATTGAACACTCGCGACATCCTGGTGTGCCCATAACCTCTTTCACCAGGAGGCAGGTGAGATATTCATACAGACACTTGTATAGTTGCCTAGGAAAAACAGAAACAGACTGGCAGGTGGATTGACGAATAAATTATTAGATTTATTGTGGCAGTATATTTTATTAATTAAGATGAGAGGCATATTTACAGGCAAATCTTCCTTAATTAAATCATAACATTAAAGAGTATCACCCTTGCCTGATGCCCCTCATCTTCTGGCAACTCGAATCTCTTGTTTTGTTTTCGTCCCTAAATACATTTCCCATTACAAACCAAGAGAGTATAGTGACCTAACTGTCACAAAATATTAGTGTTTCATGCAGCTGTACTTTGAATAAAACTTTGCAGTTCTAGTTTCAGCTTCTCCCTAATAATTTTCATCATCTCTAACCAGGTGGAACATGAATTCATTTACTACGTCCATGACAGCAGCGAAACCTTAGCCGACAACTTCACTGTGATGGCCAATGACTCAGGCCTGAGGAAGCAGAGTGCAGCGCAGACGGTGTACATCCAGGTTACAGCTGTCAACGATGAGCCTCCTGTTATTACAGCCAACAGGGTCCTCAGGGTGAGTCTGCACTGCACTATATTTAAACTCTGGACTTTTTTTTTACTAGCAGGTCTGGCACCATGGCTTACTGTCAGGCAGTTTTCATGTGGGCAGTGTTGCAGTCATGGCTGACTGGCTGGATGAGGAAACTATGTTTGCTATGTGGAGGAGGTTGTGAGGGGGGCTGCCAGCACAGACCATGCGTTGACATATTCTATGGAGGTGCCTGAGACTTTCGCTGTGTTTAGGTGATACATATTCCCCCAGTATTGAAATACATCACTGGTTTGTCGTGGGACAATTCGGGCAATGCTGCTCCAATGAATAGAAAGTAGAGTTGCTATTTTGTATAGTCTGGGTTGGAAATGATTTTTAAGGCTTCTTATGAATACAAAACACACAAATCAAATGGAAAATAACTCTCATGCATTACATGGGCATAAGGGCTTTCTAATGGGAATGTGCTGCTTGAATTTAATCCATTCCAGAGCATCAGCATAGTGTTGAGTGGTATGATAGCATGGCCTGAAAATAGCAAACGCTGTCATTATATGGCCACAGTTCAATCTGGTTTCCACTGCTTCAAATCTCTTCGCACTCTTCTTATTCAAAAGAAATTGCATTTACAACCTGTCTACGAAAAGCAGTTCTACTTACATTCATTTTGAGAAATTAGATAAAAAATTGTTGTCTGTGTCCATGTGCTGAGCAGTGCTGACTTGTACTCTACCAGCTTTAGTGGCTAAAGCTGGGAGAGGTCCAGCTGGAAAACGGGGCTGAAGCATAGGCCTCTATTGTGCTGCACAGCTTTGCCCCAAATGCCTCAAATTCCTCTGGAATCTTGCAGAAAAGAGCAAATTTACTGCACCGGTGAAGATTGGGGAGCCAGGTGATTTCAAATAGTTTCAACCAGAAACACTGAATATCCATCAGAAGGCTGACGTTTATGAATTTTTATGACAATCACTGACAAACTGGTCTGCACACAGTGATCATCTGTTGAATGCAAATGTGATCATTAGTCATTATGTCACCTTTTACTGGAGGAGAACTGGAGTCTCAGTGTCCACAAGGTGGCTCTCTGCCACTGCACATCACGTTGGCTCTCAAACTGGAAGATTTGTGGAGATTAACAGGTCTTCTTACAACAGACAGACAGACTTGATATGGTTTCTTATGCAATTTATTGAAAAGTTTTGAATCAGTAGATTCTGAATCAGAATTTTAAACATAGTGTGCCATAGGATTTTTTTCATTATTGTTACATGTTATATAAGATTAGCATATTCTGAATAGATTCTGCATAAATATCAGCAGATATAAATGGGTTTAAAAAAAAACATTAACATTATGCCAACAAACAATGTGAGTTATTGGAATATATTGCAGAATCTGAAATTATGAATGCTGATGTCTTGAGTTAGTTGTTGAGGCAGTAGCTACTGACTCTGACACATGATACATTTGGCCTGTTTCTGTTTTCCAAAGTCTGTCATCAGACATCTAGAAATAATGCCAAGGCAATGACCCTTAAAGTGCCACATTGAGCTTTGAGTCTCCTGATTTGTTTGTCGTTAACATTAATCTTTTGGAGAAAGGCTTAATGTGAAGCATAGATTTAAAAAAAAAAAATGTGCAGAAAAAGCTTATTAAAACACCTCAGCATAGAAACATCAAAACAGTTGTGGTTATGAGTTTGTTTCAATTGTTGTCTCCATGACTAAAGCTGCAGTCTGTCATGTTTGAGGGATTGGTTTTCACTCACGTGGGCAGTTTGTGCAAATTGATCTCATGTGTCTTGTCTTCAATTAAGGTGGAATTGCCCTGGTGTTGTTTGTCAGATAGATCATGCTGTGACTTCCTGTTGAATGGGGGATCATTGAAATTCATTTTCTTCATGACACTCATGCACTCATTGGGAGAGATGTGACCACGGTTATTTACAGGTGCTAATTGAAAAAGTGCCCCATGCTTGTGTTCTGTTACTTCTAACCAAGCCATCTCACTGCCAGTTAGTAATTTAGTGAATTTTAGGGCCATTTAGACTAGTGTCACCCAGTGTCACCCAGCATCAGATGTTCCTATATCTAATGTTTGCCATAGAGTGTGTTTTTTGTACCCACTTGCCTTTGTTCTGCAAAGTGCACTGTTGCAATGTGTGATGTTTCTCACTCAAACCAACTTCCAGAGTGCAACAGTGAGAAGTTGACAGCAAAAATACTTGTTCACACTTTAAAAAAAAATTGCTACATATCTTGTGGCCTCACTTCTCTTTGATACATTTAAAATAGGAAATGTGCACACATTAGTACATGTGACAGACAGGCATTTAATGGGAATAGTCCCTCATAAATACATATCTGCAGGTAATTATTACTACTCAACAGTGCTACAGAGCATCTTAACATCTTACAGCTTGTTGTAGTCTTAGTATTTTGGTTGACACCTGCTACTCCCTCATAACACTCAATGTTTGCCAGCACAGTCTTAGCTGATATGACTAAAGGCCTATTCAGACAGTTTTAACTTTGAAGGTGGAAAGAAAATTTTGGCTCCTCTTTAATTTGACTCTCTCACTCTAGACAGCATTTTAAAGACCTCAAAATTAGAGGATGTGTCTCTAATCGATGAATAAAATAAATAAATGATGATGATGAATAATAGTAAAATAAATAAATGAATAAAATACTTCATTGACGAGTGAGTGCATGGTTTAAATTTAATGTCCAGTGTGTTGAGTTCCTCTGTTGTGTCTCACCAAAACTCTGCTTTACATCCAACTGTGTTTACGCTCTATATCTAGTCCTACGATGTCCCTCATATGTTCATTGTTTCGTTGAATGTGGCTTGAGTGATGCTCAGAGTGACAGAGGTCATTATTATCTCAGTTAGAGAGTATTTTTATAGCAGTTCTGCTTGAGTGGATGATGAACAGTGGAAAATGACCTGGAGAGAAGAAAGAGGGAGAAAAACATGTGACATAGCCTTGCAGCTGGACTCACACCCACAGTATCCTGCTTCAATTATATGTGGTGATGACACATCAGCTGTTTCCGTCAGTCTCTTATGTGTCTCACTTCCTTTTCAATTGTATTATATCTGTGCAGAGATTAGTTGCATTTAATTCAAGGAAAGAAAGTACCTGAGGCATAGTTATGTTCTAGCCTCCCAATAATTGTAATTTCTTTCCATAATAGTTGAATTATGGGGATTTAATGACTGGCAAATAGAAAAAAGCTTTAATGTAGCAAGTCTATTGCCCCATAACAAAATATGTCAGTACTTCATGCCGTCAATTAAAATAAATGTCAGATTCATAGTTGGCTATTAGCACCTGTATCATGAGCCATGTCAAACCATGCATCTCTGTTCAGTGAAGACAATGAAGACAAAAATGACGTCTGTTGTCATCGTCCATCTTATGTCTAGGTTTGGGTGTCCTCCGTGACAGAGATCAGGCCAGAGGATTTGAGGGCACAGGACCAGGACACACCCCCAGAGGAGCTCCAATACATGGTGACCCCACCGAGCAACGGATACCTGGCCCTGAAGAGTGCCCCCATGAAGGCGGTGCTCAACTTCACCCAGGCACACATAGACCAGGGGCAGCTGTTGTTTGTACACAAAGGTGAAGTGTGTTTCTTGTCAGCAGCATGTCACTTAAATAATATCTACAGTGTATTTAAAACCTTCCTCTGTGTTTGTAGAGCTGGATAGGATAGAAGGATGTGGACAACAAAAGATTATAGCAATATAAAAGTGGCTTAGGGATAATTCAGTTCTTATCATTTAACAACTTTGACTTGTACTTGGCTATGTTCATAATAATACGTTCATATTTTGTTGTCATTCTGTCGTCTGTTGTTCTAAGCAAACAAATTTATTGCAGTAATTCAACCGTTTTTTTAATTCAAAATAATTTGAGGTTGCTTGTTGTTCCTTTTGTGTCAAGTCAATTTTTAGGTACATAACGACAAATCAAAATCAAAGTTGTCTCAAGGCATGTTTCATCTGGAATTATTACAGAAATCCAACAATTCCCACAATGAGACCACACGCAAGTAACTGGTGACAGTGGCAAGAACGAACCTCATTTTAAAAAGCAGAACTAGACTGAGGGTTGGCAACCATCTGCCTTAGACTGAGAGAAAGAGAGAGAGAGAGATGTGTTAATGATATTATAATAATAATAATAATAATAAGAGTAATTATAAAAGTAGCTGTAGCAGAAGTTAGTGTTGATAGTTCCGAGTGCTTGATATGTCCTCTGCACCTTTCCACACACTTTCTTCAATAGCTGTGATATTACTGGCAGCAGTGATGTGTTCAGACAGAATGGACTGAAAGTCAGGCTGAAGGTGGTAATAGTCTGGAAATGTGATGTGAAACGATGGATAAGATCTGTCAACATTTGATAGCATCAGTCTCAGGTCAGATTTTTGCTGACTCTCCTGATTCGTATCTGCTTTTTTTCTTTGCCTGTGCTGGTACCACTGGGAAAGGTTGTAATGATAAGGTGTAAGGTACTCGCCCCACTCTGTATGCTGTAGAATATGTTTTTTACACACACACACTTCTACACGATGTTTTGTTGTTTTTTTTTTGTTTTTTTTTTTTTGAGCCCACCATCAGGACTGCTGACCAGCTACTTCTTTTTTTATCCTGTCTTCACATAACTAAGATGCTGTTGTTTTTTAGTCAATGCAGCCGACAGAATCTTTACAACTTTCCCTCAGACTTCTTGACAGTCTGTGTTGTTTTTCCTGTCATGACCAGGTGCCATGTCTGGAGGATTCAACTTCCAAGTCAACGATGGTGTGAACTTCACCCCCAGGCAGATTTTCAGCATCACTGCCAGAGCCTTAGTCCTCAGTTTAGAGAAAAACCGTCCACTCAAGGTGTTTCCAGGTAAATCCTAACCTCAACAACAGTGTGCAAGCCCATCTCTCACTATCTTTAGTCTTCTTGCGTGATGTTCATGTACACAACTTTAGAAATTGGTCATAAATAAATATGTATTTTCATTTAATTTCACATTTTTAACTGATTTAATTTTCTAGAAGAGAGAAGTTAGGTCAAGATTTTTTGGTATTTTAATTATTTTGTGTGTTATGATGAAACTACAAAGCTTCTTCCATAAAGAAAGTGAAACAAGATAT
Organism: Rachycentron canadum; assembly: GCA_038496675.1. Lineage (NCBI taxonomy): Eukaryota > Metazoa > Chordata > Actinopteri > Carangiformes > Rachycentridae > Rachycentron > Rachycentron canadum. Next base: position 7,441,414 of record CM076654.1, read on the forward strand.
TTTTGTCTGTTACAGCCATCTACTCTCACAGACTGTTTTTAGTTGTATGTATTGGTTAAATAACTTTTGGCAATAATATATAATAATAATATTATGCCATGCCTGCTGAGGATAGTCTAATCAAATTATACTCAGCCTAATTGATATATTCTTAACTGAAAACCCCATGTTTTAATGCCTTTGTTAATCATCTGTGATATGAGGTAACAGTGTGCACCCTCTCCTGCTGACAGCGCTGTCAGCCAAGCACATGGTCAGACCGGACAACAGTAGAGGGGTTGTATCAGCGCCTGGTCCTAAAGTAGCCTGGTTTAGCAGGCTTCAACTGTATCGCACCTCCACCAACCAGTTAGTTTTGTGGTTAGGTCATTTTGTATGTAAACATTTATTGTATGCCACAAATGACAAAAAATATCTCCAATCTAGTAAATTTAACACTTCAATCTCATAAATCTTTTTTTTTTATTTTTTTTTTAACCTTCAATGGCTTTAATGCAGTTTTCCAACAGCATAGTTATCACATTACCAGACTGGTGATGTTTTAATATACAGCATGCTACTTTTAATACTCTGGAGCTAAAAATAGGCCGACTGTCGTCTGTGTCTGCAAACACATCTGAGTTCTTTTCTGAGATTTCCAGTGGTCCGGTTTGTGAGTTAGGAGCAAAGAATATTGTGAGGGCAGCAAACTGCCAACTGGCACGCTCGGCTGAGCTTCCCAGCCACAGGGTGAGTGCGTACTTGAAAAGCTGTGCCACTGTCTGTCTGAGGCAGCCCTGTTTGTGCTTTGTGCCAGGCGGGATGGGGCGAGGGGGGCGGGATGGGAGCTTTAACTGACAATGAAGGGTTTTGATGGGGTGAGGGGGTGACATGAAACACTTTAACACTGCGGTGGGGAGATTAATGTTTTTACTCTTCCTTGCAAAGTCCTCACATGTCTGGTTGCTTTCTGTAAAACTTTGCAAAGACTCCTCACTAAATGGTTGCATATGCCTCATTAAGAAAACCAGTGTTTACCTTAATGTATTCTGACAGGAAGTCATTGTGGTGTTGTGTGCAAGTATCACAAAAGATGATACTGTGAGGACACAATTCTTGCAAATTCTTCTCAAATACATATTTTGAATTATTAATTACATGGCATTGTTACTGTGACATACTGTCACATTTTCAGGCAGTCTTACATGGAAGATATTCGTATTGTTTCAGTGACAGTGGCTATATATATACAGATTTAGTGCATGATAGGTTTTTATTGTAAAGACAAAAAAAGCCTGTCTGTCCCTTCCCTTCCTCTAGGAAGGAAATTTCCCATGAGACACTGACAAGTCTCTTTCGTGGGAACACTCACGAAAAGTGATGAATGAATTTCTCTGTTTTTTAACCCCACTTTCCCTCTATCATTGTCTCCCTTTATTTACCAGCAATCCTTTTTTTTTTTTTTTTTTTTTTTTTTTTTTTTAGTATTCTCACAATCCTCCCTGTGGTGGAAGTGTTATGGAGATCCATGTAGTTCATGTTACAAAAGAAAAGAAGCTTTCAGTAGTGAGACACTGTCATCAGGCACAGAGGATGTTTCTCCTTAGGATTTTCCCAAGTGGAAGATTTCTGCGCCTGCAAGGAGCTGATCCACTTTTAATTTCTTGTGTGGATTTTATGTAACACCCTGCACTGCAGTTGGATAGTGCTGTAAAAAAAAGTCTGTGATGTCTGCAGTGCAGCTTTAATTTGACACATCAAAGGACTCTCATCAGTCTATTCCAGTCCTTGCTTTGCATAATTTGGAGTCAAAAAGATGTGAACCGCCTCCAGAAGGAAAAAGTTGCTACATTTGATGCAGCCATACAACGGTTTTAACAATGTGGTCATAGCTAAACTGAATACCAGACAAAAAAAAAAGTTTTTTTCTTGACAGAGAGTTTCTTGATAAATAATCCGAGACATCCCATCAGTAATTTTCTTAATACAGTTTCATGTCTTTCCTCCAGGCTCCTCTGTATTAATCACAAATGAAGACTTACAAGTGGAGACCAATGACATCAGCAACACCTCCAATCGCACCATTACATTTAATTTGATTCGACATCCTAAACTGGGGCGACTGGTGAAAAGGCAGTCTGATAACTCAACAGTTGACATCTCCACTTTCACACAAGATATGGTGAGTGAAGAGCGGGAGATATCAACTCTTTTCTCTCAGTATATCTTAAAATACAGTACAAGGTGAACCAGAGTAAGAGTGAATATCAGGGTTCCTCCATCCACGTGGAAAGTTGCCAAATTTCCACAGTATGAATAATAGATATTCTGCATCCTTGTACAGGAAATGGATGTTGTGCTTCTTGAGCCGAGTGGAACATGCTAGGCTTTTATGTGATCAGATGTTTTATTATATATATATATATTATATAGATTATTACCTGGCACAAACTGTGATGCTTCCGTATACTATATTTACTGCTAAGCAAAGCAGATTTTAAATTAATGATGATCTTATATACAGTGTAATAATGTTTTTCAGAATTATTGAGGACAGTGAGCTGTTTATATGTAGTTTATTACACCATCAGTTCACTTTTTGGGATCGCTAATCTGCTGCTGTAAGGGAAAATTTCTTGATGTAAATTTATTTTGGATCAAGCTTTCCTGAAGATTTGTGGTGTTTCTCTTCCTTAGGTGGACGGGAAAGAGGTTATATACATTCAAACCCCCATTGAGTCAGTGGGCTGGGAAGCCATGGACTCCATGACCTTCTCTGTGGCATCACCACCTGCTTTTCTGGACAGCCAGACCTTCAAAATAGACATTTCCTATGAGAATACGGGACATGAACACAACACTCACCTGCTTGCAAACACAGGTATGAGCAAGAGTTTATATCCATGCTAGCCGTTCTGTCAGGCTGGACTGAGACATAACAGCGCTTTAAAAATCTTAACATCAGGATGCTACTAGCATGGCTAAAAACCAAAGACTTTGCTCTTGTTTATGTTGATTTATTATTAAAAATGTTTATCAGTGTTATCCATGGTTATGTACTTGGTGTTTGCTTGGGAATAGGTGCTGAGGTAACAGAAGGAGAGAGTGTCATCATCGATGAGTCCAAGCTGGATGCCACTAACCTGATGTCCAAGCTGCCGACCCCTCAACGGAGCTCCCATGAGGTCTGGTTTCAGGTAACATCTCTGCCTCAGCATGGTGTCATCATGGTAGGTGAGAGAAACCTCACCAAGGAGAAACCTAACTTCTCCCAATTCATTATCAACAAATATGGCATCACCTACAAGCACGACAACTCGGAGACAACCCATGATTCGTTTGTCTTCAGTGCATGGATAAACCCTAAGGGCAAAACAGCACAACGCCCTCAAGATGACGGCGGTGTCATTGAGGAGCATTTCAACATTACAATCACGCCTGTTAATGATCAGCCACCTTTGCTTAAAACCAAAGCTCCAAGTCTGAGGGTAGTACAAGGAGATACAGTAGCCATCGGGCCTGAGAATCTCAAGGTCGAAGACTTAGATAATCCTCCTGATGATGTTAAGTTTTCTGTGATTAGCAAACCAAACAACGGTTACCTGGCTCTTGAAGGAAGTTTGAATCAGTCAATAGTGGCCTTCACCCAAGCCCAAATTAATAACGGAAGCATCTATTTCATCCATGATGGGAGCTCTGCCTCTGGGGTGTTTTACTTCAGTGTCACAGATGGTCATCATAAACCAATATATAAACTCTTCAATCTGGAGGTGACAGAAATCACCATTTCTCTTGTCAACTACACTGGATTGACTATGGAGCAAGGCAAGACTGCAGTATCACTGACCCAGGATAACCTTGCTGCTGTTACCAATGGGAAAAACATCACCATTTACTACCAGATCACAAGGCCTCCAAAGTATGGCAAACTTCTGAAGGAAAATCAAGAGGTTACACAGTTCGAACAGGAAGATTTACAGGCTGGAAGGTTGTCTTACCATATGATCTCCCTTTCCTCTGGAGAAGACAGTTTTGAGTTCACTGCCTTCACTTCGGAAGCAAATCTGACTGGCCAGGTGCTTAACATAACTGTCACACCTTTGATCCAGGTTGGCAAAGGTGTGAGGCTTCTCAATGGGATTGCTGTCAAACTCAGCACTAGTTTTCTTAATGCCTCTGAACTGGCTAATATTAGTAATAGCGACCCTGTTTTTGAAATGATCTCCCATCCTAAATATGGGAAGGTGGTTCAGACAAAACCTGAAATGTCCAGGAAAACTGTACAAGCTGAGTCCTTCACCTTTCAGGAGCTGATGCAGGAGAAGGTAGCCTTGGAGCTTAATGCCAACATGACTGGAGTTCAAGAGCTGAATGATTCGCTGGTGTTCCTACTGAAAGCTGATAACACCCAACCTGCTAAAGGGGAGTTCCACTTTACAATTGTGCCATATGATCCAGCACTTTTTCCAACCACAAAGAGTCCTGTCCCAACCACATCATCTGTTCCTCAGACGCCAATCCAGGCTTCCAGAAATGGAACCGCCTCACCATTCCTATCCACGGCTTTCCTCTCCACCCAGCAACCAAGCAAAAACCAGCAAAAGTTCAAGGGACGCAACCGCTGGGGAAACTCCAACAGGACTAACATTTTCAGTACAACACTTGGCAAACCAACACGTGGAACGGATGATTTCCCCTTTAGGAACACACCAGTTCGTGTTGAATCCTACCCTCAAAAGACCTCCAATCCTCTCCTGGTGATCTTGCCACTGCTAGCCCTGCTGCTGCTTGTAATCATCTTTGTAGTCCTTGTTGTCTTTCTTCGACATCACAGGCAAAGGAAACAGAGCACTGCTGCGTCAAAAGAGCCCCCTTCCACTGGTCTTCCAAACAGTGAGTCCTACCAAGGCCAAACCCAGAGGAGCGCAACAATTCCCACAGTGACTGTCACTCCATTGAATCCCTCCTGCCCGGGCAGCCCTGCTCTTGATCGATTATTGGTGTCAAATCACAGTTCAGGTTATGATACCATTGATTCAAACATGCTCATAAGTTCTTGGAGCAATGGTTCCCCTGCAGCATCTTCGCAAATTATTCGAACCGCCACTCCCACTCTTCAGAAGAATCAGTACTGGGTATGATTTTCAACAAAATGATTTATAGTTATGTGTTGGCGAATATTGTTACAGGTTCTGATAATGAATTCAAATATGATTGAGAACCAAATGAGTCTGCAATAAATAATTTTATTAGCTGAAAGCTGCATTAATCAACATTTTTTTTTTTTTTAATAGTGGCTCTCATTACAGGGTCATGTTTGAAGTTTAACTGAAAGTGACCAACTCTTTTATAACCCAACTCAAAGTTCAACAAAGGTGCCAACTTGCTAAGGAAGAAAGTGAAACATTTATTTAACATTTAACTAAAGACTAAGTTGAGCTAAAAGTTCATCATAAGGCCATAATACTGTACTTCATGACAGTGTGTATATTAGCTTGTTTTTTATCATTTTTCTGCCCCGTGGTGGCCAAATATTGATTCATGCAGCTTTAATGATAAAGGCAAATACCACCACCAACACTCTCTGCAATACATAAATAAAGAAAGCTTTCAGTTCTGTTTAGTTCCACAATCCATTGAACCACAGGCTAACAATCCAACACCAACCACTGCTATATATGCAGCTGGTTGGATAGACCTGGGTCATTGAGCATTTACAAAGCATCATTGTGGTGAATTCTAACCTGTGTTTGGTGCCTAATGTAATCAGTCACATTTGTTGTCTGGTCTTCATCCACATTGATCTCCTTGCCATTATGGGTCATGTTCATCAGAGCAGTAACTGATGCAACTGTGAATTATTAAGACTGACAGTGGTACAAAGATGTAATGTCTAAGGATTTCAATTGATTGTTCAGATTTTATATTGTTGTTATGTATTATATATTGCAGTATAACTTTTTGTAAACTCAGGTATTTTGTTAACAGTCATTTACTCAATGTCACCTTTAATGACGGTTGCATGTATTGTCAATAACAGGTCTTTGTTAACATTACAGAGTTTTGTCACAAATGCTTTCCACCATGGGTGTATATTGAAATGAGGCATTGAAATGGTTTTGCACCACTATTTAAACCTTTTTTTTTTTCTTCACAGCACTGGTCAAATCACACTGGAAAAACAATTTTATCATTTGTTTTTTTTATTATAGTATGCATAGTATTTATGTATTAAAAATTTTATTCTACCCACCTTCACCTCAGTGATTAAAATTGAAACTGCTGGATCATCCATGAATTTAGGGAGATTGAGCTGCTAAGCCTGAAACATCTCAGTCTGGGACGGGGACTTTCTGAAGCTGAGACATTATTATATATACAAGTTGCCAGTCTGCATAATTCAGCAACAATTTAATTACTCCATCTTTACAAATAGTTTGTCCCAGAAAATATTTTTTAAAAAAAAGAGAATTTATTTGAGTGAAATAATTGCTGGTGTGTTATGTTAACTATTGAACACTGACTAGCCTGTTTTACTTGTGTCCTTAGATTCTTGACATTGTCTACAGTCGGCCTTCTTGGTTGTTTGACACCGTGATGATGTGTCTACTGTAATGAAAGCTACTACTCTGACTTGTTCTTGTAGGCTATTTGAGAGAAGGAATTGCTTTCACTGAAAACCACTGTAAATTTGTATGTTATGGAATTATTTTGTACTGAAGAGAAGTGTCTATCCAGTGTATCCCAGTGTCATATGAATGATGTAACCTTCTATCTAACATGTGTTATAGTTATTTATACCATATTTTTAATAAACCACTCTAAAATGTTTGGAAGGAATTGTTTTCTACTATAATTCTGTAGGGTAATCATACCTTATAATTTATGCAGTCCTTCTGACTTAGTGTCTGCCCATTTCTCTTTAAACAAGATTTAGTCGCATCTAAATTATCCCTTATTTGTTCCTTTTAAACAAGTTTGTGGCAGTTTCCTCTTTCTCTATAATTTAAACTGTGCTTCCAGCCTCCTGCCCTCCTCCTAATGGTGCTTTACTCATTTCAGCAAAAGATACATAGCACCAGAGGACCATTTAGAAAAAGATAAATTATCATCATCATTTCTCCCAGTTTCCTGCAATTACTCTAATTGTGGTTTTCTCACATCCAAAAACAATAAGATCTACAAGATTTGTTACATGACCTGTACCAAGGTGTCTCAGAACAGGAAATATTTTGTTGCCAAAGCAAATGTTCTCTCTAAATCTCAGATGGTACCCAGATGCTAAACATGTAATGTGATTTGGACAAATATAAGGACCTTTTTCTGAAGCTGAAGCTTCACTCACTGCTGAGTTGCTCCCACCTGACCTGTGATATCATGCAAAGAATATTGTATGTGTATATGTTTTCCTGATTCAAAACACAATAAACGACAGAGACTTTAGGTTGTTTGTTATGTGCACAGGTAAAGAAAGCATTAAGAATCGTTTCATCCAATGACCCAGGTCCAGAACTTGTACACAGTCATAGCCGGCGTGCCCAGTGGTCTTGTTGACAGAAAATGACCTAATGGGGTTGGTGAGCAATGGCATCACATGTGAGCTGCAAACTTAGCACAATGATGTGAAGCCGCAGAGTCCACCAACAGGAGCTTCATTGGGATCCTGTTGTAAACCACAACATTGTCTTTTATTAAAAGGAAATTCCAGCATAACTTTTGAAGAACATCATCGAGTTGTTTATCATCAACACAAGCATGTGCAGAGTCAGCACTCAACACAGCTCCACAGACAGACACAGAGCAACAGATAAATAGAGATACAGACACAGTTAAAAACACAGTTAAAGAACAAAAAAGTTTAATGAATACAAGCAACCAACCTCTTGAGTTCCTAGAGTTTATATTAATTACTATCTATATAGATCACTGTGTTTTGTTTGTACCACAGATTAACAAAATGAACAATTATTTGGAAAGCCATGAGAAAGTTGACAGATGCTGCAGTCACAGACCACAGCCAGCACTGAAGCCTGAGGAGGTGAGTACACTGTTTTTAAAAAATAATAATAATAATAGATGAATAGATGCATTTATTGTCCTTGTCTAAATCTGTTTAAATAGAACGTGGCACAGGTCAGGAAAGTATAAAGGTTATAAATAATGTGTAATATTAGGTCTTGCAGTAGCTTTTGGCAGTGTTGATTGATCCCATGAAAAGTGTGTAAATCTGTTATTTTTAACAGCCTGTGGTGATTATGATACCATCTAGGTACAATGGAATACATTTTCTCATCCTGAACAAATTAAATTCATCTTTGAAAATGCTCTAAAAAAAAAAACCACATCCCAACCATTACTAAATGTGATGAAATTTACACCACGTCATTTTCAAAATCTGCTTCCTGCATCTGTTTAGATTCAGCAAGAAGACACACATTTCCAATACAGATGGAAAATGACAAGCAGACTTTATTGGAGGCATGACTGTGAAAATGATGCTGGATTCAATGGTAGTGATTGAGAAAAAGATGAGACGGCACTCATGAAAGCTAGACCAAAGGTATCGTTCAGCATGTTTGGGAAAAATATATAATATCATTGTCAATTAAATATTTATACATTTTTCTTTTTAGCTGCCCTTAAGAAACAGATTCAAATAAACCCTATACAAGCATGGACTGGACAGTCCAGCTTCACAGTCTAGGGACAAGTCATGGCACAGGTCACATACAATTCAGATATTTTGTCTGTAACAACAAGTCCTTCAAGCTGAATGACCATATAGCCTGTTTGTTCCTGCCCTCAGATAGCTGCCCTAAGGGTGGCACAAATACCGGAAAATACCTTTGTCGTCATGATCAGAATAAAAAGCACACAGTAATCCTACAAAACGCTCACAGTTTCTTTAGGTTTACGAAACATCTCTGGGTTGGACAAGTTTGTCATCATTACGCAGTGAGGCCATCAGTGACCGTCACTTTCAAAAAAGGGAAATGAACAATGGTTTTGTTAATACATCCCTTCCAGCCTCTTTGTCAAGTTTGTACAGTATGTTGCTTATACTACACCAGACTTCCTACTTTGCTACAGCTGCTAAATGTCACAATGTAATGTCACATAATGTAACAATGGGTCATAATAAGGTGCTTGCATGATCAGGGTGGCTTTTTAGAGGAGGACATCAGCAATGGCAGCCGCAGTGCACATGCCACACATCTAGTTTATCTCCAGCAACTGTTTTTGCAGCAAATTAGGCAACTAGTGGGCTTATCACAATGATGAGAGTAGTTAGCATCTTTTTGTCAGCTCACAACTGGCAGTGGCTGACATAGTGTTAGTGATTGTACTACTAAACTCTGGCATTCATAACATTGTCAATGGGACAAATGAACAGGGCTTTTACTTTCAAAACCAGGGGAGCCTGAAAGAGCTTCTTTCACTTTGCTACTCAATAATAGCACCTACAGATAAAAGACTCAACATTTGCCCACTGACAAATCGGATGAAATTGTTGAGCATATACAATTAGTGGTTGCTATAAAAGCAACAGGATATTCAATGGTACCAGGTGGTAGAAAAAGACCTATGACTGCCCCAGCTGAATTATCACAGTTAAGGCAGTAGCTGTGCGGTGGAGTTAATAGAGTAGAGTTTCAGATCTCTGAATCTACACAGTTTTTTCAGTGATAAAAAACAGGGCTGGTGTTGTGCTCATTGACATCTGTCACTGAGCTTTCCTGTACCTTCCCAGTTTGAATACAAACCAAGTTCCAACCCCAGTCCCTCAAACCAACATTGTTTTTTAGGGGTCAAAATCACCTTTGCTTGAGTGCTTTCTTAATGGCAAGAGCATGCGTACATGTCTGCATACATACACACACAGAGACTCTCAGTGAGACCACCCACGACTGTTATACATGGTGAGACTGTGTGTTTGTGCTCAGGAATGTTGATGATGTGACCGACTGAACTCTATTTACTGCCTGAAATCATTTGCAGAGACGCACATTCATTTTGGTTGTGATGTCTTTTGTCTGGTGGAGCACAACAGGCTATAAAAAAGGGTGGCTACTGAGACCAAAAGCAACAAATGGTCACATTTACACTGTTATATTACATGGGGGCTATAAGGTTCTGCAGATTGTTACATTTTGCACAAAATAAGTTTTGAAATTAGTGCTTAAAGCTTCAAGAGTACGGCTTTTATGATGGATCCAGTTAATGCAATGACATCATACAATCCCATATGTTTACTACAAAGGTAAATTTATCATAAAAGTAAATCAATCCGGCTCAGAATTGGCACTAAATCCAAATATGTTGACCTCATGCATGCACACAAGCATGAGTCCAAGTCTGACTAGTCTGAAAAAGAGGAAACTCGTGAGGAGAAAATGCTGACATCATGTTAGGCAGGAAATGATCATATGTTGGACACTCACAGCAGTCAGGCTTTAAATTACCACCAGCTGTTGTTAAACAACATGGTGTTAGCTATACAGGTCACAACACTGATGTTTACTCAGTGCTAGTACTAGTGAGCTAGTACTGGTCATATTACAGCTAATATATAGTCCCGTTGTGTGTGAGATACAGTGAGAGATAATTAGTCAAGACGAGTTCTTGCCCTCAGATATTAGATCTCGGATTGATCATCATAATTTAAAGGGTCGGTAATTGTGGGGCAGAGGGTTAAAGAACAATAGTACCCTGCAAGACAAGGCTACGAGAGACAAAGCAGTCTTGGCTCATTTGGTTTAATAAGCTTCCACACAGGCAAACCCAGATGGCTAATTGAATCACTCCTACCTCCAGTTGTATTTTACAGACAAAGACTATGTTTCAGTTCTACAAAGACTCTGCTTTACTCGCTTCTCTTCTTCTCTTTTCTCTCTTTCACATGTGAAGTAATGTCAACGTAAGTGCGCTGATAAACTATTTACATATCATCCACAAAGTGTGATTTAGTTTATTCATAAAAGCTAATCAAGGCTTGTAAAATACTGCAAAGGCCTTCAGAATTTAACATGTTGGTGTTGAAAGCCACAGTGGCTTTTAGAAAGAGGCACAGTTGTGCAAAAGAAGAAAACAAAAAAGCCACTTTGCAATCAGGCTCATTTTTCATCCTTCTCAGAGCTCTCTACCCAAGTGGCATCAGTATCGGGCACTGTTTTATCTGAAGCTAAACTGGGTCTTAGGCATTTCTCATCTGCTGGGGGAAGGATTAGCTGCTTGATTCATTGACAGGCTTTTCTCTGGTTTCTGGCAGTGAGCACAGCTTCCTCTCTACTCTGCTCATGGCTGATGTGATCAGAAATGGCACCACTGAAACAGATCATGTACCCTCAGTGGTAGATGGTAAAACTATGATACATCTGACTGGTTCTTCAGATGGTTTTGCAGGTACAAGCAAGTGGTAATGGACCTCAATTAGGTTGATGGAATTTTACTGGATAGATTCATCCCTTATCTCTAGATTTTAGACACATTTTAGAAAATGGTACATGACATGATGCAATTTATAATATACACAATCTGTACTCCCATTTCTTTTTTCATTTTCATTATTTGCTAAATTGAATACAAGCCCTATTTTTGCTATTTTATTAAATCTCAGCCTTATTGGTTACAGCATATTAGCTTATTTTATAGCTTGAGGTTATGACTCATTTCATGTTCCGGTATAATCTAATATAAACAACCTCTCAATTATATCAACATCTGAAACGCAAACACACATTAACACACAATACCAACATGTGGTCAACTCCCACGTGTCCTTCTGTCCATTTATTTGGCAACTCTGTCAATAGATTCATTCACAGTGGGATCATAAACAGATGTCTTGCACCACATGTTCAGCCTGATGTTGTGCCGTCCATCAAGCCCTGAACGGAGTCACACATGAAGCATACTCTCCTCTTCCAGTCATTATTGTTCAAGTGGGATGTAAGAGGAGAGATGTGATGACATAAGACTATTGACGTGAAAAGCATCATGGGCCAACACTCAACGTCACTGGCACGTGGAGCCATGTACTGGTCCGCAGATTCCAAGCATCCCTCATCTAGCACATTAATTCAAACATTGATCCTGATAATGTGTGAAGCAGTGACGTGTGAGCTGGTGAACAATGAACCCGTGAACAGCAGGAAATGTGTATGTGTGTGTTAACTTTAAGAGCCGTCAGACCACCAGCAAAACTATGTCAGCTGGTCATTTGATGACTGTGGTTGACTGTGTTTTGTGGGTGGCAGTGGACAATGAGGGCAGTTAGCTCATCAGCACAGTGTGTACGTGTGTGTGTGTGTGTGTGTGTGTGTGTGTGTGTGTGTGTGTGTGTGTGTGTGTGTGAGTGAGTGAGTGAGTGAGTGAGTGAGTGAGTGAGTGAGTGAGTGTTGCAGAGAAAGTAAGAGTGTGCTTGGCTTCATTTTGTATTAGATGCAAGAAAATGAGGGGGACCCTTTGAAATTTGTAACTTTGTAATTTTGTTGGTCTCACTTTCTTTAAGTGAGAGGCCAGTTTAAAGGGTAAAATACACTAAGAATACAGGAATCGTGTCCCTTTACTTGTAGTGCCATGACAAAAACACTCAGCATCTTTGTGTTACATATTAAAATTCTGCTTACAAGAAAAGTTGGCAGGGGCTCAGTTTAGCTTTTGCTTAGTCGATCCTGGAAGGAGAAAAATGCAAAGTAACATTTTGTTTGTTTATTTGTTTTGGTTGGTGCATGATCTTATAAAAGCCCCCCCTGTGATTCAACTAGTCATTGACTTTAAATTTTTATGCAATATCTTGTAATTCTACTTTCATTTATTATTTCCCTGCACAGACAGCAGGAGTCATCACATCGCATCTGATTTATCTGACCTATTACATCGATAAGTAACAGCCAAACACAGCCAAACTATCACTGTATGGATGATTTTCAAAACAAAGAAATACATAACTTTGTATTGTATGATGGCTGACATACATTAAAGGTGTTCTATTCCTGAGTGGGGGAAGCGGTCTCTTCCCTTGTTGTTCTTGCTTGTTTATTGTAATTAGAGCTATAAATGAAACTCTAGTGGGGGTGGGGGGAGGAGAGAATGCACATTGGCCCACAAAGACAAAAAAAAGTGTGTGTGTGTGTGTGTGTGTGTGTGTGTGTGTGCGTGTTGTGGGTATGTGTGTGTGTCTTGGAGAGCAGCCAGAGAGGTGGGGGTGGGAGGGCAGTCAGCGTTTTTCAGACAACATGAATGAGGCCCCACCACAGTGAGCTTCCTGTGTGAGGGCTATAAAAACAAAACCGGGGCTAAAGCATACGAGTGCTCCCACATTCCTGAACATTCTGCCAGGTACAGGACGCACAGCATGTCCTTTGCTCTTTCCTTGAATAAATAGAAAAATATTACAATTCCCACGATGCCTTTATAACAAGAAAACAGAAAAATATGCGTCTCCAAAAGAGCTGTGTGAAGATTTTTTTCTAGTCCTGCAGGTGGTTTGTCAAGGTCATGTTCATTATATAATGTTCAGTATAACAGTAACCAGGCAAGAAATTCTTTGCATTTTTTTAATGTGTAGTTCCAGGTTTATCTTCTTGAGACAACAAATGAATCAAGCAAATATTTGCCCTTTAGATGATTCAGTGTCTTAGGGACAAAATTTCTATTTTACACAAAAAGATGCTATGCTATGCTAAATGGAGGAGGTTCATCATTTGGGGAGCATGAACATGCGGGTAAAATGCCACTACAATCTTCCCATTAGGTTTGGATATTTATTTTATGCTAGAGGAAAGTTTGGACTGATGGTGGCAACAGAGAAAGGTCAGGATAGTCTCCAAGAACATGGAAGAGTCACCCTCTGAGGACTATGAAAACTAACAGAAAATTTCATGGACATTTGTTTTATCCATTATTGGGAGAAGAAAGAAAAAATGCTCTTAGTAACTGCTGCTTTAACGAGAAACAAATTTAGCAGTGGAATAAATAATTGAGACAAGATGGCGTAAATGAAAACTATTTTTGACAGGCAAGAGAGGGTGAGAGAGAGAGTGAGAGAGAGATTCGTGGATGCCTGTACTTTTATTCTGCTCTTTCCAGTGACACTGGCAAAGGGTATGGCCAAGACAGGATGTTAATTTCGTCATGCTAGTGTCATACAAACCCAAAGAGAACTTCCTCTTCTGTGTTTCTACTATTTCAAACCATAGCCACCTGCAAGAGCTGCCAAGCAAAGCAATAAGTCTAAATCAGATTAAACTCAGTACAAAATTTTAGACACAGCAAATGTGATTTTATCCTAGAATAATGATTTATAAGCAGGGTGTGTCTGAGCCTTTTCCAGTACTAGAGAAAAGCCCCCGGGAGTGGGAAGGGTGCTGCTGTACTGAGGTCAGTGGATGATCTCATGGGGGCTGCCGACCAGACCCACATGTTTGTCTAACCAGGCTTCCTGAAAATATCAAAATAATCTTAAAAGACATTTTCTGTTGTGAGGTTGACTTAGTAATACATACGTATTAAAATAAACTAACTAATATTCTCAGAGTTGAAGTGCAATTAAATGGTGAGCACTATACCTCTGACCATGTAATCTGATCTCTTGAGAGTGACACAAGTGCCTGTGAGATTAATTAAATTTCAGCATGATACACACACATGAGCACATGCTGTGCTTCTTGAACTACTTTTATAGCAATCAGTTATATGCTTTCAGTTTCTTCTGAAAACATATCAGGGTGTAAATATTTCAAGCATACCTCAACAGCAGAAGAAGACAGACCACTGATGTAATCTATGTTTTAAAAGACCAGCATGTTTAAATTTAGACTGCTGGCTATCATCAAATTGCCAACCATCAGCAGATAAAGACAAAGACCAAACTTTCCAGTTGCATTTACACTTACAAGTTACTTCAGAACAGGTCTCATATGACCAAAAAAAAGGAAGCTGTAATTTTCCACACCTGTAGAGACAATATCTGAATTTAAAAACTGTCAAATTCTTTGTTTTTATGTGTTGTTTGTATTATCAGAGATTTGGAGATAATCCAGCAGCTCTATGAAGCTGCCAGTACAGTAATATTGAGAAGATTAACTAAAAGCGAAAGTATAATGAAAAATTCACAGGGGAAACACTTCAAACAACTCTCAGTAGTTGGCCGGGGGACTTAACACATGCTTCACACACACAAACACACACTCACACGCACAAGGTGGTGTTTAAGGAAATTCTCTGATTTTTCCCCCAGCGAATGAGAATCTGTTCAGCCCAGAGACTCAGTATCCCCTCAGCTCCAGAGTCTGTCAGCTGTGTCAGGACAGGGTCTCCCCTCGGCCTCGTCAGCCCAGACTCTGATCAAAGGCCAGTACAGACCCAGCTGTAATTGAAAGCAGATCCAGCCAGAATCCCCCTCCAGCAGGAATATGCTGAGTACAGGCAAACGCCTCACATTCCAAAAGAAAGAACTGCAAAAAAAAAGGAGATGAACAGCACTTGAAGTTTGCCTTTGCCATACATGTGCAAATGAAAGGAGTGAGGTGCACTTTGTACAAGTCTACAACAGCTAGCATAATTGTGTCTTTCCCAGTAGTTGCACACAGTCAACCTGCATGTTATTCCTTTGTGCCAGCAATGCGTAAAAGAAAAAAAGATAAGAACTAAAATTCCTGAAATTAAGTCATAATAATTTAATCATTTCATCTACCATGCCAAAAACAGGATGACGCCAAATAACTGAATTTAATCCTGCAGCAACACAATATGAAGTGCTATTTAAATGTGCAGGTGCTTGGACGCAAACCACACGTTTTCAAAATGTAAATAAACATATATTTACTTATGCATTGTAACATGAGGATTCTGGCTTCTGGTTCATGGCCCCTGTCCTTTGGCCCAGGTCACTGCTATTTTAGCTTAATTTAGTTAGCTGAGCTCAGTTTAGGGACAAGGAACTTTGTGAAGTCTCCACTGAAGACGAAACGTTCAAGGTTTTTCACAAAATTTGATTCTGAACATTTGAATAAAAAATAAATTGATATGTCTGAGCCCAGCAGTTTCCATTTCTTTATTTTAATTTGACGACTGGGACTTTTGGCCTATCCCAGCTTGGCACCCTAAATATAATGAAGTTATAAGTTACTTAAACACTCATATACTCTCAATTTGAACAAGCTGAAAAAGAAAAGAAGAACTCTACATCTGCATTTGACCTGCACAACTGTAAATTAAATTGCTGTGAGTGTAATGGGAGCAACAAGTATGCCATAACAGCATGTTCCATATTTTCATATCTTCACACAAACCATTTCCTTATAATTTTGCACTTCCCTTTTCAATATTGTGATATTAGAAAAGGGGGACTTGATATCCTTTTGCCATGCCTCAGGGCATTTCCTGGCATTATAATGTAACATTTGGAAGACCTTAAGCAGCTGACGCAATGAGAGGAAGTCAGGGTCAAACTCAGTGGTATTTTGAAGTTAAGTCATGGGAGTGTAAGTGTGCCGAATAGGGAAAATGATGAGCTGAGAGTGTATTGAACAATGCCAACAGGGTTATAGCAGCAGAGATTAGTTGGTGTTGGAGGATAATTAGGTTGTGTTCAATGAGCACAGTAACTTTAACAAACAGAATCAGCACTGAGTGTTGCTGAGGGAGGGTGCAACCGGAATTGCATTCAATCTATGCAAGGATCTCAAGACGCTGATTCATTCATCACAAAATCAATGTGGTTAAATGTGGCGTCTGTGCCAATTCATTAGAGGAGGAAACACTGTTTTCCCAGCCACCATTTTGCTTCTCTGTGCCAACTATTGAAACTAAAAACAATCCATTTCTGAAAAACAAGTTTAACGGAAATTGAAAACTACTCTAGAAGTAAGAAAACTGTTCAGCCAAGGCAAATGGTGTAAATATGCTGTCAAATGGTAACTTTCGTTCCTGCACGGTAACAGCTGTGAGGGTGTTTAGCCAGATTTCCTCATCTTTTGGTCAACACCACACTGAAAGGTACTGAATGTTTCTGGGTTGCATTCAGTGAATTCCAGGGAGCTAATGCAGGTCCAAAAGGAAAAGGGCTGAGTTTCTTAGAAACAGTGTTGACAGTTTATTTTGAACATTACTCCTTACACCAGAAATGCAATAATTGCTTCAATCACAAACTCTACCAGAGCAAATCTGCCAGAAATTCACCCCTCAGCGATTACACTTGTGTTATCATGTACCCCCCAGAGCATCTGGACGGGTATTTCCAGTGCTGCTCTTGTTGCAGTAGGTTTTACAAACTAGAAGTTTGAGTCTGTGGAATGTGGTCAGCTGCTGACACTGTTTTGGCTCAAGAGAAATCTAAGTCAGTGCTGTTGTTTCCTGTATGCTAGACTGTGGTAAGTAAGACGCCCCCTCTGTGTTGCACTGAAGATGAACAGGCTTAAATCATTTGTACACGTTTTCTTGCAAGACCATAAAAACACCTCTTATTGTTTCTTATCATATGAGTAGCTATTTGCATATATACCTCTATATTTATTTATGCCTCTCTCAACCAAATACTTTTCATCAGCTTCCTAATATTGATTAGTTTTACTAATTCAGGAGAACAGAAGCTTAAGGCTGAGGAGAGTAAGAATGTAAAAACAAGAGCACCCATTTCTTCTGGCGTTGGCAGGATTGACAGAAGGCCTGTGGGACAAGATAGCTAAAGGCTGTGTGCATCTTGTTGAGTTGTTGAAAATGAAAACCATGGAATACAATAGAAAACTAGAGGTCAGGAACAAGAAACAAGATGGTGAGAGTTTGTACTTTGGTTTTAACCTCCTACATGACAGGATATTATTAGCCATGCCAGCAGTGTTGCTCTGTCCACTACTTTAATCCAGATACAGTAACACTGTATGTTGGCGATTCCCTGACTCTTCATCCTGCACCACAAGCAAGTCAAAATGTTTGAAGTTGTCCAGTAAAATATCTTAACACCTACCTGATTAAAAACAACTATTAAATGGAAATTAATTTAATTGACAAACATTTTTTTAACTTTCCATTATGTGTCAAAGGAAAAATCGCTTATTGCTTTGTGACGATTATTATTATTATTATTATTAAGTAGTTGTAGTAACAAACGCTCCTACCAAAGCTTTCATGATGTCCGTTACATGTAAACAGCTTTGGATAAAAGCATCTGCCAAATTAGTAAATATGATGATCGAATGCCAAAAAGAGTGACATTCGTATCAGTTACTGTATATTTGGTGTTAATTATCAAATATTAGCTCAAAGCACTGCTGTTCATCCTGCAGCCTCACAGAGCTGCTAGCATGGCTGTACACTCCTAATGTTGTTGGAATTAAAAGGCATCTGCTTATCCCTTAGGAAATGAATTCATTAACTACACATCAAGATGCTGTGAGAGTCTTGTTGCATGTTATCACAGTACGTTTACCTCAGTGGTTTGAAAATTACCTTCAGTTAGGAATCTTAGCAGGAGGATATATCTATTCTGTCAGTATGTCTGCAAATGTTTCTGCTTTCAAGCAGAGGACAGAACTGCACAGGTCATGCTCTTGTAGGAACATATTAACATAGCTTCTTTACCATGCTGGGTGGTTAAAAGCTGCTATCTAATCTTCAGCTCACCATCATATCTGTCAAACTAAATTCCCATCAGGCATTGCCTCAAGATAGTAAACAAACAGCCAGCATTAAATGAAACTGTTGACGTGTACAGGGAGGATTTTTCTGATCAAATCTGACCATCCATGCATGGAGCCTCTGAACAGACCTGCTCTGCGTCTTAGTTATCTTGGTTATAGGTGGTGGGATAGCTAATGAAAACCTCTCCCAGCCATTTTTGACCTTTTTCTGTTCAGTAGGTGTTCACTGTCATCTGCTCTGGCACTTTTAACAGTGGCCAGATGTCCCAGATGGCTGGCCAGGCTCTGCGCTGTCAGCAGATCTGCGAGCCGAGCATGAGCTTAGCATGAAACACTGACACGGCACACCAGTCCTCCAGGGAAGCAGCCAAGGAGACCTGCAGAGCCATACAGTTTGCACTACCTGTCTTGCTGCCACTATAACATGGTAAGGTGACATCACATGGGTCGCATAAATTCTCTGAGGCATTTTCAAGGTTAGCAAGCCAATTTACCAGTCAGCACACACAATTTTCTTGGCTTTTTCACAGTTAATCAGACATATTCATTCTAATCAATAACACAAGATAAAAAGTAAAACATACAAGACCAACAAACTGTGAAGGGGGGAATTTATTTTGCATCTCTGCTTCTACATTAATCTCTTCATGATACAATCAACATCATAAAGGTTTAAAACAGCAGTACAGTTGAACCGTCTAAAAGTGTGCTATTAAAATAACAGCATTAATAAAACAGGTGGGGAACGCGCTACCCTCTAACAGCCCGCCTCTGAACACTATCCCAAAACTAAACCTGAAAACCCACATTTCATCAACACAACTTCAGGTATCCCAGACATTTTAAGTGTCCATTATACGTGTCCCTTAAAATTGGCAAGCTTACGCAAATCAGCACCAGTGCTGGCTGTGCCATGTGTAAGGCATGGGTTCCTATTGTCAAAGCAGGTAATCCTCTCTTCATCCTGATTTTGTCAGACTGTGAGTGACTGAAAATCAGTGCTGGAGCCACTGAGGCACAAAAACAGCACAACTGAACAATGTTATCTCCCATAAAAAGACACTGCCCTCGCTGAAAGCACAGTGATCTTTTTTTGTCAAAGACTGCAAAATGTGTAGCTTTGTAAAAACAAATAGAATATATTTCAACATATACAGTATATAAAGCTTTTTTAGTAACTAGTAACAAAAATGACCAGAGAGACATAATCAGAAGGCACAGCGAGACAGTGGCTGCTCAGCGAGGAGAGTGTAAACATTTCATCTTGTTTGTCCAAGGAGAGAGATAGCAGGAAGGTCTTGAGTGTTTCCAGAAGGCATTGTGTCTGTCACTGAAGTGTTGTTGCTCCTGGAGTGGCAGTCACTTAAAAACAGTCCCTTAAAAATTGTGTTGTAAGGCTAAAAACACTTGATATATGAAATCCTTCATCGGGTAGGCAGCAGCAGGTAAAAAGCTCTCTCTCTGCAAGTCGTAACATTATTTAGATTTTTAGATCACCCATGCACCAAGTGGTGCACCTTCATTATCATTAATTCTCATGGAATCCAAAGGCAGAAGGCCTTTTTTGTATTACAAGTTGACCTAACTTCATTAGATTACTTTGCTCTCTCAAATAAAGACACCCGGTCCCCAAACAATGTGGCCAACACACACAGAAACCTGAATTTGAAATTTCATTATTATTGGAGTGTAATCTCCTTGAATGTCCCTCCCTGCTGGATGAACAGCATTCATCAGTGTGCGGTATTGGCTGTTGTCTGCCAAAACTCCACTGGCTGCCTTAGAGAGAGGTGCATGGCCATTGATCACCAAGGTCTAAACCGACCAGCTGAGGCAAGTGATCTGTTAAGCGTTGTCGTACTTCTGCAGGGCCTCCTCTAGCTTCCCTGTGATCTTTTGGAAGAAGGAAATCTGCTGCTGTAGGTAGTGCTGCATCTGTGCCTTGAAGTCGCGCACACGGATCTGATGGAAGTGCTGGATCTCAGCCAGCGTGGCACAAGAGATGATGTTACAGCGCTCGTTGATGCCCTCCGCCTGTGCCCGGTCCATCTTGCCCTCCTCCACATGCTTCTGGCTCTCTTTCACCTTCGTCAGGGCCCCTGTTTGGAGATGAGAGCGGAAATTTAGACCGAAATCACGATTACAATTATGTTTACCTTTCTTTTTGAACTCTCCCTGAGAGTGAGTGATCTACAGATAGAAAATCACCCATCCCATTCATTTGTCAATGTTCAATTAAATAAGATGCAATCAACCATATGCAATCTAATCAAAATGGAAAAACTCCGCCTCCATTTTGAAGACATGACTTCTTATTTCCTTAAAATTAAGCTTTAACTTGTCAAACAACAGACTGTAAAACTACTCTACTGGAAAGTTTAGAAAGACATTAACTGATGAAACAATCTTCTGTTTTAAGAGTCAAGAACATAAGAGTCAACTTAACCATAGTAAATCTATAACTTATTCAGGAAAATGAACAAAAATAGTGTGAAGACTTTTGGCATGAACAGTTTGTTCCAAACTCCTTGAGAACTAGAGCCACATCTGTGTCTATAGTTAGAAAATGTGAGTGGGCCAAAGCTAAAAATATCTATTACATTGTGTCACTTCAAAGCCTTTTATAAAACAACCATTTAAGGGGATTTTGTTGGAGGTTTGATACCATCTACTAAGGTTGTTGGCAAGTCCAAGGACATAATTTTAACATGGGCAACAATGCCTACTAAGTAAGTGTGTTTTATAAGATTTAGCTATTCTTTAATGCTGATATCATGGTCAAGCAATTCACCATTTGCTAAACTCTCCCCTTAACAGTCAGTTTCCAATCATAGTAGCAGCCTTTACCACACAGAGTAGAGTGGTTTCTTCTCATCTGTAAAGTTGTGTAGATAGAGCTGTAGCCAATGAGCATTTCACTGGTAATCACATTTTGTGAGGTTACAAGTTATATGAGGGTCAAAAAGCCTGTGTGTGATCCCCAATGGTGTGACAGCCAGTCCTGAATGCTCCTATATCAGAGTGAGGGGTAATCTTAACAGCTGCCCTACCCTTTATTGGATTTAGCCAAGTTTTCACTCTCGCAACAGCCGACAAACTTTATCTGACACAACATTAAATTCATTAACACACTGGTTAGTCCTCACTTTAAAAGCCTTTTCACTGATAACATTAAATGTCAACCAGTTCATCAAAGTAAAGCTAAGCAACTCATCATGGTTATGTTTGAACAAAATAATAGCTCGATGTTACACGTTTCCTCATCATACTTAATGACAGGAGTAACTAGCAATGCAACAACAATGCTATTTCTTTTTTTCCATGACTTCTTTTGAAACATGGTGATGTCGTTTGCCTGGGACATTAAATTTCAGCTTCAGTCTGTTAGCACGATATCCTGAAGCCATCAATTATAAAGAATTTCAGCTTAATATAACTGCTAAAGACTGTGTTATCAATGAATTTATCAAGTTAGCTACTCAGCTATTGCGAATACGATTTGCAGGCAACAGTCATCATTGGTAAAATTACGTGTCCTTCTAGAAAAGAGTAACTTGTGTCTGAAATCACAGACTCAGATCTTTTCACGTATTATTTTATCCAAATATGACTAAAAGGTTTACACTCTCTAGGTGTCTAAGATGGAAGGTGTCTTTAACTTGATCATATCATCTCTTCTGCTTGTGAGATATTTATTGTCACTGTCATTTAGAGGTTACTGACGTGGCACTTCTGCTACTACCTGACAAGGAACTATTTCCCATCAAAAGAAATGATGCGCATCACACTCATATTGAGAGTCATTGTCAAAGCTCAAAGTAAGCTCACTGCCAGGAAGAGCTGCTTGCTGTCACTACTGTGGTGGGCTCCTGTGGCATAGGAGGACATTTACCACCAAGTTAACCGTCACTGATGCTGCTACCTTTAATATAAAGAGGCACAAGCCTGCTGAGTTTCGTTTGCTGCAATATGAGACCCACAGCCATTCTAGTGCCAAAACAAGAAATTAGCCTACAACTTTCCAGACAGATGGTTCGATGGGAGCAGAAGGCAGGGTCATAACACCAGGAGCTCATGACAGACGACTTATCAAACTGACATTTTCTGACAGAAAGAATAAATGTCATGAACAATAAGTATGATGCTGAAATGCAATGGAAACTGACAGGATATGACCTTCTGTCTGAACTTACTACTTAAAAATGTGCAAGCCATAGCTGCAAGCAAAGAGTACAACCACGGACACATTGGTTAGTGTGTTAACACAAATGCAATGTATTTCTGCTTGACTCATTTCTCACTGATTTTTTTTATGGAAAAGAGAGGAACTTCAAAATGTTTCCCCTTTTTTTTAAATTAACGGTGTAGCAATTTTAAGCAAATACAGGTGTCCCGTGTATGTGGTCAGTCAGTCAGCTCAATACAGACCTCTGACGTATTGTATGTTATGCAGTTGATGTGTTGTAAGTGTTCAAAACGTCACAGAGAGTATGTAGTGAGATGAGTGCAACTAATGAAATGGCACAACCAGCTGCCAATGTAATCCTATGACTGTTGGTTTTAGGGTGGGGTGTAAAAGATGTGTTTTGTTCCCTAAAGGCACGCAACAAAACTTCCTGCACTGACCAGTCATGGGATTTTTTAATCATTATGTGAGATTAGTCACCAGCACCCTGTTGAAAGTCTGATTCAACTACTTGTTATCTGGAATCTGACACCACAGAAGACCTAGCCCAGATCAAACCCCCACACCATTGTGGTTTCTATATACCCTTAAACTTCACAAAGATGCTTTATGACCACTTTATAAATTGCACCAAACAGAACAAAGAAATATGCTGACAAAATCCCCCCATAAAGACATCTCTTCACCCTTTCTCAAAACTGCCCTGTTTGCCTTCAGGCTGTTGCTCCCTCAGCAGCTTTTTAACCCAGATCTTTGAAATTCCTCTAATGCACAACAGACAGAACTTGACAGAAAGAAAGGCAAAGATGGAACTGAGGGGTTGGAAAAAAGAGAGACTGGAACAAACACAGCTGTCCAAAGACTTAAATGCCTGTCCCATAGGTGTTTACTATACCTTAAAGGTCTCTGGCTTCCTGCATTTTAAAAGGCTGCTAATGGACTGAAGAGGAATTATTGTAACCTAGGAGACTTCATGAGGACATCAAGAGTTCAGTCATAGTAGATGGTGTCAGCAAACTGTAATATGCAGAGGCACATTATTTTCACAGCTTCTCTGAATAAGCTTTTCAGGGCTGCTCAGTTCAAAACCTGAAGATATTTCATTTACCATCAGGTATGACACAGAAAAGCAACAAATCCCAACATTTAGGCAACAAACCAGCTAATATTTGTTTTGCATTTTTGCTTGAAAAATAAATGAAATGATGAACTGATAACCATTATAGTTGTAGCCAAGCCATTTTGAAGATTGTTAAAAAGCTTATTTGGCAATTATTATAATATAATGGTCTCTTTTGCAACAGTGAATGAATCATGAAAAAAAATCATGCTCGCTTTATCTGCGTATCCGTGCTCAGAACTTCATCAGATAAATTTAATGTAGGAAAACTGCACCTGAATCATTGTAAATAAAAGAGGATCAACAGCGTTGGAGCATTCATTTGTTAGTGATCCAACACCCTTGAGTGTACATCTTTCTAGACTGCATGAACTTTATAGTGACTGTTACCGCCAAATACATAGTAATGTAAAAAACAAAGACATAATTTCACTTCAACAGCTCTCTTTTAAAATTAGAAAGTAATGCCATATTGCATCTGAAGTGCTGCTTTTGTCATTGTCTGCTTCTGAGTACCAGACATAAAAATACACTGGACACTAAGATACATAATGCTGTTAATGTAAAACTATGGGCAACTCCAGATATAGAGCTACTGATAGAGAGATTAATAGGCTTTATAGCATATACTGCACAGTTACACCATAAAAAAGAAAATGTCCTGATAATTGCCACTGAAGAAATCCTCCCTGGGTGTATGGAGGTGGCAGCGAGCCCTCCTGGGCTCACTGGAGGCAGCCACAGCTATTACGTAATCTCTGGTTACACAACACCAAGCTACTGCCAGCTTGTGACCTGAACAACCAGCAGCAATCCCCATCTCATCACTCCAGCACCTCGGTCATCCATTTGTACATTAGAGGACACTTAAATACCCTGTAACAATATATCAGACAGACCCGTGGCGCTTAGCGCAGGAGTGTCAACTGAAAAGGCTGAATCAGCAGGAAGACCTGACATCCTTGCAAATGAGTGCTTTCCCATGACTGGCCTTCTATTGTTTTATCACTTCACGTGATGATAAGACTGTGATGAGATCAGACAAAACACAGCTCTTAGTGATGTGCTGAAATTCACAAGGAAAGAGAACATGTAAATAAATTTAAAATAAGGATAAAGTCAACCTTTGGATTTAATTAGTTATTAACCTTAAATTGATCACAGATATGCTCTAGTTCCAGATATGTGCTATTGACTGAAAAAAGCTTGATATATAAACGATAGAAAAATAAACAGATTTGTCATTGTTTACTTAATAAAGACATCATTTAACTACACCGACAAGTGGGCGGTGCTCTGTTAAGAAGTGCCAATATGACCTATTCTAAAGTCAACAACAGGTTTTTCCTCTAAGCAGCACTGCAGGCAAGATCAATATTACTACACTCAGTATGTGTTTGTACAAGAACTTTCAGCAGTGCAACTGGTTTCATTTCCATATTTACTTTACAAATAAAGACTATGCCAGTGTTGTTAAATATATGTGTAAAGATAAGTGCATAAATGGCTAGATCAATAATGCACTGTAACATACATAGTCAAAAAGAGTTATCTTCACACTTAACTTTGTATTGTTAAGTGAGTGAGCGTTCCTGATATGCCTCTCCTCCCTTCCTCTTTCACAGGAGAACAACACCTAATGTTGTCAAGGCTACAATATCAGATTAGGACAAAAATACAACGGTACAAAAATAAAGTCTATGAAGTTCAATAAATTCTTAAAAGCAAAGCCAGATATGATGTCAGCGTCATGCACCAGCATTGTCCCTGCAAAGCTGCGCAGTAATGGCTTATGGGTTCCCTGTGGTGGAGATCAATAGGGTGATGTTCATTGGAAAAGCTCACATTTCCCTGGTCACTTGGGGACAAATGAAAACCTGTCTGGAGTCTGAGGTCCCAATGAGACAGATAGAACGAGCTAAAAATGGGATACAGCTGTTGATAAGACTGATAAACAATACAGTGACGTGGTTCTCCTAAAAAAAGCAACTGTGATATGACTACCATCACCAGAGATAGCCTCTTTAATGGGGGTAATGACTAAACTGGTTAATCTCAACCTGTACTTTTAAAGCTGCCAAGGCCACAATTTCTGTCTTTCTTAAAGACTTCATTATTGCTCCACTAGTTGACTGATACAGGGTCATACTAGGCCCCATGAGTTTTAATTTATGAGAACAAAGGATGTGGCCAGGCCTCACTTCAGGTGTCTAACAGGGGGAAGACAGCAATAAACCTCACTTCATAATAGGGAAATAGTACTTGTGGACATTTCCTTCTTTCAGGAAATGAGGAAAGGTATATGAAATGTTGCATCGGATGGGATAGGCTTAAACAGGGACGGTTTATTTTTATTGCAAAAATGAGAGTGTGAGAGAGTGGCAAAGGTAGACAAAGGACCAGATGAAAGCCCAAATGCACAAAATGAATGCGGCTTTGAGCTCCCATCTGCACAGTATTGTCTGCACACAATGATATGAAAACTAAGCTAATAATGTTTGTGACTTCATTAAAGACCACATATTTTTTCCGGTGCTGTTCTCCCTGATTACCTTGGTGTGTGTAGACAACATAAGTAGACTTTATAGTTTGAATGTCAAGTACCATTGTGGTGGGTATTTGCATCTAACGCTCCCTGGAACCATGTAGCCAATTTGTATAATAAGCACCCTTTCAGTTGTCATGAACAGGGAACTTATTTCATGTAATGCAGGCACATTAAGTGTTCCAGTACTACCATGCTGCATAATAAATACAGCCTCTTGCAGATACTGCCACAACATAGACACAACAGGCCTTGTAGTAGGAGTGGCTACACAAAACATCTCTGATTGCACATACTGCCTATGAGGTTTTGCATTTTTGTCTTTGACTTTTAGTGTAAACAGAAATAAGTTAGAATTAGAAATTTTGCCTGCTTCATGATTTACGCCAAAAGGAATGGTTGTGTGAAAAAAAAAAATGTCTCAACCGGACTTAATAAAAAGAAGAACTAAACAGCCTCAGTCCATTAAAAACAAGATAAGATCCAAGTAATTTTATATTTAATATGTGACACATCCTTTTGATCTAATGCATGCCCTTGGCTTTTCCTTCAGCTTTTTTTCTAGTCTTCAAGAGTGCTGAAGTTTCAATGCACTCTTTCTGACTTTTCTAAAAAAAATTGTGATTGCAGCAAGGTTTTCCATGTGTTGTATAAAATCAGAAACCTTATCTATGGAACTGGGCTGGGCTTATCACACCGGTCTGTGTAAATGACTGTGTCACCTTATTTGGGCTGCGTGCGGCCTACGTGGCAAACTTGATTTAACTGGGAAGTTTGTGTTCTGCTGCAGCCTAAACACAGTCTGTCTTGTTTCCCCACTGTTGCCTATTGTGGACTGAATGGGCCCAGTGTTTGTAGGCGACCAAAACGATAAACCAGGATATCCACAGGCAAGGTGGGGAGTTTACACGGGTCACCAGCAAAGTGCTAAACTTAAGTTGTAAGTGACTTTGACAAATTTTGGTTGGAAAGTCAATTTTTGGGAATCATATCCCTGGTAAATGAAATATAGGACACCAGCAGGGACTGGTGGATGAAAAGATTAATTTCTCCTCCATGTGATTTTAGTAAGGTGGAGCACTGGGACTAATGTATAAATGAGAAGGATTAGTTCACATCATCCTCTAATCTTGTAAATGTATATGGGGCCCATGTCCTATATGGTGTCCTGGCACTTTTTCTGGTACAATTCTGAATGATCCAGTTGACAGTAACTGTAAAGATTTATAATGTGATTTACAAAAAGGGCTACTGCTGTAAATGAAAGTACGTGGAGTTGCATGTTTCCTTTAGATTATCATTATCTCTTCCTCATCAGATTGCTAAATGTGCTACATTCTCACGTATGGTTAACATTCTCTCTATAAGTGCTACAATGCCATGTCTCTTGCACAACAGTGTTGCCTCTCATGAGTGTGACATTTTGCCACACAATGAGAACAATCACTGGGTTAGGGTCATGTAGGAGGATGGCCTTGATTATTGTAACATTGACTTACTGTACAAAGACTAGAAAACATGTGAACAATCATTTTGTTTTATATCAGCTATGTTATCAACAAACTGAGGGGTGACATTATCCACCTCCTGAGCAGTAATATCTAATAGTTCACCAGTCATGGAAAATCAAACACAGCTAAACGGGTGCTGCCCATGTGATAGAGCAGATGGAAACAAACAGGGCGGCTGCATGCAAACCAGTTTTCCAGTGCAAACACTGATTATTTGTTTTGCAAAGTGTCTAGACTATAAGTGTAACCTGACTGCACTCTGCTGCTGTCAGGTACGACAACTCCATCTAAAGCTGCATGAGACAAATTGTGTTGTTTATCTTGTTACAGCCAGCAAACACACTTCTTTCTTTACTTTAAAGCCTGTTGACTGTGCCTCAGCCAAACCAGTGGTAAAAAAACACGGTTTGGAAACTGGATTTATGATCCCAGAGGTACAATGTTGTTTTATGTGGTGAATTTGTAATTGACTCAAACACCGGGGTTCTGAAACATTTTAGTAGACATGTTTTTAATTACTGGTGTTGTTCTGAGATTTGAATTGCATCTTAAGCTTTGTGTTTATGGCGACCGTGTAGCTTTAATTTATAATAGTAATAAATGTAGGCAACAGTATGTGACCAGATGTCATAAATTAAAAGACTTAAAAAAGAATAATTTTGTTACTCATAAGCTCCTGTGAACCCTAACCCTTATACAAAAAGATAAATCAGTCGGTGGCAAAGTGTGATTGGCAGTGTGATTATTTTACCTTTCTGGACATGAATGATGTCTGGGTAGTTTGCCAAGTGTCCTTGGTAAAGACCTAACAAATCCATGATCGGGTCGAGATCTTTGCTGGGTTGCTCAGCGAAATACTCCCCAATGGCTTCATAAGCGTCCCCAGTGAAGGAGATAGCCTGGTTGAGTCCAGCAGAGTACACCTGCTGGTCCATTTCAAATGCTTGGCTGAGGACCTTGAACGACATCCCCACTTTCTGATACTCCTTCTTAAAGCCACTGATTTGCTTGCGGGCAAACTCGTTGACAGTGGCATTGAGCTGCAAGGTGCTGTCATCCATCCTTTTTGTGAAAGTCTTGAATCCATCAATTTTGCTCTCTACCTCCTGGAAGTCGAGCGGAGCTGCTGGAGTGCTGATAGTGAGGAAGAAGTTGGCTCCAACCATCTCATCCTTCTCAGCCTTCCTCTTCCCCTGCTTCCAGGCCTTCTCGTCTGCGCTGTTGCAGGTGAGGAAGTGCTGGAAAACGTCACACCTGGCCAGGACAGGGTGGCTGGTCATGTGGTTCATCCACCATATGAGGCCTTTTCTCCTCTTGGAGATGAAGTCCTCCTCAAAGCGACCTGTGGCCTGCTTCTCCGGGATGTGTGGCACTGAGATTACAGGAAATTTCTCCACCAGCCGGGCATACAGCCAGTCAAAGTGCTTATACCTCCTGTTCACCTGGTTTTGCGTGTGGGTGGGTGTCAGCTTGTAGGAGATGTAGCTTTTCATGCCCTTGAACTTGGTCTGTTTAGTGGGATCATCAATTGCACAAGTGAATGGGTACGGGTTCTCCTGCCACTCAGGACCATACTGACCCATCACCACACAGATCTTATCCCCATCTTTCACAAAGCCCGATGCCTCCCCCAGCACAAACGCCTCGCCTCCTGACTTCACAAAGGTTGAAAACCTGTTCAGGTTCCTGCTGACTGTGGCTGAGCTCTTTGCTTGGTGTGCGTTACCTCTCGACATGGAGGTCGTTGACACTCTGTAAGTGGATGGGCCATTGCCTTCAAAGTCACGATACCGTCCTCCTACAGTGCCCGGCTCATCTGCAACAGTGGAGCTGTCATCCCAGTCATCATCCCAGTCATCGTCGCTCACTTGGCCGGGCGGCTGGTAAACCTGCTGCTGCTGAGGATGCTGTCGTTGCAGTGGAGGGGCTGGGAATGAGGTGAAACCAGGAGGAGACTGTTTGGAAAAGTTCTCGACATTATTCTGAGGCGTATAAGAGCTGTCAAAACCTCCGGGTGGGATGTTGGCGTATCTGGAGTCCGGGTAAGTGTCCCCAGATGTGCTGCAGCTGTTGTTGTTGACCGTGGAGGCGGCGTCGTTCCTCAGGATCTCCACGTAGGACGCGGGGAACAGTCCCCTCTCTCCTTTGCTGTTCACCCCTTCAAACCAGCCCTCGATGTCCTGTTCGCTGTACAAAGTTAGGATCTCATTCTCCTTCACCGACACCTCTCCGGGGTTTTCAGAGTTGAAGTCGTACAGCGCCTTGGCTCTGAGCGCCATGATTCCCCACAGCTGGAAGACGAGCAGGACAGCGGGCTAACTTATGGCTGTCTGACCGGGGCAGGAGGGAAGCGCAGCGGGCAGCCAGGCTAGCTCAGCCAGCCCACCCGAAACTACCCCTGAGAGTCCGCGTACAAACTTCCCACTGTCTGTGGGGGAGGAAAAAAAGGCGCTTTTTTTTTTTTTTTTAAATCTCTCTATGCACGCTCCTTCTTATCAATCAAACCTGAGCGGAAACTGCGGCGCACAGGCTGCAGTGAGTGAAACTGGAGCGAAGGTATTTTCCGCTGCAACAACACTGATCCGAGCTCCTCCAGACTCGCTCCGATCCGAGCTGGACGCTTCTGCCTCCGCGCAGCGACAGCACGTCGACCAGGCTGGATAATCGAGGGCGGAGCAACAAGATGCTGAAATCCACCCAGACAACACAAATCAACCGAGTGATACAAAGCGGAAATATATGCAGCTTCACCAGCCTGCGAGGAGGATTTGTCCAGAGTGAGCAAGAGCTGTGTGTTAGATAAGAGTGGGGCAGGTCTTATTTGTGTGTAAAAACCTCAGAAATTTGCATGCATTGAAAAAAAAAAAAAAAAAAAAAAATTACAACAACATTAATTTCTAAACGTATTACACTGGGGCTGCAGCTAAGTATTGTTTTAATTGTCCATTAATCTGATGATCCAGATTAATTGTTTGGACAATTAAACATCAGAAAGTAGTGGCAAATGCACAACTCAGTTTCCCAGAATTCAAGGTTTAATTCTTAATTTCTAATTATTATTTCTAATTTTCTAATTTTTAATTAATTTCTTAATTTCCCTTGTTTTGCCCAAATAACAGTCCAAATCCTGATAAACGCCAACAGTTATACAGAACAGTTATGTAGAACAGAAAAAAGCAGTAAATTCCCAGATTTAGGAAGCTGGAACCAGCAAACAATCATATTTTTGCTTAAAAATAAATTGAACAAAATCAGCAACCAAAGAAGTTGATTTTTGTGTCAATTGATGAAACATTTTATCAACTATTTGAGTTAACGTCATACAATGCAATAATTCTATTTTATGAGAAATCTATGATTCATTTCATTCATACCTATGTCACCCCTACTCTATGTTCTGTGTTCATCTGCTGTAATCCACAGGATCTGACATCAGCTGGGCCTAAATTTCAACATGTGTCTTGATGTAGTTTGTAGTTGTCTCAGAAGACATTTCTACACCTGATTTTGAGTAACACAATTGCAAATTCACATTTCCCAAAGTACTGCGTCAACATCTTCAACGATGGAACAACCCTGAACATCCGGGAATTAAACTAATGATGACAACAAGCCATGGCTAAGATTGTAAACATTGAAGTCATGGGTTCAAGTCTCTTAAGCTGAGTTCTCATGTCCTCTTTAAATTGGTTTCCTGATTGAATTATATCATTTAAATTCCACACAGTGAGGT
Source organism: Rachycentron canadum (assembly GCA_038496675.1). Lineage (NCBI taxonomy): Eukaryota > Metazoa > Chordata > Actinopteri > Carangiformes > Rachycentridae > Rachycentron > Rachycentron canadum. Next base: position 7,473,129 of record CM076654.1, read on the forward strand.
TTACATGCTATTTCAAATCCTTCTTCACTCTCTAGGAGGAAAAAAATCTGGTGGGAAAATAATAAGCCCTTTATTTTGATTTATGTTGATGGATAGATGGAAGAATAAAAACCCACCATGTCTTAAGACCTGTAGAATATAAATGCCTGTTTGGCAGCTAAAACTTCTCAGTGTCTTTAGAGGTCCCTATGGCTCTGTGAAAACCTTGTTTTACCCTTTATTGTATTATTCAACTGGGTATTACACAGTTTTAACCAGAGACTAATCAGCCATTATAATCAACCATTATAAATTCACTTCTCCAAAAAAGTTAAGCTTTACATAAAGCACTGTTGAATTTTACATAGCTACACATCTGACTCCATTCAGATCAAGATAAGAACAGCTGATGTAGACTGATGTCAGGTAAACCTGGGACAATGACAGCTTTTTTTTGTCATTTTCTATCTGAAAGGAATGTCATCGATAAAACACATAATTTTGTCTGGTTCACAATGGCCTATACACAACATAACATATTACCACAATGAAGACACAATGAGGCAGGAAATGTCTCCAGGTCATTTTAAATATTTTAAGGATGTTTCCAGTGGGAGAGTTTGTTTTGGGTGGAATGGTTTATTGATGAGATACACTGACAATGCCGATGTGGTGTTCCCTAATCAGATCTTTAACTGTTTCCTGTAATTAACAGAAAATAGCACTTCTGACAGGAATTGCCCATAAACCTTAAAGTTCAGATTGCATTGGCTCTGTAGCCAATATCTTAAAATTAGACCTACTCTGTGGTGCTATTCAAATGTGCAGCTTCAAAGAAAATACATCAGTGATTACAGAATGAAAGTGACTATTAGTTTGGATTAAAAGTATATTTTTGCTCTGAAAAGTTTTATTTGGTCATTTACATGGAATAGTTTAGACATTCATTTTAAATTCCTAATTGTACAGTAACAATGTAGTTTACTTCAAAAAGCTCCATGGATGGTGGTCTGTAAAACCTGCAATGAAACCAAGCTCATGGATCTGCTAAGTGACTCATAACCATAGTTTCAAATGAACAGTTTTAGTGTTTGAGAGTGCTTTAGTGGACATTTACACCCTCTGCTTTCTAAAAATTATCAAACAAAGCACTAAAAAAGATATTAAAATGGATGTTTGTTTTATATGTTTAATAATTTAATCAAATCAAAACATTGCAATGAGTTAATGCTTGTATATGATTCCAATTCAAAAATAATACACAGAGATAAATATGCACAACCTAAACCACTCATTGTGTACTTTGTTGTGTTTTTATTACACAAGGAAACTGCCTAATGCTTGTCTTTTGATAAAGATTAGCATTAGGCAGCATAAGGTGTATAAAGATGGCGTGTGCTTTACTCTGGTAGACACTGCTACCTTGTGGTTGTTTTGGGGACTTTCAAAGAGGAGGCTTGTGTCTTCACATTGGTGAAATAATATCAATAATAAGAAGAAATCTGAATTAAGAAAGCATTTGGCCCAGATCATAAATGAGTAAAAAAAAACAACTACTACTACATAACTTCAAATTATGCACTTGACTATTTGTGTTTATTTTCTTCCTTTAAGCAGTGGGTTTGCATTTAATATGAAATGTGACCTCTAATATGCTGGTGTGTGGCTGTATAATTATATAAACCACGGAATGATGGAAATCATTAAAGCTCAGCAGCTAGAGCAGGTCGGGCAACAACCATAGGGCTGGTAGTCTCAGGCTCCCCTTGACCATATGTTGACGTGTCCTTGAGCCGGACACTGAACCCCATATTGCTCCAAATGTGCGTGTGCGTGTGTGTGTGTGTGTGTGTGTGTGTGTGTGTGTGTATCAAATATCAGCTGTTTTGGACAAAAGCCTTGACCAAATAAGTGTAATATGCTGGTGGGGACATTCAACCACCATCATCCTACAGGCCACCAGAGGTCTCTCCTCTCATGTTTGACTGGGTTATATATTCTGATGAAGAGATTATTCATTTACACAGGTTTATGCTATATATATATGCTATATATTAAATTATGCACATATCTACACGAGTCCTCTCAACAGTCTCCATGCTTGTTTGACCTGTGCAGAGGACATCCACTTCACTTTCCTTCTCACTGTGTTCAGGGAGATTTTCTTTATAGCACAGCACATGAAATATTGAGGAGGAGTGTGGTCTCCAGGGAGCAGGAATTACTTCAGTATGCATCTTGAATCACATTAACAGACCTGTGATTCATTCTGTTCTTCTAATCCCGATGATATCACATAATTGCTTTGTCTGGACTGGGTGTTTCCTCTCAGCTTGATAATTCTTGCTCATTTTTCTCTCGCTAATTTGTTTCATTCTGATATAATGGATTTCAATGACTGAATGGGGGTTTTTGTGCAGACAGTTGCAGAAGCTAGTAGGAGGAATAAAAGTCAGATTAGTGTTGAATTTCTTGTAGATTTCTATAAAAGATGACAGTTTGTAAAACATGTACTGGAAGTGCAGAGTAACCAAATCTAGGATGACACAAATGAATATATCACACGTTTTTTTTTATTCACCTGACATATATACATCCTTTCCTTTATCAACCATCTGTCGTCTGTGTCGAGGCCTACGTGCTTCAGAGGAACCAGTCTTTGACTTTGAACTGTGTTTGTACTTACTGTGTCATCCCTGTTCATTCATTATGTATTGTGCAATGTATTATGTCAGAGGCTGTTGCATTTTGTGTTGTTTCACACTTGATAATGCTGTGGAAAACTACAACTGTATGAGAGTAGGCTATAGTCAGATTCTTCTGTTTAATATTGGTTGCTCAAAATGTAAAATATGAGCAATTGTGATCCAGTATAGAGACACCTAGTGGTGTAATACATTTTGGGTTAACAAGTGAAGTTTAGAACTCTCGATTTTTTGTAATGCATTATAATTTTTGTAATATCTGATTGGTTTTAAGAATCCTGTAACTTTCCCTGTATTGAATCTCACTGAATTTACTAATTAATCTACATCGTTTTTAAAAGTTTGCGCTTGCCACCTACGCGTTTCTCTAAATGTTTTAAATAACAATTTGATTTAAAGCAGTCAGTGTATGTATGAAATGTGCTGTCAATTATTACTACGCCATACATTATGCATAGGCCTACATAGAAGGCGCTTAAGTTATTTATGGGAATAAAAGTAGTCTATATATTCATATTGGCCTAGATATGAAATCCGCAGTCGTGCTGCCATCTTCCCTTGAAAAAAATGTTGTTACAGCTCTAATCCCTCCTGGATTTTACGATTTAACCCTGTAGATCTGAACACGAGTAAGTATTACATCACTGATAAGGAGACGTGACAGAGGTCCTCTTCTCCACAGGGCAACGTGAGAAAGACTGGAGTGTGTGTTGTTGTATGGACGATAAATCAAACCAAAAAAGAAAAAGAAAAAAAGACTAAGACTAAATGAATATGTTTGGAAAATACCGATTTAATACGCAGAAAAGTTGATTTTCAATAGAAGCGTCGATTCCCCGTCAGAATGAAAATAGCCTCCATGTGTTTGGTCATGTGACCACGCTGCGTGCGCAAAGCGACGTGCGTGACGTAGTGGTGTAGGCTTCGCTAGTTTCCTCAACCAAACACTCAACTGATATTGTGTGATAAAAACTGGAAGTCAACCGGTGGACGAGGGGCTATTTAATCACAAAAAAGCACACGAACCGAGTGGCTCTTGTCGTTTTTAACAAACCCACTCGCTGCTGTGTTGAAACTTGTCCCAGCAGCGAAGAACAGGGCGAAAATCGCTGCTTGTAAACGTAGCGAAGGCTAGTTTTTATTTTGCCGTGGCTGTCGAAAGGCGGGGAATACAAAGCGACGTGTGGTCCAAAACCTTTACATTTTGGACTCGTTGACGCAAAAACGGGATTTCCACGAAGCCAGTTTGTGCTGCTGTGACTGGTCAACGATAGTACATGGATTATCTGGTAAGTAAATGAATCGTGGTTCATTCCCAGAGCAAAGACTGGCTCTAACGTTTGGTTTCTGGCCAGTTGGGCTCCTAATCACAGAGTGATGCCACACAGGTGTGGGACTGTCAACAAAGAGGTCTAGTACCGGTTGTTGTTTTATGCTAATGTTCCAGCTGTAGCTTGCAGCTTTTGCCTGTCAGTCCTGTGGGAGCTAGGTGTAACTGGTTGACCCAAACCCCGATCTGTTTACATGTGAAACACGATAACTAGCTACACCCTTCAACTACTCTAAGCTCTGTTATGTGGCAAGAAGCTGTTTTTTTGTTGTTGTTGCTGTTTCACACACTATTGCTGCTGAGGATAAAACGGCAATGTGTGTTGAATGAATGTGTCACTGGGCATGAGGCAATGCAGAACTGCACAGATTTTACATATTAGTCCCTTGCATATTTTTAATAGCTGTGACCAAAGGAATCATTACATTTCAGACCTCTGCACCAGCTTTGGCATGGGAGATTATGGTTTTTGGGTCTTTGCCCACATTGTAGGGATGGGATGGGTGCTGTTGAAACAGTGCAACAATGGAGAGGAAGCTATAACTGAAGGCTTTCCCTGGGAATTTATAAAGCCAGAGGAAAAAAAAGAAAGCACAGACATTGTGCTGTCATTTCACAGAGGGGGGGACAGAGTGACAGTGTGAAATGCAGAGCAACTTGCCCACCCAGTGTTATCAGCTTGTTTATCGTGGGCCTCCCAAGATGTGGACGTAAAAGGAACTTTGAACTTCTCCTTCACTGTGACATTTCTTGAGTCAAGATTACAAAGTCCCACCTGGCAATTGGCATGAGAACAATTGTGCTATAATCAATACAAACTGATTCACGTCTAGCTTGTTTGTGGCTTCTGGCCTCGGTGTGACATATTTTGTAAGGGGGGCAAAAGTGACACATTCATAGTGTGCTTGAGTTGTTCTGTGAAATTGTCAGATGTCAGTGGAAAGTACCAAAGGTAAACACAAGGGGTATTGTCAAACAGAGCACACTCGTGACATGAAATGAATGAAATCAATTTTTCCTTAAGCCCGCTTTCTTCTCTGCTCGATATGCTGCAAGAACAGGACAGGCTTTATGCGCTTACATTTATTCCAGATAATCTGAGATCAATTGTGGCAAAGTGCAATAAGCCACATTCTCAATATGTTTTAGTCATATTTGAAATATGAACATGTAAGCATGTTTAAGATCTGCGTGCATGTTAAGAGAAAAAAAAAATCCAGTTTACATGCTTGGAGGATTTAAGATTTTCTGTCACAAACAATTTTGTGCGGAAAGCACAGCTGTAACTCTGTGGACTGTTGGAGCAGAGAGCTTGGCTGTCCTCAGAGGTCAGGCACTCAATAGGCGCTGGGCCTCCTTTCCCGCTGTGCAACACTGGAGACCTGGCACAAAACCTAGGCCAAAACTATGTCGCTTTCTCTTCAGTATAAATCAATAGGAACTTGTAACTGAAATCTTAAATGAATGATAGCAGTCCTAAAAGATTTGGCCTATATGGGGTGTTGGGATTAACAGGAGTGGAAGTACATAATTATTGCACATTGCTGGGTAATAACAGCGGTTTGAGTTATGACTGTAGTACATAAGAAATCTGGCTCATGTTGCATTCTGTTTCAACTGGGAGCTTGAGCATGTTGAAGGATTGTAAACTTGCCTTGTCAGCACTGTGTTAAAAAAGGCCATACAAAACAGCAGCACCGACAGAGGAATTTGGTGCTAGCTGTTGCCATGATACAGCCTTACCAAATTACGAGTGCACTGTGTGTCTGACTCTTTGACCCTAACTTGTTGCAGACTTAAGCAGAGGGGACACATTGAATGCGTTGTGAGTGACATCACATTGAGAAAACCAAACTATGGCTGTGTTGTTAACTCATTCAAGAGTATACAAAATTATTCTGAGGTTTTACTGTTACAAACACCACTACCACGGTCATTGCCTGTCGTGAGTGCATGAGCTTATGTAAACTCACCTCACTGCATTGTTTTTGCTCAGTTATGGCTGTCAGCTATATGTTTATTTTGTAAATCATTCATAGCATTTGGCTTTAATATCCATTTATTTATATCTGCTACACATGACTAAACCCTCAGGTGCACTGACATTCAGGTTGTTTTGTAGCTCTGCTATTGAGGAAACCAGACCTATGAAGCTGAAAAAAAACATTTATTTTGGCTAGTGTTTAACACAAAGAATAGATTTTGTGGAATTAGAATTGTGCCAAATGCTCAGTGATAACAACCACCAGGAGGTGACCTCAGACCATATGATAATAATGGGTGTGACAGATAAGAGAACAAGGCCTCATCTGCTAAAAGCCTGGCCCACACATCTGGCTCATGTTCAGAAAGAAAAAAACAGGAGGAAACATTTGGGTACATTTTTTTCTTTAGATTGTCATGTTTTTCAAGTGCTGAATAAGAAAAGTGGATTATTTGTCTAATTGTATTACTATTGTGATTATTATTGTCTCTTGATTTCAATTCAACAGCATTTCATTTCATTTGAATTTATTGCATTTCTGTTCCTGAACACATATTTCACCTTGAGAATGAAATTGTGTGTCAGTGTCTGCATCATACCTTAATTAGACTGATGTCAAAAACACTAACCCATTTGTTTTTCGATTTACAGTTGTAAATGGATAACTTTGACTAGTGACTGAGGAAATGCGGCCTGATAGCTAAACCCTTTCCTTTGCTGGATTATGTATTACTTACAAAACGCTTAGACTACAGCTTTTAATTGCATTTTGGAAAAAGCGGCCTCCCTGTTCACATGACTAGCAGGCTAATAATTACATTCTTTGGAGAAATGGTGAACCCAATATGTATTCTTTTCATATTTCTGAAAACATTTTAGACAACAGGTATACAATAAGTATTAACTCGAGAAAGCAGTTTTTTCAGTTGTCATTACTATTAATAGTTTTTCCAAGGCAAACTGTCTAGCCAAACACCTGTTTTCAGTTAGTTTTAAATGATTACCCATGCTGTCTGCCACCTGTTCACTCTGAACCCTCATTCCTCCTTTGTATAGCTGTAGCTAGTGTCGAACAGCACAGAAACTTTATTGTGTCCTGTTTTGGCTGATTGGATGTTAAAAGTGTCAGTGTTGAATTTTTATACTGTAAAGATCTATTTTAAATTCAAATCTGAGATAAACCAGTGTTGTTTACAAATATCCACCACATGTTTATTATCATTTACCCAGAAATGGGGTATGTACAATTGTTTGTCCTCTCTGTCTGCAATCTCTTATTTAGTCAGAATTTAAAAATGGGTTTCACAGTTTAGAGCATTAAAATTACAATATGTAGTCTTTGTCATTTTTTAAAATTCAGTATACATAGCACCCAGCAAGGCCTTACAGCCTTAATCTGCAGTGTGTGAAGAGAACCCATTCCCAAGATAAGTTAGAAAAAAAGATTTTGCATGAGGAACCATAATTTGAAATGTGAGCTCTTCTCTGATGATTATTATCATTATATGGAAAGCATTTTAGCACTTATTGCCACTATCTTACAGGGGTTATTAGCTCAGAGGATGTTAGTGTTGTTCCATATATTTCCTAAAAAAATGCATTATAATACAACACTTAGTATGTATCATTTTGGAGTAAAGCAGTTGAAATAGTCATGCCATTGTTTATCCAGTCAGAATTAGGACACACCCTTATAAAAATAGATTGTCTTTGTAGAAGTCTGCATGTGTTTTTGGCTGTATTTCAGAGCAAATCTCCTGTCCAAGGACACATAGCAGGCTATAGCAGATTGACATCTCACCACTGTAACACAGGAAGTAGAGCTGATGGAAAGTTCTTGGCAGCGTATGAGTGCAGGTTGTTAGCCTATGGGATGCAAAGCTGGTGTTACTTTTCCTATCAGTTTTGTCCTCTATCTGACCGTGATACACACATTGCTGATGCAGGCAGAGGTCTATGCCAAACTCTCTTCAGAGGCAAACAAAAATGACCTATTGTATGAAGATAAGCGCACCAACACCACCACCTCACAAAATATGTCTAGAATTTACTAATGTACTGTGAATGAATGGGAATTGATATTTATCTAGAGATTGGTTAGTCAGGTTGGCCACAGTTCCTTAAACATCCCTTTTAAAATGCATAGCCAGCTGTAATGCAAAATACCAGTTGCAGAACAACATTCCTGAACTGCTGTCCTCGATTTACACCTGCCTTCAGTATGTCAGTCAGGTTTTTGTGTCTGCTAGTTAGCTCATTGCAGTGATCCCTTTGCATCTGTGGAGAGTGCTAGTGAGTCAGCATCTTGGGCTGGAGTACCATGAGTGTTGCTGTTGCAGACAGAGGGATATTTATGGGCTTTCATAATGCTATAACCATGATCAAACACAGACACATTGAGTTCTGTTTATATTGACATCCACAGAGGTTGATGGACCATTGGCCTGAAGAGGCATTAGTGAACTGTTTTTGTGTTTGGTTGTTTTTTTTATTTGCATTTCATTTCCTTTACTGTCTCTCAGTACATAACCACTGTCATTGTGCTGGGACCTACAAAGCTTTTCCTCTCTTAGAAAAACAAATATAAAGGACATGGATAGGTGGAAAGATTTGTTGTGAGTTGTTCATTACTCTTCTTGTATTCCATTCGAAGAGTTGTCAGATCGGTTCATGAAAGCTATAAACAAATGCAGTTTGCAGTTTGATAATCAGAGCTTTATCAGTCACTCATGGCACTGAGAAAACCCTATCTTGCTGACCTACAGTCAGGGTGAATGAGCTAACATAAAACTATTGTATGTTGCCTTGTTACATGAGGTTTTTAGTTTTAAACTAAATGACAAACAAGAATATATTTTGTTCTGGGTGTGTTGAACAGCAGGTTTAGGCTTCATAATCATTCAGTTGTTTTAATTCTTAAGCGGTAAAACAACAGTAAATAGTCATCCTTCAGTGTGTGGAATGAAAGTCTTCCTGTTATTTGATGGAGGGACGTGTATAGCACAATACAGTTTTACAGTAATGATTTCATAACTTATGGATCTGTGGTTTAATCAGATGACAACCTTTTCTTTACCTACTTGTAAAACCAAACTGGTGCTGTGTGCACACAATTTTTTTTATTTTCAAACTTTGAATTGCTACAATCTGAACATGAATGAAGTTCATGTAGAGGTAAAGTTAAAAATTTAACATATTGCATGTGGTCATTTGATGTTTACAAAAATGTTCTGTAGTTTTAGTCTTATTGCATTATGGTTGAGTAGGTTAAGTGTCAATTTTGGAAAAAAAATGGAATCGCTTCTATTTATGTATAAATTATGAACAAACACAATCTATTTTAACTAATAACACAAAACGTATTTTAGATTAATTGATCCACTTAATTCACCCTCTTGGGAAAATTCAATAATAATAAATGACTTGGTCCTGCCCATATTGCAAACATTAAATAACTTTATAAAGAGTTTGGTCTAGACCTGCTCTATATGTGCCTGGAGGTAACTTTGTTATGATTTGGCGCTATATAAAAAAAGATTAATTTTAATTCAAACATTCACAGTGTAGGTTTGAAAATTTCTGTGACCTGTTAGCTAATGGCATTAACTAAAGCCAACTACTGATGTAGACTTCACAAAAAAGAGATCTCAGAAGACTAGCAAAAAAGAATCGCGGATTTGAATAAAGTTCACAGTCAAACTTTGAACAGAGACCCAGTCAGAGCCTATATTGTAAACCAATAGAGATGCAGTGAAATGAAGTTAGACAGCCAATCATCTGAAGATTATTGCTGATCCGTAGCAGCTCTATAAGTAAGAATGATCTGAAATTCCTTGTGAATGTTGTTCAGCTCTAATGAGCAGCTATTGGAAGCTCTTGCTTGAGGTTATTGCTTCCATAACAAGTTTGACCAGTTATTAAAACTAAGGGTTCACTCATGTTTTCCATCAGCACTGTGAATATTTCATGACTGTGTACAATAGACACAAAAACGGTTTGTGTGATATTAGTTTAGGCATATTATGTTTGTCTATAATTGTGACTTAGATAAGGATCAGATTGCTTCTCATGACACCTCAATGCAGAAAACCAGGTCATTTGAAACTTAGATTTTCCTTTTCGTTTTATATATTATATATATATTATAACTCAAATTTGTCAGGTGGTGGCAGCAACTATTACCAGACAGCTAAGCTGACCAAAACAAGCTGTTTGAACATGACTCACAGTTCTCCCTGAACAGACAGACTTCTGACAAAGCGTCCCACAACAGTTATTGAGAATCCCATGACTGCTGTAAACTCAAGTTGTCAATCCCTTCATCCTCCTCCATGCATAGAAGCAGTGGTTTTCATACTTCATGAAGCCTTGTGTACAGTATGTGAATAGTGTGTGGGTGTGTAATGGTGACTAATCCAATTTGCAGTCTTATTCTGTATCCCTAGTTGTCACTGAGCCCTTAATCTCTGTAGAGGGAGATTCTCACAAACTAATCTCAAGCTTGTGTCTGTCCACTGATCCTCGTGGCAATAGTTTTATCTTTCTGTGAATGAATACCTGGAGTAAACACAAGACTGCCTTCAGTCCTCATCATCTAAACCCACTGTTGAGCTCAGACTTGAAACAAAATGACTTGTGGATATGGACTACTGACAGTGAGACGGTGAATGGCTGAACTCATGTTGTTGACCTGACAGTGTTGTGCTCAGTTACTCCTGATCCTCCTCCATCCATTCACTTACTCCAGAGGCTTGGCTTGTTTGTTGCTGGGGGTTACGCTTGTTGCTGAGCACAATGTCGGAGCACATGCAGCTCTCCCTTGCCTTGTGCAGGATTGGGCTTTACACGGTAAGAAAATGCATACATGCTGCTATCTGTTTGTTGGAGAACGGCAGGGATGTTTTGTGCTGTGGGTGTGCGCTGGATTGAGTGTTGTTAGTTTCACCATGGTTTAATCCTTTCTTGTTATGTTTTGAAACAGATACTGACCAAGCAGCAGTGGCTGGTGCTTCACTGTTGCTTGGTCACTAAATGGAGAGTGGGTATCAACGAACGTTAAGGTGGAGCAGGTGGATGTCAGTGTTGTGATGTTAATCAAACCTACAGAGAACAAGCTGTCTTTGAGTAGAGAAACAAAGATAGATTATGGTAGCTTGTGGTATGTTTTTTTTTTTTTTTTTTTTTCTTTTTTCCCACAACTCCATGCAACTAGGTTGATCAGCGGTTGTACTTCAGGCATCTTAAGTATAAATTATATGAAGTAGAGGCCTTTCGAGGAAATACTATTTAACCTGTTTCTTCTTCTTGTTCTTCTTGTTCTTGTTCTTGTTCTTCTTCTTCTTATTGTTATTATTGTTTGTGAGGTCCATTAAACAATAATGTTAATTAAGTCTGTGGTATTTATCAGTTTATAATTATCTAAAATGCATCAGTGTGCCTGTTTGAGACTGTAGACTGTAACTTAAAGCAAATTGCTATCAGGAGTTTTTGTAAAGTGTTTCAAGCAGTTGTATTTTAACCACGGCTGATGACTCATGTTGCATATTATCAGGTCCTCTGTTATTCTCTGACTGGCTGGTGATGTTTTTTTCAATGAACATCAACAGAGAGTGTTATTTTGAAACAGGAGTGTTTAACATTAAGCTTTTGCTTGATGCTTTCACATGATGCACATTTAACACTGTATCTCATCTTTTCAGCCACACATGTATGAAGTTAGTGGGAATACACCAGATGGGTATTAGGTCTATTAAAACTGTAGGTAACAAAAGCTGGTTCTCCTATTGAAGTCTTCTGTGATGTTTTTGTGGAACATGTAGGCAGATGTATTTGACAGACAGCTACAGTGTACGGTGAGCATGGACTAGAGAACTTTTGTTCACAACCTATATTTAAAATGTTGAAAACCAACAGATGGTATCATTGAAAGACAGTTTTCAAGATGTGTAACGTTTTAAGGTTGTTAATAATAGCAACTGTTGCTGTTAACTGTTTGAATTGTAGTGGACCTGTTGTACTGTGGACTGGGTCACAGATGGCTCCAGTGAGGTTTACTTCTGTGCTCAGCTATCCTCTGGTGACAATAAATGTCCATCCAATACAAGTAGTCATTGATGGTTACATTAAAAATCAATGCAATTGTCTAAGCCTGAGGAAAACAAGCAAGAACAAGTAGGGTACGGTGTTGAGTGCATGTCATACTGTGGTATGGTTAAATGAGAGCCTCCAAGGATGCCCACTATGAAATGACAAGAAATTGACATAAAATTTTGATTACATGAAAATACATCATCTTTTCAACTGTTTTGAAACTGAACTCACTGCATTGCATGGACTGCATTGTGAGCATATGACGAAGAAGTTCAAAAATCCCCCCCGGTCCAGTTTTCAGTGCCTCACTAAAATATGCTGTAGGTTAAGTGAGTGCTTTAAATGGGGATCAATATAAGTACAAGGCTACCATGGAGAAGCTCAAAGGAGTGATTATTTTTATTGCTGTGGGCATTGAGATTTAAGCCCCTGCTGACTTACCACAATATCAATAGCAATGTGCAAAATCAAACCTCAACATGTGTGATGCTGTGGAGACATCAGTGCTGTTACACATATAACACAAATTCATAACCAAGTTCTGAGTCTAAAGCTTCAATATTTAGTGATATACATTCATCTTGTTAGTGGGAATGATATTTTCTTGTTTCTTGGCACTGGCCTAATAATTACCTATATCAATAATTTTTTCACCACATGCATATTATCACATATTGAAGATTGTTGTCTCTTGCTCTGTGTCAGGTCTGTATGAACAGCAAGCTGTTCTTGTTATTACTGGATATAATCTGTGTTTGACCTTCCCATAACTCTTCCACATCCCTGCTGATTGTTTTCTGTAAAGTCACCCACTCACACTGTACACACTAAAAATAGTAGAAGGGACAGCATATGCTAAATAATGGCAGCATTTTCTGGGCCAAGAACCTACAGAACATGTTGTATAGTATAGTCACTGCATGTCCAATACTATACCATGTGCACTGGCCATAAAGTTTTAAAAGCCTTAAAATTTCACTCACAGCTTTCATTGCTTATCACCAACATCATTTAGTGTAACATACTACCAAATTGCAGCAACCAACTTATTTGCAGTTGCCATCTTTTCTGACCTTTCTAACCTATAAAGCAGAAGTTATATGATTTTTAATGAAAATTGCACTATTACTATGTTTCCATTACCGACGGGGGTGGGGGTGGGGGGTGCAGCAATCACCACACCTGAAATGAAGAGTTTGTCCTGTAAAATCAGAAGACAAGGTAAATGGGCTGCATTTATATCTGCTGTTCTAGTCTTTTCAACAGGTTAAAGGGATTTACATTGGAAACCGCATTCACCCATTCAAACACCATACAGTGCTGTTTCCTGCACACACTAATGATACATCAGGGTCAATTTGATGTTCAGTATGTTGTCCAAGGACCTATTCTACCTCTGGCCCTATTTAAAAGGAAGGAAAACGGAATGAGGCGATTTGTTGAAATCATCACTAAGCACATTAAAAGTCATACAGTAGGTATCTATAGGGATGATACCCATTCATTCTGTATAAATCCTGATAAATAGTCCAATCAGCCCTTGTCCAGCTGCTTAGGTTTCATCTGTGTGGCATACTAAAGTTAAACAAATAAAGAATGTCCTTTATGAATACATTTCTAGCACAAAAGGCAGCATAGCTCAGACTTCAAGGCTGCACTTGGAGCTTTTTTTTACTTCTTGGTAGGAGCACATGCTAAGTATAATTGAACATGGCTACCATAGCTGCTGCTCTTTGGACCCTGTCTTTGCAGGGTGCCTTAACCATTAAAGGTGTAAGTGATGGTATTAGGCACTCTGTTTTCACCTCATTATGTTATTAATGGAGTGGAAAGTGGCTGCTCCAGTGACCTGATGGTTCTGACAAACCCCCCAGGCCACATCCCACAGAACAAGAGTCTCAAGGCTGGTTTTTGCTTAATTCGGAAACAAACCCGACTGTGCAACCTGAATGTGCATATGAGAATCACTTAATTTAAGTTAAAATGCACACTGAAACCCTTGATAACTTGCACAGCCTATATAACATGACACAGTGGCACCCTCGTGCAGGACTGGCTGAACAAAGTGGCACTAGATTGTCAGTTCCAGAGAAATTATTTTATTGGACTAATGTGAGAGCTTGAAGTCCTGTAGTTTTTTTTTTAACTAATATTATTGAAGAAGAAGTCATTTTGGAACAAAATACACAGCCTCATACACACACAGCAACATACACTCCAATGTATTTACTGTAGGGGTGTAACAATTTACATGGTTCAGATTCGAATCAGGAACGATATTTGACTCATCTAGATACAGTAACTTTTTTTTTTTTTTTTTTTTTTTTGACAAAAAATTCAGTGTGACTGAAATAAATACCTGGATACTGGACAGTGCAGGTCAAGTTTTTCTTGCAAGGGTAAACAAGTAAACTCAACGATTAATGGCAAATACATTCACCTTTCATTAAAAGTGCAAGCGACATTTCTTCAGGTTGATAAACACTGGTTGAAACTGGTGCTATTTTTCTAATTTTCAGTATAAAAGGAGTGCAACAATAATAAACAAAGTGCAACCAACATTTCTTCAGGTTGAATGAACAGTAGGTTAACGTCCTACTTCCCATGCCAGACCTCAAATGTGGCTTGAAAATCTTTTGCCCTGCTCTGTTTGTTTGTTGCTGCTACTGGTGCATATTATCCATATGCACCAGCAGCAGAGTGAATCCATAGAAAATTAGTCCTATTTAAACACAATGTGCAAATTCTATTCTAGTATTAATATAATCGATTATTTATCTTGCTAATTGATTTTTAGATTAATATACATCCCTATCGATGTAGTTGGATCGTAGGAGTATAAATCGATGCACTGATGTCCTGCAATAAACTTTACCTTCAAAAAGGAGAGAATTTTAGACTGAATAACAAAAACACACCAAAAACACCTCAATATTTTTGCAAGAATTACATTTTCATTTTTTTTGGCTTTGGTTTTGTGCAGCTACCACCACAGTGGTAACACCTGCATCCTGTTTAGCATATTAAGATAAAATGAACAAAATGATCTTGTGTCTGTTTGAGTTTATGAGTGATTCAGTAAAACATTTTGATTATAAACCTGGAGGACATGTATTGACTAATTAACAATGTGGACAATTAATTGCATTCGTCAAAAAATTTTCATTTCAAACATCACTGCAAGAAACATTGTAGGTTTACTGCTACGCACATGAACATTACTGCCCAAAATAGAAGAAGAGTCTGAAAAACACATTTTCTTGCAGAAACAGTGCAAAATACCATTGTGTCTGTATCATTTATTTGATCCGTTTCTCAGTCTCTTGCTGAAGGCTGTATTTAACACCTGACTAGTCAGAGAGTTGTGAGGGTGTTTTGTTCTTTCTCTTGGATCCTTTGTCTCCTGGGTTTCTGTGCTGTGTCACTGCATGGGGCTTTCGCTTTTCCTGTTACCACAGGCCTGTTCCACATGTGCCTCCTACCTCTTACTGTTACTTTTTCACCCATATTGAGTTGTGATTGTTACCATTCCTGGTCTCCACACTGCTTTTATTTTGGCCTTTACGGTTAAGACAAATTCACTGTGTATAGCCACAGTATTTCCATTGGAGCTGCAACATAGCGGTAATGGTTAGAATTTTTTGTGTGTCGTTTCTTCTGTGTTTGAAATGAATGTCTGTCAGTGATTCATGCAGAAGCATGACAACAAGTTTAGTTGTTTATAAAATGTTTACACTAGATAGATCAGTTAACAGCTGTTACACCTATTCTTAGCGCTTTTTTTTTTTTTAAATCAGGCAAATTTATTTGATGTGAAGTCTGTAGATTTTGATTTTTATTTAGAGTCATAACAGAATTGTACAAGTTCAACCTGGCTTGCTACTTAATAACGGGATAGGTCTTTTTGGCGGTGTTCTGCTTGCTTTTGAATATATAACAGCTAGATGTTGCCAAATGGCTTCAAAGTTAAAAAAAAAAAAAAAAAAAAAAAAAGCCCTTGGTGAGTGTAAAAAGACAAAAAACACAAATGATTGACCATAGTGCTCTCTGAGCTGTGATGTTAAGTTTCTGATGTGACTTTTTCATTTCCAATACATTATGTATGCAAACTTTGAAAAACAAGGCCACACTTCAATTTCTATTTAAATGGCCACAGAATTAAAGTGGTTTGGTGCACTCCAGTGGTTTACTTCAATACAAATATATGTGTCAACCAGACTGGTTATGTAAGCGATGTGAGTAATTGATAAATAACCTGATAATAATAATAATGCCATCAATATCATCGTACTTAATAGCCAGTTTTTGTCCATGGTAAAGTGTCTGTGAGCAAGACAGTGAATCCTAACAGAATCCACTCCTGATGGACAGGCTGTTGCTTTGCATGGCAGCTCCATGTGTGAGTGACACTGAGAGGCAAATTATAAACCGCTTTTTCTGTTAAGGTTGAAAAGCAATATAAAAACAGTTTTTTTTTTTGCTCTGTAAAGCACTTGGTGTTAGTGTTGTATGAAAAGTGCTATACAAATAAAGACTGATTGATTGAAACATTTATTTAATAACTACAGTTATTGTAATAACACCATCAGTTAAATGTGCGAAAAATAGAGCTGTACTTTTTGCAGTATTTTTGCTTTATATTATACATTTACACATTTGCAACACAGTTGTTGTTTACATCTCATCTGTGAGGAATTGACGTCCCTGTCACTAAGACATTCAAAGTGTCAATAAGCAAGACACTTTGTGACAGCAAGATTGTGTAATTGTGTGATTAATCTGAGCCTTGTCCACTTTGTAAGAGAAAACAGTGAAAAACCAAATATCCAATTTAGAGGAACATCACAAAATACAAACAAAACAAAAATAATTCAATTTACATTAGAGGCAATCTGTATTTGTCCATTACTTTCTTAATGCACTTGAAATGTTTGAGGTGGTGACACAAATTTGTGTTTAAACTGTTGAAGCTCTAAATACTCAACCCCTCATTTTTAGAGCAGTTTGAAAAAGAATTGGTTCACACTTAAGAAGAAATTCCAGTAGCAGATTTTGGAGGAAATCCCAACACCTACTTCTGAAAATATATTTGTTGTTTGACAGAAAAGGCTTCCTGTTTTCAGGAAGAGGTATTTTTAGCTCTCTGATCTTGAGTCATCTCAGGAATTGGCTGTAATCAACCCATCGTGGTGACACTTTATCTCATTAATTGTAACATAACATTAACTTAGAAAACTGTAAATGTCCCAGTTTATTGTTAACGATATGATATTAATCAAATGCAGAATATAATACAGCAATATTTCTGCCAAGATATTAAAATGGAATAATACTTTCTTATTTAATTTTTCCTTTTTTCAAATTGCCCTAAAGCTTCTTTGATCTTAGACCACAACAATAATGGGTTAAAGTTGTTATTTAGGTCTTGAGATTTATTAATCTCAAAGAGTTATTGTTTTGGCAATGCCCCTAATGTCACACAGTGTGTAAGCACCGTACATTTCTGACCTGCTTCCGTCCTTTTGAAAGGCAGGATGGGAGCAACCATTGCCCCATCCTGGGCCATGAATATCCCAGACTTCAAAATAACCACAGGACCTGGTGGGATGATGATTGAGAGATCACCAAGGGTTCCTGAAACCTGCCTGCCGGTCCTTACTGGTTTGTTTTGTTGCTTCAAGGACGTTTTGGGAAGGAATTTGGCTCTGGTTAATGGGAAATAATAAAGAATAACTTCCTTTTGGAGATGTATTGGCTGACAGAGCAGGGCGATACCACGTTTGGCCTTTGTGTACGTTGTATATTAGGAACTTGGAGTAGGAGTATATTAGGAACTTTTTTAGGATCACATCCTTTCTCCTTGCAAGTATTAAGCAGTAGTCTTGCCCATCATGTTGTAGTACTGTTTCTGCACTTAATGAATGGTTGTTTGCAGAGATGTATTTCTGTTCAGTGAAGCTGCAGCTGCATCTTAGCAGTCAGAATATTGGTTGTATTTTCTGACCCAGGGAAGCAAAGGAAACGAAATAAACAAAGGAAACAAAATACAGAGGTGGTGCTGGCCAGTCATGCAAGCAGGATAGAAACATAGAGGATAATTAAGGTGTGTTCAAAACAAGCATGTTTATAGTACTAAAATGAATATTACAAAACAACTGAAGCCTAAATCTTATGCTTCAGTTGTTCTGGTCTCTTTGGGCACATGCAAACTTGGGGTCCTGAATTTGTTTAGTGCTGGAGTGATGATGTAGTTTTTTGAACCAAACAGGAAGGTTCCCTTGACAAAAAGATTAAGATTAATTGGTTTTCATGTTAGGCGTGATGACATTTTACATCCCTGACAACCTCTGTAGTCACACGCTTTATTTTAGGCATCTAACCAAAAACTATTTAAAAAAACAAAAAAACAAAACAATCTACTTCTGAATTAGGGAACCTAATTTTTTTTATTATTTATTTAGGCATCTTTCCTACAGCACCGTATGAATATGTAATTTTTTTTCATTTGAAAAACCCAATTACTGGACACAAAGCATCTTGTACATACATGTATTAAAGTCAGATTGAAGGTGAGCACAGAAAAACTTGCACTTCTCCGGCCTTTGACTGCCACACACTGCACATACATACACCCTATTTCACAGTGAAGGTCAAATGACCACATGAATAAGACAAACACAATGGAGGGAGACTCCAAACTAAGTTGCAACAGAAAGGTTCAGTTACAATTGAAATGCATGTGTTTATTTGTTACACCTTTATGGCACATAATCATGTTATGCTCATCTATTATCATTTTGTTCTGTTGGCCTATATTTTCAGAGGCCTCCCTTATATTGGACTTGAATCTGAGATCTCTCCCTGAAGGCTTTTGTTGTGAGGTGCCTTAAAGCGTCTTTTTGTTATACAATAGTCTTTGTGCCCATGACACTATCAACTAACCTATCTCCACACTAAGCCTTAGCCTGAAGCACATATTGTAATATGCTTATCCACAAGACATTGAAATACATGAGTGGGCTGCAAATTCCTTTGGTAATCCAAGCCTGAGGGCCTCTTTCTTTTTAGTATCTGTCTTTTTTTGGCTACCAGTCATTGCTAGTTCACAAACCAATTAAATTCAGATTTTTGTAAATGTAGACTGTGGCTGTGTCTGTACAAGCAACACAACTGGAATCCAAATGAAACAACTATTGAAAGAAATTTAAAATTTTAAAAACTTTGATTTGGCTGGGTGAACTGTGGAGGCATTGTGAAAATGATAAGAAAAAAAAGATGAATTGATAATAAATAATAATGTTAGTAAGCGATAGTGTAGTCTACAGTGCAAATGTGTAAATGGTCTTAAAGGCATAAACATTTTGTTTAATAGTCAGTATCTTGGTTTTACACCTTGTTCTACTTATATACATGAGCTTAACTTTGACTGGCAGTTTTTTTTTGTCATAAATCACACATTGAAAACTGTTTTCTTATTCTTCTAAAAACTGGTATGACCTGCCATTTAAGGTAATTATCTTAAAAACACAATGGGTGCCCTGCCATGTTGTTGTTTCTTAGCCATGAAAATCATTTGTTGCCAAAGTTTTAGGAAGCTCATAACTTGTAACTGAGAAAGAAACAATAAAAGAAACATATTTCCTTTCTTGAGAACTGTTGGTATTGTTTCTGTTAATCAGTGCCCAAGGTAGCAGCAGGTTTCAGTGGAATATGATTAAATGTTCGAAAATGTCTTTTATTTGTTTGTTGTTGAACATTTCCTCCAACAACTGGCACCTATGAGCCAAAATTACTGTTTTCATATCTGTTTTCTAAAGGGATATTTATTTCATGAATATGGAGTGTTTTTTATTTATTTGATTTGTCTTGTTTCCACTAAAATTTGGTGATTTAAAATGTTTTATCAGACAATTTTTAATCGAAGCTTAGTTTTGCTAACTTTATGCTCTTGAAATGTTACTTTATGTTTGTGTGGCATTACATAAGAGTAACTTGCTTTGGTTTAATGTCTGAAATGATAGTGACTTCTCCAGCTGGTATGCCAAAGGTTTCATGCTCAGTTTCTCAAAATCTGAACTCTTAGAGTTTGTGGTAACAGCTCACAATTAATTGGTTCAAGTGAATTATGTAATTTTAAAACAGCAATCCTTAAGGGCACTTGTAATCTATTCATTAAACATTTAGTTCATTATTAGTTTCTCACTACAGTTTGTTCAAATTTGTCCATGATGCCAGAGTGTAGGTAATATAAGAGGAAAAAGGTTTTAAAAAATGTCAATTCATAGTGGTTTTGTAGCCTTTTTCACACTGACCACTGACTTTAAGGAACTCGATTGAATTGTACCATTCGGAAAGAAATTCACAGGGGGCCAGAGGCAATCCCAGGTGACACTGGGCAATGGTTGGGTACACCCAGGACAGGTTGCCACTCTGTTGCAGGGCTGACATATAAAGACATACACAGACAAACACTGCTCACGCTCACTTCCCAGAGGCAGCCCATGCAGGCAGAGGGAGAACGGGGTTCAAACCCAGAACCTTCTTGCTGTGAGGTGACAGTGCTAACCACTGCGCTGCTGTGCTGCCTGGGGTGGAAACACGCTTTTTGTATTTCAGATACCCCGAACACGACAGGAATTGCAGTCAAATGAAGCTACATCAAATGGTTTGTTTGGAATATTATATCTACAAATGATAACTCAACTTCTCAGTAGCAGTCATTCTAACAGCGTCTAGTAGAATGTAGCCAGGCATAATTATCCACCTAATGTTTCACTGTGCCTATCAGCAGTACAGTCAGTGCAATCTCAGAGGGACTCCTAATTATGATATTGGAGCTGGTGCAAATCATGCTCCAGTTACTATTTGTGACGGCTCTATTCTGCAACTACATAAAATGGTCATCTCCCCTTGTTCAACACAAGTTACCAAATAAGTCACTGGTATGCCACAAGAACAACATGAGTTCATATCAACTTTGTTAACACTGAGTTTTGTAGATTTGTAATTTCCATAGCAGGAGCCGAATCTGTTAACTCCCTTGTCTAGTAATATGAAAATAATAAACAATGCTATGTTACCTCACATATGCTGTGCCCACTGAGGCCTGTCCCACCCCCACATGTAATCCTCTTTGATATGAGTGATCAGAGAAAGACTCAATTCCATGTAAAGAGGTTTCATTTTTCAATTTTTTCAATGAGAGCAGATATTTTTGTCCTCATGTGGAGGAAGTGTGACAAAAAGTGATGTGGGCAGCTGCATTCTAAATATCTGTACGGACATTCCCAGATGCACCCACATTTCATCATTATGAACCATAAGCATCCGTCTTAATGTATAAGTAATTCAGGGTTAAAAATAAAGCCTCCACTGATGGTTTTATATTTTCATTCTCTTTATGCGCATATCCTGCAGCCTCAATCTTACATACCTGTTTATTGTCCAGCTGACTAGAACTGCTGCTAAAATGTGTTTGAGGCACCGAGCATCAAAAGCCGTTTAACTGCTGAAAGTTAGTATTGGATGTTAAATCTAATTTCTAGAGTTGTTATTTTTAATCAGATATTTAATGATTTAAATTTTATCAAGTCAAAGTTGATGTAAGACATTTTCAAATTCAGATGAAATGAAAATGCCAAATGGTACCCAGCCGCACTGCTGATGTTTGGAATACATAATGAAGATATATATTCAAAGACAAAATTTTTGTTTCGCCTTTCAAGTTTGCCAGAAACAACCAGAAACATCTGTTCAAGAAAAGGAAAAAAAATACTGTGTGCTGAATTAATAAAATGCAAAATTTAGCACAGCGTGAACCAAGTAGCTCATTATGAGACGAGGCCTTCTCAGTTCTTTATTGTATTATATTGTTTAATCTTCATTTTTGCTTAGAGCAACTACTCTGAAGAGGGTGGTCTGCCAAAGGTGTGTAAATCTTGAATCTGCTCCTGTATAACTGGTTAAACCCTATACACGCATCACCACAATCAGCACTCTGTTTCCATAATCTCTTATGGTTTGGAAGATAACACTTGCAGTTAGAACACTGCTGATTCAGGATCAGGTCACAATGGCACTTTAAATCTTCCAAACTGGTTCAATCCATATCAGTACTGATTTCATAACATACTGTAGTTTTGCTTCATGGCAGTGCTACGGAAGTGGGGAACAGGCTGTCAGGACATGCTTGGTATCTATAAGGGAGCTGCCCGTTTGAAGAAAGGCTGCTGGCGCCCTCTGTTGTTATTGAACCTACACTGTTGCCCGACAGATGCAATCAAGTAAATCCTCAGTCTTTGTGGTTTCACCACTTCCTTTGAGATTGTTGTTTAGTGGTTTTTTTTTTTTTTTTTTAATACAGAGTGCGTCCAAATATTGGCACCATCACATGACAAAGGTCTTAATCTTTGTTGCAACTAGTCCACAGTTACAAAGCAGTGGCACAGACAAGTAATAATTGATCAGTATGGTTTGAGCATTGTTTTTCAACCTAAAGACATTTGACAGTCATCGGTTTTTATATTTTCAGAGGACCACAAGGACCACAGGGCAATTATGACTTAAGAGGTAAAGTTGTTTATACCCAAATACCACAGCTTTTGAGACAAATGGATCAAAGTTATTCTTTATTGCAACAATGTGGGTACAAGTTAACACAGCATTTTACTGTGAGACTTATAACAGAAAAAATAGGAACAAAAAGAGGACTAATGAAGTGTAAATGCAATGAGACAGTATGAAAACATCAGAAACAGTTACTTAAAAAACAAATTCGTAAAAGTGTATCTTGAAGTGATTAGAAGGGATGCTATTCTCTTTTCTTTTAGAAAAACACAAAGCAAGCAGGTGTTTACAACTCACCTCAGTGGAATTCATGAGTTGTTCACTGGAGAGGTAGTTAAACACTAAATGATACATTATTCGAAAGCTACCACAAACGTTCCATTGTATTGTAGAGATGACAAAACAGCTTAAACTCAGTAGAGCACTTACTGTGTCCAAGTTGATTAACTCCTCACTGACGAATACAACCAATAGGCAGGGGTATAAGCTGTAAGGACAAAACTCTGATGCTTTAATTCCATAATACCTGTAATATCCAGTATTGGCAGCAATCTTTTGAGTTGGAGTCATTTGAATCCATGATTGCTCCCTATAATTGTGTTGTGAGAAAGAACTCAGAGACCATTGTGAGGACTCACTACCCTCATCTGTTCAAATACTTATTTTTTCTAATGGTGCTCCTTTTTCCAGAATGATAATTCCCCCTTAAATGTAACTAGAGAAATACAGCAATGTTTTTATGTCTTGCATGTCTTCCAAAAATTAATGTATCTACTTTTCGCAGAGCTCTTCTGGGACTCAGTTGAGCACAAACTGCACTTTTGGTTTCTAAATCCCATCATCTGTCAAAATGTATGAAATTTTTCTTCTTGAAGAAAAGTCTAATATCTCAACAGGCACAGCTTAGAACATGAATGACAGCATTCTTGTGCATTAGTGTGGACTTCCATATATTTTCCAACCTGTTGTCTATTCACTCTTATGTTTGATGCAGCTAATTGTTGTTTTGATTAATCCATCCAGTTTTGGATCATTTGTTTAGTCTGCAGTGGAAACTTAACACAAATGCCCATCTTAAATTATCTGAGTGAAAGTGAAAGTTTTCAGACTCCTGTGAAAAACAGGAAATGCTCACAGTTGAGAACGATTTGCTAATTTGTACAATGAGGAGATTTAATGGTTGTTTTTATAAGTATATAAAAACTGGACACTGAGACACAGTTTTAACATAAGTATCATTTACAGTTACTCATTTTGTGGATACCCTTTATCCAAAGCAACTTACTGTGACGGACATCAGAAAAGCTTCATAGTATCATTTTCGTTATGATCTGATACCGATAACTAAAAAATGAATTCAGTGTGTAACTTCTGTGGCATGACTTTCCGTCCATAAAATTCACTCATGCATCCTCTGGGTGGAGCCATGCAGTCACTGATCAACTCAGCAGCTTAGCTCCAAACTTACTACAGAGGCTTGTTATAAAAAAATTCATCTGAAATAAATCACTTTTCCTGTAAGTTGTGAGTTAAATACAGGACATAAATACACTCCATTTTACCTTTGTGAGTAAGGTACACGCTGCTCTGAAATCAGATTTGTGAAAACGGACTTTTAAATAAAATTGGTAAAAGATGAACATGGCCAATGAATGCAAGTGTTAATATGTACCATGCAAAGCAATATAGTGTGCAATGTGTATTTAAACAGTCAAAAGGATTTTGTCTGATGAAAAATCACTTCTTTTTTAGCTTGTTTATTGTTTGCACATATTTTCACTGTTTTACAGCTGACATGACTGGAACCAAAAATCTTTCAAAACCCTCTGATAATAACTTTTCCTTCAAGGCTCAACTCCAGTTAAAGATCCTTTAGGCTCTGCAGACTGAAATCAAAATTAGAAACATCTTAAATCTTAAATCAACTCCACCGTTTCATGGCAGGTTAACATCAGGTGCTTTGTTTCTCTAGGTGTCTGTTGTACTTGACCGGACATGCAAATATTTTCCCAGTCCACTACACATTCATTCACAATAGGAAGACTAGATTCTCTCCCGATGGGGAGGCAGGCCTCAGGAAGGACTTAGGCTACCGCTGAATCAGGTTGCACTGTACAGTGTCATAGGTATGCCTGTGATGGATCATGGCACAGTTGGCCTCTTGTCTGTTCTTTCCTGTCTTTGACTAAGTAAACGTTTCCCTCTGTGCTCAGTCGTTTATGAAAGCTCCTTTGCGCAATACTGCCATACGCACAACATCTGTCCATCAGCCTCTCTCTCTCTCTCTCTCTCTCTCTCTCTCTCCTTCTCTCCCCCTCCTTCCAGTAAAGTTTCATTTTCTTAGTAACATGGAGTCCTTGTCTTCTGGTCTTCCTGCATCACAGTAGGGTATTGCACAGTCTCACATGGTCTTCATCTTCTCTGTTATTATTTATTCTGCCATTTACCATGATTGTTTGCATAATAGTGCTTTGTGTTTGTTTGCTACTCATTATATTCTTTCTAACTAGACTCAATCAATCATTTAACTGTTAATACTCTGCAACATGGTTTCACAACAATGCTTCAATAATTATCTCTGTGAGACATTGAGGCTGTTTGGCCATCCAGTAGGTGTCAGAATAATGCAGAGAAAACATTCACCCAGCATGGTCTTAGTCAAGAAGTGATTACATACTGTAAACCCTGAATGGTACTCTTTTTACCCCTGGTCTTTTCCCATGCCTTACAGTTTACACTCCTGTTTATGCCTCCATATTGTAGTATAGAAAGTTAAGACTATCAGCTGTTGTGTGAGGCAGTTTAAATATTAGCTGGGTTACATTAGTATCATATCTTGAGCTCTGTGCCTGTTCCTGTAAAAAAGGAGGATGGGATTATATGATGTGATACGTTTTTGTCCCCTTTGAAGTAGGAAAGACATGTGGAGTCCATTGGCTTTAGTCAAACGCTCCCTGTGTGGGATTTAGTCGTACAGTTTGTATAGTGGTAGCCTACACACATGTTTTCCTGATTCAGTCCATAGCCTTTTGCTATCTTAGCCATCTTTCACACACATGTACTCTACAGTTGGAAAGTATTAGGACAGTGACATATGTTTTGTGGTGTTGGCTTTGTACTCAAGCACATTGGATTTAAAATAAAATGAAGACAATGAGGTCTAACTGCTGACTTTCAGCCGTAATTTGAAAGTGTTTACAGACACATTAGTGTATGAATCATAGTCCTTTCAATACATATCGTCCCAAGTCTAGGAGATGTAAAATAATTGGACAGTTAACAGCGACATAAAATAATTGTATTAAATATGTGGTTAGTGATCCTTTGTAGACACTCATTACCTTCCCTGGTGATGATCTGCCAAGGCCTGCTCTGCAGCCCTGGCTTTGGTCTTGTTGAAAGAGCTTTTAGCTGTACCATCAGTTTCTTCAGCAAATCAGCGAGTGAAAAACATCATCAGTTGGATTAAAGACAGGCAACTGAATTGGTCAATCAAGAGTGCTCCAATTCAGCTCTTTAAAAACAAACAAAGAGGCACCCACTCCCATCACTTTGGGTGCCTTGTTTGATATTTAGGACGCAGCGTCCTACATTTTTGGTGGACTATGTATAAAGATGGCTACAGGTTTTACACCATACCACTCAGCACTGTAACCACATAGTTGCTGTTTTATGCTAAATCCTATGTGCTGGGGTACTCAGCCAAAACCAATGACAAACATGTCATTGTTCTAATACTTTCTGACTACACTGTATACACACATATAGGGCACTTAGGTGCAGATGAACCAAACTGACCCTTTCTGTCTCCTGGCCAAAACTCAGTCCACATCACATGCTATTTGTGTATGGATATGCCATATATAACACCTGGATATCAGACTAAGCACATATTTAGCATTTATTTTGGACTTGGCTGTGTAAGCATGTCACTGGAAGATCCAAACGAAAATGCCTGCATCGTCACCCAGTTTGGCAGGAGAGTATCTGCCTTACCATGATTCAGGAATAGACTGCTGTGGCTGCAGACGCTTCTTTTCTGTATCAAAAGAAAATATAACACCTGTGTCAAGTGGGGAAGGAATAGAGCCCTGTTTCCAAAGCTTTACTTGGGTGGATTTCGACTTGTGAAGGCCACAATCTGGTTCAGATTTACTATTGCATAATCACTATGAGAGTGTTGTTTTTGAGAAGTTTGCTTTAAGAAAAAAGCTAAGAAAAATAAAACAGCAAAATCGAAAGCAAATATGGTGTGTAATCATTTCTTCAGGGTGGCGTTTGATTGGTTTTCACTCATAGCGTGGTCATTATATCTAGCCACCCCTCAAACCCCCAACAACCCTGTCTCTACAATTAGTGGGAGGTGAACGGGTTTACACGGAGGGTTGAGGGGGAACTGGTTAAAATTGGCACCCATGACTCCCTACAATGGAGAGCAGCCCCTTAAATGGAGTGGATAAACAGTGTACCTGAACCAAGCAGCAGGACGTGATAGAGGCATTTTTCGGAGAGATGGACACAAACATGATGGGGTGAGAAAGGGTAGGTGAAAGTGGATTTGAGATTTTTGAGGCTGGCCCTACAAAGAATCCGCCAGTCACAACTGAGGGGCCCAAAGCGTGTGATTATTAATTACCGATGGCTTCCCAGCCTTTGAAAATCAGGGGGCCGCAGACATCAGATGTGTGGAAGAGGCAGAGGAGCGAAAGGCCTGTCATTACCATCACAGAAACAATGCTCGAATTTGGCTGTCATGCATTTTTGCCTAATTGACTGTTTTGATGCAGGTTTTTTTTTCTCCATTTTGTTTTTGAGGGGGCACCGATGCCCCCCACTCCCTGGTCTTGATGAGGAGAACTTAGTGGGCTTTCAGCTTCACCCAGCAAGAACCTTCCGGAGGTTCTTTGATGGCAAGAAAAGCCACTGGAGACCTCAGGGGCCTCTCTGGCCTCCATTTATGTATCACCACCGTAACACTCCATTTTTGATTCCTGACAAGAAATGAGTGAGGAGGAAAAGTAATGTATGAAAGGCATACAGTCTGCGTAAGTGAATGTATGTGCTATACGGTGTGTGTGTGTGTGTGTGTGTGTGTGTGTGTGTGTGTGTGTGTGTGTAGGGTGGTACTTTTTTGTGTGTGAGGCTGCAATGAAAGGGGGAGGCCAGGGATCCACAAACCACATGAGGGGTCTCCTAATTTGCATAATTAACTGTTGACACTAACTGTGCTTAATGAAGGCCTATTGAAGTCATTGACCCTTTTACACAGCCAGCCCCTGGGAATGAGACAGAGGCTCCTCCGGCAAAGGTTAAAACAATGTGTCTGGTTAACTTCCGACAAACGTGCCGAAACGCCCCAAAGTCTCAAAGATTCATGCTCAATGGAAGAGGTTATGGCACAGAACGACCTGCGATTTCCCAGAGCTGAAGTTGAAGCTGATCCACCAGATGTTTGGGCTTGGTGCTCATCACTTATTATTAGATTTTGTGAAACACAATATGCACAGTCACTCAGTTTTCTCTGTGATACACAATCAGTTTGATAGCAGAGTTGTGTAACAGCTTCAGATAAAACAATATACTCTGTTCCAAAGAACCTTGCACACATTGTTTCTGTTTTGTGGGTCCACTTACTAAAAGCATACTTAGCAAGTGTGATTTCTATCACTGGATGTAATCTTTTTTCCGAAAAATGTTTTATCATACAGTAAGAATGAGAGATTCAGTTTTCTCTCCCCTAACATAGCTGATCTCATTTCCTGTGTGAGTGTTTTCAAGGTGTATGGCATAAGATGGCAGTATGTCATGTATTTTTTTAAAGCAATATGTAGGAATACCAATGCCATTCCTTTGTGAGAATTTGCCAAAAAACATGTTAAATACCCTCCATCGTGTCATAAATCTAGGCCTCTAGCATATAGTGTGTAGCTAAAGATAACATGGTCTCTGAGTTTACGCTAGAGTTTATATCT
Organism: Rachycentron canadum; assembly: GCA_038496675.1. Taxonomy (NCBI): domain Eukaryota; kingdom Metazoa; phylum Chordata; class Actinopteri; order Carangiformes; family Rachycentridae; genus Rachycentron; species Rachycentron canadum. Next base: position 7,501,755 of record CM076654.1, read on the forward strand.
TTATATCTTTATATATAGATATCCTGTCTGTGTGGAACAAGTTGTATTTTGGGTTACATGTACAAGTCTATTTTTGGAGGAGGGCAGCGTTGACCACTTTCAGCCATTAACACACCAAAAATGAAGTGAAAGCCAACAGCTGGTGTGTTGTGGATCAAACTTACACACACACACACACACACACACACAGAGACCACTTAGCATACGGGTATTATACCTTTATACAGGCTATACACTGCATAAAGTAGTAGTACACAATATTATTATAATTTCATAATACATTCTATGAATAAAAATAAAACTAGGGGTATGAAATTACCAACTTTACTTTATGCTTTATACTTTGGATTAGGTAAATAATCATCAGTGTAAATATAATGTAATGACTTTCTCCATTTATAAATAAAATTGATTGGTGAGGTCCTGGATACAAAGAAAAATGTGTTACTCATGTCTCAGACTTAACACACCTGTTCACAGCAAAGTATACCTTGGACACAGACTTTCACTTTAGTCAGTATAGTGTAGTGTAAATGCATAAAAGTTTATGACTACATTAATGAACATGAGTAGCTCATTAAGACCCCTGAGACCCAGTCAGATTCAAAGGAAATTCTTTAGCCAAGGCGTGGGACCAAAAGCCATTTCAGTGACCCTCACTACAGTTGTATTGCACATATGTAAAATTGCGTTTTGCTGTTTCCCACTGATAAGAGGCAACATGATCTCCAGTGGGCACTGATTAATTTTTAGATGCATTATTGTGCCTGGTGTGAAGTGGACACTCTTTCCACTGGACACAGACAGAGCCCATCTTGCTAAAAGACATTGAAAAGATCTTCCTGACCTGAAGACGCACAGGTGTAACAGTTGAGCACATATAGCATTTAACCTAAAAGTCTTTGAATCATCTGTAGAATATTATGGAAAGGATGTGCACAATAAACAAAGAGCAGCCAAAAGAGTCACAGTTTCTTGAGGAAAGATTTTAAGACCTTGCAGACCTTGCAGAAAGGAGACAAAAGCCATCTGTTATAAGAAGTTGTAAAACATCACAGCACTGTAGTTGTCACTCCTCCAGAATCCAGTCGTCTTTAATGTGTTATGACTAAGTTCTTCTTATGCTGTTGAAACCATTTGGTGCTCCCGTAATGTCTATCAATACTCAAGGGTCATGACACTTCTCTTCCTGAAAATGTCCCTCTGTTCTCCTCTTGGCGTCACTGTTAGTAGTTCACTCCTATTAATGGTTTTTCCATTTTGTTGGTCTTAAAAGCCTCGAGAGGCCTATCTACCATCCCTGTTCAGGGTTTGTAGAACAGAGGGATTCTCTCTCTCTGTCTATAGTTTGTCATAGACTGCCAAAGTAAGTTTTTCTCTTCTCATCCCTCTTATTCCGCACACTTTGACGTGTTCAAGGTCATTGGGGATGTTATGAATGATCATTGTGGCCCAGCCTTGTTTCTATGATGTGATCTGATGTCAAAGAATCACATTTCCCATATCCTGTGAGAATCTGTTTGCATTTAAAAGGCTTCTCCAACCCACCCCGCCCCCGATCATCAACCTAATTCTCGGCTACTGCTCAGTGTATAAAAACAGATTTATTGTTCAGTTGGTCCCCATCAGTTTTTTTTTTTTTTTTTTTTTTGTCTCAAAGGGGCCTAGAAATTGTTGATGGCAAGGGGTCTTTCACATTTAAGGACAATGTCCATAAGCTTTCCCACACTTGTTTCAAGAAGACTGGGGGCCCTAAGATTTGTTTTTATCAAAAATTGAGTTTGTCGTCGATAGAGAGATGCTTTATGAATATGTGCTATAACTGATGTAAGTGGGACAAGTGCCCTCCCCGTCCACCCACCCTTTTTATGTCTATGAGATGGGGCGCCCCCCACCCCCCTTGGTTCTTGCACACTGGTTTCAGGGCCTTCAAAAGGGGGCCCCTCAAGCTTTGATCCTCTATATGGGTGCGGAAAAACATCTTTTTGCCCTACACTGTGCCCAGGAAACCAAAGTTTTTGCCGCCGCCGTATGCTAATGCAACCAAGCTAATCACCCTTCCCAATTACAAGATTTATATACCGTAATGGCACCCAGTGGTACCCCTTCAAACCCTCAATTCTGTGGCCCCCTTATCTACCCTCCGGATGTCCCATGGAGCAAAGGTGTCTTCTGTCTGTGAATGCAGCTGCCTTGCCACCACCTCAGCCTTCTTTTACAAAAACAGGGTAACACGAAAACAGTCCTGTGGGTGGGCCCCTTAATGCTGGCCCTCTCATTCTCTGCCTAATGTACTTTTCCAGTAAATGTCGTGAAACACACAGTAACTCCAAGATAGGCTCCAGACAGATAAATGTGCCATGGGAAGAAAGTCCCCTCAACATGTCTACTGGACCTGCTTCTTAGATAATATTTCTCCTATCAATATCTTACCCATCAAACCTATTTCATCTTCTGCTTATCATATTAGCGAGCTCCCTCAGTGTGACTAATTTCATACTTTTTATCCTTCTTTGGCTTCTTTTTCTGCCTCTCAGGCTGTTAAAATGTCAAAGTAATGGTGTCTGTGTGGGGTGGGTGGTACAAGCACTGCTAAGGTTATGAACTTTGTTGATGAGGGGATATTTGTGGATTTGTAATAAACAAAGTATATATGATAAATTATAGGAAAAACACAACCACAGCCTGTAGTGTGGCCCACTCCTGGCCCCTCTGAAAAGGACAAACATGGAGCCCATGAAGTGCTGGCTGAATCCACCAGAGCTCTTGGATCTGTCCCAGGTTCTCCTCAGGTGAACTCTTGTGCTCTTTGTTGAGAGGGGGAATGTGTTTTTTTTTTTCCAATAAAAGTACAGTAACTCCAAAAAAAGAAAATATATTTTTGTTCTACTAAACACAAAGTATGTGCCTTAACTGCTTTTTAATTTTGCTTGTAGTCAACCATCATCAGACCATTATAAATGATGATGATTAGTCTGTCCCTGACGTAATCAGTATGAATCGTATGCTGTACAGAGTGTAGGTGCTGAAGGTTTACTTTGATCTGACACTTGGTGCCATTTTTACAAAATGGACAAGCATCAGTAAAGCTCAATAAACAAGTTTTTTTTTTAAAGTGGCAATAGAATCTTTTACTCACCTGTTTAAGCCAACAGGTCTATGTAATTTGTGTATTCAGGCTAATTGTGTGGCTGTCGTTCCAGATTAGTTACATTTTCAATTACTGGAGCCATTACCAGTAGAATTATTTTCCATCATTGTAGTGCACATTTTTTAATCTACATTTTTTACATGTTGTCTTTGTGTGCACCTGCAAAGTTGATACAGGAAGTAGAACAGACTCACGTGACATTGAAAATGTTTAATGGCCTTAAAAGGCCATTCAGTGCTTTTTACCATCTTGCATTTTCAATCTGTTGTCTGATTTCAGAAACTGTTATTTCATATGTACATGCTACTCTGCACTCTTTTGTGCTGTTCAGATATATTCTATATGTTATTATATATATATATTCTGTATATTTTAATTATTAACATAACCTTTAAAAAAAAGTTTTATAGGAATGTTGATCACAGCCCCTTGAGATATTTTGGGTAACCTGTAATTCTAGGATTTGTCTGGAGTGATACAGGAATATACTGTCATCCCATTAAAAATAAATTCATGGTATTGTTCAGGAAACATAAAGGTCAAATCCTTTCCAAGGGCTTTTGGAATGGTGCACTTAGTGTTTGTGTGTCTGTATGTGTGTGTATGAGAACCATAGCAGCGGGCACTTACTGCCACATCCAGATGGTGTTGGAAGCAAACAGGGCTACGCTGTAGGACCCCTCAATAGGACCGTCTAGACTGGTCCCTGACCAGACAGATACAGCCTCCCATCAAATTAGCGTTTGTCAGATTTATGGTAATGGTCCGCAACAGTCTTCCTGTCAGTGACATCAAGATTTACAGCACTGACACCCACCCACCACCCCCCTGCCACACACATACACATACACATATATGCCATCCGCATCCTGAGCACTCCCTTTATCCCACTCACTCCTACAAATGCACCCTCCCCTGCCCCAGCTTTTTTCTCTCTCCATCCTTCTTTTCTTAGACCCTGCTCATTGCCACTGAACAGCTCTTGCCCACCACCAGGCCTTGTCTATGCAACTGGGAGGAGACGTTGTGGAAGTTGTTGTATGTGTTCGTCAGGGAGGTTATTACGAAGGCTGAGGCCACCTAGTCCCCCAGTTTCCCTCTCTAAAAGCATCACAACTTCAGTTGCAAAACCACCCAAGCCCCCTCTGCCTCCTTAACAATGGGTTGTGTCAGGGTTTCCTGTTAATCCTCTGTGATGAAGCTTGAGTTTTTTGGGGGTGAAGGTTTGGGGAGGAGGGTGAGATGGTGGTGCAAAGAAACTTGGAGGGTGTAGTTTGGGGGTGACACAGATGCTGAGTGCTCTAGACTTTAGAGAGTGAGGAGCAGAGGGGAAGAAGGAATACATTATTGGTAGTGGTGGTGGAGAGTGAGTACAGACAGAGAGCCCCATGTATGTGGATTAGCGTCGCCCTCTCTTTCATGTTGGCGTTTTTGGGTGGTAACCTGATCCTTGGGCCCTAGTACTAGTGAGCCCAGTGGGAAAGGCTTCCTGATAGATATCCCGTCCATTCTCAGCCCAAATGTTTTTCCAAGGCTGCCTCTCTGCCTTTGATCTGGCCTCCTCCTCAAACACGCAGGGTCACAAGCTACCACATCAGGCCAGATAGGAGAAGGCCAGCACTCGAGCTGCTTACTGAGAAGGGGAAGCAGAGGGAAGCTCTAGTCTGCTGTTCAAAAATCCTGCTCCATAGTCTAAACCTGTCTTGGCTGCCTTTAAAACTGGACTCTATTCTCTGTACTCTATCCTCCAGATGGTCACTTCATTTTATTCAGTCAGGTGAAACTTCCTCTGCTCCACTCGCCTGTTTTTCTGTTGCCATCACTAAACTGATTCTAGTGGGAATGTTTTGGTATTTTAAGCAGGCTAAACATCTTCCTTCCTCAATCTTGCATTTCATATATTATCAGTCAAAAAAAACATGTGAGTTACTGGAAATGTAATATGTTATTGTTTTACAGCTGTTTGACTTGTATTCAGTCCATTTAGTTTTTTTGGGGTCAGAAGATGCAAAGTCAGTTACAGTAGTGAGTTACAGTAATGCATCGCATCTCGCTTTGCTGTGCAATAGATGCAATGTGTTCCAGCAGAAAGCTGGGGGGCGCTCTAACTTCAGTCTATGGATTTGTGTGTGTGTGTGTGTGTGTGTGTGTGTGTGTGTGTGTGTGTGTGTTCCAGCTTGTCTCCTTGTCCAGACACCTTAGCGTCAGGGCAAAAGCGTTCGAGCTCTGAAACGAGGGCCAGACAGACAGAAGTGGGATGAATGAATTGGGGAGCGGGGGTGATATGAGAGAGAGAGAGAGAGAGAGAGGGAGAAATAAGAGAAATAAGGGGATGATGTGCCTGCAAAACAGTGACAAGCAAATCAGCTTTAAAACAGGGCCTCCCCTACACACACACACAGACACACAGGCATAATGGGTTGTGGGTTGTTTTGTCGACTTAAGTAAGACACGGTCTACTTCACCAGACGGGATGTTGAGTTGGTGCAGACAGGGTCATCTCATTATTGCTGTATGTCTGTCATTTCCGACCAGTAGGTCTGTGTGATATCATGTTTTAAGCTGTTGAATTTGACAGTAAACATATTCATCATTCACTGCAACAAAAACATTCCACACAACTGGATGTGCATAGTCAAGACAAGGAACGGGAGTGATGCGTATCCCCCAAATGTTCCAGTGTACTGTTCAGTGTGTGTCTGTGTGTGGGTGCCTGTGTTTGTGTTTGTACAGGGATCTATTTTTGATGTGGGGGTAATGAATGGCACCTGTTTAGTGTCCTTAGTTGGCCATCATTTTTGAAGTGCAGTAAATCTTGTATTTCATCACCTACAGCTACAATTGAAAGCATGTCACACAGCCCACTGCCAAATCTGGATTTTGTTTGTTTTATATCGCAATTAAGGTTTTAAAAACAAGTCAATCATGCCTGTAGTGACAGGCATCGCGCCTCCGGTATCATCTCACCTGCACCCTCAGGGAAGAAAATGTGCTGTCATGAGAGGCAAATGGTGGCAGTGGTTACGGGGCTGGAGGAGGAGTGTTCTCAAAACATCAGGAGGACTTGAGTAACCAAATATCTTGGTCTGAAATATGTGTTATGTTATGAAGGAGAATTAAGGTTGGTGGGTGGTTTAGTGAGGTGTGGTGAGGGACCCATGCCTGAAGCTGTCTGTGGTTGGCGCGGTAACAGCTAAGCATGGGAAGGGTCTAGTGAGCAGCCTTGTGTGTCTAGCATGTCTCTCTCACCCCTTAACGAGAATGGCATGCAGTGTGCCCCACACACCCCCTTCCCTCACTGTACTGAACCACACTGTGTCCCACCGTGCACCCCCCATCCAGCTTCAAAGCGGCAAATAACAACAACAACTGAAGGGGGAGAAGATGAATGAGGATGAATGAATGTACCCCTTCTACCCCCTTTGCCTGCACACCCCCTCCACCTCCCATGCTCCCCTCTATCCTTCCTTGTATCCCTGACCGACTGCCTTCCTGCATGCCCTTCTATGCTCCCGCCCTCCGCTTACCCCTGATTTTGCAGGCCTGTGTTATGACTGTGGCCGGTGTGTATTACACACATATCTGTTAGCGCCGCTCCTCCGTCGGGACGCCCATATAAAGGACTGTCATTTCCAAAGGTCAGGCGTGAGCCCTGCACACAAGTGTTGTCCCGACACTTGGTCTGGAAAAATAAAAACGGCTTGCTTGCCTGTCCGTGTCCTGTGTATGACTATAGTGGCTGTGACTCCCAGAGACCAGTGTCTCGGATGTCCTTTCCCTTTTCTCCCCCCTCCTCCTCTTTCATTTGCTAGCGCCACTGTTGTCGGGAAATCAAGATACCCAGCTTGTGTACATTGGCAACCAAGGAGGAAGTCATGGCTTGCTTTTTGATGTGCCTAAGTATTGGAAATGCCTGGAGTTAAATGTGATACTGCAGTTTTTAATAGGCATTATTACACTTATTAGCACCATCACTGGGCCGAGCACAAACAGTTCAAGCATATCAGTTGATGTGTATTCCACCTTTCAAGAGGAAGTGTGCAGCACCACAGGCAAGGACATGACCCGCTGCGTTGGTTTTTATTCTAAGCGCACATGGTTTGTGTGTCTAAGACGAAAACATAGTGTACTTATAAATTAGCATATCTGCATCTACATCCTTTTTTTGCCAAGGTGCAAAATGGTTAGACGTGAGCCCAGTTCAGGTGATAAGGATTTGCACCTTGCAATTTATGTGTATGTCTTATGTGCTTGCATGTTGGAGATTTTGCCCCTTTGACATACCACACACACAAAGTGTATTTTATTTTCTTCCTCCAACAATTCATACTGTCATGTTTTTTTTCTATAGCATTATTTAAAATGGAAAATTAATGTGACTTATTCAACCATGTTAATATATTTCACTGTGGTTCAACCTGACATGTTTAATTTTTTTTTTTTTTTTTTTTTGGAAACATTTCTAATAACTAACTGGCTGAAGTATCCATTGAGTTAAATCTAAGGACTGGATTTCTGCATTATGTCACATGTAAAATCATCTACAAAAGACATTGCGTAAGTAAATGTGTAAGTGTGGAATTTGTTATGTTTGTGATGTGATGTCACTCACTTGTAAGTTGCCTTAATAATAAATAATGAATTGAATCAATGTAATGTAAATGTAATGTATGGATAATGTTAGCCAAACATCTGAATAAAGGCAATATGATATAATGATCCTAATGGTGAAAGACTGCTAACGTGTTCTGGGCAAGGCAGTGGATTAATTATGTGGTTGTAATGAGTATTCCAGCAACAGCATTAGTTGATGCTGCACACCTGTTTAGATGTTTTAGCACTGTGAAAAAACAGCATTGGTGTTCTGTTACTATGAGGATTTAGGTATGTTCCTAAGCAAAAAATTAAAATGCATCTACACTCAGCATATCATTCTTGCCAATTAGGCAGAGAATATCAAAATACCCAGAAGGAGCACTTGTAGGCCATGCGCTGCATGTATCCTTTGACGACCCTAATGTTTAGTCGTTATTTCACAACTGAAGCAAGGAGAAACCAGTCCAGGGAAACTGGAAGCTTGTTGGGGTGCCTCAATTTGGAACATGCTGTCATGCCACTGCCCATTTCCTTGTCCTGTGGTGTCTTGATGGTAGCCAGAGAGTACGAGAGTGAAACATGAACTAGTCTACTGCAGTGGTAGCGGCTCCCTCTAACCCACATTTATTACCTCTAAAAATACAAAGTGGTTTTCTAAAAAGAGCCTGGCTCCTGTTCTGTCCAACTACGTCAGGTGAATTTGTAACACCATGGGTTATGACTCACTGACAAAACACTTTTCCTCTGAATGTTTCAACTCCAGCTGAACCCTTCAGCTTGTAGTGGCTGAACCCTGTGTCTTGATGTTTTCCCTTATATCCGCTGTCCAAATACCCACAAATACATGATGTGTTAAGAGTATGCAAATCAGTTGATGGTCACTTGAGGTCAGCAGGCTCCATGGTGGTGTTTGTTAGGCTACAAGCTATAGCATGTAGACTAACTTTGAGAACTGTTTGAGGGAAAACATGGGGAAAAAAGGAAGTGCGGTAATTTTCCTATTATACCATTTGTCATTAACATAAGGCTAAATGCTATTGAGTTGAGCATCTGTAGAGTTATGGAGTTGCCATGACCTATCTATACACAACCACTATTAGAACAGCAGTGGTGTCTCCAGCTTCTGTTCTTGAGTGCTTGAGCCCTGGTCTGCTGCCAGGAGGCCCAGTTATGTCACCCATTAAATTTCTTGACATCTTTATCAAATTGGAGGCTGGGGGGTGTTTTGTTTTTTTTTTGTTTGTTTGTTTTTTTCCCCTTCTTTCTGTCGTGCATCTTTTAAGGAGACATTTAATCTGAAAAAATGCAGCCTGGCTATGTCTTTAGTGATATTTATATTCGGCAGCATTTCTCATTTACATAAAGCCTAGCTAATCAGCTTTCACAACAACAGTGAGGTAATGTCTCGCCAGGTCTTTAAGTGAAGCACAATTAAAACATGTCCAATCCTATAAGAGGCAACCAATCGATAAAGTCTAGGAATGGCAGACTTTTATGGAGAGTGTTTTGGCTAGGAGTGGCAAGGTTTTATTTGTTTTTCTTAAAGATTGCCCTTTTTTAATGCACATGTGGCTTCATAGTAGTAGATTAATGGTAGCCTTAATAAACAAGGAAGTAAAGCTGATTAGCCTCCGTAGGCACATGTTTCTCTGTGTGACAGTACATGTGAGATAACTTTTATAACTCAAGTTACTTTTACATTGTGTGAATATACTGTAAATCACTCAACAAAGTTTCCAGAACTGTTGACTGTGTATGCTTGCTTCAGTTTCCAGTTTTAATCTCAGCTGTTTGTCTGGAGGTAATCGTCATAGGACTGTCTTATTTGAGCTCTTAGGTTCAGTGATGCAACACACAGGCTCTCAGATCATTGAGCGTGTGATTGACAGGGGAGGGGCATGTCTCGAGGTAAGCAAAGGCCTTTGGGCATATTTATTTTTCTCCTGTGAGCCTTTTGACCAAACTCTCCTCGTCAATCTTGTGCTGTCAAAGAGGGCCAGAGGTGGGAGCTTCCATCTTTCTCTCTCACAGGGGCCACTGTGTACATGGGGACACCAGGGTCAGGCCCTGGATGCTCCTCTGGTAAGTGTTGTGAAATCTGCACTGTACATGGAGGGAGAGGTGGTGGGAGTTGTCATGACTCTCTGCTCCCACATTCCAGGCAGCCTTTGTTGCCTTCTCAGGTATGTCCCGTTGTCGTCTGCGTCTAGTAATAATTCTATATGTTGAATAAATAATAATTATACACATCATAGCGACGTTGTAGGTACTCCGGTTCTTCCACCTCATCCCCAACTGACAGCTCGGGGGATTGACAGCTGAAGAGCAGATTTCACCTCATACAGAATTCTTTACATGTTGCTTCAGGGGAAGTTAGGTGGGGGCAGAGGGGCGAAAAGAGTACGAAAGAGAAAAGAATGACCTCATCAAACCAAGTTTTTACATGTGTTCCCCCATCTGACACGCGTGTGTTTCTGATCTTACCGTTTTTCTAGAAGAGGAGAATGTTTCCTGTTTGAGCAGACTGGTGAGTTCACCAAGGAGTCGGGGGGGTCGGGTTGCTCAGCCAACGTCTGGTTCTGTTGAAGCAGATTCCCCACATCTCCATCAAACAGCAGCTCTGTTTTGGCACGGCTCTGAAAACTGACCCTGGTGGTCACTTATGTCTGGGGGTTTGCGGAAGAATTGAGGCTGAAACACTTTTTGCTGCTCTCCAGTTCTCCTCCAATTTGAAAGAAGCAATGGTTGTGTCCAGCAACAGTCAGTGGTAGTCTAAAGATAAGGCTTGTTCATTTTGCTTCATTAATCTAAAAACAAAATGTGAGCTAATGATAAAATCATATTTTCAACAGCAATTAACTTAGTCTCGAACTAAACCCAAATCTTGAACACAGCAAATATTTTTGAATATTGATACAGAACATTTGTTTATGTTCTCATTTCTTTATATCTGCTTCTCCCTGGTGAAGTATACTTTTAATGGCATGCCCAAGCACACCTGGAGAATGTGCGCACAGATGTGCAGCCGTTCATGTACACTGCATGTGTTTTCCTTCCTGTCAGAGTCTTTGATTGAACAGAGTAGCAGTGTGTTGAACAGGGTCATCCCCTGACATGAGCAGTAAGCAATCTTGTGTTGATGTTCTTCCACCTGAAATGTGATATTGTAGATGGGAAAGAGTGTGTGTCTGTGTCTGCCCTGCCTTGTCCAGACTGGTTCCTGTCTTGCTAATAAAAGAGATCTCTTTTTAGTTTTGGATAGTGATCTCTCCACACAAGTTTAAAGATCTCATTCACGGTTCACACTGCATTTGCCCCTTAATGTCTCACAGCAGGTCCTCAGTCCCAGGCCGTGATTCATGGAGTGACAGGTCTGCCTCTGGCCGCCATAAGGGCCCAATCAGACAGGGTCCACGCACACAGACATTGCAGACAAAAACATGTTGCGCCAGTGCTTAGATACATGCATCTAACACTCCCATTTCCTTTCTCATCTTTTTTTCATGTAGACTTTTACTCTTTCTGATGTGATTACATTAAGTCATACAAGTAAAACATGTTGTGGTTTTATCCTTTGTCATTGCTCATTATTTTTTAACTTGGTTAAACATTTTGTTTCTCTGGAAGTGTTTCATAGACCAGACCTGTTTTTGTCATGTAAAGGAGTTGAATGATTCGTCATAAGAAGACTGTAATACACATGACAATCTTCCTGTAAAGAGATTGAAGGTTAACATAATTCCAAGAGTATTCATTTTAAGGGTAGTGGAAGTTGTTTTAGTTCCAAATGCCTAATCTTAATCTCTACCCCATCTTTTGCAGGTTCATTTGATTTGTTTTCCAAGGAATTCACTCTCTTTTTGGTTTATTTTTAGTGTTTCCGGGCACTGTGCTGTAAAGGACCCCCGCCACCAAGACCAGAGTATGATGTGGTGTGCATTGGCCTGACAGGCGCTGGAAAGACCAGCCTGCTCTCACGCCTCTGTAGTGAGGGCAGCGACGGCATCGTTCCTACAACAGGTACATGCACATAGCATATAGTTAAGTAAAAATATGTGTCCTTAAATAGAAGCACACCCTCCACAGACATGCGCATCTCTCTTCCCTCACATTCGTTCTTGCAAGCTTTCCAAGCTTCTGAAATGCTTTCATGTTTCTAGAACAAGTTGTCCTCCAGTTTAGAATCACAGGAAGATAATGTTATCCAGGTATTACCACTGGCCAATAGGGGGAAGTGTGTCTTCAGAATGTCCCAGTGCTCATGCCAGAGACACTCTGCTGTATCTTACTAGCCAATACTTACCTTCTTTCTTCTTGTCAAGTGGGAGGCTGGTGTTAAGTATGTCCAGAAGAAGAGGCTTTAGGGTTAGTACATCATTCTCCTGGTAGTCAAAGCTGAGCTTTCCATATACGCAATGCAATCCCTAAAGGACATTGACATTCTTGTTTCCCCCCCTGGCTTTGTCAGCAGTCAGCTTTGAGCTGTTGCAGAAATCCCATTTTAGGTTTAGTCATTGTGCACTTTCACCAGTAGAAGCTAAATATAAAATAATTCCCAAATGTGCTGTCTGTATCTGCCAGTGTGTGTGTGTCTGTGGCAGGCAGCGGTTTAAGGTAGTGAACACCTGTCTGTGCATGCTGCTGAGTAGGCCTTAATGGATAAAATATGTTGATTATTTATCCTAGCAGAGATTTTAGTGAACTTTATGAAATAAGATTTAGCTGTCAACACCGTCTGCATCTGCCAACATCTACAGAGGGAAGATCATGAAGAACAATGAGGGGGAAGTCTCCTGTGGCCCCCTCCCCACCTCTTGCTTCATGATTTTGCACTGTTGTAATGTGCTTAAAACCCACATTTAACAGTAATGCAAATGCTAAGAAAATTATAATCATTTGTGTTGCCCATCTCTCCTGTTTTTTAATGTTACCAGGAAAGGAATTCCCAAGACAATTTCACATAATTTGAGTAACATTAAATCTCTTACTTGAGTTGGTTTCTTTACTTTTTTCCAATGTATGCAACAGAAACAGACCACGTAATACATGGTAACACTTTAGTCATTAGTTCAGTCCTCGAACAAAATAGAATAGAACAAAACACTTTTCTGTTTAGGTTCTCTTGTTTTTCTGTTTGGCTAACCCGGACCACACAGAGTGATATTTTTCATTTTTACAACACAAGTATGTTGACAGTCGTCTTTGTGTTCACCAGCTGGTAGTTTGCAGAAGGTACACCAAATATCCTGGGGACTAAAATGAAAAAGTGCATTTTTTTTTTAAGTCTGATATTTTTAAATAATTTACTAACTATTAAAAAGCAATTCAGCCAACATTCCTAAAAGTTGACTCTCTCTCTCCTACCATGTGCTGTCCACACATACACAGACACACACACACTCAATTTCTTCATGTCGCTACAATGATGGATTTTCATTTTTCTCCTCTCAGGTTTCAGCATCAAAGCAGTGCCATTTCCAAATGCCATCTTGAATGTAAAAGAACTGGGAGGTAAGAAATACATGTGCAGCCTTAGTAAAGCTTTCATTTAATTTGACAAGATCCTTTTTTGTCACAGTGTGAATCTGAATCTGTCTGTGGTGAAATAAAGTGGCCAAGAAATGACACATTCCTGTAGGCCAGCCCAGATTTTAACAAGTTCATTTGCTGCAGCCCCACACTAACTTTGGTTGTTTATGTTTTGAAAACAGGTTTTAAATCTAAATGACCCACATAATCTAAATCTAATCTACTTTTTAAAAATCTAAATTTTAAATCTACAAGGGAGAATTTATTTGCACAGCATTTGTGACGGGGGATGGGGGCTTTTATTTATAAATCAGGTTCTTGGCTCAAAATTACAAATTGAAATAATACACAATTAATGTAGTTCCCTTTACATAATAAAACCTGTTCTGGTATCAACATAAGTGTTTAGGCAAGTCACTGCGTACACTAAAGATGCAAAAGCATGTTTGTTTTTGCCTCCTTTTTGAAGTGCACAATCTGCACCCAGTTATTCCTGGAAATTGAAATGTACAGCTCTCGAGGAAGCTGTTTAATAAGCACAGAAGTGGAGATTTGTAAACAGACCAGATGCAAAGGGGAGCCTTAAACGTGGGATAGCTCAGTGCTCTCCCTTCTCCTATAAGCAACTTAGTGACACACGAAAATGTAGTTTTGTTAAGAGTTAAAATAATTTGTTGTTCTCTGCACACTATGGGTACACAACAGGTGCAGTGCATGGCTCACCCAACCTAGTCTCCTGAAAAGATGAAAAACATTCTCCCTCTCTGTCTGTCTTTCTCTCTAACACACACTCTAACACTCTCTCTCGAACACACACTCTCCAACACTCACTCTCTCTGTCTCTCTAACACACATGCACACGTACACACACGCACACACACACACACACACACACACACACACACACACACACACACACACACACACACACACACACACAAAGAGGCACCGGGGGACCACCAACGAGGGTGCTACCAAATTTGGACAGAGCGCATTAGGGGGTTTTCAAAAGAGGTTTTTCTGGATTTGGTCAAAGCCAGTCTGATGGGACATTATTGTGGTTGGAAAAACACTGGGCCCACGGATGACACGTTTGATTTAGAGAAGTTAGTATAGGCTGCCACCACAGCAAAGGATGATGAAATCTGTTCTCTTTTTCTCTTTGCCCCCCTGCCTGGACCCTTACTACCCTGCTCCTTTTCTTGTAAATACACAGAGCACAAGAATTTGAACGATTTACGGTGCCATCCGTTACGGATGGGTTGAAGAGGGTGAAAACAAGCACATGATGTTTTGACGCCTCTGGTGACTACTTTTATCCGGAGCACAGTATCGAATTCAGGTTTCTGTCTTTGGTGAATTGACATGTAGCCCTTTTGTTTCACTGAGAGAAGGCGTACACTCCTTGTTCCAAATGTAAATGACGTAAATGTAGAGTCAGGAGAGTTGTGTGCTTGCATAATGTTCCACTGGTCAGTTGCGTTCTCTGCATTAAAGCGGCCCTTTTCCGCATGGTTTGTACCTTACCTCAATACTTCCCGTTTCTGTCACTATTCTTTCTTTCTCCCATTTTCCCTATGGCTTTAAAACAAGCAAACATGGCTGGTTTAGTTTTGTTATTTTGCACTGCATCAATGATGCAGATAAATGATACAAGATGTGACGCACAGACATTAGTATTCCTGACCCCAAAAAAACTTGTTTTACACAATACCTTTGTGGCTTGTTGTCTTTACTCAGCCTTGTCTAAGGCAAGGGAAGAAGTGTGTTGATTGTAAAGATGTGAAGCACTTCCCATGTATTTCCTTCCTCTCCCATCAAAAAGCCCACTGAATGTCAATGAAGTATTCTCCCTTTACACTATGAAATGTAAAGGAAGTCTTATACAGCTGACCGGAAGTTGCTGGAGGCTGGGAAAAAACATTTAAGGCACAAAAAGTGACCCTTACATGGCACTTGGAGGTGGCCTTGGAGCCAGTTCTCTGTCATTAAAATGTTGCAGACTATGAACCCATGTAAGGATAGTTGACTCACAGCTGCAACTTGTATTGTTGCTAAGCAGGGTAATACATTTTTAACTCTCTCTGCCTTAAGTGCACTGGGCCAGATTGTTGTAAGTGCAAGCTGTCCTTTAAACCAGAGGCACAAACCTGCTTATGTGCAGGCAACCCTGATGTATGATGTCTGTAATGATTCAGACTGGCCTATACGTGTGTCTCACTCATGCATTTGTTATTGAGGTCCCTACCATCTTGTTTTCATTTGTTCTTTTTCTCATCCTCAGCTCTGGTTTCTGTCCCTGTTTTGTTCCTTCCTTTCTGCTTCCCATACTGTCTTCGTTCTATTGATTCTAGATTTAGCTCTTAGTTATATTGTCTTTGTCTCTCTTTTTCCTCCCTTTCAGCCACACTCCCTCTCTCAAGCCTTCTTTGCTTATTGATTTGGACACATTGTCTGGCCTTGATAAAGGCGCATGGGCTCACAATCGCTATCAGACAGGACCTGTCTGTCTTGTCATTTAGTGTGTTTACATGTAAACATGTATGTAAATAACCTCGTTATTGTACGGGAATAAAGGATGAAGAAAAACCTGGTTGCTCGCAGATATTCTTGGTCATGTACACAGATACCAAGTTTTCTAACAAGATTTGGTTTACATGTGCTTGTTCATGATGAAGATTTGACACAGGGAAAATATTGCTGTGACAGCTGTGATGTAATTAATTCCAAAGTCTGTCTGAAGCTTAAACTGAAATAAATAAGTCCAAATAATTTGGTTTCCACAGCTGAACAGCAGAGTATTTGTAAGAATCAAGCACATGTGCACATTAAAAGACAAAGTGTGTGGTCTCAATGCAGAACCTTCTTCTCTCTGAGAAAAAAAAAAAAGTAAAATATGTCATCTCAGCTTTGGTTTAGAGATGAGGTAAAAGGTGTTCAGGTAGTGTTCAGAGAAAATACCGGCACAGTGTAGCCTGTATGGCATCATTACTTTTAAGTAGTTTGAAATTTTTTTTTTGGAAATTCATAATTTTAATTTTTATGTGTCCAGCAAGAAGAGGTGTATACTTTTGCAGCGACACTGCAGCAAAAGTGCAACATTGTAAAATGAAAGATCTTTGTGCTCATTTGAATGAAATGTAACAAAAACAACTTCATTTTGTTGACATTCAGAATTTAGCATCTGGTGATCTTAGTCCAGCACACAACTGGTGCCAGGTATGGGGATTAGGTGGGAAGGGCACCTCTGGGGACACAGGGAAGAATCTATTAAGTGTGTGTAGGAGTGTGTGAATGTGTGCGTATATGTCTCGAGAGTGACATGACGTCAAGTCTAGACGGGCCATTTCACAGTGTGCATTCATGCCATGCAATGACAGCTGATCCAAAAGTGGGCCTTATAATCACCACTCGTTGCTGTTGTTCTTTAGTGTTGTGGCAATGGTTAAGATTTTTTACTTTTTCTCTGAGGTAGAGTGAAATGCTTTTTGGTATTTGCATATGAAATATTATTGCGTTAAAGAGTATTTGTCACCAGGGCTCCCAATATTTTCCAATTCCAGTATACAAGATATTTACTAATTTATAGTAAGATTTTCTCATCAATGTCCCCATTTTAAGGATTTTGTGCATTTAGTTGTAAATAAGTATATAAACATACATGTGCTACTTGAACTGAATGTAATAGATTTGGACTCAAATTGTCCATTATTGGGTGGTGATGTGCACATACAGAGAACATTAGGGAAGATGAGCAGGATGCAGGAACATCACTGAACCTTTACCAGTTGTCTGTGACCACCAATGGGCGAACGAAGTACGTGAGCATATCTCAGAGCAAAACCACTACATTGTAGTCATTGCAGACCCCATGTGGTTCTTGTTTCTATCAAACAGGACCACAGTGTGTGGTACTTTGCCCAGCAGGGCAGATTTTCTTTTGCACAGGAAAGGACCTCACCAAAAGTGAAATAATTTGTAAATTGTCATATGTGTTTAAAGCAGATGCTGGCAGGGGCAGACTGTTCTGATTTTGGAGTTCTGAGGACAGCAATGTAATGGATTTCTATTTGAGAGCTTATTCAAGGATATTACCCTATTTGATGTTGGATTTTTTTTTGTAGATACCCCATAATCGACCGCTCATATAGATCTTGAAAGTGCAAAATCAAATCTAACCAATATTCAAATTTGATGTTGGAATGTGTTGCTGTGCAAGTCCAAGAAGGACATATCCATGTGCACTTGACATTTTTTTGTTCATATAGGGCTGTACAGCAGGCTACACGTTCAGGATGGTCGGGTGAAAAGTAATACAAATAGCAATACAACTTCACACATTACTCGTCTATAACTGTAAACAGCTGTGGCAGTCACAGTGGCACATGATGAAGATTACTCACCCAACAAAGAGGAGAGGTCTAGATATAGTACACAGCCAAATTATTTACATACAACACAACTTGTTTACCTCTAATATTCAGGGTGCCACATTTCTCTAAACTAGTTTTGTGAATTACCTCCATAAATGAGAGGACTGATGTCCAAGGCCTCACACAGGAACTGTTTACTTAAAAACAGACACTGCTGAGATTACAGGTGGATGGGTGTATCAACAGCTGAAGTGTTTTCCCCCTCACTCCAGCTCCAGCTCCAGCTCCAGCTCATTCCTCAATGACATAAGCAAACTTTATTACTAGAGGCCTCCCTCACTAGTCCCAGTGCTCCCTCCCATCACAGTATTGTAGCTGTTTTGTTGAGGGGAAAAAACACTGTCTGCTTTTCGTTAGGGTGACTTCAAAGCAGGTTGCCTTCAGTTTTTCAACTTCTAAGGGTGAAAAAAGATCTGATTAGCAACATATTTTTGTTTTGTTCAAGGTGAAAGATGCAGCAAAAGTGTGAACAATAGGAGGCAGAAATGTATGAAATGAGTGAAAATGGTGCTCTAACTGACTGAATCTGAAACCATACCTGCATCAATACCCAACAACAAACAGAACAAGCCTCAACAGTAGCCTAATTTAGACCAAACAGAAAAATTGGGTAATAGGTTTCAACTATGTTGACTCATTTTTGAAATATAGACCATCACAAGCTGTTTAAATTTTCAGATTAATTCAGAAACATCAACCATTAAACATATGAAAGTGAATCTGCACAGGACTATCTGCTTGTAATTTTTGCTGTGTAATTATTTACTCATGTTTTACTGGCGTTTGCCTCTAAGTTTGGTTTAGTAACTCTTAGCCACACTTTGGTGAAAAAAAAAGAAGTAACCTGATCACTAGAATGTTGTTGCCACTTGTGTTTGTGTAACCAGATGTCTGCTTTTCCCATTCTTTTCTCTGTCTGCACTATTGGTATCATTACTTTTACAGAATCTCAAAATGTACTGTTTTGTTTTTTTTTGTTCGCAACTTGTCTTAACTTCATGTCTTAAATGCTGTCTCTGAAAACCTTCAATTCCTCAACAGAATCAAACTTTGCCTAAATAGATGTGATCATACCACAACTGAGTGTCATCTTTTACTAGTTACATGTTTAGGCCCCTACATTGTAGTATTTCACCATTTTAGTACAAACACAAAACTGCTAGGGCAGCTTATGATTCTCATTCTCATTATCATTATTGACTGGTTTCTTAATAAATAAACTAATTACAACAATTAGTTCCAGACTGTCAGAAAATGTCTGTTACAACTTCCTAAAGCTAAAGGTGGAATCTTTAAATAGCCTTTTTTTTTTCAAAGAACAGTTCAAAACCCATAAATGACAATAAGAAAGAAAATGACAGTGATTGAAAAATAAAACAGTTTATCAGTCATCAATATAAAGGTTGATTTTGCCTTCTCTAAACTCTACAGCTCTCAAGCTCTAAAGAATTGGCTGCATCAATAATGAGTGGTGTCCTGGTAAGAGTTTGACATAACAGCAGTCTGTAGCTTGTCTGTGCATATGCAATGAATCATCAAATGTCTACAGAGCACATATATAACACATCTGCATACAATAGAATCACTAAGATTCACGTCTCCCAGACCTCAAACCATGCATAAATGTTATACATGCATATATTATATGCAGTGCATTGAATAAGTAATTACACTGTTTGTTTCTGCTTCATTGGATACAGGAGGTAAAAACGAAAGAGACAAAGATGCAAGGTGGGCTGGTCAAGGTGTTTCCTTCAAACCTGATTTCGATCAGTCTGATCCCAGACAGAGTTACTTGGACAGTGTAATATTGCCAGAAATGTTGAAATCATAACAGTTAACAAGTTATACAAACGTCCTAGAAGGTATGAGTTGTAACTTGTTGTAACTTAAAAGTAGACAGATGGTTAGGGAGTACAGATACAATAAAGACAAAATCTCCTTCAGATGCATCCATCCAAAAAGACTGGCATAAGATTGGACATGACTATGGGAATTACTATGTGATACTTGAGCTCAGTACAAGAAGTTGATTCATATTTCTCTGTTCAGTCATGTAATTCATTATGCTTAAGCCCCTGATTATTTAATTCATATGGTCGAAACCCAAATGGCAAAAGAATGAGGCAGTAGTCTTCCAAATGATGAGTCATACTTGAAAGGGTCAGTAAGAGATATGACTGTCACTTACATGCTATTTTTACCTTATGTTCTTCACCGTTGACTTTTGGCTAATTACATTTGAGTGAAATCTGTAGTAAGAATTACATGCTTTATAATTACAAGCTTTATGGAGGATTTATACACAAGTATTAAACATCAGAAAAGTAGAAAGGATGAGAGAAAAACAGGCAAACATTGAGGTCCCACTCATGGTGCATTTATGTAGTTGCGCTTCCAGGTTCCCAAGAATCATGACGTCATTTTTGTAAATCCTCCTGTTAGACCAATAGATGGCAGAAGTTGCCAATGAGACGTGATGGACATTCCACCATTTCCTGGCAAAGATGAGAGAAACTTCCTAGTCAATTTCTCAAGTGCCACTTTGTCTGATAGCTTTCCACTCCAGTGAGAGGTGTGAGTAGAAGGAGTGGGGGAGGAAAGAAGGAAGGGAGGGAGAACATGAGGGGAGGAGGTAAATGTCACTGAGAGTACTTCGTGATGTTTAAACATTTGCCAGCCTCACAGTTCGTCACTTCTTGGCAGTTACCTTACTATGAGCAACAATAACAAAACAACAGTTCAAAAGATTGCAAAGGAAGTAACCTCGCCAGATGGGGGAGGATAATTTTAACCAGAGAGAGCACATCCTCTAAAAGCAAAGACCTGTACTTGCGTATTCAATGTGATAGGACCCTTTGTGGTGGTGTGTATAAAGTGTTGAAGTTTGGTGAGTGTGTAAAACACACAAAATTAATAACAATTTAATGGAAAACATGCTTTTGAAGGGACAGCCTGACAGCGAGTTAATGAAATGTAATCAAAGTTTTTTTTATATTTGCAAAAAAAAAAGTAAATATAAAATTGCAATTTGCCTGGGCTTTGGTATATCTGAGATAGGCTGGCAAAATACAGATGTACTGCAGTAATTGCAATAAGCACTTCATTGTTTTGCTGGTGTTATTTTTTTCATAGAAATTGTGAGCTATTTTACTACACCCCATCTTAAATCTGTCTTTGGGATTTAAAACTTACCTCTTCTTGCCTTGAAACTTTGCAGTTTCCTCATAAAGAGGGATCAACAACTACGGTCGACTTATGTTCAGTCAGTTACAATAAATGGATTGCGATTGTCACAAGATGTCCCAATGCCCAGAGGAGCATGAGTAACATGGAGGATATGACTAGCATATCATGGTTTGTGGTGTCGAGTGAGTATGTCAGCATCAATGAATAGAGGGCGACAGCAGCAGCTGTCATTCCTGACCTTAAGAAGCACAGATTTTTTAATTTGGTTTTTGCACCCTTCTGAAGAGCAGTGTAATAAACATTAACATTTTTTAATTTAAAAAAGAAACATTGCAGATGCTTATAAATGATGTGTGAGTGTTTCCACAGTCTGAGTACTGTAGGTGTCCAGTTGAAAGACAAAACATTAAACTAGAGTTTGTATTGCTGTACCTCTCGGTTACAGCTGATTCATTTTTATAAGTATGAGATAGGTAAATTGTTTTTTTGAGAGAGGCATTGTTGTCAGGAAAAAGTCCCAGTCAATGAACTTCAGGTGTAATTGAGTAGGTTATGGTTCAGGCAGCTGTTGGATCAGCACCTATCAATCCTTCAGGATAGATGCCCTTACGCTGAAGATGCAAAAGACGTTTTTCGTTAGACTAATAGAAAAGGATATTTTTTTCCTCTACAAAAGCATTGCCCACATTGTCATAAAGAGAGAGAGGATGGGCTGGCAGAGGAAGCAGAGGGAGATGGTACTCATTTTGTGACCATGCACTAGGTCTCTTCTATAAATTACTTACACTAACAAATCAAGTTGCTGAGAATTAAACCATTGTGAGTGGACATTCCTCCACTAAATTAGCACGCAAAAAAGGAATCGTATGTTGTTCACAATGAACTCAGTCTAAGGGTAGCCTTGAAAATAAGCCCAGACTCCATCTGAAAAATCCATTGAGTATATGTATTTACTTTATGGACCTTGGAAATCACTTGTGTTTCTTAACAATGACTTGAGAAGGTGCAGAAAATGAGGCATGACAGAAGTTTTTTTTTTTTTTGTTTTTGTTTTTTCTTTCTTACACACAAAAGAAAGCAGAAATAATGTGGATCCTTGACTTTTAAAATTGAATGTAACATAATTTATTTATAAACTATTTTATTTATTATCATTCCATACATCACAGCAGCATTAGCGTGGACATTTTTTCACCTGTTTACCTGGAAAATATCTTAATGTTCTTATAGGTTATTGAGGCTCTGATACATAAATTCCAATATGGAGATTTTAACAAGGTACGATACAAGTAATGAAAAATGCTCATACCTAAATGGAATTCTCTTGATTGTTGGTTATTATACAGGTTTATTTCTGCAGTCTCTGAAATATAATGTGTTGTTAAGTATAATAATATATCCTCAGCTCAAATTCATTGCTAGTATAAATTATTTATTTAATTTAAAAAAGAAAACGGTTTTGTACTAGAACAAGTTCAACAAACTTGACAGTAACAATACTAATCATATCTGATTATACATTACATACATTCTTATACATGAGCTAATGGCATTATTGTTGTTGGGTTTTCATATGACAGCAGTAACATCACTCATGACACCTGTAATGGCATCACATCTGTCTACAGGAGCTGACAATATCAAGAAATATTGGAGTCGTTACTACCAGGGGTCACAGGGTGTAGTCTTTGTATTGGACAGCGCGTCATCAGATGAAGACCTCGAGGCAGCACGGAATGAGCTCCACTCGGCCCTGCAGCACCCACAGCTCTGCACACTGCCTTTCCTCATCCTTGCCAACCACCAGGACAAGCCTGCTGCAAGGACGCCAAACCAGGTGACCTAGCCTGTTTACAGTGCTGTTGTTTACTTAGTCCATCCTATGCATCACTAACTTTGTTTTCCACACTGCGTCTTCCACAGATTTGCGGAAGATGCAATGTAGAAAACATAACATCTCTTTCTCAATCAGAAAAGGCAGTTTTGCATTTATTAATTGACACATACTCACCAGTAGATAATATACACATTAATGGTTCTGTTATTGGAGTATAATGAATATTAGAGCCTAAGTTGGTGGTTTCAAGGCTGAGCTCTAACTACAGTGTCATCATCATTGTTTTTATGACTTTGTTAATCTCTTGATTTGATAACAAAGCTTAACAGATGTATAATAAGTTCACCGCTTTCTAGTGGTGGTGGTGTTTGTGCCCCTGTGAATCGGGGAGTGGTGTTGTTAGAGGCAGCAGACCCAGTTCAGGTCTCCTAAGGAAAATGGCCCCTGGTGAGTTGCCAAACAAAGAGTGATCAAAAGATCTCAATAAATTGGGGGAAAAAAGAAACCTCACCCAAAATATGGAAGCCAAGGCCCCCTCCTGCAGCCAGGCCTTGAACAAGAGCTTGCAGGCAAGTCCTAACTGGGCATAGTGAGGCTCTGCCCCAACAGATACCATAGGGCTATGTCATTTGGGTCAACCCCATCAAAAGTTTGATGTACTGAGATCTACTGGGTAACGTAACAACTATGTACAACACTGGCTTTGGAATTGAACTCCTCAACTCTCCTGTTACAGACTTGCCTAGGGTGAGATGCACCAAATAGTTGTAGTTAGGGAGGTGACAACCCTCCCACATGTTGCTGAGAGAGAGGCCCTGCCTGTTGCTTATGCCAAAGGTTTGGACTTCAAGACTGATTTGGCAGAATACACTGCCTAACGTGAACCTGAGTGGGGTTTTGTTATTATACAAAATACTTATACATGTTGCCTGTAATGAACACCACGTTGAACACTGAGGAAGTCAAAAGTGTAGCTGAAGCCCTTTGCACAAAGTCTCTCACCTCTGGTAGAATTATTTTAGCATTTCAGGTCAAAGTGTCCACAGCTGATGTGTCTTGTAGGAGTTGTGACTGGAGATTTAAGGTGCCTTTCAAGGTGGTTTACCTGCTGGAGCACACCACGATGGAGGTATGTTGTAAAGTTCAAGAAGGTTTTTCAGGCTTGGTTTGCTCTAGGGAAATCTGAATCAGCAGACAAGAATCTGGAGTTCACTTTTGTTGTTGCAAAGGCTAAAGATTGGGTATGCAAGATGTTTGGGGATTTCATAAAGAAGACTTTTAGTTGGCCTCTACAAGGTTCGGGCAAACCGTCTGAGGACTCACAGAGGAATAGGGGCTTCTCAGCATAGGGGGAGGACTGCTTAGCTCAACAGGGGATATTACTGAGCAGTGTGGGAGGAACACATTAAGAAACACATGAACTCGGCAGACATACCCTCTGTGGAGTATGCACAGTTTTAAGACAAAAGGCTCTAAATGTTTGTGGGCTATCTTGGTTGACACATCTCTTCAATGTTGCGACACTGTTCCTCAGTTACTGTATTAAACTGCTTATCCTCTTGTGGAAATCTTAAGCCAAAGTACTGGAAACAAGGCTTTAGCCAGTTGTTGAACAGCAGATACATGAGCATTAATGCAAATTCCTCCCTGATTGTGGAACAGTAACTACAGAAATGAGGTGGAAGAATTGCAGCAGGATGTCTTGGCTCACCTTCAGGGACAAGATTAAGGAGATTGAACATCCAGTGCTTGGATGAACCACTGCTCAGTTAAGTTGGTTTGGGGATCTTTATAGCATGCCTGGACACCTCTTTGTCGAGGTTTTGTGGTACATCCAGCACAGAGGAGATCCACAGGGTAAACTCATGCGAGAGGGATTTTATATTCGACCTGACCTGGGAACACCTGGACGGAGGATCTGGATGATGTTCTGGGTAGAAATATGTCTGGGCTGCTGCTACCGTGATCTAGTCCTGTCTGTCAGTAAATTTATTGATTTGTTTATTGTCATTGGTTGTTGATGTTGTACTCTAATTCTTATTTTCTTGATTTGTGAATATTAAACTTAAATGTCTGACATAATAGGCCATCATCAGTGGGGTGTCTGATTATATATATATTTTTTTAATGCAGCAAGATTTTCCAATCTCGGCTCACATTTTGTAATACATTCATCTGTTTCACAGGCTTAGGGAACACAGAGGGCATGTGCTTCCAAGATTCTTGTTTTTTATTCTTCTTTGTAAATGGTCCATGAAACAGTGTTTGAGCTCAAGAATACAGCGTTTGCCTTTACGTTTCCTCCCCCTAATTTAAGGCATAGATTGTTTTGTGTACTTGCTGTTTGGTGTTTGATGAACAAAATACAATTTGTTCATAATAATGGTGATTGGCGTATATCCCTCTTATGTTAAGAGACATATCAGTAGCTCACTTTAGAAAATTAGTTACAGATCACATAAGATTTTAATTTTCTATTTGAGTTCAATTCTCACTCTGGTCTCATGCATGTTTTTTGAGTTGTCTTTAGTGTGACTGGCTCTGTGTTGTGCTGAGCTAGTTTAACTCTTATATTCCTTAGTGTATATTGACATAATAGGAGGTAAAATTCTTCGAACTGAGCATCTTACCAGCACTGGCTGATGTCGAACCTCGAGAACATATATTTGATTTTTTTTTTTTTTTTCCCTGTTTTGTCTTGAATAACAGCACCAACAGACAGGCTGTAATAGTTAGAAGACAGTAGAAATATCATGTAGTAGGCATGGAGTAGTAGGTCATGTCACCACCTCCCCACAGGACAAAATTAATCACTGCTGGTGGAGGCAGGGATAAAATACAGCACATTCAGGGTAGTCAGTCTTTTCTACATCTGTCTCTCTCTGTCTCTCTCTTTTCTCCCGCTTTGCTAGCCATGCTCTACAGCTACAACGTCCCTCACAGAAGGACCCTCTTGGAGTAGGATGTTATGGCTCATATTCCCTGTGCAGTACTCACTAATGTTTCAAAAACCTGGATCCTCACTTTCCTGCTCACTTAAAAAACCACCACCACAGACACACACACACACACACACACACACACACATGCACACAAACTTATACACATGCATCATCTGCAGAGGCCTATTTTATATTTCTGAAGAATAACTAAGATGGAAGCCTGGAGAGAGGACCATCGGCATTTCCTAGCCTAGACCACCAGTGCTGTTGCTCTTGAGTGATCTGAATTCTGTAGTAGGAAAAGAGAGACAAGTTCTATAACAGATTCTGTTGTGACCCAAACCGAATGCATTTTAGATAAACCTCTGACTCAACCTGAATTAATTTTAACTTAGTTTGGCTAATTATTATGGTTTGGTTGAACTTGTGCACAGGGCAATCTAGTCACGGAAACCCACTAATCTTATTGATATTTTAAATGGCAACTGCTTGCTTTAAGCCTGACAACACTGGTGTCTTTGTTGGCCCTCATAACGTAACCAATTAATCCAGTCTGTGAACTGCCCACACTTTCCTACTGGTCTTAGCGTGATGCTATATTTGACCGGTCAGTGCATCAGTCTCCAAGTCAGTCTCAAGTATTGACTTTTCTGAACTGTTTGCAAACACTGGTGACACTGGCTTATGGGGGCAGAAGGGTGGGGTGGATGTCACTTAAAGGCCTTTTCTGCACCATATTTTATACTGTGTCTACTTTTATCAGCTAAACATAATTACATATATCGAAATTTGTGTGCTGTCAATGTTCTAATGGTTCATTTTGTTTTAATTTGTATGCAAAGTCACACTATGTCACATCAGTCTTAAATACACTTACATTTTAAAAGAAACCTGTACATGCAAATTGGGTTAGTTTCTTATTTCCAGTGGTAATAGAGCTAATATCAATTTCTTCTTTTTTGAAAAAAATGCTTAAAAAAGCCTTATTTGTAACAAGCAGGGGCGACCCTCTATCCTCAAGAATCTCTTGAAGACTCCTCTCTTTTGAGAGCACCACTAACAGCCTAACATGGCTAACTAGAACTAAATGTGCACTTTTGGTGCACTTCTTTACCTGATCTCCTTGCACTTATTGAAAAGATGTAGTGCTTAGTACTTACATTAAGGTCTCCTACTGCACTGAAGCTTTAGTGTGGTCCCTGATGTGTAAGTCACTTTGGATAGAATCCTCTGCTAAATGGAAAAATGTAATATCATATAATGAGCTGGTGATTTCTTAAGTCTTAACAAAAGCCTTTGAAGTCTGCTGTCAGGGATGAAAACATTAAGTAATTTGATTCGACTGAGAGTCAAAGATACTTGCAGGGTCTCTGGGTGCTGCGCTCATAGCACTGAACTCAACTGACACTCTTATTTGGCATGATTTTATAAGTGTGTGCATATTCTTTGAAATACATGTGTGTGTTTGGAATTACATGGTTATTATGAGTGTTACCGTACCCATGTGTGCATATCATCATCTGACTCATGGCTGTGTCACTGAAGCAGCTCAGTGTTCAGTGACTCATGAGTAATCTATCCTTAGACAAAACAAAATTTTAAGACTAACTATGAAGTAAATCATTTACTACACTTACCTACCACTACCTCAGTAACAGTCAACTTATTTGTCTGTGCTGTTACCCTCTGTTTCTCTTTCTACGTCGCCCACCCATTCACTTAAAAATAATACAAAAAATATCATATTATATGTCACACTTTGAAAAATAAAATATAAAGATAGTGGAAATAGAAAACCCACTTAACCAATGGAGAGTGATAGAGGGGAAAACTCTCTATACGTTAACCAAACATTTGCTCAACATCTGTAAGGGTCTCTTCCTGGAGTTTATTTTCAGTTCTCCCCAAGTTCCCATGCTATTGCTTTTAGTTAAGTTGAGGGGATTTTTCTCGTCAGTTAGGGCACTTTGCATCTGGCACACATGCACTGGTTAAACCTCTCAGCACACCTCAATTTTTCCTGTTACTGACATTTACATAGTGTCATGTTTCAGTGTACTCAGGTACTAAATTTCTGACTCCGAAAGTTGGTCCTGACGCTGCTGCTGAAGTTACCACAGTTGTGTTGCACTTTTGCTTTGCTTTCACCTTTTATCCATCTCAAACATGTCTCATGCGCTTTAAGCCTGGAGGCTGTGCTGGTCCTTCATCATGTGAAGCCACCATTTGGTTCTTTTCTTCTAATGTTGTGGGTCATTATCTTGCTGTGGGTCAAACCCCTGACCAAGCAGCATGTCTTCCTTTATAACTATTAATAAGCAACTACAGTACTACTTCTAATAGTATATTATAGTCCCAATGATACAGCGTAAGGGGCTAACTTATGCTGTATCTGAAATTGAATACTTAAATCTGTACACTCTGTACACACATGTAGTAGGCTGTATACACAGTATACTCACTGGCATAGGGCATGGATTTCAACACAATAGTGTTGTCTTAACCCAAACAATATGGTTGTGCACATAGCAGAAATGACGATCGCATCAAGTGACTGTCAGTTTTTCATGCCAAAAAATTCTTCTGGCTGCAGATGGTACATATCAAAATTTCTGTGCTTTGGTTGCAGAATACACCCTGTAAATATTTTCATAATATAAATATTAGTTCTTTTTTAAAGAAAATTTAAATCGGTAAGCTTTTTGGGACTATGCTACACATTATGCTCTTAACGTCAGTATGGTTTGTGTCCAGGAAGTTTGGGAATATTTATGTCTTCATATCTCTTATTAATAAAGGTTGTCAAGATGCTCTACTGTAGAGCTGAGTTGCTTAATATTAAATGAAAGTTACACTAAAAGTACCAAGGTACATGTCAGAAACAGGTGGCAAACTACTCTTAGCACTGGCCTAGCTGGTCCAGTGTAAGTGCAGTGTGTCTCCTCAGCTGAGGATAAAAGCACAACTAAAGATATGCCACTTCCTATTTCTAAAACATTATCATCCTCAGCAGCAGAGCTATTGGAAGCACTGCAGCAAGGCCTCAGAGTGAACCTTGAAAGTGTCAGGCTATGTGCAGCATGTCCAGCTATATTTCTGAAAACACTTATCACGTACAGTATCACTCATTTATTGAGGTTACCTAGAGTTTGTGTGCTTAAACTATGAATTATCTCTTTGATTGAATTTGTTGCATAGCTGCTTCAGCTGATTTTCTGAAGGGTTAGGATTAGTGAATATTATATGACATGTATGTGCGTATACAAGACATTTCATAGTGAAGATGTTTTCCATTTCACAGTGTTGTCATTTATACACACCGTTACCATTAAAAATTGAAGACATGCAATGAAGCATAAGTAATGTTTTTTATATTTCAAGATACCTGTTTTTAAACCCCAGGAAAGTAGGTTATCATAGCAATATTGTCTATTGCACTAAATAGACATTTTCTGCTTGTCAAAACTTAAAGCATCTGTCCTCCATGAAGTGTTTCCTAACTCACACATCAATACTGGTTACTTCATCCTGTCATACAGCCCTGTCTTTTTTCCAAAGACCCAAATAATCGCACATATATATGGCTCCTTTGAGGTTCTCATATAAGACACCATATAGACCCAGTATGCTATGTGTTTTTATTATTTATTAGAATTTCCATTAGCTTTTTCCTAAGTAAACAACTCCTACTAAAGGTCAGTGCACATTGCTCTGAAATGTTTTGGGTTAGTGGAGCGACCTCACTGAAACTTAGGGAGAGAGCAAGTATATGAACACTATATATTATAGAGAAGATGAATGTTTGGGTTTTTTTTTTTTTGTTTGTTTCTTAACCATCTTAAATTTGAACTGTAATAAATTTAATTGGCAGCTAATAATTGTATTGTCAAGTGTAAATAATCTTCTTCATATTCTAGCCTTTATATTGTGTAGCTATGAAATTCAATTCATATGCTGAAATGTTATACGTAAGAGAAAAGCAGCTAATAAAAATCACAGTTTTTTTCCTGAGTAAAGGTTGTAATAATGTTCAAGATTACTATCATCTGTAACACATTGAAAATGTCTAGTTTTCAACTAGAGTCATAACCTTTGATTCACTATAACAGTTTGCTCTGGAAAACTCTGATCACATCTTCAGTAATCTCTTTGAAATGTTTGAAACGATTTAAGCTTGTCTAAATGTTTATTCAACAGGTCATTCTAAATTAAAACAAGAAGTCATACATAAGGCTTTGTATATACCATATGTGATGCATGGATATAATGCTGCAGGTCTTGCCACAGCTATCCCCTTCGATGGTTTTGAAGGGGGCTTAACTGGGAATCCATGACTTTGTTTTCCAGAGATATATGTGGGCAAATAGGATACATAAAAAATATATAGTTGAAAATGTACATGTATGTATCTTAATGGTATACAACATAAATTACATGTTATCAATAATCCAGGATGATGCACTGCTGTTGGGATTAAAACAATTAAAAGAATGTTTATACAAAAACACCAGTGGTGTACAAATCCTGTGATACATAGCTCTCTGGTTGATATTTTTAGTTGTAACCAAAATAAAAAAAATCATTATATAATGATGCTATAAAAAATGTAAAGGTCTTAATCTATTGACTATTGGTGTCCATGCTAAAAATCACAGGAATATTCTGGGGCACATTATATTCATTTCGACTCTTTGTTTCATAATTTGTTTTGATGTTTTTGTCATCACAAAAGTCTCAAGCTTCAATGCCAATGACATACTTTGAAGTTCTCAAATCATTTCAAACAAGACATTTAAAAGGAGCAGAATGTAAATATGAAAGTACACATTCCCTTGGACAATCATTAAATGGTGTATAATGTTACAACCATGGATGGAAGCTTGTAGAGGAAGCAATGTAATGTGTCTGTCTCTGAAGGTCTGTATGTGATCTAGATTGCAAAATTAGGTTAGGCTCACAGATGACTGAAGTTATGTATTGATGCAGGGTTTATTGGAACATGCACTGGATTTTGCAAATGACCCACTGCAGACCCTTGACTCCTGTGACAGTTTACATTTAAACTCTGCAAACCTCCAAGGACAGCAGCTGCCTTGCAGGTTCTTGCTTCTTGTGAATGTTTGGCAAGCACCACCCATGAAAGAAGCCCAAATTTAGTTGGTCTGAATTCTATTGGCAGCTCCTCTGGCGATGACACTATACACAAATGACGTCTCCATGTTGGCTTTCTTCTCACAGCAACCACTCTGTTGACAGAACAAGGTGGCTCATTTCCTTAACACACACATGCTGCAACTGCTAGTGCTGTTTTCTGGGGCAGACCTTGTTTACGGTGTCACGTTAGTGGCTAAAGGTGTTTCTGGCACTGTTAGAGCAAGGGGTGAGAGAAGGTGGTGGTGGGGTAATACAGCTCAGCGGGCCTGTTCAGGCCTCACTGGGGCCCTCTGTGCTGTTGCAAGTGTTTTCAGGATCAGGGTGGGTCTGGAGAAGGTAGAAAGAAACGTGGGACAAAATTCCTTGTTGACATCAATCTCCTGCCATTGGGGGGCCCAAGGAAGCTGGGAAGGAGTGAGGGGAGGTCACCCTGTTGATATAACACCTCAACAAAGCACGACTGTTTGGATGGCTGGGCCTAATGGACTGCGTCCACGAGGGGCTCTTGTTTTAGAAAATACTGGCTGTCAGTGTTGTGGACAGAGGTAGAAGTCTTTTTGGTTCTATTGGTGCTTGTGTTATCAGAGGAAGAGATAGAAGACAGAAAGAATCTGATGATACACTGCGCAAGGAGTGGAAAAACAATGGAGCCCAGGAGTGAGTCAGAGAGGAGGAGAAAGAAAAGGGTAGAGCCAGCTTGTGTGGAAATTCGGAGAGAATACAGAAAAGATGAAGATAACCAAAAAGTACTGTGAACAGGAAAAAGGGGGAGGCTGCAATATCTAACCTTGAGAATCATGATGCGGCTTCCCTCCAAAATTGAAGACAGAAGCACTAGAATGATGTGGTCAAAGTCCCCAGATGACTGAATGGGAAAAGCACCCCCTCACACTCTCTTTCTCTTTCTTTCTTTTTCTTCTACTTCACACTTTCATCCCTGACTCATTCTCACAAACACTCAAGCTAAAGTCAGTCCAACTTGAACAGTCCCCTTATGCTTTATTCCACTGTGAGGAAAACAATGCCTGGTATGAATTGGAGCACATCTGTTTTCAGTGTACCAAAGCTAAATCTGATGTGGCTTATACATTGTGACAAAGTTACACCGCACAGACAAGCAGCCTCTCAAATGCGTCATACACTTGTCCCACCACCGAAAACAATTAAGTGAATTACAGTACATTTGTGTTGATAGTTAAATTGTTTTTTTTTTAACATTTTTTTTTAACTTTTTGCCTCAATTCCTGTAACATCAAGATAATTGTATCAAAGAGAAGAAAGGAGACAGTAAGAAACTTTCATTTCCTTACCAAATAGCATGCAAACAATCATTAATCATCAATTTGCCATGTTTTGACAAACACAGACAGGCAGACACACACATACACTCAGCAACATGCGGGCACATTGACGCAGACATGGTTTGTTTCTTCAGTGCCATGCATTCTGCCTTCAGCTGATCCAAGATTGAATAATTTCCTACACAAAAACAATATTTTCTCTTGGCTGTTGTTGACTGCTGTTGACACAATCTCAAGCCACGCTGAGAACATGTCCTCTGTTGTCAAGGCCTGCATAAACATACTTCTCAGAGGTTGAGGTCTACTGGAAACCACCACTGTGTTTGCCCACAAATGTTCCTCACCACAAATGCAAAATTGCAGACTATCCTTTTTTTATTTGTGATTTATGTATTAATTGATTACTTTATCCCCGTGATAACTTAATATTATCGTTTAAGTACAGTCAGAGAATGACAAAATGAGTTTTGGATTATGCCAATAGAGCATAGAGTAGAAATCCCACTGTAAGGACTGCTTCCATTCACATATAGATATATAGATAAGGCCTTGTTTCTTTATTTTACATTGTAACACTTACATACCATGTATGTATGACTGTGTCAGAGATACACTCACACACACCAAGAGGGGGTGATAGACAGTGAAAGAAAGCATTACACACATCCTGAAATGCCATCTGATGAGTGGTGAAGTGAGACTTTGCATCTGCACTGCATAGATGAAGTCACTGTTGGCCAGTGGCCTTGAATTTAACCCTTCATTTACATGTTCACATTCATTTATATTGGATGCTCTTTTCTTATTTTACTCGTCCTGCATTTTGCTGCACATCCTTTGTTTTCTTCTCTGCATCTTTATTCTGCATTTAGATTATTCGTAACATTTTGGTCACATAAACCTGCAGTGGGATTCCAGCTGTGAAAATCTGTTTGTATTTGGATCTTTAGCCTTTTAAAGGTCACAGTCTAAACGTGTGTCTTGACTATTGTGTTTTAAGCTCCTTAAAATTGTGTGTTGTGGAAAAGATGGCATGCCATTTTCTTGATAAATGTTTCTCTCCATTTTCCCAACAACTATAGTGTCAGAATACTATCAGTTCTGTTGATAAAGGACTAGATTCAGTAAGTTTTAAATCACTGGCCTGTTTCACTTTTTTTTCCCTCTTTTTTTGCATTCATTCATCTGTGTTCATTCATCCCCCTGACTCTGCTTACCCCAACTTGACACACAACTCTTCATATTGTGGTGAAATAGTGGCTTTAACCCATAACAGTTGTTTGACTCTGAGAACTTTCTGTCAGAAATATGTAGCACTATTAACAAACAGTACAACTCTGCACCTCGTTCATAGCTTTATGTTACATGCATCTGCAGGGTGATCCCTTTATGATCTGATAAACCTTTGCGTTATTTAATCTTTGATCTCTTTCCATGTCCTCTTTTATCCTCTACTCACTTTTAAACTCCCAATAAAAGTATGCACGCTTTTACCTCTAAAAATGTGGAACCTACCCCGGCATATGAAAACCTATAACTCACTGGATGATGTGTTTTCTGGAGGGAACAACCTGACCAACAGCTCTGCAGCCACTTTGTGTTCTCCTGTGGTCCACATGACTGTGGCTCACATAGTGACGAAAAACCCACAACCAACAAATTGTTCTTTCAACGTAAGTCGCATGTGACCAATGTGGGCTGCCTCTAGATTCACACAACAGAAATCAGAGAGCATTTGCACAGCAGGAGAGATGGAGTAGATCACTGCGTGACAGGTTTCACACAATCTTGTAATTAAGAGACACACTGGAAATAATAATAATATGATATATCAAAGTCAAATGTGTGGACCAACAACACCACCATAAAGTATTGCACTTCACACACAACATTTTATTATATTTTTTGGATCCTATCCTTTCATCAATGTCAGTGGAAATTTTGTGAACACTAAGTGACCAGAGTGAACTTGTATGTGCTTTCTTTTTTCTGAGACACCCAGTTAATGGAGATGTTCTGATCACTGATTGGTGAAACTATCAGTGACAGCTATAGGTGAGGCCACTGCCAGAGATTAAGAGGGTGCTTGGGTCATGGTGCAGGGAAGTAATTGTTAGCCAGTCTTTTTGTCTCTATTATCAAGCTTCCTGAAATAAAGTGGGTGGAGTGGGGGCATGGGGGCTGGGCCTGGTTCTCTGTTTGATCATTGATCTCCATGACCCCATTTGAAGGCTCTTAATCTCTCAGTTGACCTCCTCAAGGATTTTTTGAGGAAGGGTGACAGGGGTGGATGTTGACCGGGAACTACCAAGGGAGTAAGGATGCTGTGGGCAAAGTGATGGGGTTGTTTTTCTACTTGAATGGATATATAGCAGTGTAATGAACCCGGAAGGTGTGTGAATACAAGTGTATGCAAATTTGATACATGGAACTAAGTAGAAGCTGCTTTTATTTGTCTTCCTGCTTAATCAGATTTAGCTTTTACATAAGTCTAACTCACCAATACTCTAGGAGGTGCAGATAAGGATTTGTTTTCTAGCACAATCCTGTAATGCTGTATTTTACTGTTCTGATTTTTGCAATTCCTGGTGCAGCATGATCTGCATCATGAAGTATGGCTCCTCTCCTCGTTCCCCCTTTCTCTTATCTTCCTTTCAAGCACTTTGATCAGAAAGAATATGCATTAATATTATTAGTAGTAGTATTATTGTGTTGTTGTTGTTAGTAGTTGTAGTATCATTATACCAGATGAAACGAAAAGACACAGAAATACGTGTAATTGAAGTCATTGACATCCAGCGGGCGTAAAGGTTATTTTCTCTCTTAACCCCACTGGCTGAACATGAAGCCTGCCTCTGAGGATGTTCTTCCATCATGCAAATGTCTAACTCTATCCCCAAAGAAGATTTAAGGCTAACTTTCCTCCAGCCTTTGTGCCTCCAGTCTCCAAGGCACTACTCTCCATGACAATAAGAGGATAATGCTGTCTCTGTCTTCAGGGCTCAAACTGAATGTTGTGACAAGACAACCAGACTGCACCATTTAACACATATCTGCACCACCATTGAACAACCATATACACGATATCATTAGTATTGTCCATATCCTTATGATTGTGGTAACTGACAATGGACAACATGGAATATTGTTGCTATAATTCTTGTCCTGAGTTGTGGATTTACTTTTTCCAAAAATTCATCCTTTTATGAAGGTTAAGAATGAGGCTCCATTTCATCTCTTCTTGTCAATGATCTAAAGCCTATCAAAGCCCAGTTTGACTAATAGATCCATGTGGATTAATGCTGGATGTTTACTCAAAATGTTTTTTAGCAGTTGCCCGTCAATCTGTCTTTGTTTTCCAATGCTACAAGAAGAATAAAAATATCCTCTAACTTAATTAGCCAACCTAACTATCCATAACCTAACACAAACGCATAAATTATGACCTTTGAGTGAGACAAAGTTTACTTCAGCTGCCTTTATTGCAAGGACAAAGACAGATGATTGACATATTAACAAATGTCCACAGACTTAATTATGTCAATACACTATGGTAATTCAATGTGGTATTCACATTGGAGGCAGTTGCATTCACACCTTTTCATCATCTAGTGAGAATTTTTGGATGTATTTACACTTAGCTTTTTTTGAGCAGCAATCAGCAATCTGACCTTCCACATTTAGTGTATATGAGGCCCATAAGTAGCAGCTCTGCCTTCTGTCTGACATGCAGTGAACAATAGTGTATACAATGGCCAATTCTTTTGGTGTGATTCAAAGGTATCTTGTACTGTCAACTGAAATGTCCAAACTAAACCAAGCAGCCATGCAATATCCAATGTTTAACAAAGTTAAGATATTTGTTTAAGAGAAGACGGGAGTGACTCGGGAGAATGGGAATGGACATGTGGCTTATCGTTTTACATTGTTTGAGACAATGAAATTAAAACTAACTATATATCATGACAATATTTTGGGCAAAAGTTCTTCCCATCATCTTGAGTTATTGATGCAAAAAACAGCTGAAAACAGTGAGTCAACAGCAACTTTGAGAAAAGGACAATGAAGTACTGGTGATCAAGAGTACAGTGCATTTTGAGAACACTCTTTCCTCTACCAGATATTGAATGAGGTCACTGTTTGTAGCTTATTTCGCAAGCAGTCTCCTTAGTTTAAAATCATTTCAGTAGATTAACATCCAAAACACCCAAGGGTTGGAGCAGCTGACTGATTTAGGTGGTCCATTTGATTTGATTACAGGGAATAGCTCACACAAAGTTGTTTTGGAACCAGGTTTGTTCGTAATGACTTCTGAGAAAAGATGGAATATGCTGCCTTCTTTCTTGATTTTTGTTTCACTGACAAAAACACAGTTTTGCAATGTAGTTTTTTGAGGTCACTTTGTTTTCCTTTATTTGTAACTGCTCCTCGGGGCAATTAACAAATGATGATAAAGCATTTGCATTCCACTTGAAAGCCTCCAAATTAAAAGTGCACTAAACATTTACCTGGTTTGTGAGAAGAAACATCATGACAGGAGAGAAGCGATGAGAATGTTCTCATTTTAATGTCTGTGGTATCTCGGCTAGATAATTAAGTTGCTCTTTAAACTTGTCTCTTCTTCGAGACCACCAGATGCGCCCGAGTGTTGTCAGACAAGGTGTGTCGCTCCAGCACGCCTATTGATGAGCAGCTGTGCAGATGTGCTCATTTATGCATGTGCATGGAAATCAAACAGTTGTGTTTTGCATCAACAAACCTTTCCGCCATAGCCTCTCTTCCTTGTTGTCACACTCCCCCACACACCACTGTGTTATGTGGTCAATTCACTGCTCACCCTCATGAATGCAGCTGCAGTCCGACTACACCACACACAGACACACACACATACGCAGATGCTGTGGTCTCCCTCTCCTTTACTGTCCTCAGCTGGAAAGGTTTAAAAAAAAACGAAGTTACACAAAATCCCTGGGAAGGAAACCATAAAGAATGGATTTGATGTGAAGAGGAAAACCACAGTGCTTGGTGAATTGTGATAATGACAGACGGAACACTTCCTGGCTTCTTGTTTTGAGAGGAGATACTGATCTTGAGCAGTGTTACCTAAGATACTCAGTGTAGCCAGGCACAGAGATTACACTGATGAGGCTAAGGAAAAGCGAGAGGGCCAAGGAAACACAAAGCTGCAAATGAGAACGGTACTGTGGCAGAACGTCAGTGCCCCAGACCTCCCCTTCTGCTTATCTCTCTGCCCATCGTCTGGAGCTCTTTTATCAGCACACCAATTGTATCCAGGCCACGGGTTTTGCCTGTGTTTTCATGTGTAGCTCTACTTGGTGTGCTGAACAAAGTCTTACCAAACTCTCGAATTAGTTATAAGGAATTGATGGACAGCTCTATCCTCTTTTTGTATATTTTACTTGCATTAAGAGATCTTAAGAAAAATAGGAAGGAGTTTTTTTTTTGTTTTTTTTTTTTTAGGCTTTGGAAGCAGTTATCACCAAACATGGCTGGTGTGGGGATACCCTCTCTTCTTGTACATCATTGTCAGCCTTCATGTTTATGATGTTTATGATGATTGGCGTCTACTGGAGCATTGCCGGTGGTCCTTCTCTTTTTGTGCCACTCTTGGAACTGGGATTTAGGATTGGAGTCCTTTTAATAGAGTTCAGCACCATTGAGGATGGTAGTCCATTAGTAATTGACTTGATTTCCTGTCAGTTCAGTTCATAGAAATGTAGAGTGTGTTGTTAAGTCAACAGGGTTGTCCTCAACTTTTATAGATCCTGCTCATAAAGTGGTCTCTTTGGGCTGTTGCTGCATAATGCATGTAGAAAGCAGTGTTTGTCAGCCTTCAGCAGTATACTGTTGTTGGTGTGTGTGTTTTTTTTTTTTAACTAGTTGTTTTCCCATACATAGTATACTATACATATTTGAATGCTGTATTGAGTACACACATAAAGTGGACTCCCTCAAATTGATGTCATGATGCTCAACACTCTGTCCAAAGCTTGTGTTTTAGTGTCTGCATTCCTTCATGGCACAACCATCTCCAGATGTTATCCTCCTAAACTGTACCCATGTACAATATTTTTTCTCTGAATAGGCAGGGAACCCTTGTTTGGGTTGGATTTCTCCCTATAAAGCCACTTTATTTGCAAATGTTTTTCATCTCTTCAAAAGACTTTGACATCGGAGCCCCCTGAACAGGGTATTCTGGATAAAACATTAAGGGATCCAGACCTCACAAACAAATTCTCTCCCTGACTTAAAAAGACTAAATGACAACTTGGATGTATAGCCTTGTAATTTTATAAAAACCAAGAGAAAAACTTTACAGATCCATCATATGACCAACACTTCTTCCAGACTTTCTGTTCTGTACTATAATGACTTCAGTGTCTGTCACTGATCTTATTAGACCATTTGCTTGTGCTTTGGTCTTACACTGGATTTGTGTTGTATTTTTTTCATTGGCTCCATCATTACTAACTAATATTCACCTCAGGAATACATGTTTTTGTTCTACTGCTACATATTGCAGAATTTCAAAATATTGTTGAGAAATCATTTTCATGTGCTCTCTGTGTCAGTGAACAGTGGAAGTACATGGATATCTATGTTTTATTCCAGAGTTATATCTTCACTTTCCTGTCCATCCCATCCAGCAGCCAACTTACCCCCTGTGATGGCAGACATGACTGATCTGCGAGCTTGTCAGGTACCATCAGCGCAAAGCTGGTGCCATGTGACGCCCCCGGCAGCTTGCCAAAAGCTAATTGTGCTAATTGGCGAGCGCCAATCCTGTAACAAGGCTTTGGGGGGCAACCCACCGACACAGATGAAAGCACTCAGATTTGTCTTGTGTCAAGGACTTGCGGGTAATCGGCGCATCCACTGACCTGCAGGCCAGGAGGGCAGGACCACAGTGCTGTATCCAGTCTGTGTGTAGAGGGAAGAGGAAGGGGAACAAGAGCTGCAGAATCCAGCCATTGGGTCTTCCCAGATATTAGAAACTGGAGAATAAAAATGACATCATTATAGCTTATTACAATTCCCCCTTGAATAATGGATGAACTTGTGTCTCTTTCAAATGTGTTTTTCTGGACATAATTTCTCCTTTAGTTAGTTAGTTAGTTAACACTGAATCAGGAATTATGCACAAAAACATCAATCACACCTGACCTGGCTATAGACCACCACTTGTGTGCATCTGAAGAGTGACTTTGACCTGTGCTTTGGCCTGTGGAAAACTGGAGTACATATAATCCAGTCTCAGGATTGATAGATGAGTCCAGAAACCAGACAGAAACTCTCCCAGGGGCTTTAACAGTCACCAGGTCATTTTACTTTTGCAGCTTTAGTTGTCTGATAGCCTTAGCTCGGGGTGGGAGGTGGAGGGTGGGGGGTGTTTGGTGTTGGCTGTCTACGATGGAGAATCGGTTTAAAAAAACGATGAACATATGCTTCTGTTTTATTCCTTCAGCTGTCTGTTAGTTGTGTGAAGCTCATCCTAACGGCTGTAACATCCCATATCCAAAAAATCCTTTAGTCAATTTTCATACTGTCTGGGAACTTGTTAAAGGTTTTTACATAACACTCAGAAAACCTTGTGCAGGATCATCTGTATTTAAGCATTAAACAAGTTTGACCAAAGGCATTTAGTTGGCTTTAGACAATGTAGACATGACAGGAAAATGATGTGGGACACACTTACAGACACTGTAAGAGATGGGCAAAGTCTGACAGCCATGTAGATGTTTAGAAGATAAGTGGCTTTCTAATTTTGAGTCTGTCAAATAAATTAGACTGTGGAGCTTATCGTTGAGACTCAGATGAGAAGTGTATTTTGTAATTTCAGCACATTTTAGAACAGTCACTTTCATTTCAGTTGATACTGCAAACAGGCTCCAAAAAGTATATGAGGATCAAATTTTTATTGAAAGCATTTTGACCCTGGGACAGAACTGATCAAAGAGTTCCATATGTATCCATACAGGTCAACATCCCGTCGCCCTATTGTGACTTGGCATATTTTCTAAACTATATCAAACCTGAGCCACAGTCTTCTGATCACTGTGAAACATTTACAAATATTATGCATGCCTGTGGTTTCATGAGCCAATGCTTGTTGCTACATCAATCTTGACATCAGGTGAGCTAGGACTTTTTTGGAGTCCCTGTCAGGCAAACTGATTATCTGATCTAGCAAAGTCAGCATGCAAACACACAGATCCATGTACACACCACTTAACTCTCTGTTTGTCACATACAGGGACAGATTAGCCTTGGGTTTTCCAATAGGGGGCAGCCCAGAACCCAAAAGTAAATTACTCCACTCAGTTGGGATTGACTAGTATGGAAATCATGGAGTCTGGGTGTTACTTGTATTGGTGCAGCTGTAAATGAACTCTGTCCCCTCCCTGGCCAATGAACAATCTAGATCAGTCAACTCTTGAGTGTGTTTATATTCATTTATTATCTTTTGTAGTGTAGGTGGTATTATACTCTTAAGATACTGTAATATACTGGCACATAGTCAGAGAGTTTTGTAATGTCAAATAATAATGATGTGGCTTACTGGAATTTACTGTATTTGATTGCAACCATGTGGCATTTAAAAAAAAAACTTCAACTGTCAGTGATCTGAAGTTTTTGGCTTGCCTTTGAGAGGATTTAATTAAAAGTTGAATATAAGTGATTGAAACGTATTTAACTACTTTCCTTTGTACTTTAATGAAGTGTGAAATATAATATTACCTAATTGTAGGAGATTTTTCCTGCATACCTGGGTCGAATAATGTCTGGAACTTGATACATCCCTGTGCCCCTGTATCCTTTCAGTCATTGCTGTTCAGCACTAAAGTATGTTCACTCAAATCGACTGGCAATGAATATATATTAAAATGTAACAAAGCAGAAGACTCAACAGTCAGTCAAGAGCGTTTTGGCTGCCATATGTTGAATTGAAAGGAAGATCAAACATACCTCCCCCTTTGACTTGGTTACACCTGTGACAGCTCAGGTTGGAGGGGTTAAACAGTGTGTGCCAGAAATTAAATGAATGCACAGAATACTTGGCAAGGCACTCTTCCCCAGTGCAATGTAGCTACATGAACATGTAAACTGTCTGAGTTTTGCAGACATTGCTGCAGGGCAGAGGGAATTACACTGTCACACAGAGGATATGGAGCTGCCGTGATATCCTCTTGGCACATAGTTGAAGACCATCCAGGTGGAAATTGGTATGCTCTGCCAAGAGGGAGGTTGGAAGTGAGGTAGTTACGTGGGATGTGCTCATCTGCATCGGCAAGCAGGTAAAGCAACTGTATATGACTTTACCTGTTGTAACTGTCAGATGGACAGCTGATGTTGGATGTGGAGGCAAGCAGACGTCAAGGCTTGTGTGCAGGTTTGATAGGTTTTGCACACCTGTACATTTTTGAGATTCATAAAGCTGTGTGCACATCTGTCAGTAATGTAATCATACCATACATCAGGGATGTGTGTTAGTGACAGTGAATTTATACTGTTATGAACCCAAAATAAACACGACCTTTTCCATAACATGAAAAAAAAAAAAAAACTTTTGTCTAAGCTGAATATGTGCATGAGGTGTATGTGTGTTACAATTTACAGTAACAGTTACAGTTAACAATAAGCGTACAGGAGAACAATGGGAAATGCAGAGCATTACACTGCTAGCATCTCTAACGTTCTTCAATAAATAAGGTAAAGTCTGCAATGTTACATGATTTAACGTAATTTATCAAATAATTTCTGATGTTAGTGCCAGCTGAAGAGCCTCTAAGTTAGAAACAATGAGAAATAGTAGAAATTGAAATCAATTTCTACTATTTCTCATAAAGGCTTAAATGTTGAATTATACGAGACCTGTATTGTGTAATTCACACCTGCCATGTTCAGTCCAGTGCGTGTGGTTTAGGTTTTATTTTTTCCCTCAAAGCCTAATTATGAGGCTATAAATGAGCTTTACTAAGTGCAATGTCTAAAAATATGCAAGATGAGCTACCTGACAACTCCTAAAACACGTTGACTGAACCATCCTGAATCAGATTGGTATATCTCTGAGATTTACAAGCAAGCACCCGTTTACCCGTTTTTGTTTTTTTTGGGTTTTTTTTTTTTACTTCATTAATGGTCAATAATTTATACAACTGGACTTTATATACAGAGACAATACTGAACTGTGCTAATACCCTACTAATACAGTAGCAAAAAAATCAAAATGGATGGATTTGGCACAGAGTCTGACATTACTGCTGGGGTTTTTGATGAATTTCAGTCTTTTGCCTAAAATAGCATTCTTTCAGTCTCATAGCTCAGCCAAAGAAATTGGTAAACAGGCATGGCCACCCTGCCAGGCACATAGCAAGGCACATTTAATGGCTCTGAAAAATGTCTACCAAAAATGGAGATGTGACCGACAGGATTTTGAAGCCAGGTGTCTCGAGCACCACAAGCGTGCCTGGGTATGATTAAAGCCGCAGCATTATCTGAAACATTCTTCAAGTGAGATAACATATCATGCTAAAGCGTTTACTGAACCATGCTCACTACTGCTTTCTACTTACTGAGTGTGTTTGCCATTAACCAGTTCTCACATCATTTCCATTGGGTGAATTGGTTGACATTGCATCATGTAGGTTTTCATTACAAATAACTAGAAATGGTCCTATATTTAGAAAGAATTTCAGTGTGGTCTACGGCAATGTGTTTTTTGTTTTCATCTGGCCAGTACACATGGAGCCCACACACCCTTGAGATTAAAATGTGATCTGTGTCTGGATATGCTATTTGTATAATCATTAATCCAACCACACCACTTGTGTTTACACACTTTGTGTTGTGTTGTCTGCATTCTGTCCGCATTGTGATCATGTCTCAGTTTTCACGCAGCCCATTGTAAAAACAGGGATCAGGGAAGTGGTTTTGTGAACAAGAATAGACAAGGCAGATTTTTTTTTCTAAGTTATTTGACCCTCACAGAAGAGAACAAAATGTATTTACTTATTTTTTTTCAATGATAATACTTATACTTGTTCAACTTGTGTGGTAAAGGAAGTGATGACCGACGGCAGACATGTACTTATCCAATGCCTCACATACATGTCTGCATGTCACAAACAGGAGTCAGAGCAGAAAGGAAGATTACATAGTTTTCAAGACAGTACTGACCAGAAAAATAACATTATCAGTTGCTTCAAAATTATCACAAGCATAGCAGAAAAAGAACCAGCACAAAAAAAAAATCCTTAAAGCAGTGGTACTTTGGACACTGCTCTAGAGTGCTGTTGTGATATTGCCAGCTAAATTTAGATCTTAAACAAATTGAATGAATTTGAATTTGAGATATTTAAAGTTCATAGGATTTGAGTGCGAAAGAAACTTTTAATCACTGACTGAGTTACTGAATTTTTGAGCTTTTTGACTAAAAGGTCCATAACGGAGAGGATCTGAGCTGCTCACAAGGGAAGGTGACCTCCAACCTCAGTAGACTCCTTCCCTCCTAAACTTCTACAAAACATCTCTAGCATCAAGTTTTTTTCTTTTCTTAAGTCACTCCTACAAGCATCTCTGATCTCTGCATGCTGGGCAGTCTCACTGTTCAAGTGTGATTTGCGTCCTAATCGTGCCAGATGACAGATAAGTCCCCTGGGCTGTCAGGGCCACATGAGATGCTCTTCCTCAGGTCTTCTGATCTGGATTACCCTTCAAAAGTGCTCAAGAGGAGAGTCAGAAGAAGACAGAAAAATACCATGGCAGTATTTCCCGAGCAGGTTTTTAATTTAAGGTTGAATAAACTCTTTCACCACGTCTTTAACTTAATGAACTCACCAACCCGAGCTTCACAGTCCCTATCAACAAAAAAAAAAAAAAAACAGATGCAGCAGCTATACAGCTAAGTGCCAAGACAAACCAACACGTCAGGACATGTCTGTCCGTCTTATTTGTACCTTTGTACTATTTCATTCTATAATTTTTTTATACAGAACAAAATATTTTGTGTTTAAGTTGTGACTTCCACCAAGTGTGCCCTTTTTTTCTCCACAAACTTTCCCCTCTGGGAACAGTTCGATGCTGTTTGTTGGAGCTGATGTGGGTGGTATGAGCCATGCAACCCTGCCACCCTGCTCCAGTGTCCTCGTCTGTCCCTGTCTGGCCAGCCCACCCCTCCACCTCCCTCCCGCGGTGTCCTTTCTGAGGGCCAGCTCCTCTGAACCCAAACAACAGTTCCATTTGTTCTGCCAGGGCTGGGAATGCACTCAGCCATCTTTAGCTGTGTTTCTGCCAGCCCCACTGGATGCCAAACCTGTGGACCTTACTCATATGCCAGCTCTTCTCTTTCTTTTGCTTTCTTTCACTCTGTCTGCCCGAGTGCCTGATAGTGCCAATGTCGAAGTCAGTGGTAAAGGGTCCTGAGAAGGCACCATCTGTGTGGCTACTTGATTGTGAAGCTATTACACAGTATGCCACAATTAAAGTTAATGTCAGTAAAATATATAGATTGCCTATATATAGAATGCACATCAATGCAGTGAATAGGATGGTTGAAAAATCTCTTGATCAGATTAACTAACACGTTTATGTTGTAGCTCAGTAATA
The DNA here is from genome assembly GCA_038496675.1 of Rachycentron canadum. Classification (NCBI taxonomy): domain Eukaryota; kingdom Metazoa; phylum Chordata; class Actinopteri; order Carangiformes; family Rachycentridae; genus Rachycentron; species Rachycentron canadum. Next base: position 7,546,514 of record CM076654.1, read on the forward strand.
CAATGACTGTTTTTTCATTAGTTTTTTTTCTTTTTCATTAAACCCTGAAGTATAAACACCACTGTGGTTGTTACATGATTAAAAGTGCTGAGGCTTGAAATGTTAATTTAAGTGCAAGAATTCTCAACCTCGGACTATGTCTCGATGCAAGTTTCTCATGCTCAACATCATTTGCTTCTATCAGTGATTTTTTTTTTTTTTTTTTTGGCTTTTTTTGGATTTGGCTTTTACAATTTAATCATACTTTGGTGTTATTGTGATCAGGTTTGAGCTGTTATATATAATCCATAGATCCAGATATAAACAATAAAAATACACATATACTAATTTCAGGGGTACAGAGGTCATAATGAGACCAAAAACAAACTATGTATTTAATTTGTACTCATTGTAGAATATTATTATCTTTTGAATTTGCTAACTTGATTTTTCACAATAATAGTTTGGTGTATTACTCAAACATTACTCTATATTATTACTGTGGTTTATTATTTTGTAATTTTACCATAATCGATCAAGATAATATTGTTCAGCTCTTCTCTTCTCCTTGTGGCAGGTATATACTTAGAATATATCCATAAATAGTAATAATAAAATATAAATAATAAGGGAAAATTTATTTTAATTATTTTTTCTATTTTTGCATCAATGGTATTTCTTACTCAAGTGAGTCAAGAAACGAGTAATGAATATATTTTTTCAGCTATTTGCATTTGAGCAGCCACTGCTCATTGGAGACAAATAGGCCATGGACTAGACGTGAATGCCTCATTGCACAACACTCCTCCATCACTGTTGTGTGCGAGATGGATGAGTGAGTGTATGTAAACACTGCATAGGCTCCCAGCACTGAACTCGGTGCTGCAGAAATGTGGAACTCTTCAGATTGCTCTTGAAGGACTTAAGAAAACACAAGTCCCTGATGGCAATCACTCAGTTTTAGAGATCTGGTTGTAACTAGTGCTTCAAAGAATACCTGATGTCAAATTCACTCAAAAGAAAAAGAAGAAATTAACCGATTATACTCCCAGAAAATCTGTTTTATCCTATTTCATTTAAGCAAGGTTTGTTACTGAGATTACACAGAATTGTATTGACCTATTTGTTCTTTTTGAACCACAAGTTGGGTGTACCAGTATTCCTGAATGAGCAGAACCAGTTCTTCAAATTTATTTGACTTCTTGTGACTAAAATACCACAGAAGAAGAAAAGTTCTATGGCAGATTTGAACTTTCCAAATTCAGGCACAGTGGCGTCTCTGTCAACTTGACAAACGTGACAACAGAGAAAGTGGGCGAAAAGGCGTGGGCAGGGAGGGCTTCCTCGGCTGAGCGGAGAGAATGAAGAAAGGGGAGTAATCTGCTCTGTCTGGTACATTACCCATGAATGAGGCCTGAGCACGTCAGGGGACTCATAGAGGATGCACTCTGGCCTTAGGATACAAAGAGAGGGCATGGCCAGTCACTTTGTAGCACTTAAATCCACCACTTCTGTTTCTACACATCATTCACTTCAGTCATTTCTGTGCTTGTGTTTTGTTTTTGGACTCATATCACTTCCTCAACAAGTGAGTGACAGTTTACATTACCATATAATTACAAATAAACAACTATGAATTACTTGCAGTGATTTCGGTTACACCCTAATTTTATTAACATCACATCTGAAGAATCATAGAAAATCTAATAACCAGATCAATAGTTTTTTTTTTGTCCAGATGCATACTTTTTAATCTACCCAGAAATAAAATAAACCAACAGGAATGGGAATGTGGTTTAAGAAATGGACCACATTCTAGGCCTCCTCTCTCTTTTTTTGTCATCTTGTCTTTATTTCTTCCCCTGATCTTATTCTCAAAGCAAGACCAAGCACCTGCTTTCCTGTCTGTGAAGTTCTTATCTATGTTAGTGGACAAACATCTTGTAAACAACTGGCCATTTGATCCCTGTTCCCCATCTCTCTCTCCACTTTTAGAACCAAGTGGCCCCTTAATAGGGATGTTCTGGCTGGCATGGATATGTCCAGACTTGTTATACAGCAACCCCCTCAACCCCCCCAAACAACAGGGGCCCTCACTCTGAACGATGGAGAAGTGCTATAAGGGATATACTCATCTTTCAAGTAAATTGGGCAATGTTATTCTCTGGGCCTTATTCTTGACAACAGTTACCATGTAGGAGATCTGATAATAGACCCGTACTAGGTGTTCATGGCTTATTCTGTGGTCGTGATGTCATGAACACAAGCAATGTCCATGACCTCAGTACAACATGTTTATGTTCCTGGCTTAATCCAGGGCACCAGCGGGGGGGAGGGTCTGCATTCCTCTATATGTGCTTTATGATCTCATTACATGTAGGACTACATTGACATTGATCCCAGTTTCCCTGATCTGTCCCTGAAGTCTATCATTACAGGTGATTAAAAATGGCCCAGACTACTGTACATCGAAAAATTAGACAGCAGTGAGGGAAAAAAGTACCAAAATGGAATAATGGTAGTGGTGAACAATCACCGATAATGACAGAGTTAGAAAATGATCCATGAACTGCTTTGATATCCTCCCTTTTGCAGATGAACTGTGCATGTGATATCACAATTCAACTAAATGATCGATAATAATATGGTACTTCATGGTCAAAAGTAAGTTTTGGTTCTGAACATTAGTGCATTATTACAAGTGTATTAAGTATTGAAATAATGTGATATCAAAGGAGCAAAGTAATGCTTTAGAATTTTTGTGATACTTTTTATGTTTGATAAGCTGTTTGCATGTACATCATCATTCATCATTTGTTGTAATGGATAAGCAGACAAACACATTTGTCGTGGGGAGATTGCATTCTGCTTTTAAACTGTTTTCATAGACAGTAGAAAAGAGGTGCAATACAGTAAGAGGGGAGCAGAAGAGAAAACTCAGGTGGAGGTCATTTTCAGGCCACTTTGGATTCATGGGTAATTCCAGATGTAAAGGTCTCAACGTCACAATCTCTGAACAAAATCAATATTTTTGCAAGGAAGATATAAAGTTACACATCAGGTGCTGATGCGTTTTTGGCATTGAGAGTCGCAGCTTTGGACTGTTTCAGTCGATTTGATCTGCCTTAAGAAGACGCACCCAGACGTTTTAAGGTATTTTGTTCTGTAGTGCAATACAACTGCAACACAGACATTCACTGCAGACAGTATTGTGTGGGACTTGGCAGACACCCCCTGAAGCGTCTTTTGAAAAAGGTTACCTTGTTTGCCCCTTGAGCTATTTTCGCTCTGCCTCTCTGTCTGGACTCGCCAGTCTGTGAAAATACTCCTCACTAACCTTACCTCCTCCTCTCTCCTTTCCATCCCATGTCTGTCATGACATCACCAACATCAGGTATCCAAAGCAGACAGCAGTAAACGGGCGTTTGTTTAATAAGCATTATTAACACACCTGCTTTGCAGCACATTCCTGATTACATGGTCTAATGGGACGGGCACTTCAAGGAGGATTAGTCGAGCCTGGGGGCCTACACCTGAACCTCTGTCCTGCTCTTATATGCAAACACCTTCTAACTCAGACAAGAAAGGCTGCAGAAAAGTCTATTGTACTAAGCTCTGACAGAGTGTTTGATCCAACTGCTTGTACACAAAACACTATGATCCAACCTGTTTATCTGGTGGTTGTTAAATTAAAGGAGCAAAATTATTGCTTGACAGACACATTCATCCAGAGAACAATATCTGTATCTACTGGAAATACTGTAGATAATAGTCTTCTAACACACAGCAAGTTTTATTGTCTGGTTGTTGTCTTATATTTATGAAACAACTGAAGTAAAGTGCTGATGATGAAAAATGCATCTTGATTAATCTTTTCTTAAATAACTGTAAATATTCTAAGTGAAGTAATTGTTCACTTTAATCCAAGTGATCTGAAGCCGAGTGCATTGTCCCAAATATGCATAATAACACATCTTTATTTTTTTCTTAGGTGTTTTTTTTTTTTTTTTGGTTTTTTTTTTTGGGCCAATGGCTGACTCTTGCATACATCTGTTGTTTTGAATTGGTCTCCATGGAACTACCCTTCACAGTAAACTTGCTGAGGATGTGCAAATTTCACCTGTGTTGCAACTGCATGGGTGTTTTAAATATGTCATTGTAAAGTGTCATTTTCATGTGAGCATTGTTCTTTAAATATCACCCCCTCACCCAAAATGTGATCAAAGTATTGCTGATGCACTTTAATGTACATCAAAATCCTAATAATATGTGTTTTTGGTAGCGCATGTTTTGTCATGCCCAATATGCTATTTGTCCTGCTGCTAAGTGCAAATATAAAAGAAAATCTGTCTCGTTTCCCACACAGAACATTATTCTTTCTAGTCCCTAAGTGGGTGGTGGTATAACACATAATTGTCTCTGTACCACCGGCATGTACCAGATTTACAGAACCACCTTTTCATCCTTTTTATCGTTGTGGATATATGAGCACCGATTTAAAGCATTTCCTCCAGTGTGCCATGTTGTATTATACCATGAAGGAATTGTGGGCTGGTAGTATGGCTTGTTTTTGGTGTTGGATGGCAGAGTGGAGGCAATTTTGGAAGCAGGCACATATAAGTGTTAACTTTATTACATCTGAATAAAAATTCACATTATCTTTTTATGTAACACCAAGTACGAAAATAGTTAGCATTAGATCAGTGGATCTGTATCCCTGCATGCATTCTCCTTGCACATGGCTTGTTGTGTCACTCTTGAAGTCTAGTCACTTTCCCTCAGGTTTAACCAGTGATATGAACAAAATGTCCAGGCTATGACTAAGCCTGCTAAGACCTAATGGGAGCTAGTGGTGAAATGTTAAAGGTCTGTGATGTGATATGACCAGAATGACCCTACGTGGGTTAGCTTGCAGGGAGTCTGTCTAATGTCTGCACCCTGCGGCATGACCAGTCCTCAGCGCTGACATCCTCTCAGAACACTGTGTTTCTGCTGATTAGTTTTGGGCACTCGCTGTCTGGAAGTGAATCAAATGATTTTGGGTGTTTGAGAAGCAGCTGTGTCATAGCCTCCAGACGAAGGCTCTGCGGTAGCTCTGCTTTCTAAGGATGTGGATGCAGATGCACGAACAGGATGTATATACTTTGCTTTTATTCTGGGAGAAAACCAGAGATCTTTTATTTTTTTAATATATGGAGCCAGATGTTAAAATCTTTATTCTACCCTTTGGTTCTATTTAAATTAGTAATTTAATGTCTGTTATGTAGAAAAGACTCTCAATTACTTAAAAAAAATTACAATATTGTTTCCTCTTTTCTTTGGTAATCCTTGCCTGTGGAAAAATACAATCTGTTTTCACCTGTGGGAATGAACTGCCAGTCATTGACAATGGAGAGGATGGCATTCCAGCTCTCACAGTTACTGCTTAAAACTGTATACATCCGGACAATGGCATGTTCAGCGGAAACATTTATGTGTAATAATCTCTTGAAATTGAGGCCTTTTGAAGTGATGCATGGGAGTTAAGGGCCGTTATTGTTTACTTGACATGCACACCAAACAGTTATGTTCACACCTCCAGTGGAGTCACTTCACCACAAAGCATCTTGTTGAGGGGTATATATTTTCCACAGTGTTTGTAACTGTTAAAAAGATGCAGGTGATACCCCTGTAGTACTTGTGTGCAGCCCAAAGGGTCTCAATAAAGTGAGATGAAAGTATTGGAAAAGCAGCCTGACAATGAAACTGAGCAGCTCTTTACGCAACTAAACAAGCCACTGCCAGGTTTTGGAACAGATCCAACTGCCATAACAATGCTCACTCAGCAACTATGCTTTATCCGCTTTAATTTGATTTGACTTTGATTTGATAATTTATGTGCATTTGACTCTCATCCAAAATGTACTGATTTACTCCCTACGGTGGCGGTATCACTTAATCACTTGAAGGTAATTTGTCTACAACATCAGAGAATAACTCTTTCTCAAGACTCTCACTTTGGCTACTTATCAGGTATTAGGTAGTGTAAACATTAGACCGCCATACAATTTCCTCCAAGTGATATCCTCTGCTCTCAGTGGCATTTCATGACCTTGATAAATGTCTTCTTAATCTGATGAGAGCCATGCAATGGAAGTGTGTAACATTTAACAAATTGACTGTAGGTGAGCACAGCACACACAAAAAGAAAATGTGTTTTACTTTCATGTCACTGAAACAATCGAACTGTATCGTTTAAGATTTTTTGTGAGGAGGTTGAATGCTGTTGAAAAGGAATAGTACAGTCTTGTTTTAATATGTCAAAGACAGTTTCACTGTTTTCTCTTTTCAAAATACACATTCTGGACTTTTGTTTATACACGTTTCCAAGATCCTGAGGATTGGTGATAATGATTTTGAGCTTCCCAGCATAGCTCCGACAGTCAGTGACAGTTTGTGTTCCTAACGGAAATCTCAATGAAGTGATAGTATAATTATCTCTTAGAGTTTAGACATTTGTTTGACTCACCCATTCATTAAAAGAGTAAGGAGAAAACAAAACTAAACAGATTTCTCGCTGTCTCGCTGTGCTCACCCTCTCCTCTAATCATTTCCTGATGCAATTTCAGATGCAAATAAAATTAGTGCCACCATCATACAGGACTTCTGGAGACCCCAGATTGTTTCTGAATGGTTTGATCTTCTGCATACAAGTAGGGAAAAATTATATTGTACATATATACTCAGGTGTCTTGGTTAGTTTAAAACGCTTGTCTGGTTCATATTTGTTCTTGGCAAGTACAAGCTTTATGCAAAGTTAGCCACCATGCTTCTCACATATTTATGATAATATTGAAACGACTACATGAAAATTCTTTGCCTCACTTAAACCCCCCCCCTCGATTCTGAGACAGAATCACAGCTCTGTGGACTCCACAACATTTGTTTCTTGTTTTGTAAGAAACATGAATCACACTCAGCCAAGCATGTTGATAAAAGTCCTCTAATGAGGTGTAGTTATAGCACTCCCGGCCAAAACAAACTACCAGCCACATACATATATCGTGCTGTCCAGAAAACAAATGAAAAGAATAATAACAATACACAGAGCCATGTTTTATTTTACTTGATGTTTTAGGTCTGCATTCTAGCTGTAGGTCAGGGAAACCCCACAGTTTCTTAGAAATTGTGACAGAGAAAAACAGAGCAGTGTATACTGAAGGTTAGCAGTGTGATGATTCACAGATCTGAATAACGCACTGGGCTACATCAGTTCCAGCAGCTTGTATTAGGCTTCAGTGTTATTAACCAGAAATTCAAACATCTAATAATAATCACTGTTGTTCCTGTTTTCATGGTGATTCACCCACATTTTATTTGTGTCTCTTTCTGCCTGTCTACAAGTGTGACAGCTCACACACGTCTCATGTCCCCCTTCACCCTCGATCAAAGAAAACACAGACTTGGCTCTGTGTTCTTGCTGCTTGTGCGCCAGCTAAAAGACTCTGGGCATTATACCACAATGACCCATGTCCCATTGTTTCTGTGCATGACTAAAAGTCTATAAAGACAGAGATGGGAGATGAGAGCTGCGTGAATGGATTCACTGATAGATGAGAGATTATTTGGTAGCCTGTGTTATGATTTATGGTTGTTGATTGATCAGCAGTGTTTAACTATTGTGGTAATGGACAGAGTTAGTAAAATTTACTTTGCTAACTTTTGTTTGAAATATGACGCATCTCTTTCCAAGCCAAAGTGTTCTTACTCACCCTCGACAGGTGGTAGACATCCAGATGGCTATTTGAATGTTAGATCCCATAGACCACTTGCTTTAAGCCATGAATTAGTTCAGAAGTTTTCAGCATGTATCATTTAGGTAGTTACACTGCCAAGTGCGTAATGTGTTTCAGCGTGTCCTACCCTGCACAACTTATGGAGCTCAGTACAGGCTGAATCTTGCCTGTCCTATTTCTACTCAATATATGATGCATTGATCTGATCCAAATGTGAGTAGCTTCCTAATAATTATCTGCACATAAACTGGCAGTTACCAAAACAGGTCATTTGTTAAAATTGGAGGTTTCAATATGATTCACCAGTGAGTCTCATACAATGGCAGCACATATATGTTTTGGTAACTGTGAAATTTTAGAAAAAATGCTTTGTACTTAAAACTGCCAAGGAGCACAGTTGTTATTGACCCAAACAGGTGTAATACTAGCAATTCAGAAGTTTTGAGAAGAAGCTTGTTCATCCACAAATGGTTAATTCTAACAATGTGTGTGTATGTGTGTGCAGACTCAGAATAGGAGCGTCCCCTACTAGCCCCATAGGTTTTGGATACCTCATGTAGTAATTTCATTTTCAGTGTCCATTGCAGGCACTTGACATTGCAGAAAGTGCAATGATAACTTTTGATCAAACTGTGTTGGGAATAGTCCAAGACGGAAGTGGCTAGTCAACCACTGTCCTGTCACATTTTGCACATGGTGAACTTGCAGGTCTTGGCACACGTTGGGTGGTGGCTGTGCTCAATGACTCATGTGGTGCCCAGTGTCTGAAACTTTCGTCAAACGTCTGGCACATGGTGTGTGTGTCATTGTAGCCGGTGACGCTAGTGGCTCTAAATTCCCCAGTGGCTGCTGATTGGTTGTGTAGAAGATGAGGCACAGGTAAGGGCCAATCAATGAACCTTAAGAGAGAAACAACAGTGTGAGCAACTCTGTTACCAAATGGCTCTAACTAACTTGTTAAGATCACTCCTTACAATACCTTACACTTGCGTCATTACCGAGTGGAAATGTCTAATTATTGCCAGCTCATTTAGAATAAACAACAGGATGAAAGTTTTTCATTAGTCACCAATAAGAATGTTGCATGATATTTAGTTGTTTTTTTCCCACTATTTTTGCTAATCATCCCTTCTGTTAATTGCCTTTTATTAGGCGTTTACAAAACCAGTAGCTGTTTCCTTTGACATTTTACTTAGTTATTAATGTTATCGAGAAGTTGCCACCCTCAAAAGAAAAAGGAGCTTTCATTTGAGTATTTAATCTAGTTGACATCAATATCTCTTTTGCTTGAGACACCTGGGTACAGCAGATGAAATAAAAACCAAGATAGGACACACATCCGAACACATCCAGTCACACATAACATAAACGGCACCAAAATATATCTTTCAGAAAATCCAGAATTAAAAGTTCATGTTACTGTGGGTGTGGCTGCAGAATGCTGTCACGTTCAGCTAAAATGTGCAGGATCACAGTTAATTTGAAGTCTCTGCTGCTCATTTCTGAGGGCAAACTTGGTCGAACAAAATAAGATAATGAAACAGAAAGATGTCTGGTGAACAATGAACAAAACACATCTCATGAAAAAAACATAAATGTCAGTCTCTTAGTTTGTTCTTTTCACTCAACTCTGACAGCTGCCCATGATATGACATGGAAAACCTTTGATCCAGTCACAAGTGTGTGGTGCTTTTATTTTTGCAGGCTGCTTGTTTTTTTTTTTTTTGGTTTTTTTTGGTTTTTTGCAGGCTGGTGATATTAAAAGGCTTGGAGGGGGGCATGTTTGCTCACCTCAGCCAGTCCATTAACACTGATGCTCACGACTAAAGTGATGCTATACTTATCGCTGCACAGCATGTCACTGTCGTGTAGGCTTGCCCTTTGTCTTTTCACGTACCTCATCACTGTCTGTGAGCTATAACTTGTCATAGTCTTTTTGTCTAGATTCGATCATAAGTAGTAAACATTCAGACCCAGCAAACAATCGGTAACGGACTGCTGCAGCTTTGTCAAATGATTCAGCAGATGTCGATATCCTTCAGTGGGTTGTTTTTGCTTAAAGAGAGTTAAGTAATGTTGCAAAATTAGAAGAGAGCCAAGTTCATCTTTCTTTTACTGTCTGCAGAATAATAATTAAGAGAACTTCCAAAAGGGCTCATTGCCAGTCTTGTAAAGATGAGATCATTGTGCAATGTCAAATAATTTTTGGCAGCTAGACTGCCAAAGATTAGGACTAATGAAAACTGAAAATCGAGTGCAGTCAGCATTTCAAACAGACATTCTTTCCGAATTCTGCTAATTTCCCATTAAAATCGCTCTTCAAGATGCCAAATGAAGATAAATGTGCTCTAAACCTTAAAAGTCCAGCATCTGCATGAATATTTCTGGTGCAGAGTTTAGACACATGATCAGCAGAGATGACAGTATTCTTTTCATAGATTTGGGGAACTGACAATCTATTTTTTGAGGAGAAGGGTAGGTTTCAGATGTGAAACATTATTTGCAATTGGACAGTTTTTCTAACTATTTTTTGCTTAAGATCTGCCTATTGAATTACATCAAGAGGGAAGTTGTAAAATAGTGTTTGTATGATGACGATGAGAATATTTGTGCGATCACTGAGATCAGTTTCTCTAACCATGTGTGCTGAGTGAGCAGACGAGACTGATGGAGGTACTGAGGGGGAGGACAGGGGATGAACAGCAGGAAAGCAGACAGGCAGAGTGGGAGGGGGTCAGGTGGCGTGACTTTTTACTCCGCGGCTCGCTGACCTTGACAATGGAGCCACTGCCACGACTCGGATGGCTCCCTCCGATAGCGTCTCTGACTCTCTGTCTCTCTCTGCCTCGCTGTCTGTTTCTCTTTCTCACTGTCTCTCTTTCCCTTTTTCTGTCATCCTCTCTCTTGCTGCTTGCTCATAGCGAGTATAGCCTGCTGGCTGTGGCAGCCAAAATGCACCACCACCTCTCTGCTGCAGCTCACCCCCCTCTTACCTCACGTCTGCTCTTTTTCCAGACAAGCGGGTTTAAAAAGTCAACTGCGTATTGAGCCGTCTAGACTGAAGCCGGTCAGCAACCAACCCTCCCCACCCCCAACTCCCCTCCCCAACCCCCGACTTGTGAGTTGCTAGCTACAGTGGAAAAACGGATGAGGAGCAGGTGACCTTGTTGAGCTCTGTCCCAAGTGCAAAATGGCTCTATGGCCACATTATATAAACATATTGACCACAACATAACAATGTACCGAAAGCCAAGCTCAAGTTGTCCTGACAACATGAAAGAGGTTTTCACTGGGATGAATATTGTCATAGGCTATAGTCATATCTGATGCCTCATTTGTTTTTCTCATTAAACCCCTACTTAAATGAAAATGTAATCATTTTAATTAAATTTTTGGACCCTCCTGCAAAATGTATGATACTGTTCCACTTTTTACATATATTCAAGATGACCATGTTGATTATATGTAAAACATCCAGTACCTCTTTGACTTTTCAAGGTGTTGGCCTTTCAAATGAGGGCGCATTCTCCCCAGATAAATAAAGTACAAGTCCCAGTGTCAGTGTGAGCTTCCCGCTCTAATGCCTGTTACTCTTTTGATGTTCAGTTTTATGAGTGATTTCTAACTTCCTGTTTTGGATGCCAAAAGCAATTACCTGATTTACTTTACACATACTTGCCATAATTGTGGTTTATTTTATTTTAGACTATACAAAGAAATCATTTGGTCAGGAAACTTACAGTATGATCAGCTGACAGAAATCAGAAGTTGTTGTGTCGCTCTCAGGTTTTATTGGCACTGAGAAAAACACCAGATTACTCTTGCCATTATCTTGTTTTCTAAACTGTCAATAGTGTAGATGAAACAATATATGTCATACATTGCAGGATTTTATTCTGCGCTCAGATGTTTGTGAACAATTCAGATCAGTGTAGTTTGTGAGTGTGTTTTCCTCCTGTCAGTTGATGAGGTGTACTGTATGGCACCCTGAAGTGTGACATTCCATGTAAAGCAGCACGTGATAGTGTTTTAAGAGGTGTCTCCAGCCTGCCAGTGGACGCACCACATGCATATCCATGACTTTGTTAAAACACAGCATTCACAGCTTGATTTTACAGCATTAGCTGTTAGATTTAAATGTCAGAATTTACCTTTCAGTCTTGTTTAACACTTTACTTGTCATTGCTCTTCATTGTGTAATTTAATCATTTAACAGTGTATCTTAATTTAACCTATTTTTAAAGACAATCAAGACCAACAAATCAAAGTCAAATTTGCAGTTCTTGGCTATTGTAACTGTAACCTCAGGATAATACGAGTGATGCCACAGGTACCAACAGTGTTTCTGGTTAGTGTAAAGCTGATGAAAAAGGATTGTTGAAACAAAGCTTACATAATCAGTCTCCCACCCCTCAAATTCTGTGATCTCTGTGGAACTTACTGTTTCTTAATAAGCAGGACAACAGAAAATTGCCTCAGTATTGGCTGAGGAGTGAGCAACACATTTGCATTTTGCATGTGGAACAAAATGCCTGACTCCTGTCTGGTTATTGTATCCTCTTACAATTCGTGGAATGAAAGGAAATAGTAAGATGGCTGTCACTCCTGCTGATTGTGACCAGAAAGTGTTTGCAGGAAAAAAGTCAGTGTGGATGACTGAGAAAATGTATAATCATATTTCCATGCAAACCTTCTAGGTGGCCCTGCAGTCAAACTACACTCCTCAGGAGATTGTTTTGAGTCCAGATGTTTTAGCAAGTAAATGTATCTGACTATCATAAATGGCAAGAAACTTTTAGATGTACTGTAGCATAGATTTCCAAGCACCTATTAACCTCTGTTTGCATGCATGGTGTGTGAGTGATTACACAAAGAAAAGCTGTAGACCCTCAGTGCCAGGAGAAATCTCACAGACATGTGCCCAGTGCTTCATTCATTCCACCTTGGGAGATGAGGGTTGGAAAACTAGTCAAGCTGCACATATTGATTACCCTCTAGAGAATGTGTGCTAGAGCTTCAGAGCGCAATATGTGAAGCTACTTAGAAACTTCTCGTTCTTTGATGGTTTATCTCTCTCACATCTTTGTCTATCCTGCTAGTGCAGCCTTCCCGCCCACCTTCATCTCTGCTTTCTTTCCCTTTCCCACCCATACAGCCTTTCTCATCCTGTCATCCCTGGGCTGGTGGTCCGTCCCTTTGGGAGGTTAAGGGGCACCGTGGGTGAGAGGGCAGTCGGCAGGTTGTGCGGGCACCGTGCTCGCCTTTTCCCACAGCCCGCGTCAAATTATGCTGAACCCTGACCCCAATGGGTCCTCACTCTCAAAATCAGCGTGGAACGCAATTCAGCTAGCCAGACCCTATTCAAGACCGGACTTTCCATTGGAGGAGAAAAGAATCCCCCCCATCCCAATTGTAGTCAGTGCCCTCCCTTTGTCTGCTGGTCAAGCAGGGTCGGACGACTGGCCGCCACTAGCCAGGACAAGACTTCCGAAAAGCCTATTCAGCATGTGATTTGACCCCCAGGTTCCATTGCTGACTCACAGGGATCAAACGCTGGGAATCTCTGGGGGTTTTCTGCCATGGAGTTTTTCACCCATTGAAACTTACCCTTTTGACAAAACTCAAAATGACTAATGTTTTTTTTTTTTTAAGTTTCCTTGATTGAATGGTAATGTTCTTCAAAATTCTGATCCAGGCTCACAGAGGTGACCAGGGAGGGCTTCTTTGTAAGTCTTCTTAGTTCTTCCCTTCTCAAATACTTCGCTGTTCATGGTTGTTATTTAGTTCATGCATAATTAACTGAAAACGAAAGATCACATGGAACAGCTTTCATCCTTGACAGTTGTGGTATGAAATTGTTGCAACTGGACTGTTGCTTGGGCTGGGCCACAACATTGGCTGTACTCTCCTGATTTCCTGGTAATGATTTAAACCAGTCAGAAGCAGTTTTGTAACAGGAAATTAATAGTGCATAAAATAAACACATTTTCTCAAGTACATCAAATCTCATTTTTGATGCTGAGCCCAGAGAGCACTGTAACTATGAATATACAGTGCACAAAGAAACCACTGATATGTAGATTTAACACATTTCACCTGTTTGTATAGTGATTTGGTAACTTGAATTGGAACAGTTGCATGTAATGTATGCTCTTGTGTCCTGACCAAACAAGCCATCTGATTAATCTTTTCTCTCATTTGTCTGGTCTGTTTCCATCTACTGTAAGAAACCTCTTTGTGATAAATTTGAGAACATAAACACACAAGAAAGAATGTGAAGATGTGGTCATAATTAGGAACAGGAAAAGGTATGCAAGCCAGGAAAGACAAGGAAACCCAGGAACCCTGAGGTTCAAATATGATGGTCCCATGGTACAGGCATGTGTGTGTGTCTCTGTTTGTCACTGTGAAAGGATGAATGTTTGTGAGTGTATGTGCAGACTCCAACTTGACGCATGGTTTAAATCTTTTGCAGAGGGGGAGCACTTTGATTGTAATGCCGCGTGCTGTGTGCTAAAGCGGGGGCCTGCTGCAGCTTTCAAGCTGGTCAACTGTCAGGACTGGAGCGTGAAAGGGGGGCCTCAGAGTGAAAGGGGTGGAGGGTCCCACTAGGGGGGTCTTGGAGGAGGAGGGGTGGCTTGTGACGGACCTCCTGGGCTTCGAGGGCCCTCTGTGTGGGCTGCTTTAGCAAGGCGGCCCTCTTCACAAGAAGGCGAGAGGGAGGGTGGGCTCAAGAGAAGGTGCTGGCACATTGGCCTCTGCAGCAGGGAGCATGGGCAAGATGCCAGCTCACCCGCTCAAGTCTCACAGACCAGATGTTCCTTGTCAAGGAGCTCTTGGCCTTTGATAAATTGAGTTACTGTAAATCTGTAATAAGCAAGGCAAACATGGATACCCCACCCCCCCAACTATATTTGCATCCCAGATATTCTGCCCTCATAGACTTTTCTTAGTGTCTTGCAGGTCAACCCATGGTGAAAGGGCCATGTCCCAGCTACTGAACCTTCCAGTTATTTTCCAACCTACATGAGAAGATGGATGTTTTCCTTCCCCTCTGCCCCACACTCTAACTATAGAAAATGTAATTCATGCGTCGAGACTGAAAATTCACCAAGCTTCTGACCTTCAGTTCCTTGATCTTTTTCAGGGTCCTGAACCAAGGAGAATTGTATTTTGAGATATTACTGTGTAACAAAACTGAAACTATGGTTGAAATCCTTATCACAATAATGAGAAGGATGTTTGCCAAAATCAAATAAAATAATCAAACAAAAAACTTAACTTCAATCTACACGTGTAAAAAAAAAAAAAAAACTAATATGACAATTTGTTGAATAATAATATAGATAATATAAAATCACAGGTTAATCCTGCTGAAAGTGGATCTTTAATCTTAAATTATTACCCCAGTGTTTGAGCAGCTTTAAATGTATGTTCTGCATATACACACTGCATCTGCTGTCACTACTAGTCATGAGGCATTGGTCATTTACCCAGGTAACAGCAGCCACTGTTTTGGAAGTCATTTGATCTGCTGCAAAATAAAAATAAATACTTGAGCTTGTAAAAACAAAACAAAAAAAAGACCTGCTCATTGTGCAAGTGGGAATCCTGCCAGGCACATATTTTAGACATATTTTTAGAATTGCTGCCTATATGGAAAGGACATTATCACTGTGTAGGCTCTTAAGTGCAATAGCGTTGTTCCAAGGAGCACACTGAAGGGTCGGCAAGAATGTCCCCTGTGCAGCCTAGCTTAGATTTACAGCACCTCTGAAGATGGCTCTGATCTGGCAGTGGTCAGTTGGCTTTGAAGAGAATTGTACCGCAAGTGAATCACTTTGAACCTGCACTGGGCTGAGCCTTGGGGAGAACCATGGTCCCACATGAGTGGAACAGGACAGTAAATCTAAATGCAGCTCACTTTTTGCACTGTGACATGGGGACTTAAGTCTTAATTTGTTGCCTGCTGAATCCCCTGGTCCAACAGTTCTGCAGTTATGGCTTGGTTCCAGGGTGGCCTCAGTGCTTTTATGTGCTTGCTAGGCCCGGAAGCCAAGGAAAGGACTAAACTGAAAGTCTATATCTTTCTGACTTTCTCCAGCTTATTTATTGTCTTTGTCGCTGTGGGTTCTTTTAAATTTGATAAGCGTTTTTCTTCAAAATTTCCTTCTATTACCTGCTCCATGGTTCTTCGTGGGTCTTTGCACTCTGCATGCACCCACAAACCACCACTATTATGTAATTGTGACTAGTGCTGCAATTTCAAAGTTTGAAAACATTGAGGTCTTTAAGCGTGCCAGTTGTACCACTCTAGACTTTCTTTGATACCCCTAAGATGATTGCTTCCTCTTCTGCCTCCCTCAAAAAAGTGCCAGCAGCCAGATAATCAATCCATATTTAAAGACATTAAGATTTAGGAAGAAAGAAGACAATGGCACCACTGTATTATGGTAACATGCAGCCATCATGAGACTTTTAGAGACAGCAAACTTTCCCTGCTTTTGTTGACTTCAAGAGCAGCTCCAGTGTGCTTGCTGTAGATTTGTCCAGAGCTTCCACTATAGTGTTAGAGAACAATGACTACTCTCTGAGAGTGTTAGTACATACCTGAATTGTTACAGAGACAAGAAAGGGCAGCATTTGGTGTGGGGGCCATGCAGAGCCCTTTATACTCCCCTCTCTGTGCTGTGCCACCTGCTAGTTATCCCAACAAAATTCAGAGGGGGGTCCTCACTTCATGCAATTTGGAAACAAAGGTGGTAGTGTAATGTGCCTCACCTACAGCTAATACTTTCACTTAACAGGTGATCAGGTTGTTATCTACCTACAGTAATCCCTCAGATACCAAACCTCCATTGCCCACAGTATTAAAGCCTTTTCAAAATAGGCTTTAGGTTTAACTTACTGGCCAGTTGGTTGTTTTATTTGACACCTCCCACAGTTTGTGGTGCAATGTTTGTTTTTTCACAAGGTTCCCAAGTGTTCCCCTCTTGGGGACCTCCGGGCTTTTTCATGTCTTTAAGGCTCTTTAGGTAAGCCGGAAAAGCAAACAGAGGCATATCTATTATATGGTAAGTGGATCTCACATTACCCTCCCATTACAATGCAGTCGCCAGTGTGGGCCACTTTTCAAGTGACTGATATCTTCACAGGGGCCAACATGTCAAGGGATGGTGTAATTGATTGTCTTGGATATTTGAGTATGCCACTTTCCCTAGTTCAGAGACCCCCTAATGCTTCCTCCTCCAGTAATGTGGCTTACTCTTGAGGTGAGGTTTTCACACATGACGTGCAATGTGGTCATGGTACATATTGCAGAAAGGGCACTGGAGGCCATATCTTCCATTTTATCAGGCACAGTTATTTTAAATCTAAAATCCCTCTAATACCGGAATATGTACAGTGCTGTCCAAATGTCTGAGACCACTTTCCCATTTGCTTGACTTTTGGACCCTTTTGGCCACTTTCTCCTTCCTTTTTCATAGGTCACTTTAGGCACACATGCTTTCAATCTAAATGAAAAGCTCAAGGCTGAAATCATTACTTGTCCAATGAGTTTGAGTAAAGCTCCCCTCGCTCCACAGAGAAATGTTGATCGTTGCCTGCAGGAAAGCAGTGTTTGAAGGATAACTTATCTGTTTGAGCAGTTCTTTTTATCAGCGTCTCTTTATGTTTTGGCTTTTTTAAACATAGCTAAAAGGCAAAATCCTCTCAAGTGAACATTTCCTGTTCTTTTTATGATCTTATTACTTAAACAGGAAGAGATTATTAGCATTATTTGATATCATTGAATTTAGTTTTGATATTATTCTCAGATTTTTGGCACCTGAGGCAGCTGAAAGAGCCAGACTTGACAAAAAAAAACTTGCCCTAGATGAGAAATTGAGAGTTGACAGCAGTCATTTAACTTTCTTTTACGATACTGATCTGCTGTAGGAGTCCATCCAGCAGACCTGCGTCTGTTACATCTGGCTTTGCTGTTAACCTCTGCAAGAATGCTAAAACTGACTTTAGATTTCCCAAATATGTGTGCATAATGCAAGACCATTGAGCCATAGCAGTGTTTTTTATCAAAAAGATCCTGAACATGGCATGTTAACTGAGTGTACTCTGTTGTCTTGGACCACTGCCACTGCACCCTTGAGAAAGGCACGTAACCTGAATTACTCAGCACAAGCTTAACTGCAAAAATTACAATAGGGAACTTATAAGGAGTAGATAAACTAATGAGAATTTTCCATGAAATATTAAGTTAATAAATCACCAGTTTGTTTATTTTTCTTTACTTTCATTGGTTGTGCAAGGATAAACATGTTTAAATCTTAACTATAAATGAATTCTTACACTGTATCTCCAAGAGCTGGACAGAAATATATATATATATCAGTCTAGATTTAATTGCCTATAGATGTGAATATGAATATGAGTGAGCTTGTGTGATTTTTGTGAGACTTAAAACCTGTCGTACAGTAAAGCCAGGAAAAGGATATAGCTCTAATTATGAGCCTAAATAGCAGTAAAGGATTGAGGAAAAAATGGAAAATGATTATTGTTTACTTCATCTTAGATTGTAATTGATTTCATGATTAATTTTTGTTTTCGTTTTTTAATAGATCTTTGACGATAGACATTTGAGCACAATACCACCTGCCTTCAAGTGAACCCTCAAATTTATTTTTAAACTGAACACCACTGCGCAACAGAGGATATAAATTTGTCAAAGGGTGTTCTCACATATATTCTCAGCAGCCAACACCATGCACCTCCATGACTAAAACTTGGCTCAGGCATCATTCTCTTCTCTTTTTTTTTTTTTTTTTGCCTGTGTCTGCCTCCCTGGGGTGTTTAGTTGGTCAGGAGGCCAGAGCAGGGCTGCTGGTGGCAGGAGACAGCAGCCAAAGCTGTTTTTATTCTACCAGGATATCCTCTTGACTTGACGTGATGCCAACAGTGACCATCACATGCAGTAATCTGGCATAGGTCATGGAGCAGCTGGGTGCACGTGCCATGCATGCCCATCCGCTCTCTTAAGGATCCTGAAGTAGTGCCAGGGTCAGAGCTTAAGCTTAGCTGGGTAGCTGTGCAGCCACTCCCTGCAGACATGGTTCACAAATTATCAAACCTAACGTTATATACTTGATGAAAAGACATTTGCCCTAGACTCATTTTCCAAAAAACTATTGCTGAATTGGCTTTTATTGATAAGCATATGAAATATCAAGCAAATGTGGGGG